>OW388144.1:7080000-8330000 GCA_936450015.1 Meganola albula | reverse complement strand
GGATGAAGCCGTGAGCGGAAGCTTGTTATTTATAAATTAAATTAAAGTACCCCTTAATCTAGTGACCCGTAAATTATTACGCCAGTCACAAACCAATTAGTGAGTTCAGATAGACATGATCGCTTATATTTGGATTGAGTTCATTCAAGTCTGACATAGAACATGTACCTATATAAATAGCTACCTATAAGTAAGGTAAGGTACTGAGTAGGTATATTTAGGTGTTGGTCTTATTGTTCTCACCCAATTAATGTCTCACAGACCTCTCTCAACAATATATTTGGGTTGAGAGATTATAGGTACCTAACTCTGGTAACACATAAATATATAGGTAGGTACTCAAATAATGTCTAACATGTACCTATGCATGTATATTGTACACTAAAGGCACTGCTTCATTATCATAATATCTATTTGTCATGCATCTGTCGGTCCATAGTCGGCACCTACTTATTTAAAAATACAACAATACTCTTAACAATCGAAGTTCTACATACCTACTCATACAATAGAGCAAAATCAAGTAATTCGTTACAGTGACGTAATAATCACCGAACATCGATCAAAAATTAACCTAACCTTGAGGTAATGTTAAACGCGTCTGCAAATCGATTATACTTAAAACTCTGTAGGAAACATTATAGAGATGGTACCAGCTTGGTGAAACAACAATGCAGTGAGCTGTTAAGAAAATTGCCCGTTCGTTACGTACTATTAACAGTTTATGTGGTTAGTTGATAAGTTTATAGCGAGCACGACGCTCGTGCCCGCGCACATCCTACGCAACCGCACGCGCGCTCTATGCGTTATCAAATACCTGTCTTATTCGTGTTTACATTGTACAAACGTGTAGTGATCCTAGTTCTGGTCAAAGACCACCCAGTGCAACAGACACTACAAGAGGAATCATCCGGCACAACACACGCCGAATTATAGTAATTCAGGCACTAAACAACTGCGAGAAATTTGTGATTTCATTCGCTTCAAGGTACGTAGATACTTCGAATGGATAATCTACCTATTTATCTTAGTTTTTTATGTCATAAATAATTTATTTGAGGCAAGGGACGACTGCACACTCCTAAATATTTATGCAACTAGACAGCTCATAAAAATGGATTTATGTGACTTCAAAATATTTAGAGATGCAAAGATCTCTCAACTTATGTAAATATCAATATAGAAAATAACAAAATATAAATCGTGTTGTTTAGAGGACCCTAATGGGGAACAAGATTTATAGATTGAAGATTGAAGCTATTTACAGTGCCTACTCATTGTTCACACGAATAACATTAAAGAAAAACTAGGGATAAGAGAACGAGCGCATAAAGCCGAAAAAGTGCCATTTTCGTTCGATGCCACCTAGCTCTACATCGACTGTTACTAATAACTTCGACGGTAGCTATTGACAGTGTCGGAACTACAAATACGCTACTTTTCAGTACGGCCTCATAAAGTTTTATGCTTATTGGGACGCTCTTAGAACTTCCGACTTTATTGCTCTAAATAAATAAACTAAGATAGCGATAATTTTGAAATTACTAACTTTGCGAGGTCATAGATATTGGTGTTTTAAGACCTTAAGTGCAACAATACGAAAATTGCCAGTTCCAACTTTGTTAATAGCTAATGTCGATTTAATGAACTCTATACATAATATTATGTTGTTTAAGGTTATTTTTAACAAAACCGACGGGGTGTTATAAATATGACGTGTGGTTAATATTTTTTTGTTTGAAAGACCAATATGTCGGGAGTGTTCTTAGCTAAAAAATTAAGGTCGGCGATTATTAAATTTTTAATTTTGATATTATGTCAGTTGTGTGTGTAGCACTAAGTTTCTTACCTATCGTTGGATTAAGCAATGTCTCGTCGTGATTATGACTTACAAAAAATTGTAGGCAAGCTAAAGTGTAGTTGCGCATTGCGTAGGTACATATGCCTTTTTAAAACGGATGTGACAACATTGCTATGCTGGTTGGTTTTATTAATTTCCAGTTTACTTTCTTACATAGGTAGTTAGAGTCATATTATCAAACTGGTAGTAAAAAAAACACTTGAAGATATGTTGTTATATACCTACAGTAGGTATTATTACAAGGTACCGGCGGCATATGTTTTAAAAAATTAGTTGATTCATTCATTATCGACATTTAAATAAATTTTTATTGTAAAAAAAATAATAACAAAAACTATAAAGATATGCTACAATAGTAATTATTATTTATTACAGAACATCTTAAATTAACCCTTAGGTACTTATCTTTTCTCTAAAGGTTTTTATTAGGATAATGGTTTTAGAATCTCCTCAAACAGCCTATTGTGCTTTATATGGCATATGAATAATAGTAAGGCAGGCATCTACATAATAAGCTAGGCTGTCTCGTTGACGTAGGAAACCGCGTACAGGCCCTTCGAGGTCGCGGATTCAAATCCCGCTCTGGACCAAAAAAGTTGCTCGTCAGCTCAGATAATATAATACTGTCGTCAGTAAGTTAGGAATGTATCACGCACCCCCTCCTCGGAGAGCATGTTAAACTGCAAGCCCCGAGCCCGCTCTTTCACCGTTCAGGTCAATAAGCCAGCCTCACAAGACTTGAAAGTGAATTGAATAGAGTGAACCTGCGCTGGCGCTCACATTTGTATATTCG
Source organism: Meganola albula (assembly GCA_936450015.1). NCBI lineage: Eukaryota > Metazoa > Arthropoda > Insecta > Lepidoptera > Nolidae > Meganola > Meganola albula. Next base: position 8,327,346 of record OW388144.1, on the reverse strand, counting down.
TATACGTATCTATAGCTATAATTTCTGTCTAGATGTTCGACGGCCCGTCTGAACTGACTAGCTTAGTCGGGCCGCTGAATGTCTAGAAAGAAATTATTAGGAGGTATTTAATAAAATTCAAAAGATTTTTTTTATATTCTGCAATAGGCTTGCGCTTGACTACAACTTGCCTGATGTTTAGCAATGATGCAGTCTGCAATGTGATGCGCCCGCCCAATATACCGATTCACTCGTGATTACGAATAATTTATGGTGGGTGGCAGTGGATTGATGCTCCACATGGTTAGAAACCATAAAGGAGCAACAATCCGATCGACCCTCTTAAATGGTGTCAACATCGCACCGGTACACGGCAAGGCCGCTCGGCGGTGCGGCTTTGTCTGGTGGGTGGTCACTATCCACCTGATTTGCACCTGGGAATTACGTGTGGGGATTCAGATAAAAGGTACTCTCCCACGGACGGAGGTTACTCAGCCCCCAAAAAACTGAAAGCAACTGGTTGCGAGATAACAATGTCAACAAGCATATCTATCTATAATATAAATTCAATGCCACTTTTCGTTCAGAAACGGGCTTACCTATTCAAACCAAATGTTTAGGCATTGTTCGGAATATTTAGTAGATGGTTTATGTGAAGTTTACACAAAATCAGTTGAGCGGTTCTTTATTTATCACACTTTTTGTAAATTGTTGAGTGGGCTCAAGCTACCCGGGCGAAGCTGGGGCGGGCCGCTAGTTGTTTATAAATTCAGAATGAAGATTAACTAGCCATTACCTAGATACATAATGTACATGTAGACTAGATACATCTGTAATCCGTGCTGAATGCATAAATCAATCTAATCTAACTACGTGTGTGTCAATAAATATCTACCTACCTAGAACGATGTCACGACTAGACTTTTTTGTCACCAAGGTACTTAAATCACGAACATTTCATTCATACTTACAACCAAATTAGTATCAATTAGTCTTACTTAAGTAGGTATGTAAACGCATGCTTTGCTAAATATGTACCTAGGTACTTATAACAAATTCAAGGACTCGGCAGATAAATATACAGAAAAAATAAACTTACCAAAAAATATTATTTATATTGTTTTATTTTACTCATAAAGCTACGAGATTATTCCAATTACTGTGCCTATCAAAGGTACACTACAGGTAAATCACTGACAGAAACAGAAATTATGTGGAGTAGGTATTACTTATTTTACGACTCAACGTCTAGGTAATGTGATATTGCTAGGACCGTAGCTGCGTAGGTAATAAATGAAACAGTGAATTTTTCAGGCATTAAATCCAACAGATTTTTTTCTGTATCATACAAAGAGCACATAGTTCTACTGTAGCAGCGGTGGCGCAGTGGCATCGACCTCGCCCTTTGAAATATAAGGTCGCGGGTTCGATCACCATTCGTGCTTACACATCTTTGTGTGTATTATTTCATCGCCGCAGCTCAAGATCGGTGGAGAAAAACATCGTAAGGAAACCGGCATGTCAAAGAACTAATCATTTGAGGATATGTGACATCCACCAACCCGCACTAGACCAGCGTGTGTGGATTAAGGCCTACACTTTCCTATTAAGATAGTTGAGAGAAGACCCGTGCCCAGCAGTGGGAGACTAAAAAGGGTTAAAGTGAAGTGAAATGATAGTTCTACTATTATTGTACCGTTATAGAAATAGCAGAATCTGCTAAACTACGTCGAACAACAAACTGGTCATTTTGCAGTACATTGTGCGATGACATTCGTTTGTTGAGGTGAGTACGAAATGAACTGCAAAATTTACAAATTGTTACGTTGATGTGTTTTATTGACGTCACCCTCCGTAGTTAGATAATTACGTACCTAGGTAATAGTTACCGTGCAGGATTTGGTGCTCCTTCGTGCAGCAGCATCAATCATTATTTCTATTTTGTTAGTGGTTTTGTCATGTCAGTAGTTTATTTTGCCTGAAACACAGGATTACCTAGTTCAAGGCAAATATTTTGTTCAGTGGGTATTTTTGTATAAAATTGTCCCATGTTTAACTATCTGTTTTATAAGTTGTTTGAATAAATTATTATTACTATTATCTACTTTGTTAAGATTGTATTAATATAGTGGGCATTAACACACACAGCCATCTGATTCCAAACCATAGATAAATAAGACTAAAATAATTATTCTATGCCCAAACTAAGCAGAGCTTGTACTACATATCAATGATTTTTTATCTCGATGCTATATATAATAGTTTTCTTTTGTAAATACATACTTAATTAAAGATAATTACAGCCAGACTCATCAAAAACAGACATATTTATCACACAAATATCTGTCTTGGGTGGGAATCGAACCCACGACCTGCGACGTGAACAACAAGCAAGTATTACCTGAAGGTGTAGGCACTAGGCAGAGATGAACAAACGAACAAATAAATAAATAAATAAGCCTTTTATTGTTACTCATTCTTTGCAAATAATTAATAATATCTGTTAATAATTATAAGTTAATTATAATTTAAATTATTATTATTTAAATTATATTTATTTTTCATTTTAAAGATGAATAGCATCCCCTTATTGCCGGCTGTTTAAGTCCCGTACGCAATGGGCCATTTACAAGTGGTCAATAGCCGGGATTGGACAGTAAGACAGGGCAGCAAGCCACTAAAAAGCTTCGTGTTAATGGGGACAACTGTCCAGAAGACAATCCAATGCAGTGTCCTTTTAGTGTCTTGTTGTCCTGTCTTACTGTCCTGTCTCGGCATTGTTTTCGTATAAATGGCTCATAATAGGCGAACCCTTCCAAACTCCGGGCTGCAGATGAGATTTTTTAACTAGGTATATTAGAAATGTATTTTTGGTCGAACACGAGACTCGGGGTTATTAAGCCAATACGCTTATCACTGGACCACCGAGGTAGTTATACATTTATGTAGTTAATATGGGTGTTACTAAGATATACGCACCACTTAGAAATAGTATTCAGATTCGAAATAAAAATAAATGGGTAGATAAATGTAAAATAGAGAAAGTGGTTCCACTACAATATGATAGCGATAACAGAGTAAGTACATTTTCATGTTGATTCATAAAACGTTCACAAATCAACGTTGTGGCTAGATCATAAAATGGCTCATTTCGTAATGTAGTCAAGCATTTCATTTAATGGTTTTATTTCATGATACTGGAAAATCTCAAGCTGCCTACATTACGAACAAGGTAAGAAATCAATGGAACGACATGAGCAGCTAAGCACACGGCTACTTCATTAAGTGGTCAAACATCAACAATGAAACTCTAAAATAGTTTTTATAATTATGAAATAGGCGCGCGCTTGATTACAACTTGTCTGATGTTAAGCAATTATGTAGTCTAACATGGAACGCGCTAGCCTACTATACCGATTCACTCTTGATTACGAATGATTTTAGGTGAGAATTTGGCAGTGGAACGAGCAGACTCTCTGCACGGTGTCACCAGACATCGTACCGGGACACGGCAAAGCCGCTTGGCGGTGCGTTTTGTCTGGTGGTCACTAACCACAGCCGAAGCCTACCACTAGTTTTTTGTCAACTGATTTCCGTCACCCGAGGCCACGTGTAGGGACTCAACGTTGCAAACCCATGGACGAAGGTGACTCAGCCCCCAAATAATAGTTACATTATTATCCACCGTTACAAGATACAACAGACATTGAATAAAATATTTTTTATTCACCTAGTTTTATTCGTAACTAATAAAAATAATTATAGACGAAAACTTAGTGAAATACTAAAACAACGTAAAACTACTTACGAAATAACAAAAAACTATCTACTTCAATTGAGTCATTCAAAAAATGTGCGCATCGCCTCATCCCTTAGAATATGACTAAACGAGTAATGAAATGTTGAAATTGTATTGATAAGTATGCTTTAGCTGGCCACATAAACCTGTTACGTGAAATGTTAGCCACATTATGAAATGACCAATTCAATGATCAGGCTGTAACACCTTCACAAAGACTTTTATATTTTCCTGAGTAAACACTAAACAGTGATTAAGTTATTTATGTTGTTTCAGGCAACTCCAATTTAAATACACTTTAATTATAACTAGGCTTAAACTCTAGAACATTCAAAGTGACTAAAGCTAGACTAAACTGATATTAAAGGAACATTAGCATAAAGTGTGCGGTTATATTATGACGATGCCTAATAATATTGAGCTCATCTGTTCCCAGGTCTCTCAAGGAGTTACGGACTTACAATTAGTTACACATCCCACGCTTCAAACAGTTAGACAGTTGGAACGTTCATTTGTACCTTGGATTACTTGCATGAGTAATTTCTGTCTTTGGCACCCCTTGAAATATTTCCGCACTGCATACTCAAGTGTACTTATCCTAGTTATATCTAAATATCGATTACCGCCACCGGTAGCTATTCTTTCTAATTCTTGTCTGTAGACAAAGTACTTACATAGACAATTTATTAATTTCAAACAACACATGCGAGTCATCGTACACAGGCGAGCACATATTAGGAATAGCTAATAAATTAATAACTCGAGGAAACATCGTCTCAGCTGCCGTAGTGTTCAAGTTTCCCTACCTCTGGATAGATTGAGAGACGATTTGCAAAAGGCCGCTATTATAATTGAAGATAATAAACCCGAAGACGGGGTGTAATTGCACGTATCTAGGCATACTATGTTCAGCCTCGGACTGTTATGTCATAGACCCATAATGGTCATCAGTTCAGGACATCCGAGTTTGTGATAGCTGTTTAACAAAATCTAGTTATGAGTTAATTTGGTTCTGTTAATGCATGTTTCAGAAGCAGTAGGTAACTTTTTTTTAAATCTAAAATAGGCTTGCGCTTGACCACAACTTGCCTGATGTGAAGCAATGATGCAGTCTACGATGGAACGCACTTACCAAGTAAATACCGATTCACTCTTGACTTGAAGACCACTAGAATATAGCTACCGGGAAACATAGATGCCGGCAGCGATTCAACAAGCAACTCAAGCATCCCAATCGTCAAGATGAAACTAAAATAACCCACAATGAAATACGTTATTAAATAGTTTTAGGTTTTGTATTGCATGAATAAGAAAATAAAATACTACGAATGTTGTATTTTATTGTTGTACCGTTGTACCTAGGTACAATGATCGCCAATCTGTTTGCCAAGTGTGTTATATCCTATTAAAACAGATTAAAAATTCATAGAAAACTAACATTGGATTTTTACCCCATAATAGCAGCTCGATAGTGCTTGTTTTCAGCATAAGTTGAAACGATGATTCTAAAACTATAGATATCATCATTATCATCATCAGCCTATTCTACTGCTGGACATAGGCTTCTCCTAAAGTACGCCGGCCCACTGCAACTTCAGCTTACCAATCCGGTGGGCTATCCCGATTACATTAGTTCTCTGTCGGATCATTTCTTTGCGTATTCGACCCTTCCGAGATACTCCGAGCATAGCCCTTTCCATACCTCGCTGAGCGACTTTGAATTTGTGGACCAGTCCTACCGTGAGAGTCCACGTGTCGGCTTCGTATGTCATACCGGATAGGACGCACTGGTTGAAGACTTAGACTCTGTGCAATGGACTACGCGAAGACTCGACGTAATTTTCCATATGCTGCCCAACCAACTGTATTATTCTATTAGCCTCTTTCTCGAAGTTGTTTTTACCTATCTGCAGTGTTTGCCCGAGTTATATATAGTCTGAAACCACTTCGAGAATAGATTTCATTACTGAAAATGGTCCCGGAGACACATACTAGAACTATAGGTATAGAAATATGTACTTAACTAGGCAGCATCCACGAGAACCACTTACCTTATTGAGCATTAGTTATCCACTTATTTTTTGGTATCAAAATCAAATAGATTTTGAGTTAGAAAAAAAAAATTACTTAGTGAACTTGGCGGACACACTACCATTTGTGTATATACTTATTGGATATTATAATAATAACATACTTTCACTAGCTAGCTGCTCCGGCTAACTTTGTACCCCCTAAAATACCTTTCTTTAAAAATGAACCAAATTAATTCAGCCGTTCTCGAGTTTAAGCGAGACAATTGTGCTGTTTTGATTTTATTTATAAGAAGATTTATTCTCTAGGAAAAACCGGTCTGCTAAAATTATAGTGGCTTACGAGAGTTCAAGGGATCAAATATTTCCGCAATTGATAGATTTGTGATGATTCATTAATTGATACTCGTAATGAATCTTCTACGGGTTGCTTTAATAAACTCGGTATTTATAAATATTTATATGTACAAAAATGGGTTATTCATAAAACTTCAATCAATCATGACCCGAATCAAAGGCAATCATTCAATTGAATAGCCGTTGATATTTTACTCTTCATATCGTACCTATCTGCAGGCTTATCATATTTCATGTGTGACTGAAAAATCGATTTGCACAGTGTTCTAAGGTGTCTGAAGTTAAAACATAAAATGTACTTTGTATGTTTAAGTTGAGATGAGATGTGACGAGAAACTGTAAGATACTTATAAATTGTAAGATGAAGGTTAGAATCATAGACTTATGATCATAAATCTAAATGATGAGGCAGTATTAGTTGTTAACCTACCATAAACATTAACCATTATGCCTATTTGTTTTTATAACCTCTCAGCTAATAAAACATCTTCTCACATAAAAGTATACTATAAAATTATACCTATACTTTTCTATCAAGGAAAAATGCACTAGGTCCTTCGGCACCCGATTGGGCACAGTGCGGAGAAGACTCCCGTTTGCCACCTCTCGGGGATACCATCTACAAAAACTTTGAACTGACCAAAAAATGTACTTCATTAACACAATCATTATTGTATCAATAGACATTAAATGTCTGGCTGGATTGTAGGTCGTCAACCGTCGACCCTAAAGCAACGGTCATTGAATTTATGATACACATCCGCATCTAATGTACAACTTGGGTACGGGCATAGATAATACACAAAAGAGACCTAATACAGATGTGTTAAGGACCTTTGTAAGTCAAATAACAAAAGAGACAAATTATTCATTTTCACTGTATACGCCTTTATGTATGTATACAAATAGCGAGGGCTTTAAAGAAAAAACTGGGAATAGGAATAGAGTGTCAACAAATAACCCAAATTGAAAGTAACTTATATCTAGGAACAATCACGGTAATATTAGTAAATTTATTACATTACAGGCCTCTTTCCCGTTTCGCCTGTAGTGAGGTGGACAATCTAACTTCCCAACTCCTTGAAATAGAACTAATTTTTAACGGATTTTATCGCGGTTTATTTTAAAATTTAAGTCCCGACGTTTCATATTCTTTTCAGACTTCATGTTCACGGGTGGTGTTCCTAACTCCTCCTATTATCTTTCTGATAAAATTCGTGCGAGTTCCAAGACGGTTTTGGTGTCCCGGGATTTGGCTGGGTTCAAATCCCGAGTCTTTTCACGGCGCCGCTTACCTTACCGCTTTTAACCGCGCGGCAGGTTAAGTCCTGTTAGCCAGGATCAACAGATCCTGTCTTACAGGAATAGCAGTGGCTGGATTGCGGTGGTGGGGTAATTCCATTAAAAAAAATGTACTTACAGTCCTCTTTACTTACAAAACATTCTTATTGTTAGGCTAAGAACGCCCCTTAAAACTATTGCATTATTTATATGGGGTAAGTATTAAATAAATACTAAAGCAATTAAGCATATTGGCTACCTCCGTCGATGTTTTTAAATTGCATGTAGATTTCTCGTTAAGTCCCAATTGGGTCTAGAAATCTCATTTATTATGTATGTAAGATTGCATAAAACGCCAGATTTACGGGTACTAATTAATTTCGGTTAATGCAAATTTTTCGTACTTACAATTAGCACTTAGGTAGGTACTAATTTTTTTTTTATAAAAGTAGATAAATACCTCGTTTAAACAATGCTTCGTATAATAAATCAGGGTACCTGTATTTTTCATTGCGCACTTGGCGTTGACAATCCTGACCTTGTTAGTGGTGTGTTTGATCCTAATTAGTGTTAGATATATGTATGTGTTAAACCCTTTTGACTAGGTAAAAGCAATTTGCACTGCCTCGGTGATTCTCCTGTGTCGGCTAGTTCGCTTTATAACCGCGAGGTCCTTGTTCGAGTCCCTAGTCGAACAAAAGACTTTTCTAATACTCGTAAGTATGCTTAGAGAATCTTAGCTGCATCACGAAGTTTAGAATTGTACCCGATGAACAGCAAGAGGCTCGCTTCCTATTACGTATGGGACCTAAACATAGCCGACGAAAAGGGAGGGGGGAAACACAAGCTTTTCACAAGTTATGCTATGATTAAAGGTACAATGCAGCATAAAGAGTAAAGATTCAATAAAGGCGCCACTTGGAATGAAATATTTTAATTCGCAAAGTTCCTGAGTTCTCTTTTTTGTCGCAATGTACATTACATTACAGTAGTATACCCACAGACATATATTGATTTCTGTGAGTATACCTATGCCTGTATAGTTTACAAGGTTTACAATGTGTCAATATGAAGTCGCTTCCGCAGTCTGTTAGCGATACGATCAAAAACTGCTAAAAGTATTTTCTCGCGGTGTTTACCAATAGACAGTGATCCATGAGAAAGATTAAGGTGAATAATTTGTAGACTCATGCAAGCAAATCCGGGAAGGGTCGCTAGTTTAAAATAAAAATTAAAAACGAATAATATTAGATATAAAAATATCTTCTAATATTCCTCGAGACAGATGGGCCCGTATCACGACGCAGTGCATTCCTGAAGACGGTCGTCGTCTCCGAGGAAGACCACGAAAGCGATGGTGCGATGATTTAAGCTCGTTTGTCGGGACTTGGACGGAAGAAGCTAGCAATAGGGTCAGTTGGAAGGCTATGGGGGAGGCTTTTGCCCAGCTGTGGGACACTACAAGCTAATAAAAAAAATCACTGGTACGATCACAATGTATATAATAATAATTTAAGTATATGAATAATCTAGTTTACAGCCCGCGCTAAGGCAAATCGGTTATAACGCAAAATCATTTACTATTTTTAATCCTTTGTCCTTTCCCGGGTCTCAAACTATCACCAAACCAAATTTCATCAAAATCGGTTAAGTAGTTTTGTCACGAAAGCGCGACATACAGAGTTACCTTCGCATTTATAATATTAGTAAGGATTTGTATTCTAAATAACATTGTTTACAACTGATACATTTTTATACAAATGTGAGTAGAAATCAGATAAGAAACAACAAAATATCTGATACGAAATCAACCTTGTGCAACTACTTATTATCGCAACATTTACCCGGGGGAAATTTGTACCCTCCCTAAAATAGCTGTGAGATTTAGGACCAGCTTTATTTTCACATTCTTTCTATTATATAGATAGAGTAGCGTAGGTTTTCGTTTTGATTCCAGCGATAAAACTTTTATATCGATGGATTATTAACATGTACAAACCCTAAAGGGTACATTTCTATAAAAAAAATGTCAGCGTCAATTTGAGATAATAGGTCCACAAAACATGCTTAAATTTTATGTAAGAGTTTTTATTATGTTTGTCTTTTGTATATCTCGGAACTATGGAGCTCCAGACTTTTGGGAGGAGTGCGTGGGGCCGAAGCTAACCCGTAGAGGCGGGTAAGACAATTCTGATCTGAATATGATACCCACCACCAACCGACAATTACCCTTGTTCGCACCATAGATGTACTCCCAAGGACAATCTCCGGTTAATAATTATTATCATTTTTGTTTGATAAAAAATTTAGTATATGAATACGTATAGTAGACGTGGATACGTGTCCGCCTAGCTTGTTACCATGGAAACCAGATTACTAGTAAGTAATATAACACTTCTTTTGTAAATACATCTTAATATATATATTTCTTGTGTGCGTGTGTATGTGACTGAACTCCTCCTAAACGACTGGACCGATTTTGATGAAATTTTTTGTGTGTGTTCAAGGGGATCTGGGAATGGTTTAGATTCATAATTTTGTCCGCTGGCGGTACGAAGTTCGCTGGGGCAGCTAGTACTTATATAAAGATAATTACACCCAGACACAAGAAAAACAGACGGTGTTCATCACAGAAATGTCTGATTTGGGCGGGAATCGAAACCACACTACTTACTAAATCAATGTTGAAGTAAAACCTGAAAACAACTTTAAGATTTTTAGAAATTATCAGTGTTTTTCTTTTCATTGTGCTAATTTTGGGTCTTAAAAGTTTTACATTACAGTTCATTTAGAATAACTACAATAAATACTTTTAAAGACAGAATGTGTCAGGATTAGATACAGATATTTATCTCCTCGACACGGGTTTGAGCATTGTTAACAACGTTTAAATAAATACGTTATTAAAATGCGTAGATAATTTAATTTCATTGTAAAGTATTAACAACTTCGAGACAAAACTGAGTAGATAATTTTCGGAAAAAAATTGTAATATCTTGGACTTAAATTGAAGTAGCTACTGGCGATGATGTAACTTGGAAGTTGGAACGGATTGCGAGCAATTTAAACCATTTAACTAAGTACTAAGAATTGAAAATGTTAATTAAATCCTTAATTAATTTTAAACAAACGGATAGATAAAGTAACAAAAAATGGTTATCAGATAATTACGGTGACAAATGCAAAAGTTAAGAGTTCATTATGTAAATCACAAGTTTGTGAGGATCGATAGTCTTTTGTTTTCTGTTAGGTTTTATACAGACCGGCAGAACGGAACTCGTGTGAGTATTCCCTCTGTCTGTCTGTTACACTTTTACGCCGAAACTACTATACCTACCGATTTAGATGAAATTTGGTATGGATGGATATACATTGAGAACCGGGGATGGACATAGGATAGTATTTTTTATCCTACAGCATAAAAGAGGTTAATAGTTTCGCGTGATGATAACCAAAATGCGCGCGGGCACAGGCGTCAAGCCTTGTAGTTATAGCCCAGTAGAGTAATTAATAAATACGTAGATATGTTGTTGATATTATTATGAGTAAATAAACATAATCAAAAATGATGGATATCACGTAGTTGCAATCAATTATTAATTCATTAAATCGTTGAGTATCCCGCCGACGTAGGTATCATGGGACATAGGATAAATTATAATAGGCCTACTACTTGTTACAGTTGTTAATGTCTGTTTTTTTTTACGGATTTTTCTTATTTATAGGTTTATGAGTTTATATGCTATTTTGAAGGAAATTTTATGTAGAATCTAAAAATATAAAGAAATCTGGAGATATTCTAACAAATTATCGAAAAATCTGCAAAGTAATACGTCCGATCCACCCCGCCGAGAAGCGGGTGATGTAGCGGTAACCGCTTTTCGCTGCGGGGAGCGTAGCGGTTGAGAGGATAACAGATTAAAATTAAGTAACACAGCAAGACAGGGAGTAAGGTGTTTATAATTATATCCTTATTCCAATCTAAAGTTGCATTTCAGACCAGTAAAGGCAACAAGCGGTAAGATACTTATACTTCCTAATAGGTCGTAAAAGTGCATCAGGCTCGTTACAAACTACTCTGAAGTGCAGTTAAATACCTCGTTAAGAATGTACTTATTTTAAGAGTACCTAAATATCGACTTGGGCTGGGTCTGCTTACGTAGTGCCACTTTAATAACCAACTTTAACTTTAATTGACAACAATGTCTTAATATTTTGTGTGACCGGTCCAAGATCCAAGATCGGTCCAAGATTGGTCCGGAGTGTCCGGACGATGACACGACCAAGGGAAATCTAGGTAAGTTCCACACCTAGGTAAATTTTACACAGAGGTATGACGTAGCGCACTCCCACTCCATAAATGCGTTATTATATCTTAATATGGTTTCATTTCAATGATAAAGCAAAAAATACGAGTCTTACATTTTTTTATTATCTTTACATACTTTGTAGTCATCCCTACTATACTTGAAAAAATGAAAAATCTTAATAATGCATTTCGAAACTATTTAAAGACATACCAGACCCATTATATGTATTTATTTATAAGTTGATAGACCCAGATACAGTTCCGTTTACGATCATCACCTCCTTCGCACCGCGTAAACAATTATCATGTAAAACAAAGAACAAAGAGTGTACATCAAGGAAGGTATTTTTGTGTATTGATAATTTTTGAAACCATTAGCACGATCTTAACAGCGCAATACCTATAATTATAGTTCAAACGTGAAGGTCAATGCGAATAATAACAAATTTAATTAATAAGTAACTGCCTAAGTAGGTATTAACTGCAACTTAATTATAATGTAAATGCAAAGACGCAAATAGCATACCTACAGAAACATTTCAAAATAAATGGAGTGCGTTATTAACATCCGTGGTAAAATTAGGACGATTATTATCCGGAAACCCACATAGGTACCTACTTACATTAAGTAGATTTAATTTTCTTAATCATGATTAGATAAACAGTCACAATAACAAAATGTATTTTAGAAGTTAATTGGTTTTTGGGACGAAGTTCCTTATCGCGCGTTGTGAAAGGGGGCTAGACGGAAAAAAATCTTACGAAAAGTTATCACGACACTTTTTGCTATAGTAAGCTATTGTAAGCTGTGCGGCGTGCGCATGTTAGCAAAAAAATATAAAAAAAATAATTTGCAAAAAATATACCTTAGAAAGATAAAAAAAAACATACATTGAAATAAAACTACTTTTTAACGGATTTTATCACGGTTTATTTTAGATTTTAGATCCCGCCCGATCGCGTAAATCTAAGACAATATATGTAAAAAAAAACATACTTACACATATGAAAAAAAAAGGAAAAAAAAATTTAAACAAAGCAAAAAAAAAAATTACAATTCCTTCACTAATTAATCAAAACGAACTTCGTTCCATCCGGGTGTCCCTTGACACCTCTCAAGATTTTTATTATTAAAACAGATATACAAAATGGGTGGTTACAAGGAAGGTGTAATATAAACTCATTCGAGTTTTAACCGTACACCGGAGTCGTCACTATGAATAAATTACTTAAATCAGAACGTTTGAGTTTGCTTTGAGTTCATATTCAAGTAAATCATTTATAACAACTTTCCTCACACAAATGTAGGTACGAGGAAATACTTAAGTAACACAGCAAATTGCACCGAGGATTACAAACAGCATGCAGTATACTATCTGCGCTTCTTCAATTGACAGCGTGTATAAATTTTTCTCTGTGTACCTTAGTACAACAATTTCAGCACCAATGGGGTCCTAAGTACTCTAGCCAGTAGATTTGATGGCACATTTATCTAACATTGGAGCAGCTATGCACGTAAGCAGTTGAAGAGTGATTAAGAAAGACAGTATACCATTATCTTCCTAGACTAGTTTTAAGTAGAACCAACCTATTAACAAGTTTATGGAAGAAATTCTGAAATAAACGCTATTATTCACTTCACTTCACTTCAACCCTTTTTAGTGTCCCACATAGTGTCTGGGCACGGGTCTTCTCTCAACTATCTTAAGAGTTGAGAGAGTTTAGGCCTTAATACACACACGCTGGCCAAGTGCGGGTTGGTGGATGTCACATGTCCTCGAATGATTAGTTCTTAGACATGCCGGTTTCCTCACGATGTTTTCCTTCACCGATATTTAGCAGCGGAGATGAAACAATTCACACAAAGATGTGTAGGCACGACCAGGATTCGAGCCCGCGACCTTATTTTATGCCCGTACCGCTGCGCCACCGCTGCTCACGCTATTATTATCAAGGGAAAATCTAAATAAAGCATTATTTAAAACTTTCGAGAACTGTTTAAGTACCATTGAATACGAGATTGGCGTGTATTATGGTGTGCGTGGGTATGACGTGTGAAGTAAGTATGTACTCACTTTACAACAAAGATCGTAATTTCACATGAGCGCGTTCTAATATAAAGCTACCCGAGCGTGAAATATACCAACATAGGATGCCTTTGCTATGGACAAGAAGGCATCACGCAATTTGTAATTAAACAAGGGAGAATATAGCGCAATATTTCACACATTGGTGTACCTACCTTGTCTATGTCACATAGTAACTTATTGGCAGTGTGTACTATTTATAGGGGGCTGAACCACCTTCTTCGTCCGCAGTCATTCCGATTAAAATCTGAATGACGTGGTCTCCGGGTGGTGCAAATCAGGCGGCAATCAACTGGTAATTATGTTTAGTAGTAAGCGTCGGCCGTGGTTCTCCAAGCAGCCATACCGTGTTCCGATGCGAGGTCTCGTGACACCATTTAAGAGGGTGAATCGAAGTTATTGCTTCTTACGAATTTCTAATCTAACCATTAGAGACATATTCCACTGCCACCTTCTCAACGATAATCATTCGTTACCACGAGTGATCCGGTACATTGATCAGGTGCGTTCCATTGTAGACTATACATCATTGCTTAACATCAGGCAAGTTGTAGTCAAGCGCAAGCCTATATCAGAATTTAAAAAAAACTGGTCCTATGTGTTCAAAACAACACTGGCGTTGCTTTGTCGGAACGTTATGTGTGAGCATGAATTACATTCTAGGCATACTAAATACGTGACTAAAAGTTAACAATGAGTGTTGAAGCTATTACATAAATAGTTAGCAATTAAAAGTTAATGACAATAATTTCGGAGACAATATGACGCAACGTTTAATAACCCAAGCTTAGTGATACAAAAATTGCAAAGATTTTATACTCTGTGGTCAAATAACAAATACATTCTAACTAAAATGAAATCTGGATTCACTACAGTTTTTCTACCTTGTAATGTAATGTTATTTCAGGTTAATCAATTTAGGTCAAGTTAATCTACTTAAAATATTACAATTATTTCTTAAATAACTATAACTTCTGCAGGAATTATAATAATATCGCTCTTTAGTTTAGTTACCTTCAGTTCATCTTCACAAAACGTCGATGTCCTTTTCCGATACCGAATTATTCATCATCTGAATTCAATTTAACTGACTACATTGGTTTGTCAATTGGAAGTCATTCACTATCTTTGAAAGCGCGGTTGAAGATCAATAAATTGACACCAGTAAAATATGGAACGATCTACGATAGCGTTATCTCACATACTACGTAAGTACGAACACAATATTTTTTTTATAAAAGCCGACACTGATAAACAAATACAGGTATTTTATGTATAAGCATTATAAAATACATATTAAATAGGTGCTTACAAACTAAAAGCACAACATTAGCAAAAGACATAATGATAATGAACTAGAGCCACAATAGTTACAAAATTACATAGATTTAAGATAAGCCACATATATTATGATGTCAGAAAATTACCTACCGATGCAGAACACATAAATCTTTCCGACGAACCACTGTAGAAGACCTAAGCACCTATTACGTTTTGAATGAACAGTTTATACTTCTATTACTACGTTATCTCTATACTTAGGTTAATAACTCACATTTTTGTGTACTTATGCTTAATTCGTTTCACAGTCATACGTTTAGTTATCATAACTGCAGCATACTTTGTGCTGTGACCATAATAATAAGGTCGAAATTTGAAAAAAGGAAGACGGAGCTAAACGTTTATCTTTAAATCTTTTAGTTTATATCATAAAAGTACAGAATTAACAAATACGCATATTTGAGTAACACAAATATACTAAACTTCGACTCTATATTGTAATTTTAATATTATGTTACAATTTTTCATATCAACACTTAATATATCCAGTTCGATGAAACTTTTTCAACAGAAGGCACCAGAGTATAACTACAGTAATTTCTTCCCAAGAGGTCTGTAATCACGAGGCAACTTGTTGAGTTATGATCCACTTCCTAACTCCTTTAGTTCTTGATTGGTTGAAAGCAAAACTTTGCAGCATTATTGCTAGGCAAGTCACGGGTTTTCCCTTGACACGCGTTATAACAACCTGCCAATAAAAACAGATGAGACATGCGGGACTAGGCCCTACTAGATATATTCAAAGAACACAACAAGACGAGAAAATAACTAAATTCGCCTTGAATAAGGGTTCCGTTGTTACATTTGAGGTACGAAACCCTAGTAATAGTTAACCTTAAAGAGACGTTATAGGAACTTTTAGGTAAATTTTCGTGTTATGGAAATTCATGTAAGTATTTGCGCTTAAAATTTCCCGTACATAGCCCGAACGAACGCAAAATCGATAAAAGTAAGGGTTTTTGAAGATACTTAAGTTGGACTCTACATTACTTAACAAACAAAATTGCTTGAATACTACTGCCTAATTACCTTCGTCTAATTTTAGCTATTGTAACATTGATTTAATAATTGTATTAATTATATTATTATTAAACATTCTGTTTTAAGATTTATGTACTATGTAAATACCTTAAGCGTTGACAAATTATTCTTGGCTGTTACGATGAGACATTCAACATAATTTTTAAGTCTGTCAAACCACACAATTAAATGATCATTAAACTTAACATAGTGACGTATTCACAAACGATAAGATATTAGTTTATTTGACAAATTATACCATTAATTAATTTTGCATTTGTCTTCGAGCCTATGCAGTTGTGTTTGTATTTAACTGTGAGTGATTAATATTAATAATGCACAATAAATACTCAGAATATAACGACTCGAGTGATAGTGACGACGAACTGCGCATCATTAAAGAATACAGACATAAAAATCAGGTAAGTAAACCTAAGTATGCACAGTTAGCTACAAAAATTGATTAACAAATTCAATATTACAAAACATTAACGTATGCGTATGAATATTCATTGTAAACTACTGTCACGTCACTTACTTTAGGGTTAAGATATTTTATAATATTTTATCTTAGCAACATATAAGCTAACTGTACTGCTTTTTATTTTAACAATAGTCACTACCACAGAAATCCCAAATCCAATTTAGATAAAGATTTGCTTTTGACAATCTAGGTATTGTCTTGTTCGACGGAGTTACGCTTAGTTTTAAGCAAACGTCAACTCTGAGCTAAAACAATACCGGACAGTACAAATCACTTTACTAGTTCGCCAGATTTGTAAACCCAATGATTTTTTTAGTCTATAGTAGTGTTTATCTCTATGTGTAAACCTCTCCTTCCTTTCTGAAAACGCTTTTCTAAAAATTGAGTTGATTTTACTTTGACGATCTCTCTAAAATATACATCCGTACTTACATACTACTCTCTATTTTTAACCAACTTCAAAAAAAAGGGAGTGGTCCTATGTTCGAGTGTTTGTATATTTTTTCTTTACTTGTCCTATTATACAAAGAAATATATGCGTACTGGTAACCAAATTCAGATAGGTAATACTATTTTGATGTCATGAAAATTATTGTGTTGATACTTTGGACAGTCAATTTAAATAAATTTTTTGTGTGATCTAATATGCTAAAAGTCATGATTTTCGTTCTGTGTTCTTTGTCTACCATAATAGAACGAGAAAAAATAATTATACCTATTAGAGAACCTGTATTTTGTTTCATTGTACTGTGTGTTGCTTATGTAGGCACGTATAGGTACTTTTTATATACCACAGATACTAGCCTTCCGACAGCGGCTTCGCCCGCGTGACCTAACTTTTCTATATAAATAGGACATCTAACAGTGCAAGAATTTTTCAATCGGTCCCTGAGATTAGCCCGTTCAGCCAAACAAAGAAACTCATGCAGAGTTTGTTGTAATATTAGTATATTATGATATTTTCAATATTGTTTATGTAAGCTGTGTCTTTCAGTTACAGTAAAGCATTAGAGCTGTTATGTAATAGTCGAAGCAAAGAATGAATTGGAAATATTGGGAACATAAAACCACGGCTTTAGCTGCCTTACGCCAACTGACAGAGGATCTTACAGCCCCTTTTTATTAAAATACAACGTCAATTTCCTAGGAATTGGACCTTGAATGCCTCGTCTAGTACAAATAAAAGTGGCATAAGGTGGCACTTGAAACAAATAAGAATAATTAAGAGTATATACTTAGGTATAACTTTATACCAAGGTTATATGTTAGACTGCCCAAGCTTAGGTATGTATCAAATAAATTGCAATGGTCTAGCCTCTTATCTCGAAGGGAATTCAGACAATTAAGATATTTAGGGCTTATAGCTAAATAAAAATGTCGCACTTAGTACATCGTCTCCAGATTTAAAAGTTTCTGAATAACAAATTAAAATCACAGCTGCCCTTGTTATATTTGTGGCTTAACAACAAATTAAACTTTTCCTTTTCGAATCACAAACACCGTGACATAAACGTTTACAAATAGGCTTATTATTATGGAGAATCTCGAAGTCAGTGTTAAGATTAAAAAATAAGATAATTCAGAAATGGTAATCTCGCAGTAGGTATTACCATTTATGTTTGTCATTCTTTACACTCTCGTTTTGTAATGTAGATTCCGGACATCACCTCATATTGTTGTTAACAATGCTGTATTCGCATTAAGGATATTATTATAATTTATGCAAGGACTACAAAGACTACGTGACTGTTGTATGACAAATATAGTATGCTCCCATTTCCATTCACATACCACCCCTGGTTTTTAGCCCGACTTCATCCACATACAATACAGAAACCTGAAATAAAGCATATTTTAGTATTTTAATTGGAACAAATATTAACGGACTACCAAAGTTCGTTTTCGTAAAAGAGTAACTTTAATAATACCATCCATCAATCCTTATAAACTTCGTGTTTTCTAGGAGAAAGAGATTGTTATGGTGGTTAAGAAAAGATTTGTTATGGTGGATGAGTACATAATATTTTATTATGTTCTTGTTTACCTGACAAAGCATTCTTATTCCGTGACAGAAAGCTGTGCTATGTTTTACTTTTCTTTCTTTGTTGATATTTCAAAACCTTTTCTGTATTGTTTTATCAACACAAATCCATTGTAAGGAAAAGAATAGTTGTAGTTTCAAAAATGTGTTTCTAAAAGACAAACACACAACCAAAAATCCGCTCTGCTTTATGATTGTATTCCTCACGGAAAAGATTAATTAGACCTCTTTTATCTCCTCCGTGGTTTTCCTCCTCTGTAAAACTTTGTAACAATACGTCACACGAGATTTTGAAGATACACAATACTAGAGTTAACGGCTATTATCAAATTGTAAATAAAACGAGCGCGCTTATTTCTATGGAAGACAGGTACACAATCTTTGGAAATTAACATCTGTTAACATTCAAATACTTTTATGCGATCGTATCAAAGGTGTGTTGGTAATGTACTTACACGCATGATACGTAATTAAGTAGGTAGGTACGGTACGCTATCATTGTTTACTTTACGTAAAATGAAAATGTCGGTAAAATATTTAGGTAAAATAAGGGTTTCTAACAAAGGATTTGATGAACTTTTCCCATTTATCTCAAAATAGAAGGTATTCATTCTGAACGTAATATATCTAGCTAGCATTTATCAAACAGGTTTTGGAATATAGAGAACAACGGGCTAAGGGCTTTGCCCTGTTATTATGCCACTCAGGTATTTATGCGTTTTTGATAAGGGACTCGACTAACTAATGAAGGAACCCATACGTTATCTGCTTATGACTCACGTCGGAACTAGCCGTAATGTCATTTGAATAAGGTTGTTAGCTCTCACCTCGGTATGTAAAAATTTCCTCAAAGCATCGTAAACCGGTAATGCATTGTCGTGTCGTCAGTGACGAAGGGTCGAAGATGAAGGTGAAATATTATTTACTGCACTTAGGTAGGTACTTAGATACTGTAGGTAGGCACATACGGAAAAGATTCAACACCGTTTTATTCAAATTTGTAATCGTCAAAGGTGGGATATCGGGAAAGAGAGCTCTTTTTGAAGGGTTCGTTCGTTCGTCAAGTTCGTGTCCTTGAATGAACTAATGAAAATTAGCTTAAGGTCGAATAATATGTAGTGGTATTACCATGGAAGAAAGAAACAATGGTACGACACAAGTTAGGCGAGTTCGGGGGTCCAGCTATGCGTTGTCTACATTAATTAGTTCTAGTCGAGGTTAATTACTTTTGCTAAAACTTTGTGCATACCAGTTCATAACATAAAATTAGTTAAATAGATATGTGTCATTCTATACGTTCCAAAATATTACAATCCAAATTTCCTCGCAGTTCCTGAATCACAAATATCTAAGAGTTACCTATTTCCTTTTAGATTTCTTAGCTTCAGAAAAATAGAATTGAATTCTAAAATCTTGCTTGACAAATTAAAGTCGATAGCGCACGGAACATTTCGTGGAGGCTGTTCCGCCGTGCAACTGTACAACGTGCAAGTCGTAGCGATGTGCAGTGCCTGTCGTTTGAGTTGAGATTACCTTCTCTACCGACTAACATTGCCTCTTCTACCCGCGGTATTGAATTTCTTGAAGTACTTGCCAACTTTTACTTCACTACTGAAACTGAACTTTTCAACAAAGCTAGTAGGGGTAGTGAGTATAGGTATATTTCCCTGAACTAAATAATATCACAGATAATATAATACTATACTAGTGGGTAGGAACGTTCAAGGATTTTCAACAATAAAAAACCGTGATAAGCTCATTCATTCAGCCACAAATCCTACGCATATGGAAGTGATATTATTTTACCATATACGTGGTAAAATAATAGTCTCTAAAATATTTATTTTAGAGTAGGTACCTACTTTTATTTTCACACACAACACTATGTCATCAAGGCTGTGTATTATAGAGTCGATTAAACATTATTCCCCTAACTTACTCCTCCATACGTTACGTTGTTATACAAATTTGATAAAGCCATGAAGAATGTGAAGTTATGTTACTTTCACTCATACGCGGATATAAAACATATGACACGGTATACAGGGTAACTGATAACCAGTGTGAAATACTGAACTACGTGGTCCACTGATGATTACAAACCATTTTCCTAACGAATCTTTCTAGCAACTTTTTCTGTAATTAAATATTATGTTCATATCGCGCAGTAGAGACCACTATAATGGAGTGTAGAATAGGATGAGACGACGCGACGGACACGCCGCCGCAGCCGCAGCGCGTGGCGTGTATCGCGCGCGCCGCCTGGGTAACGATCATTTTCTCTACTATGCGGCATAATGGGGTTAAATATAATGACCACCATAAAATGCTTTGATACCCTTAGTTCTTTAACCAAAAATATATACTTAGCACCAGAAAAATAAAGTCTAAAAATACAATAGTACTAGCAATTTTAGTCACGACTACACTTCAAATTGTATTCGATCACCAAATGTAGCACCAAATCTTAGCGAGCAAATTAATGTGTTATTTAAGTTTAGTGTAATAGTAGTTTTTTGTCACTTGTAAGTCCCAAAAACAAACCCACCCACTCCAAAGTGCTGTGGGTTAGATTGGGTTAGACTTTTAATAACAAACTGACACCACACACGCTCGCTTCGATCGCGTGTGTGGTGTCAGTTTGCTTGTACAGAATAGCAAGGTGTAAAAACGTTGGTTATAATTTTACATTAAAATGCGGGTTTCATTTTGGTGATCATTTACTATTTTTGTCCGTTATAAGTTACTATATTTGGTGGTAAGTTAAACGTAAGCCATATTAAATAGCGACTTCAACTAAAAAGAAAAAATCTCTAAATATAAGATTGTTTGAAAAAGTTGTTTGTAATCTTACGATTACAAACAACTTTTTCAAACAGTGCTTACGCACGTGGTAAAGTATTTCACACTAATTACCAGTCACCTTATATATTTCATTTTTAATTATTGGGATAAAAAAATATTACTTTGTGTAAAATACGTACCATAATGTAACTCTTCAGACAAGAAGTTTTTGATTTGAGGATCATGCCGATGAGCTAATAAGTTATAAAAATATTAAGTAATTATTAATACTTACGGCCTTATTATAAAAAAGTTATGAGTCCCTTTAATTAAAATGGACTTTGTCTCTTTCTTACTAGTAGAAATATCAAGATGATAGACAAAGACAAACGAATTATAAACCTATTTTAGCTATAATGAGCTTAAAATACAGGGGTTAGTACCTACACTAAAATATGTAGGATATAGGTACCTACCTAAATTATTTCTACACCTCAATTTATATGTGACCGACCAATAGATAGCAGCCCATTAAAACGAAAATACAAAATGTAATATCCGTTAGCCGTGAAAATATAAAGAGTAAATGATGCGGAGAATTAAAAGTAAAATGGGCTATAAAAGAGTTAACCTTATACATACCATACATACACTTCTATCATATGATTACCTATCTGATCGTTTAGATCCGTTCCTCTGCGGTTTCTTTTGTTATAATCTTCGCAAAAATTAGATCTCTTTCACAAACCTGAAGTGAACTAAGATTAATTAAGTAATACTTAGGAAGGATTTAGACGTTAGCTAGAGTGGTAGAGTTCTATTCAAAGATATTAAACTATCTTAAATATCTTTAATTCTATTGTTAAAAGATTTGTGTTTTTTTTTTTCAATATTAAAATATACGAAGCAGTAGGACATTAAATGTACGGTCTCATTCATAAAAATCTTATAATCCTATCTCTTTAGTTATAATGAACTTATAACTATTCTATTTTTCTTACTAGTGTAAATGTCAAGATGACAGACAAAGACAAACGAATTATAAACATATTTTTGCTATAATGAGCTTAAAAAACATTTATGAGTACGGGAGTTAGACTTCAATTATTATGCCCGATTATACCTGATCAGCAGTAATAGGCTGGTCTCCTATAATAATAAATATTTGGATGACCGAGCTTTGCTCGGTATTTTTTTTTTATCACATTTTTTAAAAATGATTCCTAGCTTGATCGATTTATCGCCCCCGAAACCCCCTTTAAACTAAATTTTATGAAAATCGTTGAAGCCGATTCCGATATTCGATTCCGATATATATAAAACAAAAAAGAAGAAGCTAAAAGAAGATAAGATAAGATTATCGCATAGCATTATTGAAGTTTCAACGTTTATTTTTCTTTCTTTCTGTCGTTGAAGTGTTTGTTTCTCACCACAGTCGGTACTTCCTAATCGAAAGTTCAAGGCAATCCCAAGGCGACTTATTATGATTTTCAGAGTTTTCGGTAGACTATGTAATGTAATATCAAGTATGCGCATTTATTTAGTACCTACCTGTGTCTCATCATGCTCAGGCTTGGTATTTACTATATTACTTAACCATTGTTATTTAATAACCTCTCCTGAACGTTTTTTACGTCGGCTAGTCTAAGCTGCCTAACCAGGTGCGCAGGAGATAATATAGAACACAAATGTGTGCGCAGGTGAACTGTATATTTCCAGAGTTCGGTGGGACGGGCTGGCTGACACGACCGGTGAGAGATGGGGCGTAGGACCGACGGCTTAACGTACTTACCGAGGCACGGGTGAATCACACCACCAACCTGGCTCTGATCTAGCGTTGAGGAATTTAAAAAGCCTCAAAGCTCTTTTTGAACAGGCGCGGGATTCGAATTCGCGACCAGGGGCTGGAGGCAACCAAATCAAACTAACCAATCCCTAAACTACTAAGGGAGCCAATAGTACCTACTCAAACAGAATGTTACCAAATTCAGTATTCGGCTTATCTTCCATCCATTACACGGTATTTTATCATAATGTAAATAGCTTTTAGCGCAGAATTGTGAGCATTTTGGACACTCCATTATCTGATAGAGGGATTAATTTAAGTAGGTTCGGTCAGTGAAAACAATGGAAATGGAATATTTTCAACGCAATGTTGATCTACCAAAACTATTCGGTAAATTACAGATAGTTGAGTACTTAATTACCTGTCTGGCATCACATACCTAACAGCACTCAAGAGAAAGACAATCCTGAGTCGCACAAGCAAAGTTACAACGACGATTCAACATCATCATCATCATCATCATCAGCCTATTCTAGTCCACTGCTGGACATAGGCTATTCCTAAAGCACGCCACTGATCACACGCACGATCCGCGGCGTTTACCGACATTTATCATATACATATACAACTTCCCGACAAGAAGAGTTGGGGAAAACCGCGGTCTCTGGGCATCACACCTCGCCTGGTTGGAAATGTTCTTTTTACACAGGAGGCCATCTGACCATCCAGTCTCCCACTTCTGTACAAAATACTGACCTAATGTTGTAAGGAGAAGTGGAAACTTACTAATCTCCGAGATAAAGAGATTTCACTGTGACGTGCAGACAAGCACTTTGATATTTTTTATACTATCCTATTAGACTTAGTCATGATGAATGGCTGACCCTTGTCACCTGAAAGATTCTCTGAGCAAATCTCCATAAGTAGGTTCAGCTCTCCACTGGAACAAAAACTTAATTTAAATTATATTGGAAAAAAGTAGTATATATTATACGAGTACATACGAGTAGTAACTACATATGGAGATTATTATGAATTATTAAAATTATGTAAAATATTACCTATAAGCTTAAAACATATATATTTGATTCTTTTAAACAGCCACAATGACTGGGAGCGTTACTCACAAGTTAAGCATGATCAATGTACTAGGTCAATATCAGCTGGTAAATACAAAGTGCACAGAGTAAGTAATTACTATGAAGATAGAACGTTAGAAAAAAGAATACCTTATCTTCATAACAGCTTGCCAGCCGACATTAGAGATATGGAAGATAAAAATAAGTTTGTAAAATCACTCAAACAATTCTTACTTAGCCGTTTGAATACTGTATCTTAAGTGTACACCTATATCCTATTATACCTATTAAGTATATAGTTTGTTAAAATTTCACGCACTGTTATAATTATTGTTAACCTGAATGTGTGTACCCACAGATAAACTGTGGAGGCAGTTCTGTGGGGCAATGAAATATTGTAATGTTGTAAAATACATACATAATATAGTCGTACCACAGAATACCAAAACCGATGCAAATAACAATTATCTGCTATAAGAACTGTATCTACTTGTGAATCTTGTGATTCAAACGACATAATAAAAAACGAAATTATAAATTCGATACGTACGTATGTAATATTGTCACGTTAAAGGTAAACAATTTAATTTATCTTACGTGGGTGAATGAATACAAAACCGGTACTAAATTACTGGGTAAGACTTGTGTGTACAAAGACTTATTTCACTTCTTGCAATAGTTGACAGGTACTTAGTACAGTAGTACCTACCTTAGAGTAGAATTCGAGAACTAATTTTTTTTCATTTTGTGTGGCGCCCTGTACTCTACTCTTACTCTTCTTCTGTTCTCTACTCTTTTATTTTGCACCATAGATTTATAAATCTATGTGTTCCACTGCACTCAACCACATGTTGAAATAGCCACAAGCCAAGAGGCTTTTCAATTAGTGAAGTTAACATCCACTGCAGGCAGACACCTAGTATGCACCTATGTCGATATTTCCTCAATCCGGTCTAATTGGGTATTCCGATGACACCCTGCGATACAGCAGTAACATTGAACGCTTGAATTAACATTAGCAACGTAGTGTTACCAAGGCCCTGCCCGAGATGACACAATATTCACTAACCGACTTAAAAAAAGAGAGGTTACACTAATATTATTGATATTATTCTTGACTTCACTATTAAAACTTATACATCGTAAATAATATTTAACACAGGAACTATTATGCCGAGGTACATAAACACTTTGCACCAACTATTCGTGTTTTGTGTAGCTTTGTTTTACGTGTGCGTGTAAAGAAGCTTCAACTTATTTGAAGTGTGCGTGAGGTCTCCTACAAAAACTGGCAGTAACAATTTAGGACTAGAAGTTGCGTATAACACTTCCCGTGTTAAATGTCCTAAGATCGTAAGCCTTGTTGTCATCCAAAGCTAGCATATTATTACATTATACATTATCTGTGCCCATAGTAGAAATACTATAAAACTCTCTTAAGCTGTTAGGTATCGGTTCGACATTCCTCGGACGACTCACCGAAAAAGTCCGGGAACCAATAGAAACCCTTCCAGCTAATTGGCTTAAGTCATCCGCAAAAAAATGTACCTAGGTTTAACACTTATTCTGCCTCTACAAAATACAATTGGAAAATGATTGTGTTCACATAATTCAAGAAACAATTATAAATTTTAAACATGATTTGGGTTCATATAATTTGTGAATTAAACCCTGGATTTGACAGCAGATTTAAAAGCTAGAACTCATTAAATTATAACAATATATAAGACAAAGTTCACCATGTTTTGATCGTTTGTTTGACATGTTATATTTACCTTAACTGAATCACTTGCTGCTGATAATAAACGCCTGACTTTAATGTTGATTACTTCGTTGGGTTACCAAACTCATTTTAAATAAAGTACTAATCCCTCCCTAAACCTAACCCAACTTGAAATATTTGACAAACAATAATTCTATCTGGAATTAATAGAAATATAATTATGTTGAATTTGAATACAATTAAAGTAAATAATTTAATGAAGGTTTAATTTTGTACCGACAATTCGCGTGAACCATTATTTAGGTTTTGTCTAATTAAAAATAAAAATACACGACTTTAAAGCGTGTAAAAACTTTTCAATGTATGTACCTACGCCCTTACGTAAAAGTATGCGGAAATAGACCGGTAACTAAGTATTCCTACCTAAGTATTAGATGTAGATAAAGAATATATGTGTAACATCACCACGGAACTTAATATTTCAAATAGATATATACTTGCCTATAATATGCAAGTGAAAACTGCATTTAATTACCTACATAGGTGTAATTAAACGCAATTTTAACTGAAAGATAGGCAAGTAATTCGTCAAAGTCGTCTGTCGCGTGGTTTTCAGTTCGCCCAGATATTGAAGAAGAAAAAAAAAATATTTTGTATTGTATTTATAGTATTTAGATTAGATGAAATTTAATATTGTATTTGTTTATAGTGTTATATTTTATATGGGCCTTGTAGCCTGAAATAAATGGTTATTATTATTATTATTATTATCGGTTGGGTTTCTTTTTCTTGGCTTTTTGCCAGTTATAATGCATTTACGGGCTTGCGCCAAGTAAATGCACTCTCAGGTTTGTGGTGTAGGGAATTGTTTTGGTGAGGGGTCATGTTAGGGGATATTGTCATCTGCTTGCATAAATTTTCGGACTATTCTACATGTGTTTAATAAAGCTGCTTTTTGTAGGGTTATGTAAAGGGAATCTTTAAGGCCTATTAATTTTATGCTTTGGAGGAGACTTTTCGGAATAACACCTGTTGTGGAAAGAACTAAAGGTACCACATAAACCTTTTCCTGCTTCCATATTCTTGATACTTCTTCTTTTAGTTCGGCATATTTATTAATTTTTTCATTAACTGTTTATTGTAGGTTGTGTGTGTTAGGCACTGCTATGTCAATTAAATATGTGATGTTGTTTAGTTTATCTTGTAGAGTTATATCTGGTCTGTTGTAGTGAATGGTTCTGTCTGTAAGGATGGCTCGGTCGTAGTATAGTTTATGAGTGGTGTTTTCTAAGATGACTTGTGGTGTGTATTTGTAGTACGGAGTGTTAGTGTTTTGAATGAGATTATGCTTGAGTGCTAGTTTTTGGTGAATTATGTTTACCACTTGGTTGTGTCGGTGTGTGTAATCTGTCTGTGTAAGGGTTGTGCAAGCACCTGTTATATGTTGTATAGTTTCTGATTGGGAATGGCATCGGCGACATTTATCATTTGTAACTGTAGGATCTTTGATAATATATTTTTTGTAGTTTTTTGTACTAATAATTTGATCTTGAATGGCTATTATGAATCCTTCTGTTTCCGGAAATAAGTTTCCTATATGAAGCCATTTATTTGTTGCTATTGTATCTATATGAGGCTGTTCTAAATCATGAGGATGTCGGCCGTGCAGAACTTTCTTCTTCCAGGTTTCTATTTTTCGTTTTTGTGAGTCAGTGTTGTCATTGGTATGTAAGTCTGTCTGTACTTTTAGGTTTAGTGGGGTGTAGTTGAAATCATTTGTTACTATGGTTCTATGTATATTACTAGTGTTGGATTTGGTATGGAAAAATGTTACAAGTTTATTGATTTGGTTCTGCCATAATTGACAAATATCAATTAAACCTCTTCCTCCATTCTGTCTTTTAATCGTTAGTCTTTCTGTAGCTGATTTAGGGTGATGGTTATTGTGTTTTGTAAGTGTAGTGCGTGTGGTCCGTTCTATGTGTTCTATGTCTGTTTTTGTCCATTTAATGAATAATTATTATTATTATTATTATTATTATTATTGAAAAGAACACATACGGATTTAGGCGTTTGTGAACGCTCATCTCAGAAGCAGCCGTTTCAATTTGAATACACATCTATTTATGGTGACTGTTAATTAGTGTAAAATATTTACTATGTTACTACGTTGTCATATTATCATGATTAGGAATAACTTTCCAAAAAAAAACATTTTTGAGCAACTTTTTTTAAAATCAATCTTGCTACTTTATTTTAAACCGCGTAATTGAAACAACGATAGTGGAATATAGCAAAAATAAACTTTTAAGCGTTTTTAAATTTTTACTTTTAAAAAAACAAATTACTTGCTAACTATGTCTTAAAGTCTTATTATTTTTATGGAAATAAATCTTCTAGTTGACGAGTGCAAAATTTCATTCGTTTAACACCATTTCGTTTCGTTTTCGTTTATTCGTTTTCGAGCACCACCAGAGATACAGATTTTTGCGCACGCACCGTTTCATCTCATAGTGCTGTGGGGCGTGCGATGCATCTTGCGCTGCTTTAGTAATGATCGTTATCTCTACTACGCGACTATATAAACTTATAAATTTAGTTAAAACTTCCTTACAAAGCTTTTTTGGGAATGTTGTTTGTACTTAATCATAAGCACTAACACGTGGTAAAGTTTTGTACACTTTTAATACAAAACCCTATAAAACCCACAAGCTTTCCAAAACCCACAAGCTTTCCGCCCGCGGCTCGCCACCGGCGCGTATATAGGTTATCGCGTTAATTATTACCTTACCTTACTTATTAACCTGGTTTTTGCGAAGTCGGATAATAACTATCCCTTGCCCTTTCCTGGTTTCAAACTATCTCTACACTAAATTTCATATAAATCAGTTCAGTAGCTTTGTCGTGAAAGCGCGACAGACAGACAGAATTACATTCACAATTATAATATTAGTGTGCTATGAACTGTTGCAAGCATCCTTCAACATGTAGTTGTTATAACTAATCAGTACACATAAAAATGTAACTGGACTTACCTAACGGATATACGGGCAGGTCTTTTAGTGCGCAATATGGTTGGTCTGACGAAAGACCGACAGCTTTACATACCTAATCTGAACCAGGTTGAGCCCCAGTTATAAAACCCAGTACTTACTTACGACTTGCGGACTTCCTATGGTCACCTTCCAGTTCCTACATCAGACCCTGCATACCTTCCTTAAAGACAACAATTAATACCATATAGACGACAATTAATTAATTTTCTTTTTATATTTTTAGCTCCTGTCCTATATTATATAATAGCTATTATTTTAATTTAACTTAATTTAACATTATTCTTATTCTTGTTTTTGAACTCTGTAAATTATTATTGTTTCTAGTACAATTTGTTTCAAAATTAATTGTTTAAAATATAAAAATGTTATGTGCATGTTAATCACCAAATGTAATTATCTCCTGTGTATATATTTGTATATAAATAATAATATAGAAAAAAATTAAGGCGGGAAAGAATTTAATCATTGTTTTAAGTTTTTAGTTTTAAGATACACTCTTCTTCTACACTTACAATCAATCATCACACTATATACCAACAACACTATACTCTACAATTACTCACCCATACACATAATCACTACTTCCACAATACACTTTAACTACATCTCGACATTTATTTTCATCCTCATTCAGGCAACAAGAGAAGGCGTAGTCCATTAGCGCCACTCTTGTTGCCTCACCATCACCTTTCTCATTATACAAAAAAAAACCATATAGACAACGTAAAGCGACGACGTCATATCCGTGTTGTTCCTTCATGTCCGGGTTATGTTCTGAAGTCTTGATCAAGAATAACAAATAATTAATAAAGATGGCAGCTCACTAACATTCAGATATTTGAATTCCAAGTTGATATAATTTCTTAGAAATAAATTTATTCATTAGGTATTCATTTTGTCTTAGAATCCCCTAAATTAGTTACAAATTCTACTAAGTGAAATTCAAATACCACCCACTACACTAATAAACAATTATTTCTACAATCTAGAATTCAAGACAATCCTGATTTATATTTGAAGGCTTTCGACTAAAATCAGGATTAGCAGACAACTTTAGATAGGCGTAGATTATCGGGTAAGAAGGCAGTATTCCAATAAAAAAACTATGTCAACAATCATTTTAGTATTGTCTTAGATTTACGTGAATATCACACATTGAAATAAAACTACTTTTTAACGGATTTTATCACGGTTTATTTTAGATTTTAGATCCCGACGTTTCAAAGTCTTTTCAGACTTCACGTTAGACAATATTATACAAATGTATTATACAAACAACTTCTTATATACCCATTATGTAATACATTATGTACTCTTCTTTTGACGCAATCGTGCAAATAAATTTTTGACGGTTTTTGTGGCCACAGCAACACTACAATAACTAACGAAAACAACGATTTTCAATTAACTAATTAAAATATCAACTTTAAGAAACCGCGAAAACAACTTAAATAATCTGAGACGAATCCGAATTTCGAAATTCACGTCCCTCAGCGTGAACATACTTCAAAATAGCGGTCCAAATGTTTACGTACGTTCCATGAATCAGACGTGTCCCAATACCATGAAACATTAGACGATAGCGCTTTATCGCTAAAATATAATCTGACCAAGTGAAATACTGATCAGTTTCGTACTACGCGGATATTACTAAGAGAATTGTCGCTACGTTACTTAGTAAAAATCCGTTATATAACTTCTTGTAACACTGACTATACACTTCACAGACTACAGAACCCTACCGCTACAGTTGCATACAAACCCTTCAATACTGATGACATTCAAATAACTTTAAATGATTTTATATGAAACCCCTGACCCAGCTGAGAGAACCATCTTATCACTTCAGTTTTCCCATAAATAGAACCGTGTCAAATCGGTCCATTTTTCTCAGCGGAGTTTAACAAGATTTCGTTGACTCTCTGTTATTAGAATTTTTATAATATAGGTTGACTGGTAAACTTTCTCAATGATTTTTTTCTTTTGTGTAAGAATTTTACAATTATTTATATACCTATACAGAGACGACGATAGTGGAGTTCAGAGTATGGAGGGACGAGGTGAACCGCCGACTTTGTAACGATCGTCATCTCATCATCAAAACTGATAGCAAAAAGGTTTCCTAGGATTATTGTTTGTAATCATGAGTACCTACTACCGCGCGGTTCCTTAAAGTATTTACCCGACTGCGCCAGGGTTATGTTTTTCGAGTGTATGTATATTTTTTGTGGCACACTCTAGAGCCTATAGAGCTTGCGCATCTGGGTTTAAACGGTATCATTAGATTCGTCTTAATCGTGAGAGTGAGTACATAAAAATAATGAAAAAAATGTTTTGCCCCTCAACCGCTACGCTTCCCGCAGCGAAAAGCGGTAACCATTGCAGTGCCGCCTCTCCTCAGATCGATCTGATGAATTCTTTTGCAGATTAGGTACTTGATAATTCATTAGAATATCTACAGATTTCTGTATATTTTTGGATTCTACATAAAATTTCCTATACATTAGTATAATAATACAAACATACAATTTTCGCACAAATTCAGTTGCTTACATTCAATTGAGTTGTAGATGTTGACGCAGTCGGGTTTATTTAAATAATTTTGCTTGTTTACACTAGTTACCAGTCACCCTATACATTTAAGAGGTTCCTCTTACGCACACGCTAGTCGTTTGTACGAAGTAATATGATCTTATCTTATAGAAATAAGAGAAGATGAATACAATAGACATACCTACTATCCGAAAACGTTAATTACAGCTATAATTTATTTTCATTGTTGTTCTATCATGGGGTTTTATTAACGCATAATGGCAATCATACCATAATAATAAGCTATTCTGAGCTCAGAACCTATTTTTCGTCGTATTAAGTCACGTTACGAAATCATACATGTATTAAATGAACTTATTAAATTCAGAAAACTTTGGTGTTACTCGTTATGTTCGTAAGTTTGTTACAAATAAATGTAATAAAAAAAGTTTGCACTTATTCCAAGCGGTTAATACACTTATCCACTGACAAACATTCATTTCATTTCATTTTATTTCATTTAACCGAAAACGATGTCTGTAAATAACAATATTTTTTTTTTAACCACAGGCGATTAAAATCCTAGGGTCGGTTGGTTGAAATGTGCTAAGAACCATATCTATCATTTCAGATTTTAAATTAAAATAAAATATGTGTTTTATTTGAGGTGTCTCCACATATAGTATTATGTATTATTGTTTAAAGGAAATCTTTATAACAAATGCGCAAACATTTTGGTGGTTCTGGATCATTTATAGGATATAATTAATTATAATATTTATTAATATATTAATTGTTCAATACATTTTTTTTATTTATTCGACTAAAAACAAATTATGGACAATCTAATTAGCGGTCAGCGAACGATCAGTTGATACGACACGCGACGGCTCGCGGATGACAGCAATATTATATCGATAGTAAACATCTTTCGTAACGAATAATTCATTTTTTTATGATAAGATATATAAAAATAAAAATAAATGTGTTTATGATTTTTTTTTTTAATTTATCTCTTAGTTTTCTCAATGTTTTAAAGGTTTTAAGGGAAACTTTATAACCAATGAACATATAAAGTTTCCCTGTATTTTCAAAGTCACAAACAATGTTATAATACCGGAGTTCCAAGTTGCGATTTCTTGCATGATGTGTATTTTATCCGTAAGCATTACCACTTTATCACAGACTACGAATATCTGATCTTTGCAACTTTTTAACTATCCTAGTTATTCGAAATTTGTCAGACAGATATGGCTTTTTATTACTTTTTTACGCAAAGCGGATAGAAATGAAATCTGTTCCCTGGAAACGTCGGATTTCGATACGTCGATTACATTAGTCGTGGTGCTAAGTCCATTTTGAGGAGCCAATTTAAGCTGGAAGGAATTGGACAATGTAACTTTCCAACTATTCATATTATCTTTCTGATTGAATTTTTGCGGGATTCATGACAGTTTAGGTGGACCGGGACTTGGATTCAAATCCCAAGTCTCTTCACGGCGCTGTTGTATCCCGACAGCGCAGTCCATAAAAGTCCCATAAAAAAGGTAGGTACGACTCTATTGACAGACACAGAGATACCTACCACAAGAAACCAAATAGAAAGCCCTTTTTTGCATCTATTTATTATTTGGTATTCACTGCCCGATTAAACGCAATGAAGTGAATAAACAAAGTGGTAAGTACCTATACAGTTAAATAAAAGTTATTTTGAATAGGACACCTTTCATCTGGAAGGTTTCTTTCTATTTCATTTTTATTTTAAGTCGTTTTTGCTTTCTTGATAAAAGACTAAGTGCTTTGATGATTTCTATGACATTTTATTAAATTGTTTTAAAAAATATAACATAATGATTAGGTACTTTAATTAAATTAAAAAAATGTTTATTCATTCCAGTACCTGTAATACAACAGTTTAATCAAATTTACATAATAGCTAGCTGAAATACAAAAACAAGGTAACCTCTGATAACGATCTTTCAGAATACTTAACTGAACGAGAACAATGACGGCTTAAAATAAAGAGCGTAACTACAATCTAGATGATTTTATGTAAGTTCAAGATTATAAACGATCTAGACTTCCTAAGGTTTTCTTTTCTTAGATCTTTCGGCCCGCATCCTCGCCTGCATGTTTGATATCGCGCAAAAAAAATATTTTTTTGTACAGTCGGATAAGAGCTAGCCAATGTCCTTAACTTTGACTACCCGTGTCTCAAACTATCTCGGTACTAAATCGGTTCAGTAATGTAGGCGTGTAAGGGTACCTAACAGACATACAGACAGAGTAAGTTTCTACACAATACACAAACCGACAACGCATCGCAACGTAGCGGGACTTTCTTTTGAATAAAGCTGAAGAGTTTGTTTGGTTGAATGCGCTAATCTCGGACTTCTGGATCGATTTGAAAAATTCTTGCACTTTTTACCCCACTGCTGGGCATGATATAAAAAATACATCACGCGGGTGAAACTACGAAAGAATAAAGATTTCAATTTAAGTAGTGATTTGTTCATGGTAACAATTGTAAACTTACTGAATGCCACAAGTTTCAGTTCAGACCAACTGTCAGAAGTATGTAAAGTAGGTACCTACTAGCTGATCTTTGCTCATTATGTTGGTACAGCACTACTAAACTTTCTTGTGTTGTCTGAAATTATAGCCTGAAGTAACTGTGTGTTTGCTTTTGTGTTAGAATACTTAATAAAGGCTTGAAGTTAGTGAATAACTTTAAAAATGTTTGTTGGGAATTTAAAATAGGTAGGTATCAGTGGCGAAGGGTGGAAGCTGAAAAACGGAAGCCGGAGCAAAAAAGTTCTTCTAATGAAAATAATATCTGTACACTACCTTCACCGATCGTTCTTACACTTGATGCTATACTTATTTTTGTTGCTATTGAAAACTCAGGCGCTACATAATATATTGATAAGTACATGTGATATTGACCAATCTCTAAACGGAAGCCGATGGGAATCGGCTTGTATGGACTCTTCGCCACTGGTTGGTATAGTCTAAGTTAATAAGAACATCTAGGTTTCTGGTTAAATATAATTAAATTAAAGAACTTACTAAATGTAACCTACGCTCATAACTTCTAAAAGACGGAACAAAATTGGTCTTTTGTTTTGATCGTTATTGTCAAAATAAAAAAAAATCGCGCTACAAATTGGCTACTACTTACCATCCGTCCGAAACTGGGGCAAATAGCAAGTTGTTAATATTTAAGTAGGTATTCATTTATGTACTTAAGTACCTTCCTATTTAGTTTCACACTTTACTGAATGATATAGTATGGTACAATGGTATGCTACTTATATAGGCTAATATTTTAGACCTGAAGAGTGTGTATGTTTGGTTGAACGCTTTAATCCTTAGAACATTCAACACGGGAGGTGTTATACGCTAATTCTAGTACTAAATTGTTTCTGCTAGTTTTTGGTGGAAGCGAGGTAACCACGTACTTCAACGCGCTTGAACTTTACGTGTGTGCTACACGTAAAGTTGAAGCGTCTTTACAAATGCACACGTAAATAAGAGTTACACACAAACACAAAACATGAACAGTTTAATGCATATAAACTGTTCATGTGCCTCGGAAGAGGGGAACGCGCAATACCAGCAAGAACTACTGGACCGATTTGAAAAAATACTTGCACTGTTAGATTATTGATTAGAGTACCTAAGGAGAGAAATTATCTCCCTGTTAAGCACGACATAAAATGTAGTTAACGCTGGCGGAACCGCGGCGGAAAGTTAGCAATTGATAAATTATCTCCTTTTACCAATGATATATCGTAATGTATCTCAATGACTTTTGCACTAGATCTTTCATTCATCTACCGCGAAATTCTACAAGAAAGTCTAGGGATGAGACCTGGCGATCTGTAACACAGGTTTTCGTACCACAGACGCCAGTCTTACACAAAGGAATGAATTACAAAAATATATTTCGCACAGTTACGTACCTTGTTGTACACACGGCTACACATTTCCAGTACAAGTTGTCCTCTCGCTGTACCAAAAGCCTATACAATGTGAGATCACCTTATACTGGAAATGTATAGCTTGATTTGTACCCGTGTGAACCTTTGTGTTAATGGAATAAATAAATTGTTGTTGTTGTTTTAATGTTTTCTTTTACCATTGTTGAACACTCAAAAAATATGTAATACATATACTACGTAGGTAGTTTAAGGTAGTACTTTATGAGACTCCCATAAAAGGTAAGGATACGCGCTTTCCTTCGATAAATAAGATTGACAGGTTTGGGATGCGTACAATAGAATGTTGACGGCAAACATCATACATATAACCACAAATAATATAGTACTTTAAAATACAACTTACCAAACACACACACACACCGTGACACTGATAGATGCGGCTTAATACCAACACGTCTTTCAGAATAATATTTGCGTTTTTACAACAACAAAGTAGGGCTGGTTGGCAGGTTACATAACGACAAGGCTATGGAATTGTGAAACACGATTCAATAGAACCACCGTAACGTTGGCAATAAAATTTAGGAGATATTAAAAATATAAACACCTTTGCGAAGCAGCGCGGCTCCGCATAAGGTGTTAGCGTCCAAGCTTTTTAGCACGAACACCACATTTCATAAGTACGAAACGGTCATAAGACCAATTCTGATGTACGGATGTGAAGCTCGGACACTTACACAAAAAGAGGAGAATAAACTGTTCATAACAGAACGAAAAGCACTGGGCCCTGTGCAGAGACCCGACGGAACATGGCGAGTTCGGAAAAATGCCGAAATTGAAGACTTTGTGGCCCTTCCTAATATAATTCGCTGAGCTGAGCCAACGGAGTAAGTAAGTAAATAAAGATATATAAATTAGCTTACCCACCTTTTCACATGGTCCGCAATACGGCTGCTAAAAAAGGATAAGCTGAACATGCTGCATCACTTTCAATTTTAATGAGCGCGCAATATACTTAGCTACATATTTAGTACGAGTGACAGAAAAAGATAACATCTGTTATTAACTAAAAATATTTATAGGTAAATAGTCTTGCAAGGAGTTGCCAATCGCTTAAGTTTTTCCAATCAATAAAGAAAAAAAGAAAAAAACATTTATTTGATGCTAACAGGACTCACACATTCACATGACTCTGTGTAAGTCATCAATTACACTATTCATAACTCAAGAACCGCTTTGATTTGGCTCTAAATTAGTGGAGAGGTAGCTTAGATCCAGGAAACAGACATAGGTTACTTTTTACCTCGTTCCCGTCGGACGTAACATAAAACGTGGTTCCGATGGGACTTGACGTAACAAAACGCAACATACCATGTCTGTAACAAAACCCATCTGAAAGCAAAATTTGATGTGGTCAATGGATAAGTATGATTGAAAATTCGAGTTTCTTGTACCGATATTATTATTAACTATTAAATATTACGTTAAATACATTCTGCCTATTTATTCTGCAGTTAGTTTTAAGTATCGATTTGAACTAAGATTGTTCCAGCCAGGCAGAATAACAGTAAAGACAAACATAAAATTAAATAACACTAAAACTCAGTCTCATCTCAGTCCATTTTAGGTTACGAACAGATCGAGTCAACGCCAAACACTTGGTTAGGTCAGCAAAAAGCTATTAGCCGAGTAAAGACGATTCAAAGGCTGAAAGGATCCGAGAAAATTGTTGCCTCGCCATTCACATTCAATTCAATAGGAAGTTAATCGCTTCTAAATAACAATACATACCATCTATTTATAACAATAATAGCTGCATAACTGTAAAATATATCTTTTAATTTAGGTATAGGCGATAGATAAAAGCAAGCATCTAAATAATGGAAACGGGCAATCTTCTGTAACCATTGTAAATACTAATTCGTTACCGTCATGCCATAGCAAAAGTGATAGCCAAACGCGCTCAGGCGCGGGCGGTGTTAACAAGGCTAAATATGTTATCGAAGATCGGCGGTGCCCATTTTTTGCCTGGTTTGCTCTGTCCTACGTACCTACAGCTAAATAAGGCTCATCAATTCTTATTAAAGGCATTAAATGAGAATGATGTCTAGTCTTTTATTATAAAAGTGACAGTAACTCTGTCAATCTCTTACGCTTTCACGCCTAAACTACTGAACCGATTTGGATGAAATTTGGAATAGTAGTAGATAATAGTTTGAGTTCGTTATTCGAGGATCGTTACTATCCGACAGCGCAAAAAGAAGTTGATGGTTTTGTTCTATAAGCGACATGCTGAGCCGTTGGCAGAAAGCTTAAATTAAGACCCTTAAATTAAGGTAAACATCTATATAGATTGATTTTGACCCTAATTTCGTAGTTTGTATTTATCAAAAAAACCCTCTTAATACATCGGCCAACCTCTTTTTCACTAGGCGTTTCTAAAAAGACTTAAATGTACGAGTCCCTACTGTTCCCATCTTTACATTTGAGATACTTTCAAAGAGTTACTTAGGAAAAAAATATGAGCTTTGAATAAAGATATCATCCAACAGGCATAATCTACTAATAACTTGGCGCTTAAAGAAGGAATACAACACTTTATCAACCTACTTATATCAGTTTTCCGCAGGGATTTCCTCTGGCATTGTTAGCAGCAGCTGGCAGCGTAAAATGGGTATTTTATTTATTGCGGAGGTAATAGGTAGACAGACACTTGTTGTTACCTTTATATGAAGGCCTATTGTTGATATTCATTAAATAAGTTTGTTATTCAGTTAGGTTCATTTTCTTGTCTAATTGTATGTATTAATCTCTTAATTCAAAATCAGTTTTATGTAATACTTACTTTCTTTAGTAAGTTTGTATGCTTATGTAAAGTGAATTTCATAAACCAGTAAAAGATTCAAATGTCACGAAGCAGTTGTAAATTCTTGCACAAATTTCTGACTGTCGTAACGGTTGACTCCTTATTGTGATTCCATTGAGAAAGGGAACATTACTCTAGCAATTCATATTAGAAGGGTTAAGTAATGACAAGAATCGTGATTGATAGGTATCTCGCTAAAAACCTGTCAGGCTTTGCGGCTCAATAAATATAATCTAAAAGAAATTTGAACGTTATTCGAGTATAAATAATTCCTTTCTTTTCCAGATAGGGCCCCTAACCGAGTCAAGATGGCAACTGGGTGGACCAAGAGGGCAAGATGCGAGCAACATAGCTATACAAGTCACTCCACCAGATGGCGAAGAAAGTGATGAGTTTGCACCAGCGCCTGCGCTTCGTATGCGGCGTAAACTTAGTACGCCTCTCAGCGCCCTTCCGAGAGTAACTGATGGACTGATTAGTTTACCAAGTGAGATCAGCATCACCTTAATAATTAGGTATATACTCGTATAGGCATTGATGTGATCCGACAGAGAACCAGAGTAATCGACATAGCTCACCAGATTAGTAAGATAGAATGGCAGTGGGCTGGCCATATCTGCCACAGAACTGACAACCGGTGGGGTAAACGATTTTTTGAGTGGAGACTGACTACGTTGGCAAACGTAACGTAGAACGCCCTCAGACGGAGTAATGATCTCTGTAAGGTGACTGGTAAGAACTAGATGAGAGTATCCGCGGATCGGCGTGCATTGGGAGAGTCCTATATAAATAAATATTCTGGGACATTAATACACACGGTCATCTGGTCCCAAATTATGCAGAGCTTGTGTTATGGAAACCAGATAACTGGTATAATATATACTATACATATAATACTTTTCTTTTGTAAATATATACTTGTAATAGATATTTACACCCAGACTCGACACAAACACAAATGTTCATCATTAATGTTTGTCTCGGGTGGGAATCGAACCCACGACCTGCGGCGTGAAAAGCAAGTATCTTACCGACCACGCCACCGGCCCGTCAAAACGTCGTATATCCAGCATTGGGTTTAAATAAGCTGATGATGATGATTGCTGTGACATGTTTGTCTCCTAAGTCAATTCGGACTGTTTAAGCGGGCAATCAAAATATTCTGGAATGTAAGTATGTTTACTTTGGTGACCTAAAAGTTTTGTCCGTGTAGACCTTCGCACCTCGCCGACGCGCTCTTTGTCTCCGCTGGACCGGACAAAGCGACGCTTCAGCACTATGGTGTCGAGTGCAGCTGCAGCGGCCGTCTCCCGCCGACTGTCTGCTACCATTGGCTGGTGTCTTGCCTCACCGACTCAGGTCAAGCCGCAAATAGTCCGACAAGGACGAGCCCTATGTCTTCAGTATATAAAAACACAAATCAGAAGATCGACTTTGTGCGCCAAAAAGGTACTTAAAATTTTTTGCATACTTGCCTGCCCTCATTCATGTTGTTGTCTTGACAAAAATGAACGATTACAATAAAATTTTGTTTTATGACAGCAAATAGTAATTAAACGCTTACAACGAATGTTGGAGACCGAATGCGGTGAAGAAGCTGTATCTAATACGGAGTCAGGAATACTGGCAGCATTGCGTGCGTTATGTGCTGCTCTGGAGAGAAAACGACCGGACGCGTTCCGGCAAGTGGCACGGCAGGCGACGCGTGCACCTTCCGCCATGCTGCGGTCAGACACTGCGCTTGCTGAACTGGCACTGGCGCTGGCGAGACGAATCACTAGAGAAAACGTGACCTGGTCTAAGGTACTTACCTCACTATACTGTCACCTTTAGATTTTATTATTTTCATCTACCTAGTGATCTATAAATCTATCAATGAAGGAACTTGGGTATTAGCATAACAACTAATATACCTATCTAGAAACATTTACGTATTACCTAACTTAGCAGTAGTCTAAAGTAACCTAGACGAATGTTAAGTGAAACCGCATTCCCAATGCTTTAAGTTTAGATCTAAAGTAATAGATTTCCAACAATAGTTTTACTTAGGTTTCAAAGTTTCAAAACTATCATTCATTGGATAAATGCTCAGTAAGTTGATACTTAGGTAGGTAGGTACGCAAGTTACTAGACATAAGACGAACGACTTAGTGAAGTCGATGAGCCTAAACTTTTATTATTGCTCAACAGATTTTATGACACTTCTATAGTTAAATGTTTTGATAAATCGTTTGTTTTCTTCATATTATTTTTCATAGCTTTTCACGTAACGGCAAGAAAAATAAATAATTTTATAGATTCACAGCTCATTTCAAATAATACTTATAACTTTTGTTGTCAATGACCTATAATAATTTTACTAAGCGAATTTTTTTGTTTTTTTTTTTTCGTGATAGTTCTTTTTGGTGACTTACTTACTATACTCTGGGCCATTGATAATAGCCCTTCCTGATGCCGTCCGTCGAAACGTCGATACGAATGGTTAGAAATCGAACCCACGATTAAAAGCTTACGACGTATTATGAAGACAAAGCTGTTTTGGCTAGAACCGGACGTGCATCAACGTACGTAAGCCAGCGTTGGCTTTATAAATAGACGTGTAACACCATCCACCTTCTGATTCGGGAGAATATAATATAATACTATACTAAACTCGACTGACACACATCTTGAACAGATAAGTATACAGAACCGACTTTGTCATGCCTATACAGAACTCTACTTCCACATTTTGGTGTTAAGTACGATCACGTTTGCATACATATCTAATAAGGCATTAGAATAAATCATAGAACGGAAATATCTCCTGAAATTCTTAACCAAGATGCTATAATAGGTACCTACATATTTTGTCTTGTAAACCTAGGGCAAATACTCTGTATTATAAGCACGTTTAAAGTTGAAGATTTATTACGTATCCGCAAACCTTCTCATGTTACGACTTACGGCCCAGAGCATGGACATAAGTAGGTACCCAAGAAAAGTTCTGTCTTAACAAAATATCTCCTAAGTGTTTGTTTATTTACAAGAGTCTTATTTTACGGGCAATAAATGAAATGCCAGTAAACGACTGGGAAACTTTGTAGATCAAAAACATAAATCGGAACGAGTTTTTGCTTATTTTTAATGTTAAAAGGTAGTGGTCTAACTTCACAGCAAGCAATTGCAAATAACTGGAATAACAAAGAACAACAACTTAGCACGTTATAATCCTGGGTGGAGTGGATTTGCTGTTTTATAATAAATAAACAAAGATACCGTTGTAAATAGATGTATCTAATTTATACTAATATTATAAAGCTGAAGAGTTTATCTGGTTGAAAGCGCTAATCACAAGAACTACATTTGAAAAAATCTTGCACTGTTAGCTAAACTAACCCAT
The DNA here is from genome assembly GCA_936450015.1 of Meganola albula. Lineage (NCBI taxonomy): Eukaryota > Metazoa > Arthropoda > Insecta > Lepidoptera > Nolidae > Meganola > Meganola albula. The sequence goes on along the minus strand of OW388144.1, from coordinate 8,285,466 downwards.
TTACTGAGGAAAGTCAAAAGCTACTCTTTGTCCCATTGCTGGTTCATGCTATAAAATATAGACCACGACCACCATGCTATAAAATATAGAATTGGGAAAGACGCGGGGGGAAAGTGCATTTATGTGTATAAAATAGTTAAAATAAGTAACTTAAGCTTGTACCTAATAAATAAAAAAAAAATGTTGAAGAATTTAGTGCCAAGCACGTCATACGAGTAACATAGAGCAATGTACATACAAAGTTATTACATAACACTTAAAAATTTTATACAGACGAAACAGCAAATGAAAATAGAAATTATAACAATTAACAATTTAATTTATCTGTCTATCTAGTCTACCTACTATAAATAGTACAAGTATATCAAGAAGACGGAGTTTAAACAAACGCTCATCTGCGAATAGTTAACATGCACATAAAAAGCGATACAACGCAGATAGCAATGAATGTAGTGTTATGGCTATTTTTATTGTTTTATTTTGGCGGAAAGCTAGTAGGTACTTACTTAAAAAACATTACACCCCAGACACAAGACAAACAGACATGTTCTTGCACACAAATGGCTGACTTGGGCGGGAATCGAACTCATCGGTCTCACGACAAACAAAAAACCTTACCAACCACGTCAACTGGCCCGTCATTCAACAAAATACTTGGCATGACACATTACCAAGAGCCACGCCTCTAGACTTGTCCAAATGTATCATTGGTAAGGAAATAAAAAATATTTTTAGGTATACTACCTAATTTAAGATAAAGTTGATGTGTAATTTATGAAATAATTTCAGATAGCGGCAGTGTACTGTGTGTGCGGAGCTCTAGCACGGGAAGCGGCAGAGGCAGCAGATGGCGAGCCCGCACTGGAGCTGGTCTCTGCGCCAGCCGCAGCTATTGCTGACCTGCTTCATGAAGACCCTGGCTCTTGGATAGCAACGCATGGAGGATGGGTACTTACTGAATAATAGTACTTATACATACTAATATGATTAATATAGCAGCAGACATCATTTAAACCCCAGCAGAACCCTAAATCTGGTAATGTTCGTTCTATGACTGGTAACAGTAGGTAGCTATACCTTGTTTTTCCTTAGGATGCATATTATAACAACAAATATGGCCGCCTCGTAACCAGAGACTATATTCTTAGGGTAGGGCCACCATGATTGAATACATTGAATGATTTGTTAAAAGAGTGACTGAATAGATTTCTAATCATTCATTATTCGGAACCAAGAAGCTTTACATTTAATAAAACACTGGAATACAATAAGTCGTATCTCAAATAAATTGTTGAAAACAGGAAATATTATAAATGTTTAAAAAATATGAAAATATAAAAAAAAAACGTTTCAACGACTTCTTTGATATTTTTCTCTTTTTCTGGCCAGTTACCAAAATTAAGATGAAGGGTCAAACAAGCTATTTTGTTAATTTTTTATTAATCAATAATCTGATAGTGAATCTGAGTAGGTTAATGCGGATGCGGGATGAACTCTGTGTTAGTTAGGGAGGGAGGAGTCATGCGGTTATAAAAAATGAAAACGCATGCGCATCGAAGTTATTTGTTGCCGCAGAAGTATCGTCTGCGGGCCGCACTTTGACGACCGCTGCTCTAGATGAATACCGATAAATTGACTACAACCTTACCATGTATTAAACTGTTAAGGACAAAATCTTTTAAAATAGGCAGAGCTGTTTTTTTTTAAACTTCCGAGTAACTTGTAAATCTAGGCACATAGATACATAAATTATCCATTTTGGTGTAAACGTTCTCAAGTAATGACGTGACCAAGGGAAGCACAGATTGATTTTATTTAAATGATCGTTTAGAACATTTGAATGGGTGACGATACGATACAACTAATTATATTTATTATGCACTCAATTACACACAGCATCAGTTACATGGTTAAAAAACAAAATTTTCATATTTAAAGAAAACAGTAATAAAATAATTTAGGACAATACTTTACATTAAAGTACGATCTAAACATCACATTTTCATTTGACTGGATATCATTCACTCAGTTCTTCCTAAATCTATGGTTATCGAATCCATAAAAATCTATGTCCACACTCTAATTTAAAAAGTATAAAAATGTCAAACAGTCCGTGTCCTTGCATAACCTGTGGTCATGAATTTTGGAATGTGTTCAGAATTTTATCAATAATTCGTATTTAACTGGTTGTTTTAAAACATTTTTCACTTAATTTCATAGTTAAAGTGTTTACTTAATGGATTAAGACATTTATAAGTCGATACATAGTGTGGTTCATTGATAAAATCGTGATATTCTAAAGTGACACGAAAACTGAAGCTTTGTTTACCTTTTTGGCACGGTAAGGAAAAACAAAGAATACATGAAAGCTTCTTGTATTGTGAATAATAATAATAATACAGTGGGCCATTAACACACACCACCATCTGATCCCAAACTAAGCAGAACTTGTACTATAGAAACCAGATAACTGGTAATAAACTACATATTATTATAATACTTTTCTTTTGTAAATACATATTCTTTGTTTTTCCTTACCGTGCCAAAAAGGTAAACAAAGCTTCAGTTTTCGTGTCACTTTAGAATATCACGATTTTATCAATGAACCACACTATGTATCGACTTATAAATGTCTTAATCCATTGAGTAAACACTTTAACTATGAAATTAACTGAAAAATGTTTTAAATCAACCAGTTAAATACGAATTATTGATAAAATTCTAAACACATTCCAAAATTCATGACCACAGGTTATGCAAGGACACGGGCTGTTTGACATTTTTATACTTTTTAAATTAGAGTGTGGACATAGATTTTTATGGATTCGATAACCATAGATTTAGGAAGAACTGAGTGAATGATATCCAGTCAAATGAAAATGTGATGTTTAGATCGTACTTTAATGTAAAGTATTGTCCTAAATTATTTTATTACTGTCTTCTTTAAATATGAAAATTTTGTTTTTTAACCATGTAACTGATGCTGTGTGAAATTGAGTGCATAATAAATATAATTAGTTGTATCGTATCGTCACTCATTTAAATGTTCTAAACGATCATATAAATAAAATCAATCTGTGCTTCCCTTGGTCACGTCATTACTTGAGAACGTTTACACCAAAATGGATAATTTATGTATCTATGTGCCTAGATTTAAAAGTTACTCGGAAGTTTAAAAAAAAACAGCTCTGCCTATTTTAAAAGATCTTGTCCTTAACAGTTTAATACATGGTAAGGTTGTAGTCAATTTATCGGTATTCATCTAGAGCAGCGGTCGTCAAAGTGCGGCCCGCAGACGATACTTCTGCGGCAACAAATAACTTCGATGCGCTTGCGTTTTCATTTTTTATAACCGCATGACTCCTCCCTCCCTAACTAACACAGAGTTCATCCCGCATCCGCATTAACCTACTCAGATTCACTATCAGATTATTGATTAATAAAAAAATAACAAAATAGCTTGTTTGACCCCTCATCTTAATTTTGGTGACTGGCCAGAAAAAGAGAAAAATATCAAAGAAGTCGTTGAAACGTTTTTTTTATATTTTTTAAACATTTATAATATTTCCTGTTTTCAACAATTTATTTGAGATACGACTGCATTATTGTAATCCAGTGTTTTATTAAATGTAAAGCTTCTTGGTTCCGAATAATGAATGATTAGAAATCTATTCAGTCACTCTTTTAACAAATCATTCAATGTATTCAATCATGGTGGCCCTACCCTAAAAATATAGTCTCTGGTTACGAGGCGGCCATATTTGTTGTTATAATATGCATCCTAAGGAAAAACAAGGTATACCTACCTACTTAAATATAGATAATTACACCCAGACTTAAGACAAACAGACCTGTTCATCACACAAATGTCTGACTTGGGTGGGAATCGAACCCACGACCTGCAGCGTAAAAAGCAAGTAAGTATCTTACCGACCACGCCACCAGTCCGCCATATAGTATAATTAATAATTAAAATATAATAATTATATTATAATTATAGGTAAATGTTTTTGAATAGTATTTAAAAAAAATTAAGAGCGAAATTGTGCCATTTTACAAGCATGTAGGGTTCTATATAAATAAATACTTAGATTTAAAGATAGTAATGAACATAATGATACAATTAGAGAAGGCAGTAAATTTTACTGACACAGAATAACATAATATTTTATAAAATAATATCCGTCTTAACATATTTATGACCTTCCTACCTACTTATTCATTTTATTAAGCTAGCAACAAAACTTTTTCTTAGAGACCACACGTATTTGTTTTTGCGAGTCATTATATTATTGTCTCGATCAAAGGTTGGCCATTGTATAGTTTGTATCTAAAGTTATACGCATCTAATAATAAATTCGCGACGGCCGGTTGCTTACGAGCATAGACATCCTTGCTTGCTGAGACAATTTGGAGTAAAACTCCAAATTGTCTCAGCAAGCAAGGATCTAGTAGAATGTTCCACATCTCTCTTTCTCTCTGAACTTGCATAAAGGGCTACGTTGTTCAAAACCCCAGTTTTAAGAACCTAATGTCATTTTCAGAACGGCCTCGTCGAACGTCTCCGCGCCAGTGAACGTGACCAGCGGTCGGAGAAGAATCTTCGTGTAATGGTGTCATTCTTCGTGCTCGCTTGTCTTGCTCTCTTGCTCTTTCGATGGGTGCTCCACGCACACCCTGCTTATAACGAATCTTAAAGGAGTTTTATACAGAATTTGACGTACCTTGGTGAGACAGGACATAGACATCTAGATAAGCCACATCATGTCAACATTTTAATGCCTAGAAAAAGTCACTGCGCTCCCGTCTACGTGAAGTTCAGACTCGCCAAAATACATTGGCCGATAAATTGTACTTAACTTAGCGGTAATGCGTTGACGACACTGTGTAAGAAATAAAGAAGGTGGAAAGAGAAATGTTACATATAGAAAACAGCTTGTAGTTTCACTTGAATCTGCGCTATACCGTGATATAGATTTAACTAATAGGTAGATACAGACCTATGCATAATTTTTATTAATTATTAATAGGTATATTAATAATTACCTACTTACCTACTACCTATGTATGTACATACCTACTTTTGAGATTGCAAGTTTAATGTTAATTTCCACGTTTAATGTTAACATAAAACCAGCGCACAAACATAGAGAATAAACTTAAACATATTTTATTTCACACATATTTTTTATTTTGGTATGTCTTGTACAAAAATCTAGTAATTAATCTCAGATTAAATAAAAATTTATTTGGTCTGAGCTAGTAATATAAAATCACCAACGAATTTTTACTATTCATACTGATTGTACTGCCGCCGTATCAGCTGTGCGCTCGCTAGGGTCACTGACTGCAAATTATACGCTGCGCGCTTTCATCAATATTATTATAAATAGACCGCCAATATAAAAACTAAAAAAATTAATAAAAATTATTGAACAATTAATCAAATTGTGTTCTATCACTGATACAGAACCACCAAAACAATTTGCGCACTGGTTATATAGTTTTCCTGTTTGTAGGTCTATAGATCTTAAAATAGTTGATAATAAAAAATGTAATAGCTAGGTAGGTACGTAGTTGAATAGGTAGGTTACTGGTATGATTTCAAAAGTCCAAAGATGTTATTGTTTAAGTACAATTTATTTTGTAGTAGATAATTTATTGCGTTGCGTTGCGTATAATCGCAAAGCGAAGTTTAAACATTATCCCCGTGTGGGTTATATCTGTCTAGTACCTACTTAATGAGGGCTAGGATATGCTTAAACCTTTATTTGTTAAGGACGAATGTGTTGTTTTAAGTATTTAATTTGTACATTAGGTAACAGATAACTGAATAGTTATATCCATACTTAGATGTTTAACATGGGATTTCATGTGTGTAACGTACGTCGCTGCATATGTACTTTCTCGTACTTGTAAACGTATTGTAGGTAGGTATCTTAACTAGCTAAAGTTATGAGGCAGTTATGTAAACTATTACAATAAATAAATAATTAAAATCATTGATATTTTTATTAAAACTAACATTGGTGTATGGTTACCTCTCTATTAAGATCCCTTTGCCAACAAGACAAAACAAAGAGCCACGATTTCAGCGAGTGACTTTATTCAGAGGCACAGAGAATATAATACTATATTGGTATTCAGAGGTAGGTTTCATTAATGACGGTATAATAAACCGTTTATATAACAAAAATAGCAAAATGTGTTGCGGGGGCTGTGACCCTTGCTGCTGTGGATGCTGTTACCATCACTGTCTAAATTTACAAGTGTACGCTGTAGGCAACAGATGCACTTTTCTACCAGACAAGCCATGGTGTCTGCAGGGAGTCTGCGCTCTATACCTTCTCAATGTTTGTGGAAGTTTACTCCGTGCCGTTTCGTGCAATAGACTATAATTATGCACATACCAACGAAGTTCTAGTTACTTTGGGGGCTGAGCCAGCTTCTTCCGTGGGAGGGCCTTCAATTTAAATCCTTACATGTGGTCCTCAGGTGATGCAAATCAGGTAACGTTTAAATTGGTGGTAGGCTTCGGCCACGGTTAGTGACCACCCACCAGGCAACGCCGCACCACCATATGAGAGGATGGGGTATTTTTTTCAAGCAGTCGCAGCGTACAATTATTCACGGTGTGTACGATCGTGCCGTTCTCGGATTGGTCTATTCAGTCATCAGAAAAGGTGCTTCTTACCTCACCAAAAATCACTCGTAATTACGAGTGAATCGGTATACTGGGTAAGCGAGTTCCACAATAGACTACGTCATCGTTACTTAACATCAGGCAAGTGGTGGTCACTAAAAAGAACCTCTCGCTCTTTCTGGACAGGCCATCTGCTTTTCCCATACCTACTGAATAGAAAAACTTTAGGACCACAGATTCAGGTAGATATATCTATCACAATAATACCTATGTCCAATATGTGGTGTAGTGTGGTAGTAAGTAGTGGCAAGTATCGGTTTGACCGTCCTCGGACGGCTCACCGAAAAAGTCCGGTGAACCAATAAACGCCCTTCCGGCTAATTGGGTTAGGTAATCCGCAAAAAAAAAATAGTGGAAAGTTACAGACGGCCTTCATTTTAAAACATTTCAATCAACTTGCAATGTATTGTTAGTTCAGTGGAATCTTGCAACTCAATTTTTAAACATTTATCCAATTACCATTTAACCAATTAAGCTGAATTTTTGTAGCGCTCGGGAGCGCTGAATATAAGCTGGGGCAGGCTTGTTTGAGAGCATTGAATGCACAGCGTGTGCGCAACAACAATACAACAACCTCAACAACCCTTCACTCTCAGTCTGTTGGTCCTTGCCTCTAATAGCACGTTCATCGGTCCCGGTAGTCATTTTAAACAATATGACAATTGTTAAAGGTAGTTAGAAGCCTATTATAATCTGCGTCTAGCCATTTCTGCTACTGGTTCCCTACGGGTTTTACGGATCTGATGGCAGTCGATCGTTTAATTCTGGTAGCTGCAACATTCTGCAGCATTCTGCAACAAGTTACACTGGGAGCCAACCCCAAAAGACAAGGGAATAAGGCAAGAGAAACGATGACTCTCGGAGTCTGTTGGAACTTATATAATTACCGACATGGCCAGTGATTGGTCCCAGTCAGTACTGACAGCTTAACTAAGGTTATATTTACAAAACCTTACCCACATACGGGCCCACCAAAACTAATGTTGCTCCTCTGTGCGGGCGGCAAAATAACTCGTTTATTAAACTAGTTCGCCGTCTTGGGTATTCTGCCATATTGGTACACTACCACAGCTAACCATGCATGCATTATCATCAAAACTAAACTTCTACCTTTGCCCAAAAACAATTTAAAAATTTAACAGCCTGTATTTTTTTTTATTAAACGGTTTTATTCCTTCGTTGATAGGACAAATGTAGTGACTCCTTCCAATTGACTGATTGACATAAATCCGGTAACAATCCTTATTTCCTTAAAATACAAGTACATATTATAAATGTGAAAGTAACTCTGTCTGTCACGCCAAAACTTCTCAACCGATTTGGATTTTTACTAATAAGAGTTTGAAACCCGGGATAGGACACAGGAAATTTTTTATCAGACTGCGGAAAAAGAGGTTAATGGTTTAACGATTACCGACATACGAGCGAAGTCGCGGGCGGTTAGCTAGTAAACCAGTAGGTATTGCTGCCATAGGATTGCAGATTACCTACAATTTTTCTTGCAAACTTCATACTATGGGTATGAAAGGTCTTAGCTTGAAAAATTCATTAAATGCAATCCAAGGAGGCGGCTAATGCAAAATTAAAGAGCTTTACTTAGTAAACTAACTGTAGAGTGTAGTTAAATATCTTAAAATAATATATCAGATCAGATCCAAGATGGCCTCCGTTAGAAGAAAGTGAATTAACAAATTTTTTCAATATGTGTATCAAATTATGTTACAATCGAAGGAATAAAAAAATAATAGCATTCCTTACGTAAAAAATAGGCATGTGTCTTCATTAAACAAATACAAGTGATAGGTTTGTAAAAACTCTTTGTTTCGAAATTCATTTAAAACGTGCTTTTTTTTAATCCAACCTAGAGCAAAAAGACCAAAATCCACACAAGTTTGTAGTTCAGTCACAGCGAAACATATTCTCTTTGAGCGAAACATTCACTCACATAATAACACTTGTCTATGGTTAAATAATCCGTCAGTCAGGCAGACAAAAGGTGAAACAATTGAAGAAAAATAGGTATGCAAAAGCATAAAAATACGTGTTCCTGTACTGCATTCGTGAAATATTTGTGACCAAACAAGCAGTGAGCAAATCTGTTTACTTGTAAGTTACCTCAATCTTCAATTTGTAGGTCTCATTATCTGAATCATAGCCATTACAGAAGAAAATCAAAAAAAATGTCACGCATGTAAAAAGAGATAGCAATATTTCATAGCTTACCGCCCGTATGGGCAAAAGAGATAAACATACATTATTTAATGTCAGTGTCAGTTTCACAAAAATATGACTGAATCTGAATTTTATTTTTCTACTGCTGATCTTATGTAAAGAAAACAACATAGGTAATGCCCGTATTTTAACTAGAGGTTGTATATTATCAGGGAAACTAATACATTGCTCAATACTGTTAATGAGTGTCGTATTTTGATACTAAATTCTTGAGCTTATTTTTAAAGTTTTTACCTCATTGCAGGTGTAAATGAGAGGGACAATGTGTTATCGCGAAAACAAATGAACAGGGATCGAATCTTTCCATTAGTTTAGTGTTTCGTTGGTACAAAAACAGCCGCAATGATGAAGAGTACATTGCCGAAGGATAAGCCTGGCAAGATGAGGATCCGAGCTTTTCCAGTAAGTTGAGCCAGTGGCCATTTCTGTCTTAGATAAAACCACAAATTTTTTTCGTAACTAAGTATTTGGAACTCAAATACATCAATATAATGTTATGGATAACAAATTACCAGTAGCTACTTGTGTACTAGATACTGGGTTACCTTACAAGGTTACAGTTGCTCCTTGAAATTGTGTGACAGTGCTGAAGCTACAAATAATTCAGTATGTGAGACTTTCATAGCAATATACAGAAGTTATACCCAATGGAAGCAGAGGTTATACTAGAACCTATGTAAGGTTGTTTGTCCTGTGTAAAAACTCATCTGCCAGTAGTAAAGTTTACCCGAAGATCATTCCAATAGCAAATTTCCTTAATCTATCTTGCCAGACAAAGATAAATGTCATGTGCTAGATACTTGTCTGCATGGCTTCTAATGAGTAGCTGTGGGACAGCTATATCTGTATCACCTTTGAAATTCAAAGTCACCTGTTCGATCCCTAGTTATGCCTACACATATTTTTGTAAATTATTTAATCACCTCTGCTCAATATTGGTCAAAGACAAATTGTCAGGAAAGGATGTCAAAGAAGTAATCATTGAGGACATGTGATATCCACCAACCTGCACTTGACCAGTGTGAGTGGCTCAATGCCTAATCTCTGTTAATTTGTTAGATAGTGGAGAGAAGATCTGTGGCCAGCAGTGAGATACTAGAAAGGGTTGAAACTTCTAGGTCACTAACTTATTTACAAATCTATGATTAGTTTATTCATCTGTTATGAAGAGAAAGATTTACCTATCAGGCTGAACGTGCAGTTTACTGTCTTTTGAGAGGTTCAATATAAAGCCATGGATAAGAACACTATAGCATGAAACTTTTTATGCGGTCATAGTCGTAAAGAGTTCTACATCTAATTTATTTGTCAATGCTTATAATAATATGTCAACACTGACAAGTTATTTCAAATATGGAAACTAATATTCTTTCCTTTGGAACAAAATTTTTGTAATCAACATGTCAATTTATTATTTTAATGACAGGAAGGATTATCAATCGTAAATAAACATTAGTATTTTTAATATTCTTTGTATTTAATGTTTTTGATTACATATTTTATACAATGTTTATTTAGTAACTATACCTAATTAGGATTCAAGATGACTAGAAAATTTCAAGTGTGGAACTATTCTGAACCATATTACCAAATGTATCCTGACACTTGGGTCAGTATTACCACAAAAATAGTGCATAGAGATTAATAAAATAGCAAAATACTTGTAACTTTTGTTTATGTGGTTATAATTTGTGGATTTTATAGATGACTATGGATGAGAAGTATGTAGAAAGCATATGGAGTTTGTTAAAAAATGCAATACAAGAGATACAAAAGAAGAATAACTCAGGTCTTTCATTTGAAGAGCTTTATCGCAATGCTTACACTATGGTTCTTCACAAACATGGGGAGAGACTCTATACTGGACTGAAGGAAGTTGTCACTCAGCATCTTGAAACAAAGGTACATTTTTTTAAATATCACAAAATTTCAGCCAATGGCATTGTGGTCATAATATCAGTATTGATGGATAGGTATTATTGTGTTTAAATTACAATACATTTGCTGAAAAATTTTATTATACAGCAAATGAATATTTGAACATAAAAATTTGACACAATAACATAACAATACTTCCTTTCTCCTACTTTTGCTTTGGATTGCATCCATAATTTAAACTCAAGTTTGTTTTTATGATTTAAATATTACATTATGGCATGCAAATTGAGTATAGGTACCTACAATTAGATTTGTTTGATATTTATTAACTTTTCTGTTACTTAAGTCCTCGTTTTATAATATTATTATTTCCTGTTAAATAACATGACCTTGAAGTTAAATAATGGATTGATATATTATTGTAGGTCAGAGAAGATGTGTTGCACTCTTTGCACAATGGATTTCTTCAAACCCTGAACAATGCATGGACAGATCATCAAACAAGCATGGTCATGATTCGGGATATACTCATGTATATGGACAGAGTATATGTGCAGCAAAATGAAGTAGACAATGTCTATAATCTTGGACTAATTATTTTTAGAGATCAGGTACGCCAAAATATCCATAGACTGTAATTTTAAGTTTATAGATAAGATAGCTATTTTTATTAGCAGTTAAGTTATCTGTGCTAATATTGAATCAAATTTAGTAAAATTTAGTATTGAGATAGTTTGAGACCCAGGTAAAGATTTTTTCCATATTATTTCAATGTGTGATATTCGCGTCAATTTAAGAAAATAGTAATATTATAGAGGTAAATTTTGTGATATTGTAATCTCTAGATCTACAGAACCGATTTTGAAAATTCTTTTAGCAATAGAAAGCTACATTAATTGTGAGTGTTATGGACTAATATATTATCCTCATAACACGCAGGCGAAGCCACAAGCGGTAGTTAGTTTTTAATTGAATCAAAAATTTTAGATATCAAAGTAAAGAAAATTTATAAAACATTACAGTTTACACTATTACCTTTTTTTACATACGTACTTAGTTGTGTAGTGATGAAATGCCATTATTTGTGCAGGTTGTTCGTTACGGTTGTATTAGAGATCACCTTCGGCAAACTCTGTTAGAGCTGGTAGCACGGGAGCGTCGAGGTGAGGTGGTGGACCGGCTCGCTATACGCAATGCTTGTCAGATGCTCATGGTGCTCGGTATCAACTCACGATCTGTCTACGAAGAGGACTTTGAGAAGCCATTCTTACATCAATCCTCAGAATTTTACAGGGTAATATTCAGAAAAGAGAACTCAGTTTGTATAAGAAATTTTAAGTATGTTAAAAGTAATACATGAATTCAATGTGTATGCAGATGGAATCTCAAAAGTTTCTGGCAGAAAACAGTGCAGCAGTATACATAAACCGCGTGGAGGCGCGTATTTCTGAGGAAGCGGAGCGCGCGCGTCACTACCTGGACGAAAGCACTGAGCCACGAGTCGTCGCCGTGCTAGAGCATGAGCTTATTGAACGACACATGAAGACTATCGTCGAGGTAATAAGTGGTTTTTTTGCAAGTTACATTCGATTTGGGTCGCATTATTCTATTTGTATAATAATGCCACCTTGAGATTTATCATTTCACCGTTGGACCATGGATGTTTTATTTATCATCGAATTAAAATATGTTAATACGGGTAAGTATGTTAATAAGTGTGTGGCACACTGTTGATGTATGTGATAGGGTGGTCCCTACAGTAATGTGTGTGTGTCAGATGGAGAACTCGGGCGTGGTGCACATGTTGCTGCACACGCGCACGCTGGAGCTGGCGTGCGTGTACAAGCTGCTGTCGCGCGTGGCGGAGGGGCTGCGCACGGTGGCGGACGCGGTGTCCGCGCACCTGCGCGACCAGGGCCGCGCGCTCGTCACCGACACGCACCACAACACCAACGCGATCGTCTTCGTGCAGGTACACTCCGCACACTGCAAACCTTACTGACGTGTCGCATGCTGGTTAATAGGGGTATACTATAATAGGGACAAGATAATAGGTCACTTTTGACATTTCATCAAAATTCAACAACGTAACCTTGTAACGGCGGGCATAAAATAAGAACTGCACAATTGCTTAACTTTTTTCAATTACGTTTACATATTTATTGTAATAATGACCGATACGAGTAATTTTACGATTTGCTTTCACTAATAAACCATTCTAAACATAATAAACAATTTCTGATCTAAAGAACTGAACGTCGTTACAATGTTGCGTCAGTCAACCCTATTTCTTTTTAAACACTAGGGATGTTACTCTAAAAATCGAAAGCTGATAGGATTGTAAGTTGAATCGAATGCAATGATTACTTGTGAAGAAAAATCACCATAAATTTATAACCACGTTGTGATTATAATAAAACCTAATTATACATATTTATTATTCTTTTAACTAACTATAAAAATACAAAAAAATAACTAAATAGAAAGGTCATTGATGTTGGGTGCAATTTAGGTGGATGTTGCTGGCAACACCAGTGCCTGTCGATGACGCATGTCATGTCGCCATTACATGATTGGACAATGTCGTGTTTATTGACGAAACATGGTTGAATGCGAACCATACGGTTGCGCGGACATGGACCGATGATACAGCGGCCTCCACCTCAAAAGTTCCATCGGGAAAAGGAGCCCGACTTATTATATGTCACGCGGGATCAGCTTCTCAAGGTTTTATTCCAGACTGCCTCCTCGCATTCGCCTCTAAAACTACAACAGATTACCATGAGGAAATGAACTTTGATGTTTTTAAAGAGTGGTTTGAGAAGCTGCTAGTCAGCTTAGAAAACCCTTCGAAAATTATAATGGACAATGCTCTGTATCATTCTGTACAAGTTGATAAACCACCAACTCAAGCAAATAAAAAGCAAGAAATTGTCTCGTGGCTGGTAAGAAATGGTGTGGAGGCAAGTCCAACTTTATTAAAAGTTGAGTTGTTAAATCTGGTAAAAGCAACTAAGCCGTCCAAGCTCCGCTATGTAATCGATGAACTAGCCCTAGAACATGGACACGAAGTTATTCGATTGCCTCCCTACCATTGCCAGTATAACGCCATCGAGCTTATTTGGGCACAAATAAAGGGTCATGCAGCGCGGAACAATACTGAACCACCCTTCAGTACTGCTAAAATGATGACTCTGCTACAAACTGCATGTGCAGAAGTCACTACAGAAGACTGGCGAAAAGTCGTGGAGAAGACAAAGAAAATAATTTTACAAGATTTTGAACGAGATGTGAGAATAGACAATATTATTGAAAATGAATTAATAATATCTCTGAGTGCTGACAGCAGTGATGAAGATAGCAGTTCCGATAGTTCAAGTGAATAAAAGCAATTTTTTTGTTAAATTACGTAGGTACTTGACTTATTTTGCTCCTTTAATTTATGAAAGAAAAAATAATAATGGGACAGGGATTCGCATGGTCATTTTTAAATTTCACATATGTTTCAAGTCTGTATCGATTCATTCGATTCATTCATTTAATCGATGTTTTTAAGCAGGTCACCTCACTATGAATATAAAACTGACATCTGTCAAAAGTGACCTATTATCTTGTCCCTAGAGTATGAGTCTTGATCTCGATTGTATCTACTCGACCCAGAGCAGGTAAGGTAAGGTAGGCGTCGAGTACTCGTAGTAGCACATTTACCATATCAATTAAAACATTCCAGGCACTTTTAAAACATCAATTAGTGCACCAAATTTATGTTACTTTAAATGTTTAATTGTTATTTTTAGAATCTTCTGGACCTGAAAGACAGATTTGATCATTTTCTCCAGAACTCGTTCAACAATGACAAAATATTTAAACACATGATAGCATCCGACTTCGAATACTTTCTCAATCTGAATAGCAAATCTCCAGAGTTTTTATCACTGTTCATTGATGGTAAACTTAAAAAAGGTGAAAAAGGAGTAAGTTCTTTTGTAATTCTAAAATTAATATACATACACATATTTTTTATATTGTAACATGTTGTTAATGAAATTCATTTTTGTTTTTCAGATGAGTGAACAAGAAATAGAAGCAGTGTTGGATAAAACAATGGTACTGTTCAGATTCCTACAGGAAAAGGATGTGTTCGAACGCTACTACAAACAGCACTTAGCTAAAAGATTGTTGCTCAACAAGTCTGTTTCTGATGACAGTGAGAAGAATATGATCTCGAAACTGAAGGTACTATTATCTTCTAATTACATGTAAAATATGATGTTCAGAGCTCTGAGTCATTAGTGTTTAACATTCCCCAGAGAGAAGGTATGCTAAAGGATGTCGAACCGAGAGACTTCCATTGCATGATCGGTGATGTGTCGCAAATACAGAACACGCTCAGTGAATAACCGCCCCGCCTCCTGTCCTCCCATCCTGTTCACATATTCTGCAAAATTCTTTACCATTAAAACGTGGACATTTTCGTAAGTGTCCGTCGCGCATTGTACAAATGTTTAGTTGATATTTTTTTATCAGAAACTGCTTAAAGTCTCTGGATGTAAATGTTTATTAAGATAAGAAAAATGTTCTAGTTAAAGTTCACTAGTTATTTATTAGGTAAAGAATTTTGCAGAGAAGACTTTAAGCAGGATTCGTTAGACCAATAAGTAGCTTTTGTATATCATAGAAGCATTACCAGTGAGCTCTAGTATAAAAAGCAAAAACAAATACAAATTAAGCATATGTTGCTAGTAGTTAACTTAGTTTCAATTTCCGTGTAAACAGTGCAATTATAATCCAGTTACTTCCCGTACTTATTTAACGGTATACAATCCCCGTACATATTAATCTTGAAATATAGATTTTACTGTCTAAACAAAAATAAACTATTCCGATCCAATTATTAGTTCCATAAATACGTTTCTTGATTATCTATTATGCGTTTAAAATAATAATAGGACTGGACTCGCGGCTAACTTCATACCAATTACCCAGCCGAAGTAGCGTGAAACCCCCGGATAATAATATTATTTTACAAAGTATGGAAAAGTTATTTACGTAAAAAGTGAGGTATGACGGGTATGATGCCACAAACTTGTACACAAATGCACAGATCCACAGACGTATATACACACGTTTAAACTCATAACACCACTTTTTTTGTCAAAAAGTTAATTAAACATGTTCGTACCCTACTCCAAATGTCTTATGATACTCGAACAATAGTGAGATATATGCATTGTTTTCTAGATGTGATTATTATTATCGAACAAACGTTTTCGTCCACTGACCATTCCAAAATGGCGGATATTAAGTCCTATTGTTATTTGAAACGTATAGTCCCTACGTTTAAGCTATCAAATTATAAATAAATGCTTTAATATATCAGTATGATCATGTACTGCCTCATTGTTCCTGTGATAAACGTGATCACTTATTAACCGCGAGGCTCCACAAACGGCATCAATCTTGACATATGGGACCTAAAAATATAACTGACAAAATGTAGGTGATATTTACCTACCTTCGGCCTACCTTCAGATAATACAGGGGTAAGCACTAATATTGTTGATTTGTAATACAATTTTTTGTTTTCCAGACTGAATGCGGTTGTCAGTTCACATCTAAACTGGAAGGAATGTTCAAAGACATGACTGTTTCAAATACTATCATGGAAGAGTTCAAAGAGCATGTTCTTTCATCTGGGGTGAATTATTACTATATTATTATGAGATATTATATTTTTTATGATAAACCCGGATATAAAAAATAAAAACACGTTTAATGAGTATTACGTTACAGATAAATCTTCATGGCGTGGATTTGTCAGTGCGTGTGTTAACCACCGGCTTCTGGCCGACTCAAAGCGCTACTCCTAAATGTAACATACCTGCAGCACCGCGGAACGCGTTCGACGTGTTCAGAAGGTAGGTTTGTTGTCAAATGACATTGCCTAATGATTTAATTTTCACCTGATGAAATCATGGACCGGTCAAACAGATATTTTTTATATTTTAAAATGTGCTACACCACAACTTGCCAAATGTTAAGCAATGATGGGTTATGATGGAACGCGCTTGTGCGATATACGATTCACACGTGTTACGAATGATATACGATGAAAAGGTGGCAGTGGAATGAGGTTCCTTAATATGTACCCATACATGAGTAACAATTACGAAAGGCACCTAAACATCGCACTGGAATACGGCATCGCCGCTTGGCGGTGCAACTTAGTCTGGTGGGTGGTCACTAACCATGGCCGTAGCCTACCACCAGTTTATTATCACCTAATTTGCACCACACGGGGAACACGTGTAGAGATGCAGATTGAAGATGCTCTCCCACGGACGAAAGTGACTCGACACCCATGTCAATTATATACTATTCCAAGCCTCCGTTGTCCGAATAATAAAATTGGAAGGAAGGTGTTTGCTGATAAATGGAATATCGATGACACAAGAGCGAGAGTATTCCACACGTTTTGTTGTTTGATAATAATAGGTAGATAAGTTGAAAAATTCTGGGTACACTCTTTTAAAGTGTAAGCATCTCAATTATCTAGTATCTCACGTGTGTGTCCTTGAAATATCGTTTCAACCATCAAATTATTATCAATAAATCTTATGGTTCAGCCCTGT
The DNA here is from genome assembly GCA_936450015.1 of Meganola albula. Classification (NCBI taxonomy): domain Eukaryota; kingdom Metazoa; phylum Arthropoda; class Insecta; order Lepidoptera; family Nolidae; genus Meganola; species Meganola albula. Next base: position 8,268,021 of record OW388144.1, on the reverse strand, counting down.
ACAATATAAGAGAATGTGTGAATACAAGACGTATTAATAGATTCAAAAGGTGTCAACAGTATTCCATATAAGAATGTACTCGTGCATGGTATTGTTACCATCATTCATCATTCCCCTTGCCTTTTTCCCATTTGTATTGGGGTCGGCTCCCAGTCTTAAGGGTTAGCTACCAGAATTATACGGCTAACCGTTACCTCCGAGGCAGGTAGGAGGGGGGTAGTCCCTCAACCGACCAGACACCGAAACAATCTTTGCCCGCGAACTCCCGGGTACCGTATATTTCAATCGGACGGCTTACGCGGCCGTCAACTATCGAGGTAGTCTCATTCGGTCGCATGGTATTGTTACCAAGTAATTAATACGTAATACGTACTTTAAAAGACTCCTAATACTAGGCTACGACGAATGCATCATACAATTGATATTAGGCGCCCATAACTACACACCTTGACGATAATTTCTCGACTAATTTCGGACAGACCGTCTACATAGCATTGTCTGTTGTCCCGCAGCTTCTACCTGGCGAAGCACTCGGGTCGTCAGCTGTCGCTGCAGCCGCAGCTGGGCAGCGCGGACCTGCACGCCACGTTCCGCGCCGGCTGCACGTCGCCGCCGCGCTCGCCGCCCGCCACGCCCGCGCCGGCCGCCGCCCCCGCCGCCCCCGCCCCGCCCGCGCCGCGCCGGCACATCATACAGGTGTCCACCTTCCAGATGTGCGTGCTGCTGCTATTCAACAAGCGCGACAGACTCACCTACGAGGTTTGTACCGCACGTCTGATCTACACAGACTATAGTTCGTTATGTATCCCATAGGCTGCGTATCGACTTTGCACGGAAAACCATCGAACGTTGGCAAGAACATGCTTGGGAAAATCCAGGTTTGCCACGGTTGAACATTAGTCGCTCGGCTCAGCTTTACTCATACCTATGAGTAGGGTTGCCATCCGTCCGGGTTTCCCCGGATTTGTCCTAGTTTAGAGGGCATCCGGGGAGCGTCCGGGGAAGGTTTCATTTGTAGACCGAGTTTAAAAAAATAAATAAATAAAAAAGTTTGGGCCGCCCGCGAGACACGCACTATGCTCGCACACCACGATCAACCGACGAACTAAGTAACTGATTTATATGAACAATTTGTAACAAATTGTAATATGATTCTGTTTTGTTAAAATAATGAATGAATAAAAAAAAAAATAGATGGCAACCCTACCTATAAATATATCTCAAGTATTATTGCTCAAGGATAAAAATATTTCTTAAAAATTAAATGTTCATTGGTTATATGGTTAAACAAAACGTATGTATGGTTACTATACGTGCAAAATGCCTCAATTTTCAATATTTTCTAGTTATTTATAAGACGTCTCTCTTCACTAAAACGAGAAATCTAAAATGTTAAATTATTTAACACTACAGGAGATACTTAACGAGACTGATATTCCGGAGAAAGATCTTGTGCGAGCGCTGCAATCGCTGGCGATGGGCAAGCCGACTCAGAGGGTGCTCATCAAACAGCCCAAAACCAAGGAGATCGAACCTTCTCACCAGTTTTACGTCAATGATGCCTTCACATCTAAGTTACATAGGTATTTACTCATTTTGTAACACTTTTTATATACATTTTTTTTATACTTCATAGACAATAAAAGTTTGGAGCATGTTTGCACCTGACCTAAAATAAATTGCAGAGTTAAGATCCAGACAGTAGCAGCTAAAGGCGAGTCTGAACCAGAGCGTCGCGAAACACGTAACAAAGTAGACGAAGATCGCAAACATGAAATCGAAGCTGCCATTGTGCGCATCATGAAAGCTAGAAAGAAGATGGCGGTAAGTTTTTGGAAAAATATAATATCAATGGACCGTACAACTACCACAAATATTTAGCACCGCGCAGGAATATTGTAATAGAGTAGTAACATAATTTACGAGTATATCCCAAGAATCGGTTACGTTTATTTGTGAGAGGAGGTGGACCCCATCACTGAAGCAGTACAGGGCGCAAACAGATCTGATGCTAGTTTGTTTAATGTAGCTTATTTGACATGATGGAGGATATCTGACAACGTCTAACTAATGATTATAATTTGGCGTTTTTGGGTTTATATTTCATGGAATACTTAAACTGAAAAATTATAATTTTGATAAATGAATACGAAAATATTTCAAATTGTATTCTTTATCACGAATGACTTCGGCAAAGACATGTTCATATTGCAAAATTCATGTACCTAATAGTTATAGCGGATTTGTATCAAGTCGCCCCTGAATGACAAAACACTTGCTTTAATAAACACTTGGGTTTATTGTATTACTTGCAATTGTTACACATAAAGGTTAAAAATACCTCACTTATTCACTAGTTGGCAAACAGTATATAATCACTAGTAGACGCGTCGTCACCCCATAAAATTAGTTACACATAATTACTTAATTGATCGCTACGAACTTATATAACGCGACAAAATTACACTGGGTACCAGAAACGAAGGCGTGCTCTGAGCGCGACACTCAACATGTGCGTTTCGCTCGCGAGGTTCTCACAAGGACCAAGACAAAAGGTCGACGCGCCGTCTTGTCAGAGTTGCCAGATCAAAAACTAGTATTCCCTATCATTCCATAAACAGATTAGCAATCGATAATTGATAGTCAATTTTTAGTGAACACCATCAGTTTCTAACTTGCATTTGAGTAAATGAGACTATTGTATAACAGCACACCCTGCTGGTGGCGGAGGTGACGGAGCAGCTGCGCGCGCGGTTCTTGCCGTCGCCCGTCGTGATCAAGAAGCGCATCGAGGGGCTCATCGAGCGCGAGTACTTGGCGCGCACGCCCGATGACCGCAAAGTGTACACCTACGTCGCATAGGTTTGTAGCGACACTAGCGCATAGCGCCTGGCGACTAGCTACACCCGCTCCGCTTACTCGCGCGGTCCGACGACCTTACTTCATTACTTACGGTCTTTGCTTTTCGTTTAATTACTATAGGTTATTATTATTATTATTATTACTATTATTCTCGAAAGTTATGTATAAATATTGTAAATACCGATATAGCTCTTAGCTCCTACGTCAATGTACTGTGGTAGTTAATTTGTTTCCTTATGCGGCTATATTAAAAGTTTCCTTTCCGATGACATGTTTCATTCAATTTTCTTCCACCTTTTGTTCTCGAGGGAGCTTCCCTATTTGTAAACCTAAAATGGGTTTTATTTTCAGGCATACAAACTGAAGATTGTTAATTCATTGAAGGGGATGCCAAGTTAGAAGTAATAGAAGTAACAAGTATTTAAATTATTTCAAAATAAAAATTATTAGTTATTATTGAAGGGTAATTTTATTTAAGATGAACATGGTTACACACACAATAACATTATTGTACATAACTGAACTGCAACTATTTGAAGGGAATGGGAAGAAGAAATCTTTAGGTAAATTAATATTTAACTGTGGACTAGTCGCATATTCGATGAGGCTCGGTTTTGTAATGTCTATAAAAAATACGTCCGTAGAAATAACTGCCGAAATATCTTCAATATTAAAACTCACGTTCTTTGGAGTCTGTACATACTTTGCAAATAAAATTTTATTTTGACCCTCGTACAGATGTTCTTCCACTTTCGCATACGCAAACATAACTGAGACATGAGTAACCAAATTGTAACAACGCAGCTTTGACTTCTTATCGTTATAAGTTCCATACAAAGAATCTAAAGTATTTTTGTGAAACTTTATCCAACCATCATCGCTAATATTGTTTGGATTGCCAAACGGAGAAATAGATATATTTTTGTTAAATCCAAATAGTTTATTTATATTGTCCTGAATATTCTTACACGGGTTTGTATTGTTCTTTATATCCTTGTAAGTATGTGTATAACGGCACCTTGTCATTTTGTTTGTGTCGAACGTTATGGAATTTTTAGATTTATTAGACATCACACACAGTCCATTCCTATTTTCGGGATAAAACAATCTGCTGTTTGGTTCTAGCGTGTTATTGAAAAAGTCCTCTGTATAATTTCTTTTGGCGTATGACACTATTATAGGCAAGTTTTTAATATACCCAGGATTCCCGCTTAGTTTTAAAATGTTTGTGGATTTGTTAGTCATATGAAATTTTACATAAATTTCCTGAGTTAATGTTGCTACCATGGCTGATACATTTTGAATGTGAAGTTTCACAGACGCGTTTACTATTTTTGAATCGATGACGTAAAAATCGTAATCGATTTTTAATGCAACATTTGTGCAAATGGTTTTCATACACGTAGCTTGATTCAAACTGGTATTATATAGAACACATGAAGTGTTATTACAGGCATAAACAGTTAAGTTTGTGCAATGCGCGTTTGAACAATTCTGGAAAAGAAGGTTTTATAAGTGTTATGCATTCGTTCGAAACACCAAACTAGCTTTCCGCCCGCGCCGGCTTCGCCCGCGTAATCTACATTTATATCATGTCCAGCAGTTGGATAAAAAGTAGCAGTTAAAAATAACATTGCAAGAATTTTTCAAACCGGTCTAGTAGTCCCTGAGATTATACGTACAAACTCTCTTCAACTTTAAAATATCAGTATAGATAGGTACACGAATATGTTAGTATCTGGAATATGTTAGCGCAGGCCATGAGATGTGTTAGTATGAAATTTACCACAGTTGATGCATTAAAAGTGTTTTCTGTAGCACTAATAACAACGGCTTCTTTAGTCAAATTATTGATATTAAATATTTCGAGATCTTTTAAATTGACATTACATCTGATATTCTCTTGTTTCATAAATGTAACTGGCTGTCTATCTGTGCAGTAATTGTTTACTGTCGAATGTGGATAATCTGAAAAAGAAGTTATTTTTCCTTTAAAAACAATAACTTTTTGCAAAAATAACTACATTTGGTTTTTGATTTATTGTATCCTGACCAAGATAATAAAGTGTTCTGTTTTTCAGTAACCAAATTGGATCAGTTTTCTTGTACGAAGTCTTTTTGAACTCATATAACAATGGTAATTGTTCAATGTGCTTCCATTTGTAACTTCTATCAAACATTGCAGCATTATACTGGAAAAGAGTGGCAGAAGAATTATAAGTAATTTATTAACTTAGGATAAACATATGCGTTTTGTCTTGTTATTATATAGATACCTTTGTTATTTTTCGTTTAGTAGGCAGATTAGTTTTAAGAACGCAAAACAGGCTATCAAGAAATGCACTTTCGTATCTGTACTCTCTAAATAAATACGAAATGCAACCCTCATTAGGTTCAGTTATTTTGTTGGTGATGTCATCACACTCGAACACATTCAGTTCCAGAACGTTACAATCAGGATCACAGCAACAGTTTACATCACAAATTTTGTACTGAAATTTAATATATTATACTTAACACAGTCATTTGAAAAACAAGCTTAACCTAGTTAAAATATGTATAGTTGCTTTGACTGACCAATAAATTGCATCTACAATAATTAGTAGAGCTAGTTTTATATGGTACGTTTCCTTCATTTATAGACTTATTCTTGATATCAAAAAGTGGCATTTCTGTAACATTATCAAGTTCTGTCGTAGTAAACACTTCCGTTGTAGATAGCTCAATGTCAGAGGTGTTCTCGTCGTACAATATTTCGAGTACAGTTGTTGACACATCTGTTGTTGTTGATAAAGGAACTTCTAATAATGAAGAGTTTGTCTTTGTTTCTTTGTTAGGTTCTGGTTTATTTAATGCCCTGTTAGTTCTATAGTAGAGAGCGTGCGGATTATTGCTAATATTCTTTAACAAGTCACTAATATTTTCTTTTTCATCTTCTATTCTTTTTAGACTTCCATCAACTTGTATTTTGTCTTGTATAAAATCCATTACACAAAACTGAATGAATATTGATAGTACTGTAAATCCTAAGTAAGTGACTACTCTCATCATTTTACTTATACTCTACACCAAACTGGCTAAAATTCCTTAAAATTAAGTTAACTACTAGTTGCACTGCGCCTTTTGATGAAGTTTTTAACCTGCACCTGTATAAAACATCAGTGTAATTACAAATAGTATATAGATAGTTAGGTAAGTCTTACAATATTCAGTAAATACAACCGTTTACACATGTTACCTGTTAAGGCCAATATTTATTACGTCACTTTGAATAAGTTGATGAGATCCTCCTAGAAAATACTGTCGAATTTTGTCAGGTATTGTAGTTGGCGATGGAACCCAGCAATTCACTTGAAGGTTGTGAGGTCCTGGTGTGGCAGGAAGACTACAGCAGCCGTATCCTACAATCCATGAGCGTCCGATAGTATCTAAGCAACTGACGTGTAGAATTAATTTCGGCCAACCTGTTGACATAAAGAAACAAGTATCTAATTATTAAAACTTATAGGCAGGTACCTACCTTAAATATTAATCGTAAATTAACTATACGGTATAAATAAACGTCACACACCTAGAAAAGTGGCGGACGCAATATCGCTAAGAAAACTGTCTATTTTCTACATTCATGATAAATACCTAATTTTTAAATAAAGTGATCCACCTTGAATTCCTTTTGTAACGTAATGAACGTCAAGGGGGTGAGTCCACACCGCAGTATTATTGCAATTTATTTTAGCTGTAACTGTCTGCCCCTCGGGACTACCAGACACGACAGTCCAATTGGGACCTAGAACGAGATGAATTTAAAGAAATATAAATTAGATACATGGCAGGAAGCTATTTGGAACTCTACTGAATTATTTAATATACATAGAAAACAGTAGAGATAGGTAACATACCAGCTTGAAAGGTATACCGACAGAATAAAGACGAAATGCCTTGAAAATTAGACGCACATTGCAGTTGTCCTAAAATGTGCAATTCTGCCATTAGAAAGACATTAACACGTTGGTAAAATTATTTTCTCTATTTTACAAATGAAGCTACATTGTTTTCGTTGTTATAATTTGGTAACCATGGTTACCATAGCGTCTGATCAGAAAAAAAATAGCGAGTCATCGGCGCTCGACCATAGACAGCGGCATTGAGCGCTGTTTTTAAACGTTCTGAGGGAATTTTATTCTTAATTTTCTTCATACATAATTTCTGTCGCTTTAAAATCTAAGCACCTATTTTTTTTAGTGTTTGAAACTAAGCGAACATTTAAGTTTGATAATAATACGACTAGGAAAAAGTAATTAAACAAGTTGTTTCATAAAATGCACCTTTAATCACATTAATGTCTTAAATCAACTTAGAACAATAATCACATTTCAGTCATATATAATCATAATTAAAATCATATTTTAATAACTTTTCCTTATCATTTAACACTTAACGCCTACAAGTAAGGTTGCCAGCCGTGAAAGAGGCGGCACAGGTTGAAGGGATCGGTGGCAGAGTGCAGGAGGCGCGCGACTTGTCCCGGCACTGCCACGCCCCCCGCCACCCCATCCTCCGTGCCGCTCAGCTTGCTCGTCACCACCAGCAGCGCTCGCTCCGCTATTCCGCTAGCTGATCCCGATGCATCTACACAAAAAGCATCGATTCATAATTTATTACCAGTAAGTATTAAGTGGCAACCAATAAGGCCATCCTTAGCACACCTATGAAGATTATGCAATGTGAATATTGAATTAAGTCCTTATTCAATGTGATCAAATAACTGATTTTGACTTTGTGACCGTCAATGTATGGAAGTCTCAAAACTAGGAATTCCTCAGATTAAGGCGACCCTACCCACGACTGATATTGTATCAGACTCAATGCGAGGCCTTGAGTTTTGTATTGAGCTGCACAAAATCGGCCGTGTGCGGGCAAAGTAAAATTTTGCTATTGACAATCAGTCCGTAATAAAAAATTATGAGTAAAATCTCTCCCTTAAAATGACGCAAGCCAAATAGCTTATTTATCATTGTCATGTGATATCAAAGTGTGATTAAGATGAAGAGGGCAAAACATATTTTAAGTGCTATCAGCTTAACATTAATTTAAACGTATGTCGGGGCTACTGGGGCCCTTTTATACTTTTGAACTAACAAGTTTCTATTACTTACACATCGTGCTTGCATTTCTACTGGTATTAGGTGCATTTTGCTGTGCAGTCTTCACTGACCACGAGTACAGAGGATCGCAGAGTAAAACTTCCAATATTGTCAGCAGGGTTTCTTGATTGTCGCGTAGCAATTGCATTGTCTTTTCACAGCATCTGAATTTTTAGTAGTATACAGCCCAGTAAAAAAACTTGAGAGGTGTCAAGGGACACCCGGATGGAACGAAGTTCCTTTCGATTAATTAGTGAAGGAATTGTAATATTTTTTTTAAGTTATAATATTTTTTTCTATCTCTAGAGAGAGACAGATAGACAGAGAAACATGCGCACGCCGCAAAGCTTACAATAACTTACTATAGCAAAAAGTGTCGTGACAACTTTTCGCAAGAATTTTTTCCGTCTAGCCCCCTTTCACAACGCGCGATAAGGAACTTCGTTCCAATAAATATAGCTAAACAGAACAAAATATTATCTAAAAACAAGCAAATCACCTTCTAAATATTCCTTCAATGCCGCTAGCCCCGAACCCAGCTATTATATCTCGTGTCAATCGAAAAGGTATAGTTTCTGGGGTACGTAAAGTTTTACCTTGGTCAAAGGCAATACCTGTAAAAAGTAAACATTTGGTAGACTGACCACAGCCACGCCACAAGTGTCATGTTAATATATTGCAGGAGACCAATGACTATACATGGCCGAATTATTGAGAAACTATTATAAACTAACGGCCGGTTTCATTATTCTATCTGTGGATTTCTTTACTGTAGACAGAATTTTGACATATTTTGTATAGAGCTAACTAATGTCAAATACCAATAAATCTTATAATTACACTGAACTGTGTTTAGATCAAATAATTGAAGACAAGAAATTTGACGGCTATAAATGGCAACTCCTATTTTCTGTCTTTCTGGCTGGTTACAATGAAGTGTGAGAGAGATAAAAAATACAAGTTTTAAACAATTTGTTGCGCGCTACATTCAGTGTTGATTCTTGTCAAATACTGATCGGTAGTGAAGCCAGCCGTTAGGCAATAGTTAGCAAAACTGTGGAGTATAAATAGCTTTATTTATATTCTCACCCAAATCGATATGGATGACTTCAGCGGTTTTCTTGTCTATCAAAATATTGTAAACGTGCCTGTCGCCTAAACCGAGTATGTAGCCGACCATTGAAGACGTAGCCACACTGTCAAAAAAGAACTAATTCAATATCACCATTTCAAGGACGTAGAGTCCGGCTAGAGCTTACTCAAGCTCTAGCCGGACTCTCTAGTAATGTAATTAATTAAAGTTTAACTGCTGTAAATTTTGTGCAAAGCTATACAGGCGGCGTAGGGCATATTACAATAATTTTAGCTGATTGGTTGAGCCTTCCCACAGCGGCATTTGTCTGCAAAATTCATTGATAACGACACCTTATCATTGTACCAATATACTGTTACTTTACCTTTTAGTGTAGGCCAGCCTCCTCTCATACCACGTGACAGGTTCAAGATAGTGTTCAGTAAAGAAGTAATGGAACACCGGTTTAAAATCACGCACTACTCTGTTGTACACAGACAACTTCTCCTCGTGACTGCTGTTGCTACAATTAATCATTTTCTTTCGAGCCGCATCACACGAAATATCCTAGAAGAAAATGGATACATTATTCTGATGAGAGATATAATATTTTTTGTATATGGAGACTGTAGTTTTATTTCAAAGTGTTAGTCGAAACGAAACTAATGGTATTTTGTTTTATTTCTCATAAGTGTAATTAGCTATGTGATATATGCAAAACTGTGTCATGCGTTTACCTTAGGTCGATAACGACCATGGGCACCTTTATTTTCTTGTCCAACTAGATACAACCCCATAGGGATTGTACCTTCACACCACTCCAGGACTCCTGACAAACGAGACATTGGCACTACCTGGAAATATATTACGGAAACGATATAATGATTCTGTCAACGGAGTAAATATTGGTAGAACAACAAAAGTAACTTTTGGTATCTCATTGCTGACCAACGGTCTACTCTCAACTCACCTCATCATCTCAGAGTTAATATACATAGTATTAATCCACAAACGCTGGGAAAGTCCAGATCGGTGGATATCACGTGTCCTAAATGTTTAGCTCCCGAGAGCTGCAGTGCTTTTCGTTATTGATATTAGATGAACAAATTAAAATATATAATATTTTTTCTTACCTTATAAGTACGAATAAGAAGTTTGTTTCTATTTGTGACCGAGTTTTTCTCCAAAAGTGTGTTGACTATGTTGAATACTTGCTGCATTACGGCATCTTGTTTCAGATCATCACCACCCTAAAACAAAATCAGTCAATAATTTTGCCAACACTTAACCAACAAAAATATTTATCTGAATTAGCTCGTTTTTTAGTATTTTCTTAGATTTACGCGAATATCACACACTGAAATAAAGCTTTTTCCTAACGGATTTTATAGCGGTATATCTTAGATTTTAGAACCCGACGTTTCAAGGTCTTTTCAGTTTCATGGTAACTGGTGGACTCGTTTTTTTTTAAAAAAGATTCTACGGCATTTTTGTAAGTGACAAATAACAGGGACATAGAAGTGTAAACAATTTTAAAAATAAGATCTCGCTGAGTTCGAATTTCGATAAAGTTAAAGCTTGAATCTCACCTTAATTAATAAAACGTGCTTTTTCCCTGATGAATCAGTACAATTAATTTTCTTCGGACAGTTAACACCACCAACTAACTCAAAATATGGTTCAAAGGAATGTAAAGCTGAAATAAATAAAAAAAAAGTAATACAAGTCACAGATCTTGATCACTAACTATAAAGGATAGGTAATTAGTTTAAAGTACTTTTAAACGCAGTAATACTGACGACAAATTATCATTAGTAATAGGACTATCATGTGTTACAGTATTTTTGCCCGACTGCGTGACGCTAAGGAGTGGTGTTTACCAGCCTATGTACGTATGTTCGTATGTTCCTTTGAAGCCCTATATACAGACCAATCGGCTGGGCCGATTTTTATAATTCACACGTCAATCGATTCCTATTAGGCCTGCGAGTGTCACTAATGACATCACGTTTTTTACACTAATTACCAGTAACCCTATCTATGTATTATATATTATCCTATATTTAATTAGATACTCACAACTAGTGTAGTTGTATTTACAGTCAACATTGATGGGTATTGTAACAGTAGGCACTGGAATGGCCGTCAAATTGCGAAGCTTATGAAGACGTTCTGCATTCGGTATCTTTAGCTGCTTATTTTTCGTAGGAGGCATGTAGTTCGCGAAACTTATTATTGCTGGAAAACAATTAGTCATTTTAAGACCTTTTTTAAATAACTATAACATATATATCTCAAAATACCTTCCGCCCGCGGCTACGCCCGCGTGGTCCCCGTTTTACCCCCTTAATGAGTGAGTTTTGAAAAAGTTAAATGCACCTCTACACATTTTTCGGAACCTATATGCCAAATTTGGAGTCTCTAGACACTGCGGTTTGGGATGTGCATTGATATGTCAGTCAGTCAGTTTCTTATTTTATATATTGTATATAGATATTTGTGCAATGATGTTGTCATATTTTTTTACCAACATCTGTGGTTTAATGTCTATGCCCTGTGAGCTTTAAGGCCACATCCACCGCCATCGCCGGGACGTCAACAAGAACGAGATGGCAGTGCTGAGGTATCGATACACATTTACGCATAATTTAAACCGCCTGTGCACCGCAAGCTCACATGTTACCTTGGTCTCTCGGTGACGGCGGCGGAAGACAAACGGCCTAGATATTATATGAAAGAAAGAACCTTGCCAAGCAGTGAGACGTTAATTATTATCAAACTTACCGTCGCACATTTTCTCCATGTCAAGTACGATAGCGCGTAGTTGGTCGTTGGTATCTCGGAGACGCGTGACGAGCGTGGTGGCGGCGAGCACGCGCGGCTCGTGTTCGCGAGCGCGCTGCTCCGAGCGGCTCGCGCTCGCATTGAGTATCGTGTTGTCCTTGTCAGAGTTCTTGAGTCCGAACAGGATGGGCAATGTGTGGTACGGATGGTCCGATGCACAGCGTTCTACATTCATAGGTAAAGTTAATGGTCAGGTAAACGGCAAGTTTCGATTTCGCTATGCAAGTGAAGGGTCGCAGTAACTAAACCCCGCTCAATGTAGCTGATTCTAGTTTTTATACGTGACTACACAAATTATAATGTTCATTATAATAATAACCTAAACCTTGCTTAAATAAGCAATCTTTAACTCTGTCGATTGGTAGAAACCGCATCAAAATACGTTCAGTAGTTTATGAGTTTAATAACTAATGAATGGATTATTTAACATAGTATTTGTAAAGTATGTTAGTAGTCAGAGGCGATTGTTACAAGTATTGGTTGGTTGATTTATTGGAAACAATTAATGCCTGTATTAAAATAATTTTCTGTCACCCACATCACCTGCTATATCTGTGACTTATCTAAATATTCTACTTACCTAATATTTCAATCAAATTTTTTATAAAATCTGAGTCATCATTAGTGAGTCGTGGCGCCAGTTGAGGTAAGACAGTTACAAACTTCCAGGATGGGATCGCATGCAGTAGATCTTTGAAACTCTCTTGTTCCGCTCCTACAAACTCAAAGTCTTGGTTGCTAAGCCACAGTGAGATTACTCTGAACACTGATAAATTATTCTCATCAGACTGCTTCAAAGACAACAAATAATATCTGCAAAGAACATTTTATTTTATTACAATTTATTGTAGTCCTTATCTTGATGGAATAAAGTCGTTATAAGCATGTATATTTTGTTTGATTATATACCTCATAGCTAAATGTAAAAAGTTTTCTTTTGTCATCCGTGTGTTTGCTATTTCAGCTTCATCCAGTTCGATAAAACGTTTATTAGCAGACAACGCTTTATTTTCTTCTCTGAAACAATGTTGAACGAATGATTAGCAATAGTATTAAATTACTGAAAACATTTTGGCTTTTATAAAACTTACTTAGTCCTTCCAGATGTCTTACTCAATGATGTAGCAGTACCTTCCATATTTTCCATACATTTGACTCTGTTTTCGAATGCAGACGAATTCATGTACGCCACCACCTGTAATAAGAGTCACATTATTATAGTGTTGCTCCAGCGAAACCAGGTAACTTATATACTATACAACATACTTAAAATACATTTCTTTTGTAAATACATACTAATAAAAGATAATTACACCCAGACTCAAGACAAACATATTATGTTCGTGCACACAAATATCTGTCTCGGGTGGGAATCGAACCCACAACCTACGGCGTGAAAATGAAGTATCTCACGTACGCCACTGACCGATAACGTTAGTACGTTAGACTAAAAGTAAGTTTATAATCTTAATATAACATAAATACCTGTTTATACTCCGCATCAGCAAACTTAGCAATATCGTGATACACTTTGAGACGTACACCAACTTGCTCATTCTTGAGAAGTTCAACACTTTTCAACAGATATTTGCTGATTATCTCGCGGGGGTTGTCGCGTTTAGACTCTGCCATCCATAGAGCGTAACGCCTAAAATGTACATAATTCAATTATTAGATCTTTGCGGGATAGCATTATAAAGATTGAAGGAGACTCTGCTTGTGTGGCCTGAAATCCTTATTCCCTCGGAGATGTAGCAGACTGTATTGTAATTTTGGAGTTCAAATAAACACAAAATGGACACACTACATATAAGAGAAGAAAAGATTTATTTTTGCACCTATTATCCACCAAGGCATGCATTTATACACAGATTTATTCTATTTCTAGGCCCTGTTCTGTACAATGACATAAATAGAATACTAACAATTTATAGACTAACACGCAAAAACTGTGCTAAATCTTTATTCAATTTCCTGCTGCAACTTAGTTATACAGACACAGAAAAGTTACTAGAAATTCCGAAATAGTTTATCTTTTAATATAATTAGTTAGGCATTTTTGTATCTTGTTGTAGAAACTAGCAATTAAGTTGTGTTTAGTATCATATTGGTTTAATTTAAAATAGTTAGAGAGCTGGTCTGAAACACAGGTTATTTAATAACCTAGTTCAGGCTAGCCGTCACATCTTCTGTAGAAGTAAGTAGTTATTAGCCTTATATATGTACATAGAACATAGTCATATACTCGTAGATTATAGATAATAAATAGCAGTAACTAATTATATTTAGGTTAATATTGTATCTAGCTCATGTATATGCCATGAAATTCAATAAACTTATTTTTATTTTTTATTTTTACACTGCACATTAATTTATTGGCACGGACGGAACACGAGAGAGAGAAATTTGAAACTGAACAGTGTTGCGAATACAATATATTTTTTTATTTATTAAAATATATTTTTTATGTTGGTAACAAAAAAGATCTACACTTCCGTATTTCAGTTTGTAATGACTAAATTAAAAACTACTGGACGGAGTATTCATTTTACAAACAAAAAGCAATCAGATCACCTAATTGAAGCAAGTATAACGCTTGTAATGAAAGAAAAGTTGGCAAAATAAAGTAATCAGATAAATGACATTTTTAATAAAGACTTTGGTTGTTTTAAAATAAATAAACAAGATATGTACCTAACTAATTAAACCAACCAAGTACTAAATAGACTCGAAAACAGCAGTTTCTGTATTTTTCAAGAATGTAATGCCTAATACTGAACACATAGTTAAAATAGAGTATTATTTTTTTATGTACTGTACCGACGTGTGTGACCAATGACAGCAATAAAGTTCGAGTAAGAGGAAATAATTAGTGCCACCATTTTAAATTCGTTTACACCTTTAGTCGTAAAACTTAAAAATAATGTTAGAGTCACTTGCCTTAACGCTACAGCGGCCAACCTGATGTTGATATCAGTATTGTTGACGATATTCCTCAACAAAGATAGAGCGATCTCTTTGTGACCCTTAGCCCACGACACCTCGCTCTCAACTAACGCGATATCCTCCGACCATTTCGATTTCTTTGCCACGGCCAACAAACGCTGGGCCATTTCTACTCGGTTGTTATTAAGGGCTAGTTCTGGAAAATAATCAAATAGCAGTTTACATCACAACATAGCGACATGCCTGTATTACCTGAAGGTGTAGGAAGAGGTGAATACCGCCCACTTTTCGCCGGCTATGTTGCGGCCCCATACATAATAGGGTGCGAGCGTATTGCCGTGCATCGGGCACAATACCAAACATCAATCTACAAATAAGATTTTCAAGTTTATTAAAAGTCTTTTTGCTCGACCCGGGTCCTTGCGAGCTCGCTTACCACTGGACCATCGAGGCAGTTTACAAAAGACTGCACGTTTCCTCTAAAAAGCAAAATGTACTTTTACTTACTAGCGTACTGTATCTGTAGGGTCACTATCTCATTTATTGATTCATCCTGAGTCTTTGCCGCCTGTTCTAAAATAATTACTCTTTGCGTCGACATTGCCTCTATCTGTTTGAAATCATTGTATTGAGGCAATTTGTCAACGTCCCATTTCGCCAAAAGCTCAGATAAATGCAAACGGTTCAACCGCACCGCCAAATAATCTTCTATATCATTAAATATGTGTATCTTTTCTAACACCTTGTATATGTTTTTACAGTTCTCCAAATTAAGATTGCGACACAGCCTAGCGACAGCTAGCTTAGCTTTGTTCAAATAGGATGTCAGTTTGTTCTCGATTTCAGGGGTTGTTTGAGCTGTTAAACAATTCTTGAGACACGCATATTGGAAAGCCTTTACAAAGGAACTTTTATAGCAATTAGTTTGTTTTGACTTCTTCTCTAGTTCACTTACGTCTATAAAATCATTCCAATCTCCTGAAATAGTTATAACTCGTGTCAAAGATAAATTATGTGTAGCATAATAATAACTTCACTCTAATGACTCTTTAGGTGCTGTGCTGTGAAGTTGTGACGCAATTGTTATTTCACTCTAATGAGTGCAAGTTGAAGTGAAGTTGTGACGAAAAGGAATCAAGAACCACCTATGCTTTTTTGTGACATCCACCAACCCGCAGTTGGCCTACTTGTATCTGTAACGCCTAAACTCTCTCAAATCGATATAATATAGTTGAGCGAAGACACTAAGGGTCACTAAAAAAGGGTTTCAAATTTAAGCCACTATTACGTCACGGGTAGTTCAGCTAATCATGAAGCCAAAAGCTTAATTAATAACCCTTTATATTATTTTCCCTACATAACTCACCTAAGAACGCCAAACATTCGTATTTAACATCATCCAATTCATCATTTTCTGGCACAGTTTTAATGTATTGCAACGCAAGATGATGCATGCCGGACATGTGTAGTGATCTGACTACGCCATGATGTAAGTCTCCATCGGCTTGGTTTCCACAAGATAGCGCTATATCATGCAACAGTAGTGCATCAGAAAACTGTCTAGTGTTTATAAGATGCTTCCGTTTCTCGTTTTCTATAGTCAAGTGAGCCGTACCACAACCTTCTATAGCGTCAGTTTCCCCAATAGATACGTAACACTAAAAAAGAAACATTTATTAATTTTAGTTTCGCAGCAAATTGTTCAAATTGCGCAAATTGTTCAAATTATTTTATTTAGCAAAAATCGTCGCCAAAAATGTAATGAAGCATACACACTTACTTTTCTAAATATTCTTAGCAAAGTTTCGCCACCTGTAAGATTAGCTGTGCTCTCTGGCGAATCGGGCGATATTCCCTTATTCTGGAATACAGCCCATAACTCACCATAGTACAGAGCCACCCAGTTCTGATCAACTAACGAGGCCGCCCAAGCTAATTTGTTATAATCAAGATCCAGGAAATTTAATGTCTTCATTGCATTGTGCACTCTGAAAGCAAAAATCACTTCAATCCTTTTTAGTGCCCCACAGCTGGGCATGGGTTTTCTCTTCGAGTTAAGAGAGTTAAAGCAAAAATAAGTATTCAACGTGCAAATATAAAATGCCCTGTTCGTTATGTAATCTTCTTTCACAGGTTGGGCACCAACATGACGGTAGGCGATTATTGTGGCGCCCAACAGGGACAGAGCCCAAATGTCAAAAGCCCCAACTTATTGGTACTCACCTAGTTTCGTAATGATTTCTCTGTATACGAACGAAATCCACGATATCCAGCACATGCTGTATTACAATTTTCTGACTTTGAGTCAAAGTGCTTGTTCTAGAAAAGTAATTATTACTGTCGCCACTATTTTCTAATTGTTGGTCGTTATACGTTTGATCCCAAATATGATTAAAAAACTTTTTTATTTGAATACTAATTGCTTCCACTTGAGTTTCATTTGATGCTTGTAGTATTAGCCCTACGAGCGGCGGTAACAACTTTCGGCAAACTTGCGACTATAAGTGGTAATCAAAGAAAAACAAAGTTAACATAGCCATAATTAAAAGCTGTTCGTTTAAAGTGCTTTTTTAATGTGTCTCTTGAAAATTACCTTTGACTTACAAACGTTGGCCAAGTCATTTTCAAAATTGTTTGAAGACCGTATCAACCGCAAAAGTGTGCTCGTTACTTGTCTTAACCAAGCATCACTGTCCTGAGTAAGAAAAGCCTCCAGAAACACTCCATTCTCATATTTTTCGACATATAGTTCAAAATTAAAACTTTCAATGCTGATAAAGAAAGAAGATCGTTCGGAACATAAAAACGGTTCCAAAATTTGCGTATCTATGTCGTCCAAATCTAAAACAAACAACCATATATTTAGTATTGTAATAAAACTAGTTTTTAACAGATTGTGTCGCGGTTTAATTTAGATTTTTATATCCTAACGTTGAAAAGAAAAGAAAGGCTGAATCGTCAGGATGTAAAAATCTAAATTAAACGGCGATAAAATATGTTATTAAGTAGTTATATTTATTTTCAAGATGTGGTATTTGCGTAAATTAAAAACAAATATTTTATGAATTTAGTGGCCAAGTAGCGTATGAGTGAGCACAATCCACGTAGCGCCGTGGGTGTGCCGCGATGGTGCATTTTTGTATGGACCCCGCGTCTGTGCCCATGCAGCCACACGGCCACCGGCGCGATGATTGGTGTCGCTCTATATCCGTACTACACAGAGCCAGCACTTATAATAAACTATATTACACAAAATTATCATTTACATAATACTATTGGTAAATATCTACTACTCGCCTGTTATACTGTCGACATCTATAGCTTTGAAAAAACAGTTGAATGTTTCTGTAACATGGTTCGTAACAGCGACATCCTTGTCAAAAATTATTTCAAGTAGTGACGTCACAATTATTTGAGCGAAGTAAAGCCGCGGCTCTACGCTCGTCACCTTCTCGCTGTCAGCGGGTGGTACTGTGACCAGAGTTTTAAGATCATACGAGCAGATTTCGGATAAACAATTGTAAGCTTCTACGATTGTCTGAAAGTACAACATAATAAATGTTTAAAGTAATATAACCTATCCTTTATCTAATAAAATATTATAAATTCAGTAGGCGTCGTATTTATTATTAACAGTACCTTATCATCATTTGCTGAATTAGTAACACCACACAGGGAATGAACTATTTGATGAATGATACTGGTTGCACAGTCTTCGGAAAAACGTTTAGATACGAGTTCATTGTATAATTTTTGGATGTGATGTTTATTGTTCATCAATAGTTGACGAATGTTGGTTAAAGCTTCGCGGCTACAAAAAAAAGTTTACATTATGTATTTTAATAATTTTGAACTATACAGAAAACTGAAATAATAAAGGCTACGTTACCTTGGGCAATTTAAACTAATTTTATGTGCTTTTAGCTTCTCTACAAATACTGCCAAATTATAACAGCGCGAATTATCCCCTACACCTTGACTTGACATCGAATTGAAGAAATCCATAACATCTGCACTTTCCTTCAAGTAATCCTTCATGTCGTTCAAGAGATAATTTATAATAGGAACGCATTCGTCTTCGTAGCCAGATTCTTTTTTAATAATTAGTACTGGCAGTAACTCCAACAGTGATTTTCTTAGAAGAGCCCCTTTTTGTGGCAGCAAAAATTCGATAACTATCTTTAGACCTTGAATATACACCCTCATTTCTCTTTTATCAGAACAGTTTTTGATAACTTTAGTAAAACTACTGCATGCAAAGTTACTCATAAACGCGTCGGAGGGGAATCCCAGTGGTAACTTCGTTATAAATGTAATATAACTATAGAGTGCCAACACTTTCCATTCAAATATGTTTTCTTCAATAACGGCTCTCCATAGTTGAAACAAAATTTTGAATATGGCAACAGCTTGATTCTTACACAGATATTGTATAACGCTTCCGTCTGTTAAAGTCTACAAAAGTAAATACATTCATCCAAAAATATTTATGACGCAATATAAGCCAACAATGCCAATTTTATGAACTACTTTAGTATAAATTATTACTACAGATGCCGCTGCCTCCACTAAGGAGTTCAAAGATTTGGAATACCAACTTGTCGCGTTTTTCAGATTAATTAACTTGATTTCAGAACATGTTATCTTTGCACAACTGTCCCCAATCGTTTTTAATATAGTAGGTATGAGTTGAGACTGTACTCCGCCATTTTGGAATGAAATCAAAATGGCGTCTGAGGATTATGATTGTCTATGAACGAATATACTTACATCGAAATAGTCTAGAATAGCAGTAAATATCCGTTTGGGATATGTGTAACCTTGTTTTCGCTGCGGTACCTTCACATCGAACATTTGCCGCACCTCCAATGGATCGCTCATATGACGCGCGGTCAACAATAATAACTCTCCCACGTTCTCAACAAACAGATTACTCCATTTATCGTTCTCCAATATTTCGCCTGTCAGTTGAAACATATTACCGGCGTCTAGAGTTAGTTTTCTGAATATGTCTCGTCTTCTCAGGCCGTAGTAATCTATATTATACTGTTTACTCACTATATAAGGCAAACAAAGGGCTATGATGTTTGAGAAGCATGCCTGAAATGTATGTAATGATAATTATGTCCCTGTCTACTTGTGGCACTGTATTATGCAAACAGATAAAAAATGTGTTTTATTTTATTTGAGATATCTGCATGCACTTACCTCGACTATATTTTCAACAGACTGGTTCCGTTTTTTAGCAATTTGCTTCAATATATCGCTATCTCTAACTTTTCCTCGCTTCCGCCACAATATGTCCCCTGCTATCAACCAGTTACTATGTTTGTCAACGAATTTATAAACATCATCAAATTCGAATAAAATGAAGGGCAAACTTTTAATATTTTTGTTTTTAGCAAACCAGAACTCGATGACAGACAAAATATTTTCATTTAAATACACAGCTAGGTTTTTGATTTCGGCAATTTCACACAAATGTCCCAAAACTTTTTTAGTGACGCGTAAGTCTAATGATTTCTCTTGGTGTAGATTAATTATTTGCAGAATTATGGCTTGTATCAGCGGTTTATTTGCCTGCGCCAGCGCAACATAGCAATGAAGCATTGTAAATATTCTATTTGCTGATTCATCTTTTATTAGTGTATCTCGATGTTCAGGAATCTAGAATTTAAAAGAAATATTTAATCAGGAAATTAGGAAGATAGACGAAATTTAGTAACATATAAATGTTACTAAATTTCGTCTATTTGTTAGTCCAGGCTTACTGTTAGGTTAGGACTAGTCTGTTTCCTATATTAAGTATACTTACATCGATCAGAAACATATTCATTAAATCTGTTGAAAAGTCATCCATATCATCTTCTGAATGGTTGCTAATTAATTTAAATAGGTAACTACAAAAGAGACGAATGCTATGGACATTTCCTTTTATCTTCTTTAAAAATGCATCTCCAAATGATTCTTCAATATCGCTATTTTGCCTAACATCTTGGATGATAATCTTAGCAACACATTCAAATATCAGAGACACTAGTTTAGGTGGATAAAACCCATCTTCGCATAATTTCAAATAGCTTTTGATCATAATTAAACAATTCTTTTTCATCATATTATCTAATGCCCATATGGGATCTATTATAGTATTCAATATTTTTAGTATCCCAAATGATGCTTCCAGATTTCTGTAGAGTTTTTGGCACATGCTTCGCAATAAATTAAAAATTAAATCTGAAAAGTAAGATTTTATAGGTAGATGAATATTTTTTATACCTAAGCAATGGTTAGTCTTTTTCCAAAATAGCGTTCAGCTACATACTCTGTCTCTAAAAATGACTATGAAGCAGAAACCCAATTTGGAGTCCGGGGCGCCGGATAATTAAAAAAAAATAAACACGTAACTTTCTCCGTATTGCTTTTTTTGCTTTTACGTGAAGCTTCACATTCTGACATAAAGGTAGACATAAATAAGTATTTAAGACATTAAATATTATTATAACCTTCAACTTTTAAATCAGCCACAATAAACAACTTACCTATAGGTGGATCTTCTACATTTGGATCAATAAGTATTTCAATACATTGAAACACACATGGCATATCCACTGGAAATGTGTAAATACTTTCATCTAATACTAGCTTGACTATGTCTTCGCGATATTCCGCATCTTTTCTACAATACGCTGACAGTACAAACAAGCAGTTACGTTTTAAAGTATTATTGTTTATATCGTCTTCATCCCCTTCAATGATAACATCGCAGTCATTTGATGGTTCGTCAGTATTCAGTATAGTGTTGATGCTATGAAACATATCGGCTTCAATAGTCTCTCGAATCATTTTCGCGAGAAAAGGTTCAAATTCGGTAACTAAAAGTCCCTTTACAAGCTGTAGCGTTTTAATTTTGTATGCAATATTTGTGTTACTTGTTAACAATATGTTCAATGATGAATACATTTGCGTCAACGCTGTTTGAAGCAAATAGTATGTGTCCATATTAATCACAACAGTGCTAGTTATTAATTTATAGTCTAAAAGCTGATTATAATATAACAAAATAATATTAATAACATTAATAGCTGCGTTTATTTCTGTATCTTTCACATGCGATTTAGAGTTGTTTTGAGTCAAAACTTCCTTAAAATATGCACCAACTTTATCTTCGATCTCTGTAATTATTTGTACATTTTCATATATCACTTTTGGAGATAGGGTTTCTTGCGGAATCGTTATAGCAAACTCGGTAAACAAAATACATTCTTCAATAGAATCAAATAATATATGACGCAATTTTTCGTTTTCTAACTGAATATCACATATTGGTCCAGTCCTTACAATATTCTCATCTGTTACGATCTTTAAAAGCAATTCTGAGCATATAAATCCGTCTAAAGATGACAAATCACCTTCTTTGACCCATAAAAAGAATTTTATTCTATTCTCAGTGAGACTGCACTTGCTATAAAACTTGTCGAAGACTTTAATTAATGTTTGTATACTGTAAGTGGTCACTGGAATATCTTTTTCTAGATACATTTTAATTAAATTCTGGGCTTGGGGATATTTCAAGTTTTCATTATCTATTAATGTTTGAATTATAATATTTACTGCTTTATGTATGGCTGTTGATGATGTGGACATCCTAAAATAGATCAAACTTTTAATCTTAGAATATAGTCCCTATAAGGATGGCACATGGGACAGCAACAATGATTGATTTTATTTAAAGCTAGAACCTGTAACGTAGAGTGACCTGACGACTTCAATGGCAAACCGTTTGCAGTCAATATATAAGAAAAAAGGTAAAGAACAAAGACAGGCGATGGTGTTTTGTTTCGTAGTCAACGACCCATGTGCGGCCAGGATTACAAATGCCATAGTTTGTGAAGTAGGAAGTTTGTTCCAAGTTGGCTTTCTTCCCTTGAGATGCTAACAGTATTTTATATAATTATTTTCGGGATATAGTACCGGGCGAAAGAATACATCTCCTACCTAAATCATGTCGTTCTTTGGTTGATACTTCTGCAAATATATCTCTTACCTGACACAAGTATTCCATAGTGACAATATTGTATTATTATATTCATTATTATTTGTCAACGGACCATAAGAATTAATGAGTGACATTGTCACAAGCTCTTCAAAAACAATCCAATCCAAATGTGGTATGTCAGATGTCAAAATACTGTGAAGACAGCTCAACAAAGTTGAATAATCTTGAAAGGATATACTGCTACCATATTTTTTAACATACAAATGAATAATTCCCAACCTGCAATTTAAAAATCTCTTACCACTTATTCCAAATCACTATCACTACATAGTATAAAACAAAGTCGCATTCCTGTCCCTTATATCCCTATGTGCGCTTAAATCTTTAAAACCACGAAACCGATTTTCATGCGGTTTTTTTATCATATAGAGTGATTCAAGAGGAAGGTTTATGTATATAATACATGCATAATATAGTAGAAAAACACTGATAATTTTAGATGTTTCTGATGCGATGTCGTAAATTAACGCATTTTTTTGTACTTACATTGCAAACGCTGGCTAAACCCTACGAGATATATCAAAATAATGTAGTACAGTGTTGCACACCTTAAAAAGGCAACAAAAAAGTCCGCGATGGTATTTAAGTCTATCTCTGAAGGATAGCCCACAATAATCATTTTTTTAAATTTTTTACTTTCAACCAAAAGTAATGGCTTATTTACGAAGTGATTTTAAGCAATTTTGCATTAATTCTTATCTAATGAAGTACCTTAAATAAAATCTATTTAATATAGATCAATATGATCAATACAGCACATAATTTAAATGAATATTTCTGAAGATATTGCATATATAAAATAGCGGTGCGGTGGTACCGGCTCGGCCACGCGCGGGTAGTGCTGTTTCTTTTGTCTAATGGCAAAAAAGCTGTTAACGTTGTTTAAAAGGACATTTTGTAAATATACCTCAATATAATTAGTATCAGCATTGCACTAATATACCTCAATATAATTAGTATCAGCATTGGTACTTTGTAATAATTTATTGAAATCAAATGAAATGAAAATATGCTTTATTTTTTTTGAGAAGTGAGTCTAGGTATTTACATTTATTTTCCTACCATGCAGTTAATGACTGGCATCTACTGAGAAATACTGCCAAAAAAGTAGTAACCTCAGTAGGCTTTCTTACTTTTATAAGTGAAGTATTTATATCTATTACATTTTGTTTAATGTGTTGTATTAGAGCGACTAAATTCCAAGCATTTTTATCCGTTAGATAGTCTGAAAATTTATAATACGCTGTCTCACTTATCGTAGATTTTATTTGAAAGTTTATTTAAAAACGTATACACTGCCCCATAAAAGAGTTACTGATTTTGTGAAGACGAAAATGATGTGCTACAAGATCTGCGATAATAATAAGACTCTTGAGAGGAATATCACCATAACTATACACAAAAAAAATATATTCTTACCATGGTACAGGATTCTGTTGCAGCTCATTGATCAGATCATTAAATGATTTGTTGGTGTTAAAGTTCATTCTGAATCTTTTTGCGCTATTATCTGTGTTACTTTCAGCTGTTGTGGGTATTTGAAACAACTGAAAATACCAAAATTTATCTATTGATTTGCTAACCAATCCATAATATTTACGAATATATAAGCAGTACAATTAGATAAATAGATATATTTCTTATACCGCTCAAAATAGACGCACAAATGGTGTCGAGTTGCAGAATGATGACTAAAACAATATAATGTGACAATAACAAATTAAGTAACAAACGAATTAAATTAATAGACTTGAAAATCGTAATAATTATGTCATGACTTTATATTGTATAAATTTAACTTCTTTTAAACATTATAAACTAATAAACTTTCGCGTTGCATTGTTATCTTATGTTGTTCTATCTTTCTTTCGTATGTTGCTATACCCTAATCGGGTCTCATTTTGAAACTTTATAACTTATTTGTTAAACATCTGTACCTACACATGAATGCAATAAACGCTTAGATTTTGACTTTGAAAGAAAAAAGCCCCTACAAGATTTCTAAAGTTATAAATTAACATTAAAAAATTGTCTTCTTCATCTAAAATCTATACTAAAGGAAACTATAGACTATTTATTTGAAAAGAATACATTACTTGGTAAAACACGGATGCTGCAACATGGTAGAAATGGGAGCACTGGTGTAATATTCTGTCATTTTGTTTGCGGAATTTCTGCAAATATGTTAATTCCAAGCAAATTATCTCACTTATACTGTTCAAATATTTGCTCCAGACCTCCCAGTTATTGGCAAGGCTGCCTTCCTCATTGCGATGCCTTCCAAGAGGATGGTGAAGAATGACAGCAAGATGCAACAGTTCAAAAAGCAAGACCTGTAATGGAATCACCACATTAATAGTTTATTTTATTTTATTCGTTTTTTAAATTTACCAGCTATAGTTCAAACTATTAAAACATTACAATACCTTTTTTTTGTAATCTTTATTTTGATCATAACATTTTATCAATGGTGCTAAAACACTTTCTACAAAATGGCACATAGTTAGTCTGTATTCAGAAGATAACTGAAAGAAATAAATATATGTATCATTATGAAACTTGTTTATATACAATATTATATTTTATTGGGTTCAGTCAAATACCGTTTTCAATAAGATGATGATAATTTCTATTATAACATCTTGAATCTTTTTATCAGTTGATATGTTGTTAAAATGCTTTTCTAGTTTTGGTAAAGAATTCACAAGAGATTGAGTGAATTGGCAGTTATCTTTTCCATGTTTTATAACAAATAGTAATAATCTGAGTTTTGTAAAACAATCTGTTTTAAAACTGCTTGAACTACTTGCATTTATACATGCATCCAACAAATCTGAAATATGAAAACACAAATATTTGTGTAATAAAATCATACAAAAAATAGGGCAATTATTTAACCAGTCATCCTGCATAAGAAGTATATTAAAGTAAATTAAAATATTATGTGAAAATTAACTTTGAACATGAGATTAATGAGAAATCAGTTATTAATCAATAACAATTTAAACCCTCATTAGTCCCTGTCTTTCCAAAGCCATGGAAAAAAAGGAATTCACAAAAGTGAATGAGACTGATGTTGCCCAAGAAGTGGAAGCCATATCACACTTTACTTCCAAAATCATGTGATGGAAGGCACTACGAGAAGTCTGTACCTGATAACGTAACCGAATATGTCACAGTCATAAAGTGTGCAGTGTGTGCAGGATCCATTTAACCAGTCACTCTGTATAAAAAATAAGTAGTCACCTGTCCAAACAGCTGGAGCAATATATCCTAAGTAATGATCACATGGCAACACATATTTATATAATAAATTCAAATAGGCATCCCCAACAGCTTTTGACAGACGATGGTCTTTCAATATGTATAGACATGATTCTGTGATCTTTTCACACTTCACATAACATTTACCTGGAAGTAAAACAGTGGATTACAAATCTAGATGTGGAAGGTAAAAGCTAATCAGCTTAGTCTGGCCATTGTAGCCAGAAAAATAGATAGGAGAGGTAATGTTATACTACACACACTGACCGAGTGGGATTCAGTAAAAGTCACATATCCTTGAATAAATTACTTCTGCCAGATGGCAGAAGTAATTTATTCAAGGATATAGGAATCCTTGATAAATTCAGACACACCAGAAACCAAAAAATGTTTCCTTCACTACTAATGAGTAATAGTAATGAAACAATTTACACAAGGATGTGGGGCAACAACTCAGGAATGAACACACAACATAAACATCATAAGCTTGAGTCATAGACAACTTTACCTCCGCTGCTCAAATATATATGCTTAAATACTGTTTGTAATTATTCTTTTGGGAAGAGAATAGATAGGTATAGGGATCTATTGTAATTTTAGAAAAGAATAAAAAACACATTAATACTAGAAACCTACCTTTATTAGCACCAGAAACACATAAGTGCAACAGACTGGCGCAAAGTGGTGCTGTAGTATTCTCAAATGTCTTAGAAGTTTCATATTTCTCAGTCTCCTGGAAAATTATACAAGATGACTTGTTTCTATTTATTCACCATATGAGAGACTATAAAAAAATTACGAGTTGACATCACAGTAGGTTACATTTAATTGTAAAAATACAAGAATATAAAATACCAGCTTTCCGCCCGTAACTCCTCCCATACATTTGCCAGTAATGACACAAAAATTAACCTTTTTTTCACAATCAGATAAAACCTATCCTATGTCTTCCCCAGGTCTCATACTATCTTCACACCAAATTTCATCTGTTAACTTTATTAACGTGTATAATTTTAGCAGAGCTTTAAGAGACTAACAAAATTATATCACTATCAAATTACTTTAGTTTTATTTGCACAATTTATAATATAAGACAATTTTTCATATAATGACAGCAATAGAGAGAAACGAATAACAGCACCATGGCAACCAAAAAATAGTTTTTCAGTAGAAGAAAACTTTCTACAACTAAAGAGGCTGAATACTATTCAACACTCAACACTTTCCCTTGTTGAAAGTTTTTGGTTAAACCCATCTTTGTGCATATCTCAATTAACCTTGGCCTCGGGACTGGCTTTGTCATAATATCTGCCAGTTGGTTGGCCGAGCTTGTCTTAATGACATTAAGGTTTCCCTCCTGAACCATTTCTCGTACGAAGAAATGTCGAGTGCGTATATGCTTCGTCCTTTTGTGGAACTCTGGGTTATGTGCCAATCTGATGGCAGCTTCATTATCAACACTTAATGAAGGTATCCCATTTAATTGTGTTAAGAAAATAAATATTCTTTGAAGCCAAATCAATTCTTTAGCTGCTTCACTAGCGGCCACTATTTCTGCTTCGGTTGTAGAAATTGCCACTGTAGCTTGCCTTTGGCTTATCCAAGACACAATTCCACCAGCATATAAACATGCAACTCCTGTTGTTGATCTTCCTGTAAAAGGATCTCCGGCGTAGTCAGCGTCACTGTATCCTTCTATTATACCATCGTCTTTTCCAACTAGGTACTTAATTCCAAGGTTTCTGGTACCTTTCAGATATCTAAAAATCCTTTTTACTTTGAGCCAATCTGCTTTAGATGGATTATCCAATTTTCTGGACACTACTCCAACTGCATACGCTATGTCCGGACGAGTTCCAATCATTAAATACATTAACGCACCTACTGCCTCTCTGTATGGGCAGTTTTCAGCTTTCCCTTCTTGTATGTTTTCTGCGACATCTGATTTTTCAATAGGTGTTGAAACTGGGTTGCAGTCAGCCATATTAAACCTCTCAAGTATTCTTGTAATGTAAGACTCTTGGTTAATAATAATAGCATTCTTTTCCCTTCTTATTACCTGATTAACGTGTATAATTTTAGCAGAGCTTTAAGAGACTAACAAAATTATATCACTATCAAATTACTTTAGTTTTATGTGCACAATTTATAATATAAGACAATTTTTCATATAATGACAGCAATAGAGAAAAACCAATAACAGCACCATGGCAACCAAAAAATAGTTTTTCAGTAGAAGAAAACTTTCTACAACTAAAGAGGCTGAATACTATTCAACACTCAACAAACTTCTTTTAGCACAGTCAGATAAAAACTATCCTATGTCCTCCCCAGGTCTCATACTATCTTCATGCCAAACAAATTTCATCCATTAACTTCTTTTAGCAGTCAGGTAAAAACTATACCATGTCCTTCCCCAGGTTGCAAACTATCTTCATACCAAATTTCGTCCATAATCGGTTCAGTAGTGCAAGCGCGACAGACAGACAGCGTTACTTTCGCATTAATAATATTAAGTAAGGATAGGTACCTTCAAAATATACTCAGTTATATCATCAAAGAGATTGTTCCATGTGTAACCCCTGTTCCCGAACGTATTTTTAGTCAAAAGAGATGGGGCCGCATTTCTGTTTAGGAATTCTTTTAAAATTTCAGCGTTCTTCTTTCGATCTGTGGCGCGAACAGATTTCAAGCCGCCGCTTGCTTCTCGAATTGTAATCTCCAACTCCATGATAACATAACACTAAAAACTTTTACTAACAAATAACAGAACACATTAGTAATTCTATATAAAAAATGTTAACCGTCTACCTACTGCAGATTTTAAAACTTAAATAATTCGCACCGGACATTTTCACTTTTTCAAACTACTATACAATAGTGTTGTTCGAAAGTTCACCATATTTATCGATAGTCTAAGTTGGCCCAGACCATCGATAAAATATAGTAAACATACAGAAAATAGACGATAAAGCCTTTGAGTATTCGATGTTCTTGCAACGCAATAAATTGGTTACGTGTATACCATCACAAATAACAAAAACCTATTGTTACGGAAGTGGGTAACGGGAGGAAAACTAATATGAACGTGAAAGAGTTCTTTTTGGCACGCACAGAATCCTGACTCCACAACAACAGAGTCTCGATTTGCGGCACTAGCACTATTCAACACTATACTGTACCAAAGCGTTTACATGCTCTTTGTATTGTACTTTCGCTTTGCTTTCTACTTTACTTTTTGCCATTTGTTACTTTTCATTTCACTTTTTACTTTTGCTTCCTTCTTCTTTCTCCACCAGCACTAATTCAACTGCCCTCAAGCCCTTTTTTGCAGATGAACTAACCCAATCAGCTGGAAGGGACTTTAATGGTTTACCGAGATTTACCAGCGAGCCGTCCAAGGACGGTCGAACCGATGAATTACTATTATAACTTTAACGTGTACTCCCCATGCGAGCAGGACGTCCGCGTCATCCAACACGAAGAAAGTTTTCGATTTGTATTCAAGGAGCGATTTGTTCTATACGCAAAATTCAATGTGATAATAATGCTAGCTTCTGTCCGAGGCTTCATCCACTTGGTATTAGAATTAAAAGAAGCCTATGTGCTATGCTGCTGATAAACCTATTTCTGTGCCAAATTTTATACCAATCTGACAGGTATTTTTTGAGTGAAAACGTAAGAAATATCCTTAAAAACACATCCTCAAAAACTTTTGCATTTATAATATTAAAAAGGATTTTTGATCCACACCATACTTTCAGTAGTAAAGTAACGATGCTACTGACTGATGCTGAATACTGTGATAACAATTGATACTATAGTTAGTTAGATACTATAGACAGCAAATATCAATAATTTTTACAGTAGTGCATCGATAGTTGAGCTTTAATAATATTATTAGAGATAGTACCAATGGTATCAACCTAGCTCATCGATTGTCAAAGTATCGATACTTTGGCAACACAAAAACATATTAGTAGACAGCTGTCATTTGTTTGATTGTGTTTGCTAGATAAGTCACTTGTTTGATTGTTGTTGTTATTATTATTATTCACCAATAGGCAGGCAAAGGTTTTGACCATACAGCTTTGTCTTATTTTTATTTTCTTTCTAGGTATCAATCAAAATATATGCCAAAGGCAATGTCTAATTTATCACTTCACTTCACTTTTTAATGTTTTTGGCATCCACCGTCATTCACAGTGATTCTGCCAACGTCAGGTTGAAAGACATCTAATTTATCAAATGCAAAAGGCTAACGCCATTTCTGTTTTTTTTCCAAAGTCCAATAGGCTAATGCCATGTCTGTTGTTTAAGTCACTTGTTTGATAGATGACAATTTCAGATTGTTGTTTGTTAATGCCATTCGATAAAAGACAGGCAAAGGTTTTACAGTCTTGTTACAATTCTGCCAGTGTCCGTCAGTATGAAATTACAGTTAAGAGCGAAGATGTAGAATATGATCTGAGAAACGTAAAAAAATAATTACCTTGTCTGTCTTATTTTGGAAAAACTGACAATTATTCAATATTAACAGGCAATTAACGCGCTCACCTTTAATTTGACTTTACGTTTCGACACGGGTTGTACCGGTCGTGGCCGCAGGCAGACCAAGGCAGACTGATCCAGCGAAAGAGCTCCGTTGATGACGGCAGCCGCAGAACACCATTTTCTCTAACTACCGTCACTTGTATTTAATTTCACTATTTTTAGGGACCCTACACTACACTCACTATGTCCGAATTTTCGATCTTCAAATAGCGAAGTCGAGTTAACTCTAAAACTTGATTACACGCCGAGGATAGTTTGTAGCCTTTTTCCCGATTGAAATTTGCATATTGATAGCAATTGATAGTAGTAGTATTATTAATTAACTGTAAGTACTGCTAAAGTACTGCTATAAACAGCTTCGGGGAAAGAAGATCTCCCTGTCTTACTCCTCGTCTATGTTTATTTCGTCTCCTCTATTTTCTAATTTCACTCTACTCTTGTTGTTTGTATAGATGTATTTTAATATATTGATGTATATGTAATTAATATTTGATTGAAATAAAACTAATTTTTAACTGATTTTATCGCGGTTTATTTTAGATTTTAGATTTCGACGCTTCAAAGTCTTTTCAGACTTCATGTTCACGGGTGGACTGAGGTATTTGACGTCCAAAAATATTAATCACAATGATTACTTACTTTTTCTTCATCAAGTATCTTATTGAACAATTGCTTAAGTGGCGTGTTAAAATAGGTGCTCCTATTTTTAGGGCCTCATTGCATAAACCATCTGGTCCAGGAGTCTTCTCCACCTTTAGCTTTTTTATATGTTCATAAACTTCAGAGTCTTCAATTAGTTTGATGCAGTCCGTCTTGTAATTGTATGTTGTTTGCGTTATCTTTTCAGTGTTATTTTGTTTCCTGTATAAGTTTCTGTAGAAATTTGTGGCATGATTTATAACATCTTTACTAGATTTCGTTTCGAGTGAGTTATGCTCCAGTTTTTGAATCCATGATTTGTGTGTAGTTAATTCTTTGAGTGCTTTTTTCGCACTTCTAAATTTTATGATGTTTTTTGAAATAATATCGTATCTGTGTCTGTTGTCTTCTTCTGTTGTTCTCTCCGTCGGTGAATATACTTGGATTATTGATAAGGAGAAACATTTAAATTTTACCTGTAAATGTAAAAAGTACAAAAAAACATCTTGTAGGTGTATGGCATTATCCTGATATTCACATGGTTTCATCAAATAGTACATTTGGCCGTTAAAATAATTTATTCGTCCTCTAGTATCACTTCGCAGTCTAGTAAAATTTCAAAGAATATCTCACAGAATGAAGCTAAAGTTACATGTAGCTGCTTTGTTATTCCATTATAATATAAGTATTATGTGTAAATAAAAGATTTACACAAAAGACCATACAAAAACAACATTATTATTATTATCTCGGAAAAAATATTGAAAATATATATAAATCAATAAAAAAAGTAAAATTGTTAAAAAAAAATATTAATATTAATTATTAATTTAAATATCATTATATTATTCATAAAATTATTATATCTATAAATTATTATTCATTTTATGTGCAATAGTTCTGAGTGCGGCTCCTAAAAAGTTCTGATTTTTCCTTGACAATAGGAGATATGGCTTGTTTTATCTTTTTTATATATTTTCTTAATATTGTTTTTTTATTTAGGCCACCTATTCACGTCTATATATTATTTGTTATTAGAAATTCACAATACCTGTTACGGCACATATAACGTTAATACATACAATACATTTATTGAGTGAATTATTTTAATATGCTGTAGGTATATTTTCCAAGTTACATGGGGACCGAGCTGAAAACGATGCCACATTTTTTTTGCATATTTATTCAAAATTAAAGAGTTACATCAAAAAATAAAGCAGTACATATATTCCTAGAGGCACAGAACATTTCATTGATGTACATCTAAAACGTAAATTCTGTGGGGCCGAGCCAGGCAAACGATCATCAAAAACTGGCAGAAAAATGTAGTGCTAGAAGTTGCTTATTGCTTGCTCCCGGTTATAAATGCTCAAGATGTGACCATTGCCATGTCCATTTTTGCCGGCATTGAAGTGAGTGTCAACTCAAGCTAAATCTATAATATCAACGGTATTACACACTCTTTGGTAGGTTTTGCATGCAACCTCCGTCATAGTTATACCAACATAGTGAATGAAATTAAATTTAAAAAATTAATAGATTCAATAATTCCACGCCTGGTAAACCTCTAGAAAAAAAAAACGACCGTACGATATGTCAATGCAAAGTTGAAAACTGACAGTAACGCCTCTCCCACTTCCTTCTTCACCCCCGCTAAAGTATTGTCACTCTCATGTCACTACTTGATAGCTGTCAGGGGGTGGCGCGCCTGATACCATAGAGTACTATTTACGTACTTTCTCACTATTGTGTGTGGGGTACATTTAAATAGTTTGTGGTAGGTAAAGCCGTTCCCGGTTACCAAAGAGTAAAAATCCGACTACCCCCCCCTCATTTAATTACTTATCTATGCATGACTGCCATTATTGACGTTTGTGTCATAGATTTCGGATACCTATTTTTATGGTTTGTGTTGTATTGAAGTATTTGCGTTTATTAATTTCTGTACATTATTATCAACCCATTTAATAATATTGTGATACAACAACAAGAAATAACTGTGTGTTCTCAAATGTGTATTCTAGCAACAGGACGCAACATAACATTGATTTTATGTGAGAAAAGAAATTCGTTATCAAAGTGTACGACATCAGCGTTCCTTTCAGAAAATTTTTACTGTGAAGAACCTTAATTAGTGAAATTAATAAGACTGCATCAATTGATAATATGGTATAATGCAAATGTAAAAAGAAATTAAAAGAAACTCAGTAAATAATCTTTTTTTGTTTTTTTTTTAATTCCTTCCAGTAAATAAGGCTATGGTAAAAAACTAAATATTTTAATTTCAATACTGGCAACATTATTGTGGGCGAAGCTAATATTTTATTTTTACAGGCAACATTATTGTACAGACTAAATTCAGGCTCAATAGACATAAGTAGCCAGAGCCAGAGTCCTTAATTAAAACCATTACTTGTCAATTTCTAACTTTGCAACGGTACATTATCTATAAATGAAACATGACCGTCTGAACCGCTAGGTTCTCTTAGTAGTCTGTGAATAATTCTTTTTCTGTCAATAATTTCCTATACGTATTTACATTTTTCATCAGTATTTTTAGATTCATTCTGTTGAAAGAGGTGCAATTACCTATTATACTTACCTTTTGTTAATACTTTTCAATATATTATTATGTTCATTCCGTAGGTTCATTCTAATAATATATTTCTTTGTACATGTGATTACTTAATTTGAAACTACATAATGGCTTTGCCTTGGCATATACCCCTAGAATTTGCGATCAAAAAAATGAGTACAAAGAAGTCAAATGAGCCTCAACCAACCCTTTTTAAACATTTATGCAACTTAAACATTCATGAAAATCCATGTGAGGAGGTACAGACAGGATTAATGTGCGAAATTGGACTAAGTAATCGTGAACCTGCTACTATTCAAAGGCTTATTGCTTCGGGAATGACAGTTGCGCGACTGAATTTACATGATTTAGAACCTGATGCATGTGCACAATTAATTCAAAGCGTAAGACAAGCTGTCTATAATTACAGTGCGGAACTGGAATATGTTTATCCTTTGGCTCTGATAGTAGATGTGAAAGGCCCAGACATTGTAACGGGTGATTTGAAAGGTGGTCCAAAATCAACTATAGATCTTATACAATCGGAAACAATTCGCTTAACAACAGACGTAAGCTGGCGAGAAAGTGGAACTCTTGACTGTTTATTCGTAGGGTACGATCATTTAACTGAATTACAAACTGGAGATATAATATTTATTGACAGTCTGTCACCAGGCAATAAAGTAAAATTAACTGTATCTGAAGTAGGAGATGATTGTGTGGAATGTTTAATAGCTGTTGGTGGAACTATTGGCTCGAAAATGACGGTAAGGATCTCTCAAGGACCTCGGGAGCTTGTCAGTAACGCAAAGCAAGATAGCGTAGAATCAATGTCTTTTAGTGATACATCAGAACAACGCTTCGAACTTATGGAAGAACAAATAGCCTGGGCAGTAGGATCTGATGTAGATGGTGTTTTAGTGCCAAATACCCAAAATGCTCAAGAGATTAAATCCATCAGGGACATTTTATCAGAAAAAGGTAAACACGTGCTAATTTTTGCTTGTATTGATTCTGTATTAGGACTGGACAATATTGATTCCATACTTGTTGAAGCAGATGGAATATACGTCGATAGATGTGTGTTAACCATCGATTTACCAGTAGAAAAAATATTTATAGCACAGAAAGCTATAGTATCAAAATGTAATGCTGTTGGTAAGCCCTGTATTTGTAAAGCGGTAATAAATGAGCAGATACCCACGCTCTGTGTAAGTGATATTGCTAATTTGGTCATTGATGGTGTAGATGTCATATCGCTAGAATTGCATTATGATTCACCATTACTAAAGATTTCCCCTGCATCTGACTCCATTCGAATGGCAGAACATTGCATTGCTGCAGCTGCAGTTGTTTGTAGACAAGCAGAAATGATAATTTGGCAACCTCTTATATATGGAAATACAGATTTAATGCAAAGCTACCTTGAAGAACCTACTAAAGCATTGGGTATATGTGCAGTCGAATTAGCTACACGATCCCGGGCTGTTGTTATTATTTGCTTAACCAATTCTGGTCGGACAGCGAGATTAATTGCTCATGCCAAGCCAATTTGTCCTATAGTAGCAGTAACTAGAGTTTGTCATACAGCGAGACAGTCAAGATTTTGGAGGGGTGTACGCGCTATGCATTATTTTGAAGTACCTAAAAGCAACTGGGCAGCTGAAGTTGATTCCCGGGTCCGAGCTGGTCTAGATTACTGTAAAGCAAAACGGATTTTAAATGCTGGTGATCCATACGTTATAGTAACTGGTTCACGCCATGGAGTTGGGTATTGCGATAGTATTCGACTTTTGTACGCTAGCGCCCGGAATAAGATTGAAATAGATTGAAGTAATCCAAATATTACTTACTACTATACACAGAAAAATTAAATTTAGATTTTACTATTATGTATTATTTTGTGATATTTTATATATTACAAGATGTAGAAACCAAAATTGATTTAGTAGTGTAAATGTTTTGTTAAAGGCCATGACTTTAAGCAATTATCTGTGTTATATGCTTTCGGAATCCCCGTGTCCGAAAAACAGCCCGATTCCGGGTAAATTCAGTATCGGAAGGCATGATCCTTTATAGTCTCCGCGGAAAAAAATCAAATAGTTGTTCGAGAGTCTGAATCTGGGCTCGTCTGAGGCCATTTTCTTTAGTCTGGGTGATTTCGTATGCGACCTTGAGAAATCCAGATAAATCAAACCCGCAGCCCAACACTAACTATGGGCGATAGTTGCAAAACACGATGGACTGAATAGAAAATTTTGGTATTGCGCAGTATTATGCTCAGACTACTAAGAGAACCTAGCGGGTATCATGTCAGTAGGGGGAGCACGAACTTTACTACTCTCGTCTTTCGATGAGCGTAAAAATAATTCGTGCTCGCCCTACGATAAGTAGTCCTTCGATGTTATACGGTCAGGCTCACAGATCATCAAAATTTTCCACCGGCGCGGCGGCGGCGCGGCGGCGCTTCTCTGCTCTGTGGTCAGACTTTTTTATGTTTTGTTATGAACTATCACAGTAAGCGTTTATATGCTCCTTGATGCACTGCAAAGCCTTCAAATCACAAAATTTTAAGATAAATCTCGAATTTGGGAAGTTAATGTATCGATAAAAATGATCATGACTCTTCTGATTGATTTTATCTAATGTCTTTGGCTCTAAGTTACCCTATTAAAATAGGTATATTTTATCTATGCTTTTGGTGCTGACCACGGTTGTTTAAAAAAAAAAGTACAGCGAACAGCAAGTTTGCTTGACTGCGTGTCACGTTTGATCTTATTTTTTAATCTATCGTGTTTGGATTTATTTTATGGAATACACAATATCATTTTGCATAAACGTGAATAATTTTTATGGAGTGATGTTGAAGCAATCAGTTTTCCTAATTAATTGTCACATACTATCTTGAAAACAACAATAATTCATTTTACTATCGTAAACCTACCTTTTGTGCGACCGTGAAGGTTGATGAGAATGTTACGTCATTTTGCGCTTAAAGTGTGATTTTACTTTAATTTGTTCGTATTTAAAAGTGTTTTGACTTTAAAAGTGGTTGTTACTAAAAGTTCTGTTAAAGCAAAGTGATAAACATCGATTCTGCTGCTAACCGTACACCGGCTGCGATGAGATGCCGCCATGTTATTTAGGATTCGCAGTACTGCTGTCAACTACGGATCACAGCTAATAGCGATAAAACTGCCCAAAACCGTGCAAACCTTGTAAGTTTTGATTACCTACCTTGGCAAATTAATAATATTTTTATATTCAAAATACGTCCGCTGTAACTAACAATTTTGTTTACCGTGGTTGTGTTGACTATCAATGCAATGACGTCATTCATGTAGTTACCTAGATTGTTTTGAAAAAAAAAATGCATGGGCAGGCAATCTGCTGAGCCTATTTGAGTGACTGGATAGAATTTTGATCTTTCTATAGCTTTATCTACTTAGAACGAGTAATTTCCTTTGGCGGGCAAACTATATTTTTTCAAGGTCTTTGTTTAGCCTTGATCACATCAATTGCTAGGTTATTTTTTTGTTAGTTTAACAATCACTGAAGTAAAATATTGTTTTACGTAGGTATCTAGTTAGTGATTGGCGTTTTACTCTCCTGATCAGCATATTTTAAATACTGTTACACATTTTATAGATATTTATTTTCAAGGGAAAATCTGTAAGTTCCATCAGGGCGTGACACAGTGGGTATGTGAGACTCCAAAGTTTGGTTTTCTTTAAATTATATAAAGTAATGATCACCTACTAATTTTGTTTGAGGCAGAGTTTTAATTGGAATTTATATTTGGTTAAAACATACTTTTCTTTAAAAACTTTTTAACGTTCAATTAGATAATGTTTTATGGGAGATGCATACATAATGTATGTATGTGTGGAGCTGGTCAAGATTACATGATCGTTTTATGATCTACTAGCGGACCCGGCAGACGTCGTTCTGCCCGGTAAAGCAGTGCCATCTACCGGGTCTCAGACCTACCGAATATAACCAATAATAAATAATAGGTATCTAACCTGGTTTTCGGCACTTCTTCGCTTTCTAAATTTTCTTTTTTTTTTAATTTTTCTCTGCGGAAGAACCATCCTCGTACTTAAAGGAAGATTTTAAAAAAGAATTAGCGAAATCGGTCCAGCCGTTCACGCGTGATGTCGTGACAATGGAAAACGGGTTTCATTTTTATATATATAGATTACAGTGGACCCCCGGTATTCCGACAAACATTTTGCAGTGTAGTGTCGAACTATCGAATTTGTCGGATTATAGAGTACTGCCTAAGACACCCTATGGTCCGGAAATATTTACAAAAGAGTACCTTCTCATCCGACAAATTACAGATCTAATGATGATATTCTTTAAGTTATACAATAATATATTTACTTTGAAGTACAAATCATACTACATGTACACAATAGATAGCTTACGATCAACCTATTATAAAATTAATGTCATTAATGCTATAGAACTGACAAAAAATAATTGTGTACAAACAAATGTACTGTAATCAATCAATTTAGGAACCTAGAAACTAAGCAATCAGAACCAAAACATAACATTATAATACATAATAAATAGTACATAGACCATGTCGGATTACAGGGGGTGCCGGACTAGACAGGGGCCGGATTACCGGGGGTCCACTGTATATAAAATTTCTATGTCACAATGTTTGTTACTGTACTCCTCCACAACGGCTTGACTGATTCTTATGAAATTTTTTATGCATATTCAGTAGGTCTGAGAATCGGCTACTATCTATTTTTCATACCCCTATGTGATAAGGGTTGATCACCCTTAATTGTTTTTTATTAATAAATACGCGGTACGAAGTTCGCTGGGGCAGCTAGTTTACTATAAAACTATGCTCAAGTTTTTTATTTGTGATTAAAAAAACATTTATTTACAACATAAAGATACAATTGAACAAAAAAGTACCTAACTGAATTAATATCACACATTGAAATAAAACTACTTTTTAACGGATTTTATCGCAGTTTATTTTTTATTTTAGATCCCGACATTTCAAAGTCTTTTCAGACTTCAAGTTCACGTGTGTTCTAACTTTAAGTGTCAAAAAATTATTCCGCATCATTATCTTCCAGGAACATACCCAAAAGGCTAGCAGCATTGCCGTGTTGGATGGCAATACTGATCCTTTGTCTGAGATACAAACCAACCTTCCGAACACGTGTGTAATGTAATAAACTAAGCGTTATGACAACTCCTTGTAAAGTGAATGTGCTTCTGGGCTTCACGGACCCTGAGGCTCAGCACATGGCTCAAACATGTAATTTCTTGTGAGGTTTAATTTGCTTAAGTTAGATGATATTCAAAAAATTACCTAAATTGTTAAAAAGAATATTGAAAATACCTAGTATTCCTTTTTAAAAGAAATCTTAGCTAAAAGAATAAGTTAAATACAATCAAATTTTTCACATTATACATTAGTTGATAAGAGGACAACCAATAATGGCCAAAAAAATAACATTTACATTTACTGAACTTACTACATGAATATCTATGACGTACTTAGGAAAGCTTCTATGGGTCCCCATGTTAATGTGTCAACAGTGAACGAATTTGCTAAAATATTAATTTCTTAGCCAACCTTAAACTAGTCTTGATGTAAAATTTTAACCACTGATTCTATCTAGTGTTTTATCAAACAACCATGCAGGAATATTTGATATGAACATCATTAGTTGACCCGCCAAGATGACAATTATTTTTGAAATGTTAAAGTGCACTAACTCAGGTGCACTCTCTCCATTCTTTCAAACCCAAGAGTCTGATGGCACTGGTAAAGTGATACTGGTGTGGGGAACAGAGTATGTATACTGTGTTTTTCCTTAGGATGCATATTATAACAACAAATATGGCCGCCTCGTAACCAGAGACTATATTTTTAGGGTAGGGCCACCATGATTGAATACATTGAATGATTGTTAAAAGAGTGACTGAATAGATTTCTAATCATTCATTATTCGGAACCAAGAAGCTTTACATTTAATAAAACACTGGAATACAATAATGCAGTCGTATCTCAAATAAAGGAAATATTATAAATGTTTAAAAAATATGAAAATATTAAAAAAAAAACGTTTCAACGACTTCTTTGATATTTTTCTCTTTTTCTGGCCAGTCACCAAAATTAAGATGAGGGGTCAAACAAGCTATTTTGTTAATTTTTTTATTAATCAATAATCTGATAGTTAATCTGAGTAGGTTAATGCGGATGCGGGATGAACTCTGTGTTAGTTAGGGAGGGAGGAGTCATGCGGTTATAAGAAATGAAAACGCAAGCGCATCGAAGTTATTTGTTGCCGCAGAAGTATCGTCTGCGGGCCGCACTTTGACGACCGCTGCTCTAGATGAATACCGATAAATTGACTACTACCTTACCATGTATTAAACTGTTAAGGAAAAGATCTTTTAAATAGGCAGAGCTGTTTTTTTTTTAAACTTCCGAGTAACTTTTAAATCTAGGCACATAGATACATAAATTATCCATTTTGGTGTAAACGTTCTCAAGTAATGACGTGACCAAGGGAAGCACAGATTGATTTTATTTAAATGATCGTTTAGAACATTTGAATGAGTGACGATACGATACAACTAATTATATTTATTATGCACTCAATTTCACACAGCATCAGTTACATGGTTAAAAAACAAAATTTTCATATTTAAAGAAGACAGTAATAAAATAATTTAGGACAATACTTTACATTAAAGTACGATCTAAACATCACATTTTCATTTGACTGGATATCATTCACTCAGTTCTTCCTAAATCTATGGTTATCGAATCCATAAAAATCTATGTCCACACTCTAATTTAAAAAGTATAAAAATGTCAAACAGCCCGTGTCCTTGCATAACCTGTGGTCATGAATTTTGGAATGTGTTTAGAATTTTATCAATAATTCGTATTAAACTGGTTGATTTAAAACATTTTTCAGTTAATTTCATAGTTAAAGTGTTTACTCAATGGATTAAGACATTTATAAGTCGATACATAGTGTGGTTCATTGATAAAATCGTGATATTCTAAAGTGACACGAAAACTGAAGCTTTGTTTACCTTTTTGGCACGGTAAGGAAAAACAAAGAATACCAGTATATTAACGAATTCAAAGAAAAAGAGCTAAACGGGTTGAAAGAAATTTCCACACACACAATGTAGGATTATAAAATAAATACATATACTCGAACATAGAACCTCCTCCTTTTTTTAAAGTCAGTTAAGGAGTACATGTATGGTATTTTTTGTACAGGTATTAAAAGGAACATCAGTTGTGTAACATCAAGTGGTTGTCCACTTGATGTTACACAAAGTTGTAAGTTGTAAGCTGAAGTTTAAAAAGATTGATTCATAAAATATTCAGGCACTGGTTAATTTTTATTGTTACAGATGATCAGTTTTCCTGGATAATTATCATCAAGCCTTCATCGACACGGAGGATCGGAGCTCTGCGCTTAGCGGCGCAACACGCTTCAATGAACCATTTATGCCAGTTTTGGCTAATGAAGATGCAAGGTATGTAATTTTTTCTTAACATTCTAATTTATTATAAAATGCATTGCATTCGGAAACAGTCATAAGGTAAGCTATGGTTTTTAAAACTACTGGGCGTCCTCCCTTTGCTTCGGATGCATGTGTGAAAAGAGCGGCATCTCCGTAGCAATGTAGCAACCTTTCTAGGCGGTCTGGATCTCGCTAGTAAAATTAACAAAGTAGCTGCATCGAAATTGCGCTCGGCACCTGGTCAATGGTTACTCGTAATATTTTGTGACAGCACCATATTTCGCCCGCGTCAATCCTAAAATCCTTACAGTGTCTAGGTTTCAGAACTGTACAGAAAAATTAAGAAAATAAGCATTTGCATGACTTTTTCTCGGTGTTATGGTTGATCCTCCTATTTCGCCATACTCCTTTAAACCGCAGATTTCAACATTTGCGCCCTTCTCACTATCTCCTGTTTGCAACCACGTCGTCGCTGATTTGTATTTCTAATTGCACAAATTTGTAGACTACTTATTCGCGCAGTTACAAAAGCCCTGGTCTTTTCTCTACCCACAAACATTAGCGTAGTCTTAGATTTGTTAATTAGTGGGCCATATTCATGACTCTCTGTATTACTCTCGTATATAGCCAATTCAGCTTCGTGGGCTCCTATAATGGCTTCGTGTCCACAAAACGGGGGTTGTTTAGTAAGTGACCTCCTATGCCAATGCATAAGGCATTCACAAGTTCTCTAAAGATATTTTATAATAAATTGTTGCATATTATGGTCTTTGGTATGTTATTCTGATCGCGTTGTAGTATGTCATTAATTTATTGGAAGGCTCATTCCAAAAACACATCCATTCATCTTCACAGTACAATTTTTCATTCTACTTATGGTTTGCTGGTAGAAAACTCATATTTGAATTCAGCTTGTCTGTGTACGTGTGTTGTTTCCTATTTATAAATTGTCTGTGTAAGTCTGGTTTTATGATGGATTTGTAGATGGTGGGTTTGTTCTCCAAACTTATAGATGATCGTCTTTCAATAAACTAGTTGTATACTCATAGCTTCATTTTAGCTTGGTTTCAATTTAATTTGAAGCTACCCATGAGAAACCAGCCAGAAGCAACACTGTTTGTGAATGTAAGTCAATTTTGTCAATCTTTAATATATTTTTGAATGCCGGAGTAGACATTAAATGATACCTCTCCAATTATTTATTAATTGTTATGGTAAGTTAGAATTTATATTAATATGGTAAGGTAGTTTTCCGGCCGCGGCTCCGCCCGCGCGAATGCGGCTATTGCACTGAACCATTGACCTCTTTTTGCGCAGTCCTGATCAAAGCTGTC
This sequence comes from Meganola albula, assembly GCA_936450015.1. Taxonomy (NCBI): domain Eukaryota; kingdom Metazoa; phylum Arthropoda; class Insecta; order Lepidoptera; family Nolidae; genus Meganola; species Meganola albula. The sequence goes on along the minus strand of OW388144.1, from coordinate 8,225,195 downwards.
CTATGTCCTTTCACGGTTCTCAAACTATCTTCATACGAAATTTCACCTTAATCGGTTCAGTTGTTTTGGCGTGAAAGCGCGACAGACAGACAGAGTTACTATCGCATAAGAATTACACAAAGAATTTTAAGTTACAATTAATAATTATAGTCTTATTACAAAACTATATTATCGTTGTCAACGTCGTGGTTCAGGGAATACTAAATGAACGAACTCAGTAGGCATAAGTCGAGTTGAGCCACTGACTAGACACGTACTAGACATGTCAATAGTCAAATTTTGTATGACATTATTAATAATTATAGGTATCTGGTCGGTGAGTTTGCATTACACGTTATTTGCATTACACATTACATTTACTATTAGTATTGTTAGAAAAAATTAAAAAGTAAAGTTTTGATTTTTTAGTTTGGTATCATAATGATTCAATTACTAGTGCCCTATACACCCTTGGTTTTTAGGTTTCGTATTAAGTAGGAGCCCTTTGTCCGTCAGTCCGTGGGTTTGCTTAGAGGCGTTGGGTACTTTCAGATCTGTAATTTGGATTTTTATGTACATATCAGTAGCGCTGACAAAGATGTAAAATGAAATCTAGAAAAAAAATATTTCGTGCAACAAGAAGGTAACACAAGTAAAATGTGTTTTGTAGATTGAAAAAAATATATGCTAGTATAAAGATATGATAAATTTAAAAGGAAGACTATCACGGCTAAGTTGGTTTTAAAAGTTACGAGTAAGTATCAGGTGGTTCTCAAATATATTATATTTTTTCTAACTTCCCTTGTGAAGTTTAAGATTTTATAACTCCTTCAGTTATCATCGCCTTATGTGGGCCCTGTGTGGTTACCCTGTCTACAACAGGTTGCCTGGTCAGCCTGCCTACAACATTTTAGGACGAACTACTACGGAACCCTACGCTGCGTGACACGCTGTTGGCCGGATCTTTCTTGATTCCAGATCACACGCTGTAGAGAGCCAAGCTCCTAGATTTACATTCCCTATTTACACTGTAAACTTTCATTATAACATAAAGAAATGAATGAATGTTTTGCAAGAATCCTAGCCTTAAGTTTTTTACCTTCCCTTATTCAGATTGTGCTCATTCATAAAAGTGACACACGAGTAGACACTCTTTTGGAATATAAAGTAATTCGTAAGTAAAAAGTTAATATATATAATACAAAAAATTATGAGAACTCGTTTAAAACATTTTAAACTATTTGTTTTATTAACTCTATGTAAATGTACCTAGTGCGGTATATATAAATAAGAATTAAAAATCAAATGAAACCAAAGAAAAAGAACTTGCTAAGAATCAAAGAAAATTCATAAAGAAAATTGCATCAAAATCGGTCTATTCGTTATAGTGCACCAGACAAAGCCGCACCGTCAAGCGGCCTTGCCGTGTTCCGGTGCGATGTCTGGCGACAATATATATAAGGGTGGGTTGAAATTGTTGTCGCATAAGGAACCTCATTCCACTGCTACCTTCTCACCGAAAATCATTCGTAATCAATAGTAATTACGTGTATACGTGAAATTTATGTTATTTATGGGGTTAACTTAAAGGATACTTTTTAAGCCAGTAATAATGTTCCTTTTATGAGGCTTTGGTATACTAATTACGTGGACGAAGTCGTGGGCGTATGATAGTTTGGATGGGTAAAAAATTTGTATCTGTGTGAATAATAAATATGTCTCAGGCAAACAATCTGTTCAAACGAAGATTTTGAATAATTTCAAATTAATTTTGATTAATAATTTTATGTAATTGTATTATGCAGCGGTGGCGCAGCGGTATGGACCTCGCCTTAGAAATATAAGGTCGCGGGTTCGATTCCCAGTCCCGCCCTCACATCTTTGTATGAATTGTTACATCGCTGTTGCTCAATATCGGTCAAGGAAAACATAGTGAGGAAACCGGCATTTCTAAGAACTAATCATTCGAGAACTTGTGACATCCACCAACCCGCACTTGGCCAGCGGGTGTGGATTATGGCCTAAACTTTCTCAAATCGTAAAATAGTTGAGACACTAAAAAGAATTGAAGTGAATTGTATTATGCTTAACATAGTATGTACAAACAACGTGGTATGATTTATCCATTGCCGCTGGTTTCGGTTACGCGGTATTGAGACGCCAATAGCGGCAGACGGTTTCCATGACGACGACAGAGACTTTGCATACCTCCAACAGTGACTAGGTACCTATGGTTGCGATCAATCCCGGGCGGAGAAAGTCTGTACCCGCCCTCCATCGCTTAAGCTGTGGTCTACGCGCACCCTGTTTGCGCAGAATAAATTAAATTTTGTATTATTACGTAGATATAATTGCATATTTTTTATTTGAAAGCAGTACCAACTACCATGGTCAATTTTAAGAAGCCTCTCCCTATTAGGTATTAAGTGTAACAGGTTGAGGGGAAAACTAAGGATTCTGCATCTTAGTTTTCCCTCCAAAAACTGTAGGTATATACCTTGTAAATATGCTTTACCTATAATTTAATTTAATTTCTTTGGTGAGATACTTACTTCCGTATTCATAACGCTCATTATAGCTAAAATAGGTTTATATTTCGTTTGTCTTTGTATATTATGTTGACATTTATACAAGTAAGAAAGAGACAAAGTCCATTTTACTAAAGAGTCTTAAAAGATTTTTATGAATAATACCGTTAGTTTGCAAGACCAGACTCCCTGCAGAGACGGTTGCACACGGTGCTGTAAATTTTAATATAGTTCTATTACGTTGTGAATAATCAGAAAAGAAATCACGACTATGATAGTCTTAATTTTAAAAGTTTTTATTCTACTTGCCGTTTGTTGGGTTGCTTATGGGTTGCTTGCTGTGTGGGTAAAATCTTAGATTCCAAAGTAGGATCACGTTTCGGTTCCACCTACTGCTATGCAATCATATGGCACTACGGAGCCGGTATGGAAACTAGGCACGGGAGTCCTGAATTAAACAATATAAACCCAACAACAAACTCTCTGGTGCTGCTTCCTTTTCATTCGTGTTTAGGAGTTTCGAAGTCCTAACGAAAAACTTGCATCTTGAAAATTCGCCATGTCTGTCAGTCCGTCTATATGCAGCTTATAGCAAATAATATTAGTATAAGAAAGCCGTATTTCGCTCAGATGTAAATGTACATAATATAATCCATGTCATTAAGCACTTCCTCGTGGGGTAGTGGCGAATGGCGATGGGTAGTATCACGGCTAAGTTAGCTTTGTTAGTTTAGAAGCAATCTCTGAAGTACGAACTAATCTCTAAGTGAATTGTACCTATGTTTGTACCGCAAAATCTCAGAAACGACGGTACTGATTTGGTTGAAGTTTGTTTTGAAATATACCGGTTTAAAAGGCGAGAAATACACGGTATAAAGTTCCATGGGGTAGCTAGTAGTACATTATATGTATTTTGCAAATTTTTCTCACAAAATATAATATACTAAATATCTTTCTAAAAGACTCGTTATTATCCCTACTCGGTGAATACAAAGTCCTACAATATTAAAAACATTGTTTTTGTATTTATTATTATTAACTAGCTGTCTACTTCAGCTTCGTCCGGGTGGCTTAAATATTAGATACCCGGGTTTAATTTTTTTAACGTTGTTTTTATATTTTCACAAACCTTGTCGTGGTCATAATAAACTAAACTTATGGTTCTGTAGTAAACTAGAAACCCTTAAAGTTTCGCCATATCCGTCTGTCCGTGCGCGGGTTATCTTAGAGTCGTTTGGTAATGCAGAGCTGAAATTTGGCTGATCGGAAGTATTAAGATTTAAAGTTGTAATTTTAGGAATATTCGAATGTCCTCCCCAGCCTTTTACCAGCTAAGCCGCTACTTTAGATTCTTAAAAAAAATCACGTTAGTAGTGTATTTAAAAAGAATACTATCACGGCTATGTTGGCTTTACGTTTAACGCGTTGTAGTCGGCCAAGTTATAAAATGTAAAAATGTCTCTTAGAAGTGGTACGGAACCTTTTATGTGCGGGTCTGAGTCGCATTTGACCAGTTTTTATAATTTTATGATTGATAGATTCTCTTGGCTTAAGGTGCAATATCATTCCATGATAAGTGATTCTTAACTAGAAAAAATATTTGTCTAGGTTTTAACAATTTTTATTTTGGATTTATCTTCATATGCAAATAAATAAATAAAAATCTAATATTTTGTCTAGATTGTTTATGGTGTCAATTCTTATCTGAGTATATGTGCACTTAACTGTATAATTCCGCTTCACCAATATCTAGTGTTTTACTGCTCAGTGCTGGCGATGAGTTCATTTAATTGCGTCCTATCTTAAAACATAATGTTAAAATGAAATTTAGTGTACTTCAAATAATAATTGTAACTAAATAGGTATTAGCATTAGCGGATTGTCCTATAGTTAGATATTATTCTCCTAACCTTAAACTATCTCAGCTCTTAGTACGATAAAGGTGTTCCATGTGTCAATTATGTATAAGATATATAATTGTGGAGCTCCGTGACCTTGACCCCAGAGCATAGGCCTAACCTGCCCCAAAAGCGTTCAGTCAGGAGTTGGCGGTCGATATAGTTATGAACCGTTTGCGCAAGCGCCAACATTCTCACTCACTCAATCGATCTGCCCGCCTACTATGTGACGCAACGCATTTGCAGGGATTCTTTGCAGACACCGTGGTACTCTACCCAATTTTCTCTGGGACTCATAGTTTAAAAATATCTTATGTATACCTTTTTTAGCAACCTAATAAACCTACCTTTATCTTTTCAACTAAAATTAAATAAGATAGCAAATTAAAATACATAAAGCTATATTAGTTATAACCGAATGAGACTCAATTGAAAAAAAGAAGTTCTGGCATCATGACATAATTCATGGACAACTGAATCTGATATTCTATTTACGTTACTTACAAAACAATACTTATTTGTAACAAATTATTCTTACTTTTGCCATAAAAAATAAGAACCTGCGTATTATTGGAAAAATACAAACAGACAACCACATCTACTCTTACTACCAAAGACAGGTTAACTTTTACCGCCTCTTTTAAGGGTTCCCTAGGTTTCCTAGGAACCCTTTTAAGATCAAAAAAAAGTAAAAAAATATATAAAAACAGTAAAATACGTTATAAATTTTACGAGTCCAGTAGTTTCGGTGAGAATCGGGTCTGCAGTCAGACAGATTGTCACAGGAGACTTATTTACCAGTTATTCAAAAGTCTCCTGGTATTAAACGGAACCCTCTCTGTACTAATTTCATTTGCCATTTTTTTTTCATTTTGTGCCCTTTACAATTTTTTTTTTCATTTCAAAGTATTAATGTGCTTTTCGTATAACTTTATGCTTTCTCTAGCGGATAGCAGATATTTTTAAAATAATTATACTTTTCAATTCTTATTGATTCATACGTATTTTATGTATAATTCTACGGTCATCTAAGTATTAGTAGCTCATGAGTTTGTAAAGTACATACTCCTCAGTAAATAATTTTTTCCACTAAAAATATAGAGATAATACATATTATGGTCCCTATCCAATATAATACACTATTAATATACTTATTAGTAGTTTCATTCTATAAGATTAACAAGGAATCCCTAGAGTGTGAGCTCATAATTTCTTCTGTACTTAACGTAATATAAGTAGTTATAGGGACCTATTATTATATTTATTGAATTGAACGAGACCCATTCCAGACAACATTCCACCGAGAAATTAATTAAGACACGATATAAGTGCTACTGCAGAATTTTTTCAGGATGCATCAGAGAATTCTGTTCAATTATATAAGACATACTAATATGTTTTTAGTTTGAGCGCCCACTAAAAACAGTCAGAAACGGCAGTCTTGTCTCAAGACAGTTTAAGTAGACGTGAGACATTGACTTAGGTTATTAGTTGTTTTTTTTGTAATGTCTATATAGTTTTATATAAACATTAACCAAACTTATATCTTTTTATAGTGTGCTCTTACATTTTAGTTGAGTTGTTACGAAATGTCCAGCCAAATTTACCTTGCCTGTTTGTTGGTTGGTTGGTTTTAGTGGGCCAAACATTTTGTGAAGTTCTTATTACCTGCCTATTAAATTCAACTACCTAATTCTACTTTTGGGAAAACCTAACCAACTAGCTGAATTAAATATTAATCATTTGTATTTCTTGTTACCATTTGTGACGAATCATTTCAGTCGGTCAATGTCAGCCAGCACTCGGTAATAGGTACGCGTCTGTTCTACATATTATGTACGTAATTAAGGACATAATTATTAGGCGAAAAGAGTAGTATTATTTATTACTAAAACTCTAAGTGATTGTGCCAAAATACAATATAATTTAAAATAATAAAAAAATATTGTTTTGTAAATAAACTACAGCTATAACATAGTTTGCATGCATTATTTGAAGTGCATCTAAACAAACTGAATACTGACTTAAATTTAGTATTAAAACGAGAGTTAATTAAATAAACTCATCGTGAGCATTAACACTAAAGATACCGGTGAAGCGGAATTAGAATGAAGTGCGCGGTGCGAGTTGCGGCGGCGGCCGTGTGCCACGTCATTGCCGTGACCCACTGACATACATCCGCGGGGCCGCCTGCACCGATATCTGCACGCGCCCCGCTACCGCCGCGTTCTTTCTATACCCACTTACTTTATGTCCCTTTGCACTTTTACCCATCGTACATTAATATTTATCTGCACTTTTAAAACAATAAGTATGGTCTTGTAAATAATATATATTTATATTATCAAATCGACAAGGCGACTATGTTATCATTATCACTGAAGAAGATAGGTAAAGGGCATGATCACTTCAGCGTACCATGTATTTTATTAATGTCTACAACAGATTACTCTCCCGCGAAGAAAAGGGTCGTTTCGCCGGTATCGCGACCACCTTCGGTAGGCGACCACTTGACGGACTAAGTTTCTTTAAATCAAGATAATATATTTGAAGAGGTAAAATACATAAAAAATAAATGTAAGGTGCTTTATAAATAATTACAAAGTATGAATTCACACAGTTAGAAATAAATGGGTTAATCCAGAGCTGAAAAAAGGGTATGGGGAAAAAATAACACGCCGCGCGGCGCTCTAAGGATAGTTTTGTTTCATGTTTTACACACAAGTTAAATGTTACATTGTACAATCAATAAGTTTTGCTAATTATTTATTTGTATTTTGCTTTTTTTAAATTTGTTATTAAGATAAAATCAAGTGGTCGGTAATTGAAATAAAAAAAACATCAGATAGCGACCATCGGTCGCAAACCGACGCGAAACCCATTATTTTGAATTGAGTAATATGATCTTGCTTCATACAGAACTGTCAAAATTTTGGTAAAAGTTTGTCTTTGGAGTTCTTTGATAAGCGAATACCAGTTTCTTTGAAACAACTTCTTGAAAATTGGGTGTTAAACAGGTGATCGTAAACCAAAATAATCGAAATCGCATAATCAATAAATATCAAAATAATCGAATCGGATAGCTCTGAATATGCGACCAGCTCTGTTTTTTTTTAATTTGGGTGGTTATTGGAATTTCGCTAAATAATGACCATAAATTAAGAAGCAAAACTTAAAATATTTTTAGAGTGATTATAATTGTTTTAATAGCATATTTTTTATTAAAATAGCGGTCGCAAACCAGTTCACTGGTGGTTATAAACTGATAAAAGTGGTCGTGAACCTTTACGCTATATTTTCAATTTTTCAGCATATTACAAATATTTTTGTTTAAATGTATATTATTTTATGTTTTTTCTGTCCAAACTAGACTATATTTGGGACAAATTTACACTTACTATTTTGCGTGCAGACAACATATTTTTTTCCTCATCTTATGTGGGCAACCCAGCTAGGTTTATAGTTAATACTCACTTCAGGCCGCGGCCCCGCCTGCTTCTGTTGTTGCTGTGGGATAATCGTTCCTCAATAAAGGGGCTAACAGTGCAAGAACTTTTTAAATCGTACCAGTAGTGCCTGAGATTAGCGCGTTTAAAACCAAACAATCTCTTCCACTTTGTAACATAAGTATAGAATTACAGTCTAGATAATAGTGTCTGATTTGGTAGTAATATTTAAACTGATTTGGTACTAATTTTAATAGCGGGGAGTTATACAGTAGTATTGGCAAATTGTTACGTAATTTAAAGAAATTCTAGTAAAAATGGTGTTTGATTATTGAATAACTAAACTGCCCTTGATATCTAAATTGTGCACTTGACACTAATACTGAACCATTTCACTTTCATGTAGCTTCGAGTGTCTACGTCATGATCATGGCGTACGTACGTATACAACGTATCGTCGGACCGCGCCAGTTATTACACAATATTTCTCTCGTTAAAATTATCTTTTGACTTTTGACTATGAACCAAATCTGTTAGGGAAGGTTTTTTTGGATAACCATATGAAAATCACAACAATGTTCAGACTTCGAAATAAAGAGTGGGGTTGGGAAGAATTTAAAAAACAAGAGTTACTCTTCGTTTTTTAAATTGTTCATGAGGTTCCCCTTCATTAAAACTCAATTGAGATAGAGTGAGATGTGAAACCTGGAATACCGTCCGTCCTGCGTCTAATAAATTATTAATTAGCGCACTTACCATATTATTAAATCGGTTCCGACTTACACTTATTATAATATTTTGTTTGTGTTTCGTATCGATTAAGCGACCATTGAAATAGCAAACAATTTTTTGTAGTATTTTTATAATTCGTAACGATTCGTCTCTCGTCGGATTTATTCGGTGAGTTGAGCAGTTGCGTCGTCAAGTGAGATCAAATAGTTCGTTAAGATTGGATAGAACGATTGGTCGAATGCTTTATTGTTGATGTGATTTCAGTAGTGATACTTCCGCTAATGTCAGTAGTGTATTTTGATTATTACCTCACGCGCTCTTTACCGTGTCTACCATCATGTCATCATGACACATCGTCACAGTCGCGTCTCGTCGTCGTTCTAGTTGTGGATGTTCTGCGTCAAATCGTACCGCGTTGCGCCGCCGCGCGCCGCGTGCCTGCCGTGTCGCGTTGATTATTTTGTATACGGCGAATGAAAAGGATGTGTGTATATCTACGTCTCTCCTTTCAGTTGACTTTCATCGTCGTCTCGTAGCGAACGTTTCGCATCGCGCGAGTATCGATAGGAAATTGCACTATCACTACGTAATAATGTTATTGCATGTTATTATCGGTGCATATTAAATTTAAAGTGACGTACACCATTTTTCTGTTTGAATTATTTGGTATTGAATTGTTAAGTGTATTATTTTAAAGGTCTAATATATTAAAAATAGCAAGCACCGGTCGTGGCGCAATGCAGTGTATGTTTGGATACGAATACAAATTGAGTTTTTTAAAATTGTCTCCAAAACGTCTAAGTATTTTGAATAGTGGTGGTAAACGTTCAAGTGTATCATAACCATGCTTCCTGTGGTTCAGTCGGAACCCGTACTTTTTAATTGCGGGGTTCATCCGGTGAATGTGGCTGTGTCCCCTCCTGCCACATTGCCTCCGTCGCTCACCCCGGAGTCTGATGTGGATGACTTTGTGGATATATTTTTTGACGTCGGTGTAGCCGTGAACACGGGGTCAAGGTAAATTGCGTCTATTTCATTCTAGGGTAGGCATATCGCTTACTTATGTAACCTAGTTGTATACCACGACTTGTTTGCGTTGAGAGTATTAGATAGGTAAAAGCATAACAGATTGCCAACTAATCTTGGACACCATTATAATATGTACTATGCGTTTCGAAAAATAGGACAGGACTCGCGAACTTCATAATAAAAACTATGTAAATGTTGCGTCAGCACAAACATACATAATCTTAAAATGTATGGTACTTGATTAATGCAGAAAAGTATAAAGCTACTTACCTAAGTAAAGTTGCGCGCGAGGATGCCACAAACATACCCACATGTTTTAACTTAAAACACCGCGAAGGTAGTAAAATATGTTCGTACTTAAATAACCGCAATAAGCCACACACATTTTTTTTAAATCTTCATTTAGATGTGATTATTTTTGCAAACAAACGTTTGTGCCCACGTAATAAAAATGTGAAGCTGTTGCGCATTCCGGTCCAAGATGGCGGAATTCCAGTCCTAATATTATTTGAAACGCGTAGTAGGTACTTTTATGATACAAATGTATTAATATAGAACAAACTGCTTTCAGCTGGTTATCGTATGTCCAAGAGTCTGATAAAAAGAGTAGGTACTTCGCAAGACAGACTGACATGAAAGTTATCCAATGGGTAATGTATTCTATGGAACCCTAAGATAACCTTAACCATGTAATATATAGGTAGTATGTAATACCTTAATACATTTAATTTTTTACAGAGTGTTTTTTTTATAAAGGAATTTCTAATAGGTTTCCTTATAGGTACGAAGACCGTGATAAATGATAAACGCGTGTCGTAGTGTAACAAAATGTGTTTCAAAATGCAAAATAAAAACTAATGCATGCAGTATAAGCCGAAAAGTGGCAACCTACTGCTTATGTTTTACTGTAATATATTATTCATAATGTCGCCGCCATATCGTATCATTTCATGAAATGGAAAATAATAGACGCCGACATCATGATGTAGCCTGGCCAGACCAATGAATAAACTACGTTTAACGATATGAAAATCTAAACGAATGGTCACTTTATACATAACAAAATAATATACTTTTAATACCATAACATTATATTCACATAGCAAAAGAGCACTCATGTTTATATTACTTGAAGGTATTGTCTGAGGGGAATATCACCCACATTAATTTGCCGTCTAATTTAAGAAGAATTATAAACCTATTTTAGCTATAACGACCTTATAAGACGTTTACGAATACTAACTTTTAAGGTGTAGTTAAATATCCCCCTGTCTTCTATACCAGCTAAATCGCTGTTTTAGGATTTGTAAAAAAAATCACGCTAGTACAAATTAAAATAAAACTATCACGGCTGAGTTGGCTTTAGAGGTAAGCGAGCAATAGTCGGTAAATAATAATATTAATATGTCATAATTTTATAAGCTCTGAACCTAATCTTTTAGTAATATTCTGAGTTCAAAAATATATCGTTGAATTGGCGTCATTGGCGGAATCAAAACCAACCACGCCAACTGGTCCTTTGATTTATTTAAAACTAGTTTTCCGCCCGCAGCTTCGCCCGCGGATGTCAGTTATTGCGCTAAACCTTTAACCTCTTTTTTCGCAGTCGGATAAGCTATCCTTTCTCGGGTCTCGAACTATCTCCATACAAAATTAGTTCAGTAGTGTAGGCGTGTAAGCAATATTTTGAAATCGGCAAGCCCCCATAGGCATGTCCATAAATCTATAGGAGTTTCATAAAAATATGTCGCACTTTATTGTCACACCGGTGAAGGTCGTTTTTCTACGGCTCTTAGACCATAATGTAAGTTTTTCATTTAATATCCAAGAACAAATAAAATTTAAATTTCGAATTCTATTAATCGGATTGAGTTATTAAACATGTCATTGTGTCAAAATAAAAAGTAATTTAGCTAAAAATCACGAAGGAGTATTGACATCAAATTCAAAGAAAATCTCCCTCAGAATAATTTCTCAGGCTTCGCCCTCGTAATATTAGGATAAAGATAAAAAAAATTGGGAAAATAAAAAACACGTGTTTCATTATTTGTTTTAAGCTATATTTATACCGAATTTGAAGTGAATCGGACCAAGGACTAAACAGTTCTGCAATATTTAATTTTTCCAAAAAAGCTCATTTTACACTCCCCCTGGGGGTAGTTTTGGAAAAATAAAAAACACGTGTTTCATGATTTCTTTTAAGGTATATGTGTGCCAAATTTGGAGTGAATCGGACTTGAGACTATACAGATCCAGAGAAACTTTAATTGTTACCAATAAAACTCATTTTCCGCACCGCATGGGGGTAATTATGGAAAAATAAAAAACCCGTATCTCATTATTTGTATTAAGGTTCATGTGTACCGAATTTTAAATAAATAGGATCAAGGAATAAAAAGTTGCATACAAACTTCACCCCTTTATTTAACTCTCTTAGGGGATGGTTTTTGAAAATATTATAAGCCTATGTCCGATTCTAGGGTATACACTACCTACATTTCAAATTTCAATAAAATCGGTTAAGCGGTTATGGAGATACGCGGTAACAAACCTTCACACACACACACACACACTTACTTTCGCATTTATAATATTAGTAGGATTACTTACGTACTTTTTTAAAATTATTTACTTAATAAGAAACTAGCAAACCCGGCGAACTCCGTTTCGCCACCAGATGAAATTTCCCGCTTTTCTGTTGAAATTTTTCCTGAATTTTCTTTGCTATAAACCTCACGGAGCCCGAGACCTTTCCAACGAACGCAAAACCGTGGAAATCAGTTCGTGCGTTCTGGAGTTATAGCGTCAGGAAGGAAAACCCGACTTATTTTTATATAGTAGATTTTATGCTCGCAACTTAAATAACGACTTCCTTAAAACCTGTAAAAACCCTTTTTCATCCCCTAAATCTGACCTTCTTAACGAACATACTTCTCGGTCAAATTTTTTTACACTACAAATTTTATTAAAAAGAAATACTTTGTACGCCAACCCTAAATTATATAATATAGAAATTAGATGAATTCTTTAGAAGCTTAACGCACAGATTCTGCAAGGGTAGCATTTTATTTTTTTTAAGTTACTAACAACATGTTAAACATTAAATTAATTAAGGTTTTGAATCCTAATATGGGAATTGTGGATTTTTTTTTTCAAATAAACGCTATGCGAGTTAGTGTGGTTATTTCATACATAATTTACTTGTGTGGAACCAGCATAGGAAAACACTTCTAGATTTACAAAAATAATTATTTATAAAAGTATTTTATTTACAATATTTTGGAAACTCCGAATAGAAAGTAAAAATTATATCTGAGTACCTATCCATGTAAATTTTATACTATTTATTCTATCGAATAGAGTATTAAAAAGATGATCTCCGTTATTTCGGTCATTTTACACACTGTGCGACCAGCTCACTGAACCGCCGCACTTACTGACAGCAGTAACTCCGGCAGTGGATTGTAGCAAAATGTCTTCTTGGGTGGATTTGATTACAACTTTGTCCTTTTCTTTATGACAATATTGGGGTTCTATTTGAGGACTGTTGCGCTTGTTACCACGTTGGCCTTTTTTATGAAATACTAGTTTTCCGCCCGCGGATGTCGGTTATCGCGCTAAACCATTAATCTCTTTTTTCGCAGTCGTATAAAACTATCCTTTCCCGGGTCTCGAACTATCTCCATACAAAATTAGTTCAGTAGTGTAGGCGTGTAAGCAACATTTTGAAATCGGCAAGCCCCCATAGGCATGTCCATAAAGGAGACGTTCAAAAAATGTATAGAGCCTGGGATTAAAATAATTGTAAATTTGAACAGCAATCTGAGTTACATAGGTTAATAGAGCATAATTTATTAAATTTTTTGGTGTATTTAAAATAATTTTACACCCCCCCGACTTTTAAAAAAATTAAATTGAAAATAAGAATCCTTAATGCAATATTATGATTATTGCAATTGGCAACCCCATGGTCAAATGACAATTGAGCAACCAAAAAAATCAAAATGATTTCAACGCTGTCAATCAAACTGATCAATGACAATGACATCATGACGTTTCCCGTAATTATATTTTTTTCCACGCGTTTTGTTATTACACTAATAAGATAACAAATATTTTTCGTCATAATTACATTAAGCTGCAGCTATAATAATATTACAAGAGAAAAGTACTGTAACAGAATGCAATTATTGACGTGATTGCAATATTTATACTGCTTAGGAAACGGATAATTAAAGGTAATGTGCGTTTTGTTTTTCTATTTCATTTTTTTGATTTTTACAAAAATGGTTGCTCCTAAAATTCGTGTTTAGTTAAATTCTAACAGCTTATTAAATAAGCTTTCCAATGAGGTATATCACATTGGTGTTCAAAATTCTAGCCCACTTTTGACCTCTCCTTTATAGGAGTTTCATAAAAAATATGTCTCACTTGGTTGTCACACCGGTGAAGGTCTTTTTCTACGGCTCTTAGACTATAATGTAAGTTTTTCATTCAATATTCAACAACAAATAAAATTTAAATTTCGAATTCTAATAATCGGACTGATTTATCAAACGTCATTGTGTCAAAATAAAAAGTAATTTAGCTAAAAAGCACGAAGGAGTAATGATATCAACTTCAAAGAAAATCTCCCTCAGAATAACTTCTCAGGCTTCACCCGCGTAGTTTTAGGATAAAGATAAAAAAATTTGGAAAAATAAAAAACACGTGTTTCATTATTTGTTTTAAGCTTTATTTATACCGAATTTGAAGTGAATCGGACCAAGGACTAAACAGTTCTGGAATATTTAATTTTTCCAAAAAAGTTCATTTTACATTCCCCTTGGGGGTAGTTTTGGAAAAATAAAAAACACGTGTTTTATGATTTTTTTTAAGGTATAAGTGTGCCGAATTTGAAGTGAATCGGACTTGAGACTGAGCAGATCCAGAGAAACTTTAATTTTTACCAAAAAGACTTATTTTCCACACCCCATGGGGGTAATTATGGAAAAATAAAAAACCCGTATCTCATTATTTCTCTTAAGGTGTACCGAATTTTAAATGAATAGGACCAAGGAATAAAAAGTTGCATACAAATTTCACCGCTCTATTTAACCCTCTTAGGGGATGATTTTTGAAAATATTATTAGCCTATGTCCGATTCTAGGGTATACACTACCTACATTTCAAATTTCAATAAAATCGGTTAAGCGGTTATAGAGATACGCACACACACACACTTACTTTCGCATTTATAATATTAGTAGGATTGCATACTTGGTGTTGTTGGTAAGGTATATGCAGCTGTCTGCAATTACTGCATGTTTTGCACTATGGTGTAGTTACAGTCAGGTCGGTCTGTTCTGCATGATGATAACGTGCTTGTATGTCATTCCTGGACTGTGTGTTGTCCAGGCCACGGCTCACACCTGAGCAGTATTTTTCGATATCGAGGACATGGATTTGTTCTCTGCCTGAGAGTGTACTAGCAATAGAGTTTTGAGTTGGGTGGTCGGTACGTGCACTCCTGTAATGTCTCTAAGCTTCAGGTACTGGCTGATTAATTTCGCCAAGTATTTCCCGTCGACGTAAATGGGATCTCTTTACGTTCCGCACAAACTTTTTGTTGATTTTGGTGATTGACGTCCGGTACAAGTTTCCCTTTCGATGTTTGGAAGCTGGTTTATGTCTTACAACAGGACGATGTTCTTTGATTGGAATTAGATAATGCCCCAGAAGTGGCTCATGTGGGCTTTGTCGACTACGTTTAAGTGGAATTTTCAATCCGTTTACTGGGATGGCTGCCATTGTACTAAGCTGCGGCGTGTGTGGTGGTGACTGTCCTGTCCTGCTCCGGTCTGCATGTCCTAGTTACCCATGTTCATATTTCAAACTCGCTAGCCAAAGTGATTATGGTAGCTCTTTAAAAATAATGCAATGTTTTCCTTTACTAAAATATTATATTTCGTGGGTTAAAAGTGCTTACCCATTAAAATGGTTTCCCCTGTATATGTATATCTACTTTCATAAGGTAATTTTGACACAAGTTAAATGTGATTACATGCTTTTAATGTACTTAAGATGATTTGCATGTGACTTTTCGTAAGTACCAACCTAGTTTATATACTTAGTATATATTTCACTCTTTTTTTAGATATATAACACTAGGTGATTAATTTTATGTATTGAGCAATACTTGATACGTATTGTGTACATAAATGATCTTATGAATAATAATCGACCAATAATATAAAATACAGAGACCCAGTGTGATTGCAGGTCACACATTGTAGATAAAATTAGTAATTATACAAGATAAGAAATGACTAAATCAACAAAGTTAATCCGTGCCACTTTAATATTATGTATATTACTTGACAGAGTGGGTAAGTATCTACGGATAGGGGAGGTCAGCTCAAAGCGACTATATCAGGCACGCCTCATATTTCGGTTATATTATGTCGATTCGTATAATGCTGATTTTATACTTGTATAGTGACTTATTAGCATTTAAATTAATTATTGGCTTTAATAATTGACTTTGTTTGTCTAGTATTAATTCCGGAATATGTTGAAAAATGTCTTCTGACCGTTTTACCCTTAGTGGAAATATATAGTATACCCAAAATATATGCATGTGATTTATTGTTAACCAACGTTTATCTAAGACTATGTTCGCGTGGACTACTTATAGAAATAAGTCATTTTGCCGCAATGTAATGTATCTCAAGTAACTCTTCGATCCATAATCTTAATATATCCGTAGTCTCTTAATGAACACCATATAAATTCATTACTTAGCTGCTGTACAAATTAATGCACCAACAACCATACCTACTCAACATATTTTTGCAAATATTAAGTAGTAAACAGGTAAATACATGTTTTATAATAGGTAACCAAATTTTTAGGTGGTCAACAACTATAAGAGTATGACTAATCAGGATTCATAAGACGAGGTTGACGCGAGCTAAAGGTGTTATAGAGAACCGCTGTTTAGATTAATTTCTAGCTATCACTTATGGTATATTTCGCACAACTTTGGGAAGACATCTAAAAAGAAATTATAGAAAAAACAGCCGCCTTCTAAAAAGTGAAAAATAATATTACTTACGTTCTATAATTGAAGTTGGTGCTAATATCTATCCCACAAATATTTGTTTTCTTCCCAAGTACTATC
Organism: Meganola albula; assembly: GCA_936450015.1. Lineage (NCBI taxonomy): Eukaryota > Metazoa > Arthropoda > Insecta > Lepidoptera > Nolidae > Meganola > Meganola albula. Next base: position 8,208,421 of record OW388144.1, on the reverse strand, counting down.
TAATATACCGAAAAAAAAATCTTCTTCACCTTTTTTTGTGGTTAGCCATCGACTACACGTAAAAACAAAGCAACACTACTTACTACTGTGATTCTATTTGGAGCTCTGTACTTATAATAATGTTTAATTTTTTTCCAATGGGATCAACTTGGGTGTATATTCTTACGATTCATACGTACAACAATGTCCAAAAATAAAAATATCTACATTTTATAAGCCGATGTGCAATACCTAATCGTTGGTTGATCTAAATTTACCTTAAACATTGCTTAGTCGGGGCGACCTCCCATTCTTCAAACTACTCTAGACTACCTTTTTGCTCAAACGTCTTTAGACAACGTAAAGTATTTCTAAAAAAAATATACCCTTTATTGCGACTAGCAAGTTTGCAACAAGTCTGCACGGACCCCAACCACGCATTAGACATTTATCTCGAACGCGACATGTCGAAAAAATGGCGAATGGTGATTGAAAACTAAAGAAATCGACATTGATGTCTAATGCTCTCATGTCTTGAAATTTGTACCTTGAGAGGTAGACTTCTCTGTAACGTTAACTTCTGAGAGTACGGTACATAACTAGTTTTCAATCGCAATCGCGATTATTTTTTTCTATAAATGTTCTATTCAAGATGAAATAGCTCTTAAGCTACTTATCTTGAATCGGGGACCTAGTCCTGATTCTGGTAAAATTTTAACTCCGTTCGATTCTTATGTTATTATATCCTTTGTTAAATAGTTAAGTAATGACAGTGACACTTGAAAACAAAGCTATAAGTCGTTGTTAAATTATTAAAATAACGTTGTCAAATTGTTAAAACTACTTAGGTTCACAAAATCACCATCGGTACTATCACAAACTGGAGGGCTAATTGGAGGCTATTACATAGCTAGGCAATTCACATAATTTCTTGTTCATCAAGTTTCGGTGCAGTTGCAATTATGTTTACGTTTTAGTACAAAATGGTATTCTTGTAATTGTCATGTAAAGCTACGTAAAGCGCTCACATGACGCGAACTTGACGCGAGCGTATCTGACAGCGATTGTCAAAGTGATCGAAACTTAACTGCAACTGAACTTTTTAATCACGTGAATTAGCCTACTGGCCTTATTCCTTGGACGATAATAGTTATGTAAAATGAAACATAATCATTTTCTTTTCTCTACTTAAAATAAATTGTTCACCAGCGGAGCGAGACAGTTTTATTTGAAAACTAGCTTTCCGCCCGTGGCTTCGCCCGCGGATGTCGGTTATCGCGCCAAAACACTAGCTTCTTTTTGCGCAGTCGGATAAAAACTATCCTATGTCCTTTCTCGGGTCTCAAACTAACTCCATACCCAATTTCATCCAAATCGGTTCAGTAGTTTTTGCGTGATAGCGTAACAAACAAACTTACATTCGCATTTATAATATTAGTATAGATGTAAAAACCGGTCAACTGCGAGTCGGACCGGCACGTAAAGGGTTCTGTACCTTTAAAGCCATTTTTACATTATATAACTTGGCCGACTGTTATTCGTTAACGATAACAACGACAGAACCAGCGGAATTATTACTTACATTTTAATTACAAAAAAGAAATCATAAAAAAATTGCTTAAAAAATTTATTTGGGAAAGTGGTTTGAGCACTTCCATGGTAATGTATTTTATTCTAATTACCAAAGACCCTTTAACTGCATTAACTACTTAAACTTAAATAAATGAAAATCTATTTCCCTTCGGCACGAAATCACGCGTGAACGGTTGGCGCCGGACAGATTTCGCTAATTCTTTTTTTGTATTGCTTATTGTTAGGACAAGGTTGTTATGAAAAAAAAAACAAAGAAAACAGAACCGCCTTCTAAAAAATATTAAATTTGTATTTGTTAATAGAAGGTGTTAACATCCCACAAATCATTGTTTCTCCTTAATTCGATTACAAATAGGTTAAAATATGTTTAAACAAAAAAAACAAGGAACTAAGAACCGCGTTCTTAAAAGTGAAAAATAATATTTAGGTACAAGGTATTTAGGGCGACAACAAAGATTTATGAGATATTAGCACCGACTAAATAACTGATTTAAATGCTAGTTATTTTTCACTTTTTAAAAGGGATTATATTATTTTTCCTTGAATTTTTTTGGACCTGTATGGTTTGAATTAATGTCTAAGTGACTATGGTGAAGTTAAAAAGTACGAGCTAGAAAATAAAATCACCGAAATGTAATGTGCCCATAACTTCCGAACGACTGCACCGAAGTGGATAATTCCTTTTTTGTTACTTACCTAATATGATGAGGACAAAGTTTGTGTCAAAAATAAAGAAACGGAAAGTTTAAAATCGGATACATATTAGATATTAATGATTGGACGAGCTGCTCAAAAATAGTAAATCGATCTTCAGCTGTACTGTTATAAGAACCGATTAATATGGTACAAAGGTAGTGTTAAACAGGCTCTAGAAGATGCCGTGGTTTTTTAGTGTAATGTACTTGTTTGTAGATGAAGGGATTTTAGGAAAGTTATACGAGTGCTTCAGATTAGATAATATTATGTAGGTATGATAATATTATTATGCACTCTATTTCACCTCCACCAAATATTAGGTTTTGACATAGAGCTAAGATTTGTCAAACTGAACTGCAAGATTTGGTGTGCTGTTCACAGCCCCGTCAATCAAAATATGTTTATCGAGTAAATACATAATTAGGTATATTAGTTACTCGTAAGTGGAAATACTAGAATTCGCTAGTTTTTTTACATTACGAGTTTATTGTATGCCGAAAAGTGTTAATACTTCGACGATTAAAGGAGTTAGAGACATAAAAAGCATTCATTAAAAATTTGAAAGTTTATTTTTTATTTTTTTATTCTTCGATTGGCTGGAGTTTGACTACAACTTGCCTGATGTTAAGCAATGATGTAGTCTACGATGGAACGCGCCAGCCCAGTATGCCAACTCACTCGTGGTTACGATTGATTATCGGTGAGAAGGTGGCAGTGGAATAAACCTCCTTAAGGTTAGACACCATAGAGGAGCAACAATTCCGACCCACCCTCACTGCATGGTGTCACCAGACATCGCACCGGAACACAGCAAGGCCGCTTGGCGGTGCAGCTTTGTCTGGTTGGTGGTCACTAACCACGACCGAAGCCTACCACCAGTTAATTACCAGTAAACATAATTACCAGTTGATTGATTGTCACCTGATTTGCACTACTCGGGGACCACGTAGGGATTCAGATAAAAGGTGCACTCCCACGGACGAAGGTGACTTAGCCCCCAAATTTGAAAGTAAGAGAAATCTTAAAGAAAAAGTAAATAGACGATAAGGTTTAAAACCGCGAGGCGCATGTGTAATTTTGGCACCCTAATGTTCCCGTTCTAATGGGTAATTCATGTGGCCTGTCAGTATCGAGTCATAAAACTAAGGCATTTATTTGTTAAGACCTCAATTAGAATAATGTTGTTTACGTCTTGTTAGTTCGTAAAAGAATCCTGTGAATACTTACAACCCAGGGATGATGATGATGATGATGCCTTCATGCTGATTATAATAATAATATTATTATAGTGAGACATTAACACACACGGTCATCTGATCCCAAACTAAGCAGAGCTTGTACTATGGAAACCAGATAATAATAATAATAATATAGTGGGACATTAACACACACGGTCATCTGATCCCAAACTAAGCAGAGCTTGTACTATGGAAACCAGATAACTGGTAATATACTACATATAATACTTTTCTTTTGTAAATATATACTTAAATATAGATACTTACACCCAGACACAAGACAAACAGACATATTTAAACAAATGTTTGTCTTTAGTGGGAATCGAAACCACGACCAGCGACGTAAAAAGCAAGTATCTTACCGACCACGCCACCGGCCGGCGGCGTATTGAAACTAAATTTGTTATTAAAGTAGGTACCTAAGTATCGCCAGACCAGAATCATAAATCGGACACAGACAGGATATGACAAGCTATGTACTAGGAACTAGATAGAGGCTTCAACATTTTCGAGAATTATTATACTATTTCTGGTCACGCTTGTGGCGCGTTGTTGTTATTCCGAACATTATTATTTCAAGGTTGCGCGGCCGTCGCAGTGAGGTTGCGTAGTGGGGCTCCTCGGTAGGCGTCGTTCAACTGGTATCTCTGTCCCTCTTTTGCAAAGGTTCAGCTTGTTCGGTAGTTGGTATTTGATATGAGTGGCGGCCGGCTGCGGCGCGTCAATGTGAACATGACTATGCCTTGGTAGAAGTCCATTAAGATAATGTACTTACTCACACCTGGCAAAAATGTAATATATGGATGTGCTTTTTAAAGATTTTTTCTAGTAGCAGAAATGAATTTTATTTTTTCCCATCTAAACCTCTTTATTTGTGTGATATCATTAAATATATTGCTTCCTTTGCTATTGTTTATTTGATCACTAGAGAAATTCTATTTTTTTACAAACAGCTTACATACATAATGCGTATGTTTATTTTTTCAAATAAACTATAATACGAAATGCACCGGGGCACGGTGAATGCAAAATCATTGCCTTTTTTATATAGTTTAAAGCCATCCTACTTTAATAAAAGTTTATTTTGTTTGCTGCTTCTGTAGAATTGAATCCTGTGACCTCCAACTGGGAGACACATGGAGGGGGATGCAAGGCAAGATGAGCGTGACAACGCCGGGTAAGAAGATAAGGAAAAAATCAGACAATAAGCCACAACAAGCTCAAATGTACGTATATATTACGCTTAAAATGTGTATACATTGGTGGATTTTATGTCTGGGTTTTTTTTTAAATATTGTTTAGTTATCTTTTAGAAGCACCTCTAATCGTCATGATCGTGATGTTTATTCATGATAATTGTATCTTTTAAAATGCTACAAAATTACTTAACCGAGGCAAGTTAGACCCTGTGACCATTGCGTGCGAATATCGAAACTACCGACTTTATTTTAATTAGTGCTTCCTGTTCAAAATGAAAATCACTGCGCTACGTTCAAATTTTTAAGACAGACACTCATTGACAAAACCTAACAAAAGAAGGACAGGTTGCAAAGAACAGGCTGTTTTTACCTACTGGTCCGGACATGATGAAGTCAAGCATGTCCCAGTTTACCCGTAATCTAGTTACCCTGAATTATTCAAACTTATTGCGAATTTGTTCATTTGCTTAGATTTCTACCCTTAGAATATTGGATTCTTCAACAGACTTTACACTTGATCGATTGGTTGTAGTAGAAAAAGGATATGATATTTAAAATCAAATTTTCGCTGCGGTGAAACATTGTAAATAGATTCTTTCCAATGCACGTGTGTTGGACCCCCTGCCCCCACTTTCCAAGATTAAAATATACTGTCTAGGGTATCGTTTATAATGGAATTTTATAAGGATTTACAAAACTTCGAGAACAGTATGGGTGCACCACCTGTGAAAGTGAATATACATCAAGGAATAAAACAACCGCCATCCAAAAATTAATAAAATACTATTTACATCTGTTAATTGAAGTCGGTGTCGGTGCTAAATCGGTAGATTAGACGTAAGTACCGACGATGTCGGTGCCAATTATTATATTTTACAATTTTTAGTAATAACCCATATGGGTGCAAAGTTCTCATCTAAAGAAATGAATTAAGTCCAAATATAAAATACCTCCTGTAAACCGTTAAGGAATTCCCTTGACTGTCCTTCCTCTTTACCATCAGACCCCTAATGACGGTTACAACACATCTAGATGTATAGTTCTTATCAATACAGATTAATCAAGCCCAAACATCAGGTATTTTCTGTAAATCGTTGAGGATTTCCCTCGACAGTTTCAGATCCATCATCAGATCGACTCCAGATCTTCATAAAATAGTAGTGCTTTCAAATATTTAATGAAACGATTAACAAACGCACTAGTCGCCCCTACGATTTTTGAAGGCTCCCCTCTATTTCTCTGGGATGCCATCATTAAATACTGGTTTCCTTATCATGATACTAGTCTTGGATTATCACCTTTCCAACAGAAAAAATAATTATCAAAATCGATTCATAACCGACGAAATTATCCGCAAAACATACGAAAAGCACGTAAAATGCAATTACAAAAGTTCGAGAAAAGTTTCGGGTGTATAACAAATGTGAAATATTTTTTTTAAACAAATGAATAACAACCGCCTTTTGAAAAGTGAGAAAATAATTTTAGTTGAATTTGGTTTCTAATTTTTTTTTAAACAAAGTAAAAGAACCGCCTTTTGAAAAGTGAAAAATAATTTTAGTTGAAGTTGGTTTCTAAATTGATAGATTTGATAGTACTAAGGAAGATTTGTCGGATGTTAGTACCGACTTCAATTAACAGATGTGAGTATTATTTTGATCTTTTGAGAATGCGGTTCTTTTTAGGGTTCTGTATCTCAAAAGGAAAACACGGAACCCATATAGGATCACTTTGTAGTCTGTCTATCTGTCTAACTCTTTTTCTTAGAAACGCATAAAGGTATCATCAAGCTGAAATTCATATACTCAAGTCTACATGTTCCTTGAAGCTGTGAAAAAATTAAACTTTTAAGCCAACCTAATCAAAACATCCAGCTGTTTATGCCGAAAATTTTCGGCACTCGCTAGGGAATCAAAACCTACTGGGTGGGCACTTTCCGTTTACTCAGAATCTTGAAAATGATACGAAATTACGTCTTATAGCAGCACATATAAAGAAAAAAATTGCGAAAAGCATGAATTCATATCAAAAACTTCTATGTCAACGCAATCAAAAGAAACGGGAATTTTAATCCTCATATTTTAAAACTCGCAACTACCTACTCCCAAGGGAGTCAAAACTTAAAAGATACTTCCAGTCGACCTAGAATCTTTAAATTTGGCATGAAGCAACGTTTTATAGCACACACAAAGGAAAAATTCCGAAAACCTTATAATTTTTGTCACCTATGTCACATCTTAAATTAAGTTTTACATAATTATATACTATCCCCCGTATTCATAAACGGATTTTAAGCTCATTGTAGCTAAAATAGGTTTATAATTCGTTTGTCTTTTTCATCTTGACTTAAACTATAAAGAAAGAGACAAAGAACATTTTAACTAAAGAGTCTTATAACTTTTTTATGAATAATGCCGTATATTTACTTATTATTCAGGTTTTTTATTTGAAAACTAATTTATCTCATTTTTGTTTGAATTTTGGTAGAACAAAACAGATCACATAATATATTAGTTTGGAATAATAATATGTGTAATGACATCACAAGCTATTCAGATACCCGCAGAGAAAGATTTTCGCGGTAAAATACAGAAATAAGTCAAGTATCTCTTTACTGTACCTTCGAGGGAGTTTAGACCTTAATCTACACACGCTGCGCTGTGCTAGTGCAGGTTGGTGGTATGTCCTCCGGACTCCTCACGACGTATACTTTTAGCAGCAGCGATGAAATAATTCATACAAAGATATATTATAGGCACGACCCAGGATCAAATCTGCGACTTATATTTCAAAGAAAAATCCGCTGCTGTGCTAAAATAATATAAAAATAATAAAATTACTTAATTTATTTTTATTATTTTATTGAAAGAAATTGTAGTAGTTTTATTGGTTTGAATTATAATATTAATATTCTGGGACATTAACACACACGGTCATCTGGTCCCAAGCTAAGCAGAGCTTGTGTTATGGAAACCAGATAACTGGTATATACTATACATAGAATTCAATCTATATCCATCTAATTTGTATCAATCTATATCCATCACGTTAAATATAGTATTGACACCATTATTAAACTTTCTATTGACCTAGGCGTCAACCTTAACGTCAAAGTTTAGTGAATAGGCTTTTTATATATTTCATATGTTATGAGTGTTATGACTGTTATGAGCTGATACCAGTTACAGACTACTGACACATGAACCAGGCAAAAGCTCTTGCATTTTTGGTCGTCTACTTCATGAGATAATTTTAGGGACGATTATGTGATTTATTGATAGGTGAGGTGACAGATCTATGATATTAGGCAACTACGGCGTATCAAAATGAGAGATAGGGTCTCATACGCTAGGTTTTTGTTGAAACAAAACATCGTGTGTTGGTAACGTCTAACACTATTTTTTGTGGTTGTGTGTCGAATTGGTTTCATAAGTCTCGTTGTTGGGTCGTTTTTAGTTTGATGCTTTTATATGTAAGAGTCGTTGTCTAAAATATTTGCAAGTTGATTACGTTTTTGAGATCATAAATCATTCGAAAATGTGTTAGCCTAGCTGGTTATAAATACTTGTTGTTGTTGTTGTATCTTTGTGTGAATACTAGACGCGGAAGGTAATAAATATCATTTGAGTCAATTCATTTTATTTATTAACTGATTTCTGGAAAAAGGCAGAAGGAAGTTCTATGTTCGGCTGTACCTATTTTTTTTTACAAAATAAAATATCCTTAGAAATGTTATTAATGTTTTAATGTTAATTTTTCCTTTTATAAAACTATAGTACGCACGTATTATAGTTTTATAAAAGGAAAAATTAAACTGATTCATAAAAAATAACTAATTTAAATAATTAATCCGACTTAAAGATGGGAGTGGAGAAAGGGGTGAAATAATAATTTATACAGTTAATAAATCCAATTCAAAGTATTAGGTAGATTTTTTTTAATTACTTTTATTTTTTACTTCATATTATCAATTTACTACATACTAATAAGTAGGAAATTAGATCGATCGATGGCTAGTTGTCGAGAAATCGAGAGACAAACAAACAAACATACGTACACACACTCACACATACACTTCCGAAACATCGCATATGTGTTTAGAAGTACGTAGACTATCCTGTGCGAAAATAGCGCAATTCCGGCAATATTCCTTACATACTGGTTGAATTGATGATAACCTCTCTTATTTTTTTAAATCTGTTAATTTAACACTGTTTGAAATTGATTATAATAATAAAGCCTTTATTTCCTAATACTTAATACATTTGTAATTAATGATTTTAAACACATTGTAAAAAAGAAAATCACAAAATGTCTCTTTTTTTGGGTGTGCCTTTCGCCAAAGGCCTTCTCCAACCGTTGCCACTACTTCTTGTCTGCCGCCACACACCTCTTAAGGTTCAATTTTGTGGTCAATTTTAAGTCATCTTCCCATCTTTTTGCTTGGCGACCTCGGCTCTCTCGTATCCATAGGGTAACAAACTGTCACCTGTTTGCTGTCCACCTGCATTTGAGTTTATCAATACGTTACTATATGTCTGTTAGTTTAATTTGAAATCTATAAAAATGAATCCCTATTTCCTTTGGTGACGCCATCACGTGTAAACGGATGGGCCGATCTCACAATTTTTTTAGAATATTCGTTGAAGTACGAGGATGGTTCTTATGTAAAACAAAAAACCAAACTCTTCCGAAACGGCTTGACCGATTTTTATGAATTCTTTCTATATTTGGTAGGTCTGAGATTCAGTCGTAATCTATTTTCGGACTCGATAGGTGGCACTGGTTTACCTGGTAAGGGTCCGCTAGTTAATTGTGAAATTGATCAATAATATAATATCCTAATTCGAAGATATTTCCTTTATTCCAGAAACAAGTGCTACAACGAGAAGAAGCGGCGGGAGCTCGAAAACGAAACCATAAATCAACTTGAAGAGCTTTTAACCACTTGTCTTGCGGAGGTGAAGCAACCAGACAAGAACGGAATAGTGCGTGAAGCCACCCGCCAGATCCAGGAGGTGTTGCGGCGCCGACAGCAGTGTCCTGACGAGTGCCCGGTGCGAACTGCGCAGTGCATGTCGCCAGTGCAAGCTGGCGAGGTCAGCTCCACTCAGCCTCCCTGCTTAGGATTACATTACTCAGAGATATCCACACTTATTGAGGTGCGTATTGTAGTTATAAAGATCATCGTATTTTCAAGCAATTTCAGTGTTTTTTTTTAATTATCATACGATTCCTTTTACCTACATTTAATGCTATATGACTCATACTAATAAGCAGCGGTGGCGCAGCTTTACGGGCCTCGCCTTAGAAATATAAGGTCGCGAGTACGATTCCCCGTCGTGCCCGTCCCCGCCGCTGCTCAATATCGGTGAAGGAAAACATCGTTAGGAAACCGGCATGCCTAAGAAATATTCATTCAAGGACGTTACATCTACCAACCTGCACTGGGCCATCGTGTGTGGATTAAGGCCTAAACTCTCTCAACTCGTAAGATAGTTGCGAGAAGACGTGCCCAGCATTAGGACTCTAAAAGTGTTAAAGACGACTCATACTACTAATAATGTTAATTTGTCCATTAAACTTGTTTAATGTCACGCGATACCACGATTTTTATTTGGTGAATGACTGATAGACGAAACATTTCCCGATAAAATTATGTTTTGATCAGTTTTATAGCGAGTATGTTAGTAGTTTAATGGGTTGATATTAAAGATGGCTTTGAGAATGCTTATTTCCATAAAATATGTATATAATTTATTACAGGCTCTTAAGCATTACACTGGAACTCTTGGATGGGTTTTATTGGAAATAAATGACAAAGCTGAGATTGAGTGCATAACTGAAAATATTAAGGATCTTACTCGGCAAGACAGAACTGAATTATACAAAAAGTCAATATTTTCACTTTTGCATGTCAATGATCATGTAAAATTAAGACCATTACTAAGGAATTTTCAAACTTCTAATTGGAGCGCGGGGAACGTGGATAAGTTTCATGCAGTTCACGTAAGGCTTCTCGTCAAGAACTCAAATGGGATTGAAAGTGTTGGGTGAGAAACTTATTCCTTTGCCTTTTAAAAGAAGAGACTCGAGTTTTATTATCCTGTCTTTCTTCGTACTAATATTATGATTGTATAAAAAAGCGCCAAAAATCGAAAAATGTTGACAGTAGTTTTATTGCAAAAATGAGAATAAAAGGACCTTATATTTGCAATAAAACGGTTTTCAAAATTTTCGATTTGTGACACTATTGTATTCAGGTAGCGAGATATGTGGATGTATTGTTATACGCAAAAACTATTGAAAGGATTTTAGCACATTTATAGATTATAGTCTAGAAAAGCCATAGACACTTATCCTAATTCAACGGGGTCAATGCCGATAGCCAATAGCCGAAGCTTCGATACTTCGGTTAAAAAGAAAACTTTGATGCTTTAATGAGATCATTCATAGCTAGCATAGATGATGTTTAAAACTGACCGGTTAATTTGTGATCGTCTTAAAAATATTTTTGGCATCACTTGTGACCCTATTGTCAGGCGTTAGCGTACCTACCCACCTATCACACGTCATGATTTCTTAAATGTCTAATAGACAATTGACACATTGGCGGCTCGATGTTGCGTTGAATAGTGATAGGAAAACATGTTTTGCCGTTTCATTGTGATTGTAGATGGTGACGGACAAATATGATAAGAGGCCGATTACATGTAGGTATTAGTATTCGTATCAACTATTGTAAAAGTATTTTGCAAGAAGAAAGAATAAAGTGAATAATAAATTGTTATTCGAATGCTAGTGTCTGGTGCGATGGGGAAAATTAATGTGTGTGTATGTATGCTTGTGTAGGTACACAGAGTGTGTGATCCACGCTGCGTCAATACGCAGCTCGTCCTCGGAGGAGGCCGGCTCCGTCATGTGCGTCATCCGGCGCTGCGAGGACGCGTCGGCCGCAATCCTCCCCGGCGACGGCGTCCCGTCCGCCATCACCGCCAAGCACTTCGACCATATCGTCTTCAGATTGGATCGTAACTTTATCATTTTATGTCAGTTCTCTTTTACGTTTTCCACGTAAGTAATGAAGGTTATGTTCATTATTATAATACTGTTGTGTATTTTTATTACAGTCAGTGATTTGAGTGGAGTGAAAAACATTAGCACTTCGATACCACTTATTGGTACTCATTATTTGGAACTAGTCGAGAGTAGTGATCGTGCTCGTGTCGCCGCGCATTTGCAAGAAGCCGCGTGTCTTCCGGCGCCACCCGCGATCAGTGATTCTTTTCGGTTGCGGATCGCGCCAGATACGCCCTGCATTAAAGTCGCCGCTCGATCGCGACTGTTTCGAGCCGAACCTGAAACCGGTGAACCGGATTTCATAATGTCTACACATACAGTTCTCGGAGACGAGGAATTAGACCTCCCGGCAGTCGAAGGTCCCCGGCCTCCCGTCGGTGGACCGCTCTTGACGTCCGTCGTGAACGGCGAGTCATCGAACAGTGACCCGCGGTATCGGTCACCTATCGGACCCGACGAGGGACCCTCGTTCAACGACTTCGACCTGGGACCTTGGGCTAATTCAATCCTCGGTGAAATCGGCGGAGAAGAGGCGAAGGAACGTAGAGAGAGCACGTCCGAAGGGCCCTCTCATCCGTCGTCGCCCCGCGTCCCGGCTCTACTGGGAGAGGCGACACCGGTCATTCGACCCGCGGAAGAACCCAACAGACTTCGATCCCTTCTCAGCAAAAAGCCGGGCACGGAAGGGCAGGTGAACTCCAACAATCGAATCCTCAAGGACTTGCTGAAGCAAGAAGACGAGGAGGGCATGAGCAGCGAGACGTCCGCGCCGCACACGCCCCACACGCCGCACACGCCGCTGACGCCGCACACGCCGCACACGCCGCACACGCCGCAGCCGCCCGCCGCGCTGTCGCCGCGCGCCTCTCGCCCCCACCACCACTCGCACCACCATCTGCACAATAACGACGTCTTACTCAGGGTCAGTAAACACTCATTGTTTCTTACTCTTTACATCGTGACGTTTCTGGTGTGATGGAACGATCATGTTTGTTGTAGATACTGAACGAAAAGTCCGACGAGGATGCGGATGACAGTAGACAGAATTCGGTGCTGTCCCAGTTGCTGACGAAAAGTAACGGTCCGTCCGGAAATGGACGACCCCACGACAGTAGTAACGACGAATACCTCGAAAAAATAATCGGAGTTAAGCGGAAGTTCGAAGAGGCCAAAGGTGCGATGAGTAACGCTAAGCGAGTGACTCCGGAGAACCAACAGGTGAGTCCGAGTAAAATCTCTGGTAACAAGCTTCTCGATTGGAGACCACGCACCCGGTGTCGCAGCTTCGAGGTGCACCTGTGATACAGTAACATGCAGGAACCTTAAGGATGTATCCAGTTGATTGTTATAGCGTTTTCAAGGGCCTTTCCATGAGAACGCCACAACAATCTGTTTATAACAAAATACTATCAATTTAGTAGCCACGACTATGTACTACAAGGTAACTATGAATGGTTGTACAGACTTGATTGATGTAAAGCTTAATTATGACAAATATTATAAAATATACTTGTCGAAACAGGTGAGTTCGAGCGGCACGGTGGCGTCGTCGACGGCGACATCGACTGGTAGTTTGGGTGGAGGCGCGGGAAAAAGCGAGCTGTGCCTCAAGAATCAGATTCTGGCGGGACTGCTCGCACAGAAGCAGTCCACGCCCACCACGCCGCTACCGCTGCCCAACCCTGCGCTGCGCTCCTTCGAGCCGCGCGCGCGACACCCGCACCCCCCGCACCCCCCGTCGCAGCAGCAGCCGCAGCCGCAACCGCCGCCGCCCGCGCGGCACCACCCCTCCACGCTCTCCAATATCCTCGCCGCGCCCACACAGTTAGTACACAAATCTCAATATCTAACTAGGTACGTCGGCTTTCGCCCGTTTGTGTACTGACCAATAAGTGTCATTTGGTTGACTTTTGTCAATCGAGTAAGTACGGTGAGCCGAAATATCACCGCAGTATTTGGGTTCCTTCGACGTATGCAGTACAATTAACACTCGTGACACCTACTTCGATAATACGATGTCGAAAAAATCATAACGTAACTGAATAACTGCACTTCAATTTCAATTTAATTATTGATGTTTTACTTACGTTAGTAACTATAATTCATCTATGATATCTTACAGTGAGATCGGCGTGAGTCGTGCGAACAACGTGAACGGCGGCGTGGGGGGCGCGAGCGTGATGTCGAACAGCGGCGCGGGCGGTGCGAGCGGCGCGAGTGGCGCGGGCGGCGCGGGCGGCGCGGAGGTGTCGCAGAGCCACCTGCAGCTGGTGCTGACGGGCGCGCTGCCGCGGTACGCGCCGCCCGCGCCCTCGGCGCCGCTGCACTACGCCACGCCCGCGCCGCACCACTACCCCGCGCATCCGCCGTTAGTACTGCATTTTTATTTGATCCACGCACATATTCATTTCATTTATTCTCTGTGACGATTTATCGTTACTTTACTGCTTAAAATTCCATTGTTTCTTACCTTTAAATTTTGGTAGATATATTGCGAAGTTATCCATATAAAGAAAATTTGTTTAAAAAAACAACTTAGTGTCATCTTATATTTATTTTATTTCAGAAGCGGTAACGCTCGTGCTCACGGCGGGAGTGATAACGAGCCACCCAACGATCAAATCCTGTCCGCTATTTTGGACGAATTCATCGAGGCCGAGCCTGAACCGGATCGCTCAGTACCCGACGTCAACGTACGACAGCAACCGGTAAAATAAACTCGTATTATGATTTATAACACGGCGAACGGCGACCGTTCGCTGACGACGGTTAGATTTCGTCAGTCTGTCGAACATCGTATCCTCACTAAAAGCGTGTATCTCACGTCGATAGGGCAAGGAGAAGAACGACGTAATAGACGCGATCCGGCAGAGCTTGATGCAGTGCGAGACTGTGAGGTCGGGGCCGGGGCGCGGGGGCAGCCCCGCGGCGTCGCCCGCCAGCGGCCCGCGCTCGCCCGACCCGCGGCCCGCGTGGCGCGCGCCGCCCTACGGGGACGCGGCCCGCGCGCGCGCCGCCCTGGCCGAACAGCAACGCGCGCGCCTGCTGCAGATGCAGCGCTCGCAACAGATGCTCGTCTCGCCTGAGGTACGTGCGCACTCCTCTCCACTTGGACTCTTCTTTGCTAGAGCTCGATGCGTTGACATGCGGCCACCCCAATTGAACGATGTGGCTGGAAGCATCCGTTCAGCCACTAGTGCGTTTACGCTCTAAGAGTCCGCATTGCGCGAGCGATACTTCCATAGGCTGTAATGATCCCTCACCATTAGATGGACCGTATGGTTGTTTTTTTTACTTGCAATTTAGTAGCAAGTAAAAAAAAAATGTGCCGCGCTTTCTCATCTCTTCATCTATGTATCGTTGGGTTCGTATTCTCTTAACATCAATCTATATTTCTTTGCAGGCCGCGGAACAACCGCAGACTGACCTCGGCTCGACAATTAACGCTCTAGTTTCGGCTACGCCCCCTAACGTGGCATTGACGCGCACAGATTATCACCATATGTTTCACCAGACGAGTAAGTTTCCTGTTCCAATAGAGACGGAGATGTGTTTAAAATTGTGTCTTTAAATATTATTATTCATTTGTATCGTTTACAGATCAAATGGGAACCAATTACGGTCCAAAAATTGCGACGTCGCAACAGAACCCGATGCTGAGCAGACAACTAAACGTGAGTACTTAGAGTTAGTTTTTCTTACTTAATCATTTATTGTATTTCAAAATGTGTCGATAAATGTCTAATGTATGTGTACTTAAATGGTAAATCTTCTTAAAAAGTTTACGAACGTATACTATGTATTGTGGTATATTCGAAATGTTGCCCTCGTCGTTATAGATTGCAGACTGGGTGTAGAGGTAGAGAAATAGCAAGAAAAGACAAGCTTGTAATAATTTTCGAGAATACCTAAAAATTAAAAAAGGCTTTCAGTCACGCACGTGACAGTCATCAGAAAGTGGCATCACGACACATAAGTTTTGACACGTAGGCGGCGTCTTATAGTCGAAGAGCTATTTATTTTGTCATGCCGTCGACACTACGGGCGCCGTGACACATTTGGCGCATTTTGTTTTCTCATTTGAACACAATTATTGTTGGTCAAAAATTATATAAAGGTCGGTATGTTGGTATACAAATGCTGAGATTTTAAAAACTAAGTAGTCCGTCGGTATCCGTGTAGACGGTAGTCGCTAGAAAGTAGTGGTATATTTCCAGGTGTCAGTGGCGGGAGCGAGCGCGGGCGTGGGCGCGGGCGCGGGCGTGGGCGCGGGCGCGGGCGCGGGCACGTACTCGCAGGTGGGCGCGGCGCTGCACACGCCCGCCGCGCTGCACTCGCCCGCCGCGCCGCACCAGTACGTGCGCCCGCCGCGACCGCACCTCGGTAACTTGCTCACTACACCGTACACACTCGCTCACTCACTCACTCCCTCACACTTCCTTCCGACTGTAGGGTGACCAAATATGATGAATTACGTCCTACTTTAATAATGTTACCGAATAACTCAAATTTGGCGCCGCGTCTCCTTGAAACGCCTGTTGGCGTAGTGACTACTGAGCCTGAAGTCGTGGGTTCGGTGCGGTGTGTGTGACAATATTATTATTGTTATTATTATTATATTGTATACCCTAATTTGGTCACCCTGTACATACCTATTGCATGACCTTTATTACAACTTATATTGTGTGATGGGTTGCTTCTAGTTTGATCTTGATGTTACTTGCGACATCATTGTTCTCGACAAAAGACTATTGTAACTTTATTACTACTACTATACAAATGTTAATAAATTAAATCTTTAAACTTTATGGGTTTTGTTTACTATAAATAACATGAATAATTTATTGTTAATTAAATCAAGTACTTTTTTTTAAGAAACTAGCGTTTTAATAATATTCAATAATTTACATTTAGCGTAAATTATTAAATGTGCTATTCATTAGTTACTTTTCAATTAACCAGACAGCGCGCGCGCCTTTGTATCACACGTTATTTATTTTACTTTTTCTAAGTCGAAAATTAAAATTGATCAGAACTTTTCTGGTTTTATGTTTATTTTTAGATACAAAGTACCCTCAAAGTTTGACAGGTTAATTAATTAACATCTTATATTTTGTTAGTCGGTCGCTATGCCTTGAGCCATAACCAACGTGGAAATTGATTGTGGCATACTATCCTGGGACACGGATTTATTTTACAGTGGTTTCTCTGCAATCTTTTCGTACGTTGGCGTCTCTAACGCATTGTCGCCTGCGTATCAAAATAACCCAACATTTTCAATATAATGCCAATTCAAAAAGAAATCAGAAAAAATGCATATATTAATAGATTTTAATTTTTTCGACAGTGCAGATTAGGCTAATGAAATAGATTACCTGAAATGGTATGTTATGAACAATAATTAGAATAAAAGTAAAAAAAGGAATAATATTTAATAGGCGACAATGCATTATTGTTACTGACACCAATATTTTTTTCATGAACTAGCTACGGTGTGTTTCGATTCTGTGTTGAAATATATTCTAACTTATTATAAAGGGACACCATATTTTGTAAGTTAGTAAAATAATATTAAATAGGTAAAATATTGGTGTGTGTTTTTAAAACAATTTGACCAATATGGACCTACAGATCGACTGTCAGCCATCTGTAGGCCCATACTTAGGTACGCGTAGGCCGCCTGAGTAATATCTTGCGAACCGAATACCTGATACCTGTAAATTTGATAAAAAGTCTATCTAAACTTTACAAATTTATTTGATATAATGTCGAATAAAACTCGAATAGTTAACAGTATATTATCCTAAATAAAATTTGTGTGTAAATCGAAATACACCGTTTGTGGCCGTGTTTTTACTATCTAAGTATTGTTTATATAAGTACTCGAAAGTATTAATTGAATTTATTTTGATTATACCGAATTAGAACTAACAAAGATGCCTTGTGGTAATGGCATTTTTTCATACAGTACAAATTTAATTACTTTTTTCTAATGTAAATAGGTGGTCATGCGGTTTTGCTTATACAGCGTGTCCAGTGTAGACCAGTGGTTTTTCAATATCGAAATCTGGATGAAAATTCATCTAAAAAAATATATAAATGCATATAAATGTGGTCTGGAATTTTGCTCTATTATATAAACTTATTTGAAAACCAAACTATTACTTGAAAACAGAAATTTCAATCATCAAAATCATTACACATCATGATGTGTAAAATGAAATTATAGTGAAGAAATTTAAATACTTTCCATTCGTGGATTCGTCCAATCTCTTGAGTTTAAGAAATTATAACATCGAGCTTGGGTTTTATTTATTTTGTCGAATTGTTATCCATATTGCGATATGTAAAGCATAATTGCTGGTACTGGCTACACTGAATATAGTTTTTTTTATGTAGATTTTAGCTTTTTGTTGTGGTGACTGAATAGTAACTTCTAATGTTATCACAAATTTTATACCAGAGCTGTTTCCCATAGGTTTCTTCTCAAGGCTGAAAATACTAATAAATTAATTTGACCGTAGTATTAGATAAGAGGTTTGCCAATCGAACCTATTTTGACATTCGAGCATGAATTAAAAATACGCATGTACTTACTGTAGTGAATTAGATAAAGGTCCCGACATCGGGATATTAATTAGTTAAAAACGAATCTAACTGCATGACCTTCGCTTCTATATCCGAATTCGGATTTTCGAATACGTTCGACGACGTCGGTGTCGTCGTCTACATCGATTCGCAACGTGTCGCGTCGTTCGTGAGAGTCGGTAGCGGGGCGGGGAGCGAGGCGCGATAGTCGGGCGGCCTGCACGTACAGGGACGGGACGGGGGGCCGGGGCCGGGCTCGGCCGGCCGGAACGTAACGCGCGTGTGTGGCAGTGGACGGGTACTACTCGGAGGTGGCGGGCGGCGGCTACTGCGGCGAGTTCGCGCGCTGCGGAGGGCACGCGCCGCCGCGCCTCGCGCCGCTCGACCAGCGCCTCGCATGTGAGTACCGCGCCGCCGCCCCGCCGCCCCCGTCGGCCCCGCTCACCTGCCGTGTGCCGTGCGCAGGTGGCGCGGCCACCTCCGAGTACGTGCGCAACGAGCTGCGCGCCGTCGTGGGCGCCCGCTCCGCGCGCCCCGACCTGCACGCGCTGCACCCGCTGCACCCGCCGCACCCGCCCGACGTCGACCTCATGACCTTCGACATCGCGCCGCCCGGTACGTACACCCACACCACCCACAAACATACACACACACAGATGATTTCACGAGACATTACATCTCCGGACACAGTTTGTCTAATGGTTTCTTTAAATAGACGTTTTAGTGAAAATGTTGGTCGACTTGAACAGTTAGAGCTTAAAATAATTATGGAAAAATGCAAGCGATTTATTAAATTAGCATTCATTTAAGTTATAAAGTTAGTTTGGCAAAGCAAACAATTATACCGATTTTTAAATAGACAAACGTCTCAGGTAGACATAATTTAACCGCAAATTGTGAAGTAGATAAAGTAAAAGTCTAAAAGCTTTTACATACATTTAGGGAATTGTTTAACTAGTCGTACTGCTTGCTACCGTAAACAGTACTATGCAATGTTCATACACGACCTTTTTGGGTACGTTTGTAGTATATCATTAAAAAATATAGACAATGTTAATAGACCCTTTCGGTCACGTACATGAGTGCCAACATTGTCAGTGCGATGGATAACCACTGCCAATGTATACGTGTGTACGTACGTAGGTGGCGGCAGTATGGTGGGGGGCCGAGCGTCCTCGGCGTCGACTAACTCGTGGGAATCGCAACAGAGCACCTCGGTAAGCTTGGGACGCGTTTAGCGATTTCAAATATTGTCATCTAGTCACTTCACTACTTTATCGGTTTTCATTATTTTTGTAGATCTATTTATAATTATTACGTCTGCTCTGCTGCGTGTGTTGTCAATTTGATCAACTTTATACTTAGAAGCTGATTTGAGAAATGTACCAAATTTTTAAACACTGCATTTGTATTGGTCATACGGTATACTTAGATATGTTTAAAATTTGTTATCTAATAGACTGAAGAACTCCAGTTATTTACAAGGTGGCCCGAAAGATTTTTTTTATTTACTGAACTAATTTAAATAAGTACATCAGCTATCGAAAATGTTTTTATTAAATTGAACACTATTCTTTTAAATTCTAAAATTTAAAATGGTGAGACTGGTTTATTAATGCAAACTTTAGATTGGACATACCACTTACAGGAAAAAGTCCATAGGCGATATGTCAGGACTGCGTGGAGCCAATTTATAAGCTCTCTTAGAACTCGTGGCGTAATATTTGAATTTTAGGGACCTTAATTGTTTTACCTATTGAATTTTATCTACGCTACAGTTTTTGTAAGCAGCTAAATTTTTAGCAAAAGCCAAGATTTTTTTAATCCGCTAAATTTTATGTGTTCACACAGGAACCATAACGAACATACATTTTCTTTTGGGACACCCTGTATTGGTACATTCCTGAATTTTTATTAAGCTTTTGTGATGTAATGTCTTCTAAACTAGTTACAAGATTTCGGATATCTATTAGCGTATGAATATGCATACATTTTATTTTATACGAAATAATATCTATACAGGTTGTAGGAATAAACAATGACAATTAAAGCTTACGAATCTATTGGGGTGAAATAGCATGCTGAAAAAAGTGTGGTGAAGGTTTTGTGACGTTGTAGTGGAAATCAACAGCATTATTTTTTGCAATAGTTTGCTTATTGTTGGCTTATAAAATGTTTGAAGACTTTTTGTTGTCTAAGTTTTCGTAGACTTAAAATTTAAAGGACTATTGCATGGCGGTGCCGACTATAACCTCTTGCGTCGTATCTTGATTCATGTCAGAAATGAGAACTTAAAATCTACTAAAACATGCCGCGATCTACACAGTGTTGTCATTTTAAACATATTTTGGCCCGAGTTCATCGACTACGTACTAATCACTGGTTTCATTATCGCCTCGTTAATCTACATTATGTATTTAAACAACAAATAAGTCGTGACCGGGCAGCTTTAATGAGACTAAATGAATGATGTAAATAGAGAAGTTATAGTTATGCACTCGAACGCACTGCATAATATTGAAGTATTATACAGTAAACCATTTTGGAAAGTCGTAGCTTTATACTGTCGAGTACTTTGTTTGTTACTTTAAAACAGATTAAATATCTAAACCCGTCAGTATCAGTCAGAAAAAATCGTGAACCGCAACTGCCTGCAGACGTACTGCGGAAGAATAGGTATTCTTCTTATTTATTAATCGTTAATGAGCTGGTTGTAAAATATTGAAATGTGATAGAAAATAAAACAATATTAAAGTTAAAAAGAGGACAAACCTTTGGCTTGCTGAAGCATTAACTTATTGCTTTCAAGTTCGCATTTTCATTGGCCTCCAAGCAGATGTTGTAAAATTATTGAGGAATACACTCGTCAAATTTTCAGGACAAGATATGACTTGAATAGCGCGGGATTATTAGGTTTGTAATACAAACTTTGTATAGTGTTTTGTATGAAGTTAAAAATTGGTAACAAAAAATTAATTCAAATTTCGATGAACCCGGGCCTAAATTGTATATTATACGTTTTCGCTCTTCAAGTGTAAATCTAGGGTCTCCAAATTCTCAAAACGTATTAAAATTTAGATTTTTGTTTTCTATCTATCATATATTTCGTTGTTCAAGTTATGGTACTCCGAAATCATTAAGTATGCACACAAATAAATGTGTTTTCATTGTCCACTTACATTTCTACTTACATTAAATACCTACCTATAATATTAAAGTTACAGTACCTATAATATATTTTTCACCCGTCGTTACATCGAAGGGAACTTTTTAAATAAGTTGATAGTCTGGGAAATAGTGCTGCCATTTTAAAGCTTTATCTTAAACTTGATATTTCATACGATTTTGTGTTTTTATGTTATCTAGAGTTTTTTATATAATATCATCGGCCTTATTCGAAATGAACGAATGAAAGATACTTTATTTTCTAATTTTAAAAAGTTTTTAACACATCCAAATGCTCGTTATCGTATGGTTATAGACAATCTTAATATAGCGAGCTTTTAGATGTGTTATAAGTTTTAGACTCCTATTTTTAATGCAAAATGTTGTGCGATTCAAAATTAGCACTTATTCTTTGCCCTTATAGCTTAAAGGGTTTTTCACTGTGGCAGCACTACTGGGAACGTTCGAAGCTTAACCATAAAATAGAGGCAATAGATATATGAATTTAGTTTTTCGGGACACGGCAACAAATGAGTTGAATGAGTAAGTAAGGCGTTAGTGTAAGGGATAGAGCGTGACGTATGGTTTCCGTGCAGAGTACTACGGAGGCGGGCTCGGCGGAGGCGGCGGCGGCGGAGGCGGCGGGCGGTGATGAGGCGGCGGCCGCTAAGGCGTCGCTGCTGCAGAAGCTGCTGTCGCAGTGATGTCCCGGCTAGTGCCGCGCCCCACGCATCGACCTCTACTTTGCATTTATTCATTTCTTGCTCGTTCGGATGGACGTTGATCGACGATACTTTGATTCCAGCGTAACGAACGTCGTCGTTTCAAGTTACGATCTACGTGGTACCTCTGCGGCTGTAAACCTCACCCCGGCGGTGAGACTAATATAGTACATACACGTATTTATAGTCGTCTTTGATGTAGTCTAGTAGAGCTAGTGATGTTTTCGAGTTGTAAAAATTGTTTCGTTGATGGTATATTAATTTTAAGTTCTTTGAGAAACTTTAGAAAATTACGGTATTTTATAAATAGGTATTGTATGTAAAATATATTCTGTTTTAACGAAAAACGAATCGATACGAAATTCGTAGCTTCCTGTGATGGAAAAAAATGGTGATTTATTTTATCCTTTGGTTTAGTACGCCGAGTACACATACACAATGTACAATAGAAATAGACCGCGTGCAATATTGTATAGAAATAAACACATATTTTGGCGTTTTAAACGTTATGTAATATAAGTATGAAAGTCAGATGTTACCTGTTATGACAAAGTAATTTGTATTATAGTATACGGTGACGAGACGTCGAGTAGTAATATGTCTCTTATGGAGAACATTATTTTTACATGTATATAATTGTTAAATTATAGCTGTTGCTTTATTGTAAATATTTTGTTAAAATGTCATTGTGTTACGTGACACAATAATTTTTAGTTCCGACAACCTAATGATATTGATTTAATACTTAATTATTACATTATATTTTTTTATACTTATTTATCTGTTTGATTTGGTAAAGTTACAATCTTTGCAATTTTGTTATAAGCTTGTTAAGTCAAAAAACCTGCTCAACAATTTGTACACAGTCAGATTTTAGTGTAAAAAATTTCATAATCTCTGATCGTAACTTAGTCATTTTTCGAAAATAAAGTAAAACCCCCTATTTTTTAAATCGGTATATCAGAAATGATTGTCTTGGTAGCTAGAAAGAGTTGACACTTGTTTGTGACCTAAAAGATTACAAACTGAAATAAGTGATTTGTTTGCCTCATTTAATCATAAATATATTATTGTACCATGATTATAATTATGTGTATTCTTATTGATTGTTGTGATTGTACGAACGAGTAGTTGACGTTAGGCGTCTATGTCGTTAAATAATTATATCGTTTGAGAATTGAACGTATTGAACATTTTAAGTGCACCTTATTTACATATGATGACTAACTCCTAATTAGCTTGTGACATATTCGTGTACAATGCAGAAGGTGCGATTAAGCTATCGATGATTCTATTGCGCAAGTTTTTAAATAACATTAGAATTAACTAATATATAAATATAATCTGCATAAAACAACATCAATGTTGTTTTTTTATAATGTTGTAGCCTGATTATCTGATAAATTGATGTCAGTTTGTATCGAACACTTTTATTCAGCCACTAAGAACAGAATCATCAGAATCGCATCTCAAACACACACAAGTTTAGTTAACTTTGACGTGAAAAATTTAGATTTTATCATTCGCTTATCTAAAATCACAATCATTAATCTTGTTAAATATTAATTATTTTAATAAGGATTACAAATAATAATTAATGTGAATACCACTTGTATAATTAAGTAAAGTGAGTTTGAAACTGTATAAATGGTGCAGTGGTCACGACACAACTTATATGTGCAAATGTGAACAACATCGATGTTGAATGTTATTAGTAATTTTGTATTAAATATTAGGCACGAACGGTAGTGGTGTAAATTTGTTGCCATTTCAGGCAAGGCTCGGCATGAAACAATAAATCTATTAAAAATATTAAAACACGTAGTTGCAACACAGAAACGAACATTTAAATCATATTTAAATAAAAAAATATTACAATAAGTTATACAGGGTGTTTGGTGCATCGTTTGCCAAATTGAATTGGCCGAAAGAAGAGGTCATTTGCTATCGCTTCAGGCTCAAGTACTCATTTTTGGCCACACCGGTTTTTTTATTACAACTTTCTAATTTTTATTTTGAAAAAATCCAAAACTCTGCATTAAAGCTTAAATTAAAAAAAAAGTTTTAAGTGTAGTCTTCAAATTTCATTTTTATTTACATATGTACTGTTGTATGGCTCTATCAAATTTAAAATTACTTGCAAGTAACATCTAGTTTTTTTTTAATAAATCACAAAGTTTTTGGAAAAATAAAAAATGAACTTAAAACTCAACTTTAAATAGCTATAAAAAAAAAAAAAAAAGCGATCAGGATCTTCGAATTATTTTAAAAAGTTCTCTAGTCTGTCCCCTTTCCAACGGTATGTAATGTGTTAAAAAACTCTTTTAATATCTTTAATAATTAGCTAAATGTGTAGTCGAGACACATCAGGCTGATATTGGATATTACGTTTAAAACACTAGTTTTCGCATAAATTACATGCTATTAGTAGATAGATACTGTTATCTCACGTCTTACGTAGTCTCTTATCTCGTTCTTACATAGGGAACTTTCCTCGAAATTGAAAAAAAAATACATTATTACAAAAATAATCATTTATTAATAAGTAATTTAATTACATACTAATCTTACAAGTCTTGTTCAAACTGCCTACCACTATTGCGTATGCACGCGCGACATCTTCGTCTTATCTCAACTGTAGTGGTGCGTAAACGCATTTCTGCTTTGATCGTCATGAAAGCCGCCTCAATGCGTTGGACTAAATCATCTCTTGTCTCAACTTCCGTGGCGTAGACGAGTTCTTTGGCCCGTCCCCAGACGTAAAAATCCAACGGAGTTAAGTCTGGAGAACGTGGAGGCCAAGGAATAGGGCCATCCCTCCCAATCCATGAGTCCGGGAATGCATCATTCAAGTACTCCCTGACGGTTATTCTCCAATGAGCGGGACAACCGTCATGTTGGAAAACAAAAGACCTGTCTTCACTGAAAATTGGCAAATCAGCTAATAATAAGGGCAACTCTGTTTGCAGAAATTCTAAGTAATTATCCCCGTTCAGGTTGTCAGGTAAGTAGTGTGGTCCAATTACATGATTTGCAATGACTCCTGCCCAAACGTTCACACTAAATCGTCTCTGGAATGACCTTTGTCGTTTTACGCGTGGGTTTTGATCTTTTGCTGTCCAGTGGTGTAAGTTATGTAAATTGAGGATTCCCTCTTTAGTAAATTTGGACTCATCCGTCCACAGAATTCTTTTTAAAAAGACCGGATTATCCACGTCTGAATGCAGTAAAAAACGACAAAACTGGACACGGTTATCAAAGTCTTGATTCTCGAGACCTACAACAAATAAAATACGCGTAAGAATGCATTACTTTCTCGCAAGATTTTTTTTTATTGTTTGTAAAAAGTACGGGCAGTACAATGTAAAAGACAATGGCCTGACCGCTGAAGGTTTATGACATCTGGCAGAGTGACGTCAAAGCCGCTACCTGCTGCTGCGTCGGGTACGCGGTAAAGCTAGAAAGGGTTCGCAATCTACGTTAGCGCCTACGGTTGTGAGTCTATTAATTTAAAAATTACGTACCTTGCACCGGAGTGTAATGGAAAGCATGTTTGTTATTTTGGCGAAGTACTCGCCATACTTTCCAGATCGAAATTCCCAGTAATGCAGCTACATTTCTTATGCTTCTAGTGGGATCTTCTTCAAACAGTGCCAGAATCTGTTCATCTACGTCAACATTATGACGCACTACAATCCCTCTTGGTTCACTAGCAGTCAAATTACCAGTCTCACGTAAGCGTCGATAAGTGTTCTGGAAAGTATGGCGGGAAGGCAATCGTCTATTGGGAAAGCGTTCCTGATAAATTCTTTGTGCTTCGCGAGCAACACCATCGGCTCTTCCATAAGCCATCAAAATATCAGCGTATTCTTCATTAGAGAATGTAGCCATATTGTAACACAAAAAAAATCACGAAAGTTAACACAAACACCCACAAAACTCAATGAAAAGATAACAGTAACAGAAATTAACAGTAACAGAAAATAACAGTAACAGAAAATAACACAACAACAACAAGGGGTTAGTTTTCAGAGACAGTCAAATAACGACTAACAAACTTAACCAATTTGCGGCCAACCCAATAACAAAAAGAGACAGATAATGAATTCTACTGTGTAGGAGGGAGATAGCAGGCTTTACCTGCTTCGTATGTATTGTTTACGCGAAAACACTTATTTATCCCGAATATGCAATAGTTTGATGGTGCGTCCCGATACACAAACTTAGCGTATTAGTGAACTTACTGAAACATTTTTTAAACACATTGCATACCGTTGGAAAGGGGATAGACTAGAGAACTTTTTAAAATAATTCGAAGATCCCGATCGCTTTTAGTTTTTTTTTTATAGCTATTTAAAGTTGAGTTTTAAGTTCATTTTTTATTTTTCCAAAAACTTTGTGATTTATTAAAAAAAAACTAGATGTAACTGGCAAGTAATTTTAAATTTGATAGAGCCATACAACAGTACATATGTAAATAAAAATGAAATTTGACGACTACACTTAAAACTTTTTTTTTAATTTAAGCTTTAATGCAGAGTTTTGGATTTTTTCAAAATAAAAATTAGAAAGTTGTAATAAAAAAACCGGTGTGGCCAAAAATGAGTACTTGAGCCTGAAGCGATAGCAAATGACCTCTTCTTTCGGCCAATTCAATTTGGCAAACGATGCACCAAACACCCTGTATATTAAACCTGCTTGAAGTGGCATAATTTCGTCGTTTACCATTTAAGCGTACCTACTAAAGTTGCACAATCTTACACGTAGAAATTAATAATTATATGTTATTCTTAAAATGTAATAAAATTAATTTGAATTTGTCTGTAAGAACAGTAGGATTTATCGCATGTCCTAATGACGGGTTGTAGCTTTAATTTAAACTTATCGTTGCTCCCACACATAATATTCACGGGGACCATAACTTAACTTTGTTGTTAAGGTATGAATGCCAGTTTGAAATAACTTCTTTTATTACTTTTCTTCTGAATAAGCCTCGCCCATCTTGTTAATGATAATATATTCCTTGTATATTACCTATTATTCAGTACACAATTTGCGCTGTAAAGTACTTAAGAGTTAAGGGGGTTCACTCAAGTTTAAATGTAGTATAAAAGTAAGATGTAACTTAACATGTCATTGTAACAATAATTACCGAAACACCAACCATACCGTATAGGACAAGTTACTAGCATATACATTGTGATGCCCTATAAGTAAATAATAAACGTACAAAATATGTATGTAAAGACTAAACCAAACCAATATTAAATAAGTTGTCTGTCGATAACATATTTGATGAATATTTTTATACCAGGTGGAAAATATAGAATAGGCCAGTTACCATTTCGATTAGTCGTTGGCGTTCATTAAGTTACAAACCAATAGGCTGGCTTAGTTATCATAGTTAAAACAAGGTTTTACTAGAACTGATAACTAGAAAGATAGCTCATCCCACAAAAATATTTCATACATCATTCTATGTTAGTATGTATTTAATATAACCAATCTATAAAGTACAAGTGATGGCCTTGCAACATGCAAAACAAAGCAAAAATAAATACATAGCAGTGTTACATTTTACTTACATTTAAGCCAATGACACACATGCCAGGTACTGGTATGTTTTTGTGCTTGTGAATTTTCACATTAATATTATTGCGATGCAATCTTGGATGATTCACATTTTATTAAATAATGGAATCGCGGCACTTGCACAAAAGCATGCTCGTAACTAGTATGTGTTCACAGACTTACATAGATATAGATGTACTCCTCGTAAATGGTCGCTAGTTGAAACTTAAAGTCGTAAGTGGTATCCTACTTATGCCGTACATTTATAACACCGGAATCAGAATTATGTATACAAATATTATATTTTTTGCAGATTTACGGTAATATGTAATCAGACTATTATTATTGAAACATTTGAAGACACGTCCATTGCAAAATAAAACCGTTTAATTTTCGTTGATTGTAAATTAGTGTTGTATGTATACATATTTTACGCCGCAATGAAGCATAGGTGCCTGAAAGTATAAATTAATCATATTTTTCCAAAGCAACCTTTTTAAAGTGTTTGACGTAAAATAGATTACTCATAAAATATTGAATAAATAAGTCTGCAATTGCATATAGTTAACAATAGGTAACTAAAATTAGTCAAAGACTATTAACTACCAACGCTACATTAAGTCAAACTCACTGTACATAAGCAACATCGAATTTAGATACTATTGGTTAAATATATTTTAATAATTGCATTAACAGCAAGGATATCTAGTTATGAAATGATAAAGTTTAAAATACATAGCCTGATTTGCCTTTAAAATACAATATACCTAAATTAGAACCTAAAATTACATAATGTGGGTGAACGGTAGTCTTCCAAACCTTAGTAAACAGACGCGATTAAAATGTTACAATTACAAAAATTCTCTTGTCAAAAGTGTAGTGTTCTAGAATGTTCGAGAGCCTAACCAAAGGAAACACGTTATCTTGAGGACACAGGTTTATTTCGACTGAATGTCGTGAGCTTACGCTACCCTCCACCGGTTCATTATTTACTTAATAACTAACTAGTAGGTACCTACATTACAAAAAGTTGTTAACATCAACAGGGACCGTCTATCTAAGTACTATTGTAGTAAGAAAGTAGGTTTTTTTTTTCAATAACTGGCTTCTAGAAACATTATAACTTGGATATTATTTTTGTACGATAAAACATACCTATCTACCTATGTAGACTGTGTGCCATTAAAATGAATTCATGCCCTTTCATTAGCATCAATCTTGTCCAGACTACTAAAAATGAAGAGCGCAGCTTGTTCAAAACTTTCTCTGTGTTAAAATTTTCAAATGAAATAAAATAGTTAAGTACACTTTATGGGTAAATCAAGGTACAAAATTCAAACCAAATGTCCCTCCTCATCGCTATACATTATTTTACTAGAATACAACTTTGTTTTAAAAGCAAATATGTTGGTGAGATATTTGTTGTTCTCAAATGATACCTAGATCTTGCTGCGTTCGAAGTGAAGTGAAGTTCTTATATGAATTGCGTAGAAGACATTACGCAAAATAATAATCACAATTTAAGGAATGATGATATTTTGCTCAATGTATACACTGTGTTTATAATCATAGATCAAAAATGAATATTTAAACACATAATTTGAAAAATAACTGATCAGCATATTTTAATAACAATAGTCTCTTAATTAATGTGTTAAAAGTTAATTTGCCTGGTTTATGATGAAATACCTCGTAAATTTTCTTAAACTTATTTCACGTTTACGACAAACATACAAACTACGTGTTAACACATACATATGTATTTAAATAAATGCTTGGACAACAAGTAATATTTATAAAGATTTTGATTATTGTTAAAAAAATAATAATTTGCAATTAGGCAGCCCAGAAAAATTAATATTGATAAATTTTTGGAGTAACTTGAATGTCGATAATTATTCAAAGATTTTGCCTATATTAGATTACCTATGATAGATTTTACACTAATATTAAATTTCGGGAGAAATTGGTATATATTGAATGTTATGTATAATCTGGAATTCTATAAAAAAAAGAATGAGGTAGTGATTTTGTTTCGTATAGGTGAAGGAAGACCCATTGTCACAGAGTAAATTTGAAATAATTAAAATAATTGGGTCCAAAACTCCATCCAAACTTGCAGATATTATTCAATTGGACTGCGTTAATAAATGTGATATAATTATGTCGATGTGTAATAGAAATATTTTTTTACCATTCATAGAATTACTCTGTGGCAAGGGCCTGTTTAACGTCAATCACTGTGCATTATTGCGTACGTAAACTTAGACGTGTACGGGAGTCTTTGTTTCAGAGCAAAACATAATTAGTTTGACAACATTTAGCTTCCTGTCATTATGTTACGTTTTGTATGATGCAGTTTATTTTTTTTATAGTTATCATTTTTCCTTGTTAATTTAAAGTCTTTCTTAAAACTCTCTATTTAGAGGGAGGATTGTGTGATAAAGTATTTATTATATGGATGACAGTCGCTAACACAATAAGGCATTCCCGTACATAACTGATTTTATTTTTTGTATAAAATCGTGCCTTTTGTCTTGGCCTGTCGTCTTTACTGAGGGTATTTTTATATTGTGAATATTGCGTAGGTTAATATTCTGTTGTAGTTTACAAATAAACTAATTATGTTTTTCATAGAATATGCAAAGTGATTGATTTACTGGTCACTCATAAACGATTTTTGAGAATGTGTGCTTTATTAATTTATGTAGAGCTGAGTGTTCCAATTGTAGAAATGAGATTGTTTGTAGGTTTCCTTATTTTTTCAACTTTGACATAAAAACAATACTAATATCTTAAAGATCCGATGATGTTTGCTATGTATGAAACCTAGTTCTTGTTTCTACAATTATCGTTTTGTGAGCGACCGTTAAGTCTGTGTTATTTAGTTATTCTGATGTTAGTTAAGGTCTTTGTGTTGCTGTGCATTTCTACGCATCGTACGTATGTATGTTTATATATTGTAAATAGCTAAAATACATATATTTTTACGATTAGCATACACAACCAAAGTTGTTATAGTGATGGTTGATAAAATAAGAAATTTAAGTATAGGTCGTTATGATTATTTAAGAAGAGATGAGATACAAACAAATCTGTACAGCAACAGTGACAGATGGTACGTCTAATGTTTTGTGTTAGTATCCTAAACCGCTCTGGTATTAGAGGAATTTTATTATTTTTGAAACAGAAATTAAGTTAAAAATTTTATTCGAAAATAAATGTTCAACGATGAAAAGGAGTTTGAAAAGTAAAATTATATCCTTTCGTTCCTAAAAGCTTGCTCCAGAACAGTCACCAAACAGTTTAACTGTCAATTAATAAAACTACGACACATACTAATCATGCAAAAAGTTCGAACTGTCTGTAATATTTTAATTCATTAATACAATCTGTCGTTATGAGTACCTACATAACATATAAGTTGTATTTTTTGTACATTTTAGATTCGAAAATATATTAATATCTAAATAAGATCTTGTTTTATTTGTTTCTGGAACTTAAATAAGGTTAATTATTTTACAAAGGCAGGTCCGTAATTTTATTTCGAGTCTTAAGTTCGATTAATGAAAAGTCGACTGAACGTTTGATAGAATAGAAGTTATTTCAAAAGAACCTTTCATCGTCAAACGCTACTGCGACTGAACGATATATCGAAAATTTGTTAATCGATGGACTACACTTTCGAATGCATTGTATTATGCCTGTAGTACCCGAAGGCGTAGGCAGAGAACACACTTTTTGTCAGCTATGTTTAGGTTAGGTAACATACGTAATAAGGGCAAGCCTATTGCTATTTTTCTAGTACAATTTCTAGCCCACCCATATTGGGGGAATCGTTTCATCGCCGATACTAGTGAATATCAGTGAATGACAACATCTTCAGGAAAACGGTGTGTCTAACCTATCATTCGAGGACATAACATCCTCCAAACCGCACTTGGACTGCTTGTGTGGATTAAGCCCTATAGCTATAATCTTTGAACTCTTCTGATAGACCCTCGCCCAACTGTGCCATACCAAAGCGTTGCTACTTCACTACGCGGGCCGCAGGAAAAAGCTAGACATACCTACCAATATAAAATTTATTAAACTGATTTACTTAACTGATTTTGATTTGAGATGTATGAACAGGTCCAAGGAAGGTTAATAGGTGGGAAATACGCGGTACGAAGTTCGCCGGGGAAGCTAATTTATCTATATAATAAAAATGGATCACTAAATGTGTTGCTAAGTGAAAAACTCGAGAACGGCGGAACCGATATGACTAATTGTAAAATTTAAAGAAATGAAGTCTGCATACACTGAGACGTCGGGATATAAAAAATAAATCCGGTAGTAAGTAGTTTTATTTCAATGTGTAAAATTATGATTTTTGTATGTCGGATTTCATTAGTCTATTGGTAGTTAATAACTAAATCTTATCTTGGTCTTGTTAATAGTTTACAAATCAAAAGCATTACTCTACATCTGGTATGTACCCCTACGCATATTATCACAGCAACGCTCATATGTAACATTGCTGTCATAATATGCGCGAGCATACAATACAAGAATTCTCTATTGATAAAAAAATATACAATAATTTATACTACTGAACTCAATCACTCACTTACGTTATCTCTTTATATGATATTTTGTTCTATAGTTTTTTTTTTACTTTGTATATCCTGTTAATTAGCAATCTGTTTGTTCCAAACATTAATCTCAGATATTCACAGCGAAATTTATCTTTAGCCGACAACATGCACCCAATGGTGCAGTTTTCATATTTTGTCAGAGAATGGTGTCACTAGTTCTGGGATGCTGTGACTTTTAAGGCGGGAGAATCTTAGACTGCCCTCTCCCTGCAGTTCGGCAGCTAACTCTTTTATATGTTGACCCCACCTGGCTTGATAATTCTTGCTGTTTAACTCAATTTCTTCCTTCACAACTTCAACTCTGTTTGATATCTAGGTTAACATATGTGTGGTGGAATATCGAACATGGTTCTTACTGTTTTTCAAGTACTTATTTCTATATTGTTATGGCTGACTGTGCCCCCAAGATGAATGCCGTAAGTCCATACAGGCTCGAGGATAGTTTTAAATAATAATATGGCCATTTTACTGGTATCTGTCAACTGTGACTTTTGACCGATGAGCCAATACATGCTGTTTGAATACACGAAGTTTGCAGTCTAATTGTTTTCTCTGTGTCCAGATGTATACCCAAGTATTTTGCGTAATCCGATTGTGGGATATCTGTTTTACAAAAATTCACTGGTGAGCAAGTTTTCCTTCTGAGTGTAAAAGTTACTTGAACCATCTTGAACTGACTTGTCTGTATTCGCCACTGGTAGAATCATGCTTCAATGAGAGTCAGGTGTGATTGGAGCCTTTCGGATGCGATCACAGGATTCTCATGGGTCGAAAGAAGTGTGGTATCATCTGCGTATGTGGCTGTAGTAGTAGGCTCATTAATGGGTAGATTAGCTGTAAATATTATATAGAGAACCGGTGCCAGTATACTACCCTGTGGAACTCCTGATTTGATTTCATGTAGTCGTGATGTGTCCGAGTTATATTTGACTTCGTAGCATCTATTTTCTATAGTTTAAAATGTCCAAACGTGGCAAGGGCGGCGAAGTTAAGGGGAAGGCAAAGCACGTTTCATTCGATTGACATGACTTACAACTCGCGCTATTCTGACTAACACAAGCCATGCAGATACAAACTTTCTTTTGTAAATCACGTGGTCGGTTTTTTTGTAGAAATGATATTATTATGTACATATTTATTCCTATTACTCTATTAATTAGGCAGAAGTTACTTAAAGGAGATATACCTACCTACTATGTAGGTACTACTTACTAATATTTTTTCGGTAACCCATACGAACTCGCCCATCAATTAACAGTTCCGACCAAATCGCAATTCAAGTGGTGAGTGTATGGCGGACGTGCCTCATTTAGTTATTCACTAGCGCAAAGGTACACTGTCAGTTACCTACCATACTTCAGTTTTTGGGTTTTATATTACAGAAACGTTAAAATTATATGTACCCAATAGCTGAGTATGTTAGATTTAACTAATTCTTCATTAGGTATAATTGTTTTATTATTTATCACTTTAGTATTTCTGTTATGCATCGTTCCGGATATCATGAAGTGGTTCCAGTGTTTCCAAAAAAACAAAAATGATTTACTAACGTTTTGTGGGGTAAGTTTTAGACATAAATATTTTTACTAACAATATTTTATAGCTAATGTGGTACTTAAATATTATTCTGAGTAGCTTATAATAAATCTAGTGGCGCTACAGCGCTTAGTGCATCAAAAGCATAAAGTTCTATGTTAAATCACAAAGTTAAGGTGTATTTTGCTAACATTTTACTAGTAGTAGTTTAGCTTTATTTGGTTTAGGTAAAGAGGCACGATAGACTTGGATCTCCCAGTGTATGTGGGAGCTATTAATGTGGTTTATAGCCGTTTGGTAACCTACTTAAGCCTATGTTCTTTTATCTTCGTGCGGGATCCAAAACAGTTGAGGTGCTCCCGAATTGGCTGGGTTCAAATTCCGAGGGTCTTCACGGCGGCACCGCTGTTGGTCCTGAGTTAAAGGAGTAGTAGTAGCGGGATTGCGGTGGTCGGATAAGTCCCACAAAAAACCTGCATATTATGTACGAGTATGTTCTGGGAAAGCAAATGATGTGAAAGAATTAGGTACCTATTCGAATATTGTAAGCTTCGCTCGTTGACGTTATGTAATATATCGCTTCAACCCTTTTAGTGGCCCACAGCTGGGCACGGGTCTCCTCTTAACTATCTAACAAGTTGAGAGTTTAGGCCTTAATCCACATACGCTGGCCTAAAGCGGGTTGGTGGATGTCACATGTCCTCGAATGATTAGTTCTTAGATATGTCGGTTTACTCACGATGTTTTCCTTCACCGATATTGAGTAGCGGTAATGAAACAATTTATACAAAGATGGGAGGGCACGACTGGGAATCGAATCCGCGACCTTATATTTCTAAAGGTAGGTAGGTACCGTACCGCTACGCCACCGCTTGTCATATTATGAATATCTATGGTAATAGGTATCTTTAAAAGTAGTATTTTTATACTTATTAGCACCACCGAACAGACCCACAAACTTACCCCCATATTCATAAACGTCTTTTAAGCTTATTATAACTGAAATAGGTTTTAGTAAAAGACAAAGTCGATTTTAACTAAAGAGTCTTATAAGATTTTTATGAATAAGACCGTAAATATAATAGGTTGTCCCGTTTAGTTCGGTCAGTACGGGAAAGATTGAAACTATCACATACAAAGTTTTGTGTTTAAGAGCCATGCCATGTCATCAATTTTATTAACAAGAAAAACTTAATGTATGAACATTTAAAAATACTTGTACTCAACTCAGAAATCGAACCCGGACATTTTGAAAAATAAATCTAATATTGCAGATATTAATTTAGATATCTCATTTACCGAACGTACGTAACTTTTATTTTTTTTCTTTTGTAACCACAGATATTAAAATACTATTTGTAACATAACATAATGTAGCTAAGTATCTAACACAAACATATTTATATGATAGGTGGGTACCTAAGTACCTACTTATGTAGTAAATTGTAGTAGGTACCAGTACCTATAACCTAATATTTACTACCAACCAACCAACAAGTGACGTAAACGCTAATTCTGACTGATTAACGTACATTGATGAAGCAAATTAATAGATAAGGTCAGTTCAAATTAGAACATCCCGTAAATTGCTATACAATTTGTGTAGGTAATAGGTAGGTACCTTAATTAATAGGTAGGTAGGTACCTAAATTTTACATCTACAGTTATTTAATTATATACGAGTTCTATGCACTTGGCAAAGCCAGAAAGGTTTACAATACTAGTGTTTTTCAAACGTATCTGGGTTATATTAACTATTCTGTGGTATTAGTTAAGTAGCGCAGGGTAGCTAAGCTACATAAGTAGGTAAGTACTTTCTAAGACCTAACATTTATTGTACTATTTAAGTGCACAGCACGCACCCCATACTTTACCGGAATTCCACTAAAAACGGTCAGTTTAATATTTAGGTAATTTTTTTAACTGAAGTTGGTCCCCTAACCCTCAAATATTTATTTTCATTCTAAGTTGTTATGCTACTACTGTATCATCTACCGACCGACTTCAATTGACGATGTTGTAAATATGTTATACTTTTTCCTAGCTTTGATTTCGTATTTTAGAAGGCGGTTTTGTTTCATCGAAAAATTTTAATTGAAAATATTAAATGTACCTACGCAGACTTAACAATAGTTAATTCCAGTCATACTATGATAGGTAGTTACAAACACAAACATACTAGGTATTTACGTATTCACGAGAGCATTAAATAATTCAAGGGCAGACCTAGACTTTTGGCTTTTTACCGCGGTAAGTTGTAAATCTAATCCAATGTTAATATAGTAAAGAATAGGTTACCTATCTCCGAATACGTAGGTTGGATAATTATCGACACTAATAAATTGTCTCTACATAACATACAATTCATATCTTTTCTAAAAACACCTTAAAAGGATGAAATTCTTGGCATATTGAGGCTCGCTTTTTCGTATAGCTTCGCAGTCGTAGCGGGGGGCGCGTGCCCAGTGTTGCCAGATCTCCTGATTTATCAGGAGATTTCCTGATTTGTGTGAGATTCTCCTGATCTACTGATTTTACTGTAAAATCTCCTGATATTTGTCATAAAATAAAAACATAGGTACGTCTATAGAGTAAAGAACAAAAATAACGTATAAGACCGACCTACTAATTTTCAACAGAATAGATTTTGTTTACGGAGTAAACACTAAATGAAATCCTCTAACCTAATTCAGGTAAGTGTAGGTAATTAAAAGAGCGTGTTATTGCAATGCATACTGTATCTATCTATCTAAGGCCTGAACTCTTTTAACTCGTAAGATGGTTGAGAGAAGACCCGTGCCCAGCTGTGGGACACTAAAAAAGGGTTGAAGTGATATTAAGTGTATCTCTTGGACATCGCGGTTAAAAAATACACAAAGAAATAAATAATTTAACTTGATAGGAATTAGTATTGTCTTAGGAATTACTAAAAAATATAAAAAATACTTATTTTAACTATTTAAATCACTCAATTACTTTTGCGGTATCATTTGATAAAATGTTATAATTTACATTTAAATTCTGCATGTAGGTAATAGATGTTGTTTAGTTTTTTGTTTGCAGCAACTGGAGATAAAAGACGTTTTATTAGCTAGATTAGCTAGACTATTAGCTAGATTTAAATATAGTACCGGAGTGGCAAGACTATTTTAACAAATTAATTTAATATAGGCCAAATTGAGAAATAAATTGAACACCAGTTATTGCAGAAATTAGGTCTAAAATTGTACTGAATAATAAAAATTGTTTTAATTTTTAAAAACAAAGCTAAAAAGTCAAATGCATGAAAAGTATTATTTATTGATTATGAATATCGTAAAAGTAAATAAATATTTTATTCATTTCCTGATTTTTCATGTCAGTCTCCTGATTTTTTTTCTATTATTTCCTGGATTTTGAAATTTTGATCTGGCAACACTGCGCGTGCCCGAGCGAAAGTGCGGGATTGTTTGGGAATATCGTTAGGATCCTGGAGAGCGAGCCGCCGCCGTAGTCAGGAGGCGCGCGGCCCAATGTCCGGACGCATGCGTCGACCCTATATCCTGTTGCACGGTTCACCAAGTCCTACGTTAGGTGCGATGTTTACGATTTAGTAGATAATGAACTTATTATTGGCAATTATCTCATTGTTGCAACTGTGTGATTACGGCGATATTTTTTATTGAACATTTAAGAGAATTCGACGTGACTGATAAATATTAAAACCTAGGTATTGTGAGAGTACTAAAAAGGTCACCGGGATGCCCTGGAGCTGTCCGTGGTCCCGGGACCGCCAGCAGCCTGTGGTGGTAAGCCCGCCTCTACATTTAGTTTTGCAGGTTTGTCTACTTTACTTAGTATTAGATAACAATGTAATTAAGTAGGTAACACTTAACATTTATGTTCATAAATTACTTAATCATAATTTTAAAATCCCGATTATTAACAAATTACAACAAATAAGAAACTAGGTACCTACTTCAAACAGCATGTTAAGAGCCTAGTTCTTCCTGCAGTAGGTAGAGCAATAAAACACTTAAGTTCCTTCGTAACTTATAAATAATGCGTATACTCATAAGGTACTTAAACCTGGTGAGTAGTGATAGTGATGATGATAGTGAACTCGTTATGAAAATAAGTGAGACTGTCCAGCGTCCAGTTAATCCAACGTAGGATTGAAAGTTTTAATATAATGCCATGTATTATGAGTATGACAGATAATGGTCGTAACAACTCGTCCAGCGGGATTATTTAATGGATGTAAGCGCTTTTCTGAATATTTTTGTCAAAATCTACTTTTATGTATTTAGTATATGAAGTATATAATGTGCATGCACATATTGAAAGTGCCCTAATAATGAAACAAGTCTAGTAATGTTTAATTTTACGTGCTAAATATTCATTGTAGAGCTAACAACCGATGATTCCTTTGTTTAGTTTTAAGATAGTACTCAGATAGTGCTGATGATAATAATAATTATGATCATTATTTGACGATTTGAAGCCGAATACTTAGTATAAGAGACAGTAGAGCAAATAGCACTTAGAAACAATCCTCTAGGGAATAGAGTTCTCAGAAGATTTGTCACTTTTATGTGGCTTTTTACATAACAGTCTAGACTGATTGTTTGTTTCTTTAGACATGTTTAGGCGGCTCGAAGATAGGTTTGAAAATTCCTATTAGATCTACACAAAACTATATGTTTTTATAATAAAGATAAATGCGATTTTTGGGAAATCGTAAATATATTATTGGTAGGAAGTATACCCCATTTACAGCAATTGGCCGAAGAGAAGTCATATGAATCTTCAAACAATTGCGACACATGAGGGCAGATGTAGAGGTATGGGAGAGGATGGAGAGCAATCAGCTGGTATTGCGGTTCAGTCAATAGACGCCTGTGCTCGCGGATGCTCGTTCGTACGTACGAGTAGCTACTCGTAGTCGAACACATACCGTCACCAAATAACTACCGCATTAGTTAGCGACAATTTTTGAACCAAATATATTTTCAACAATGATTTGTCAAAGTGCGTTTTAAATGTTTAATGCAATGAAGTTTTGATTTTTTTTGTTGTTATGCATCGGTAAAATGCCTTGGAACTGTCTCTGGGGATACGAACCTCCCGCGCCAACATGTAGAGTCAGTGGTCCTCTGCACCTGATATTGCAGGTAATGTCACATACTTACTTTGTGTTGTGTTAGTATTTGAAATTTATTATGAAGTGAAAACTTCCGAATATAGCTCTTTCTTTGATAATGCGTAGTTAAGTAGCTATGTGTGTACCTGTTTATAATTCAGTTGTAAAATTAACATTTTAAACTTAATTTAACGATTGTTAAAATTGTACTTTACGGGTAGGTGAACGTTAGTTTCATGATGTAGCAGTTTTTGTTACTCGTTGTAATTAAAAACTTAATTTAACTTTCAAATATATTACTCGCTTACTTATAATAACTGACAATCGCTCTTGGTTCGCCTAGCCTAGAGTATTGCTTCGCCTATCTTTTCGCTATTGTCAGATTGCCTACCTACAGTATATTTAAAAAAAACCGTCTGTTACTTCTAGATTTACACATACCAACAATTAAACAAATGTGTACCTACATACTAATCTTCAAATTTATTTTTAATTCATTAATAATTATTTGTTTACTTATTTATAACTTTACAACAGAGATTTATAGAGTCAATATTTTTGAATCACAAGTTACCTTTAAGTAGAGACTAGACTACTTAGATTAAGTTATGATAAATTATAAAGTATAGATATCAAAGAAAAACATTTATTTTAAATTATGTATATTACGAAAGACATGTTATATTTGCGATAGGAACCTTTTCGGATGGTATAAAATAGGTGTTTTACAGTATTTTATTCATTTTTTATGAGTTGCTCCCATTAAGTTACGTGAGAACATTTTAAGCTGGATATAAAAGTGGTACCTAATCATGGTTTTGGGATTATTACATTAAATATTATCATTCCATTCGACTCGTGTATACTTAAGTGTGTATACTGTAAGAATATAAATTTAGTAAACTATCGATTTCAGTAGTTTTTTTTTGTAGATTTTAGTAAAGTATAGATATTACTTTTTAAATAAATATAATTTAAGGCTTTGAATCAAGATTAATACTAATGTATTATAGTGTTATTTAAACAGCTATCTCTTGTATTGAATGTTACTAAACTAGCCAGTTATCTATACTTACTGCCGAATGGTCTACCTACTAATTAATTAATCAGTCCTCGCGTCGATACCTAAATAATTTAATGCGATGACAACGTTTCATTCATTAGTTTACCTTCGCTGGTAGAATAGTTAACGGTAGAATGCTAATAGGTAGAGGTGGGTTCGTAGTATTGTCGCAGCTCTTGCTTCCCAAAAGGTTGCGCAAGAGCAAGTGCGCCGCCCACGAGTTGTAGCCGTGCCGGCAGTGCTGACACCAGCTCGCCTGCACTAAGCAAATATCGCTACAAGTTCATTGCCGATGAAATTGAATAAATTATACTTAACGAATTATATTAATTATGAAGTAGACTTGAATTGGACATAGCTTTAGGTGTATTTATTAAACGTTGTCACGATAACTTTATTATTATTGTAATCTGGACCTCTCGCATTAATAAATATAAAGTCAAGAATACACCACGAACCTACGATGCTAATGATATGTATATTTTAGTACTTTTACTGAATAATAATATACTTACTGAATTAATGATATTGATACCTCTATAATAAATAAAAAATATTGAATTTGTACCTACTTCCTCATTATAGGGATGGGTAGGTACAATTCGTAACATATGGGGTTGCGTGCGTGCATCTATCTACGCATTCTGACTGACGGACAATAAGCCCCTTCAGTGAGCGGTACCTTTGAACTCTCAACGTAATTAGTTCGATCATGCGTGTATTGTACTTGCTTAGCTACATGCGCGTACCTTTCTAATAAAGCGATTGTACATACGTAGGTACAATTTCGTGGGTTTCTAGCTATTGGATAATAAGCTCTTATTTTTATGTTTACAATCTTGCATTTACATTGTGATACATGTTGTATTGGTATAATATATCAAGTATCCAGTTACATGAGAAACAAGTTTAAGATGGGAACGGGCTAGCATAAGATGAAGCCCAAAACCACAAAGCTTGATATTGGTATCAAAAGAGACAAGTTTTTATTAGAACCGACGCGACGCGATGTTAGGTGAAGGTTCTTAATGCATCTCTCTAAGTAAGTATATCTGTATTTTGATTGCTTTACATTTCCGATGGATTGACGATCTTCACAGGTATTCCCATTTTTATCTTTAAGTGTTAGTAGTTTCGTTGCAGGGTAGAATTAAGCAAAGTGTGAAACGTGCTGGGCGTTGGTGGCATACTGTCCCGGCAGGTCATCGCTCGCTGCTTGTTATTGGTCACGCTCGGGTTTGCGGGTTTTATCTCTGTTGATATTTTTGTCATGGCTTCTACTAGTGAAATTGATTGGTACGCTTCGATAGACGTGTTTTGCAATTGATGGTGAAACATTTGAAAAAAAAAGGACTGATTGTAGCAATATCTAGGTACTAATCAAAATATAGCCATAGAGGCGTTGGTTCAATGCCCAGGTAACTATTATTTAAAGAATATTTTGACGTATTGATAGATTTTCCATACGTTAGAGCTACGATCAAGGATCGCCAACCGCTTGCCCGGCGTGGCGATTATGGACATAACCTCCTATGGCAAGTCAGAACGGATCACGGCTCCTTGCTATGTTTCTGATCACGAAAGTCTTTAACCAGTCTGTCCTATCAATTATGAAATTGCAGTCAAAATGTGGACACTCATGGTAGGTTTGCTCCATAAATTTAAAATCGCTTAGCGAGCTATATAAAGGGTTATGCTTGGAGTCTCCCTGAAGGATCGATTACAGAGTGAAGTGATCCCACAGAGAACTAATGTCGTCAACATAGCCCACCGGATTTGTGAGCTGAAGTGGCCATGAGCTGGCCATAAGTAGTATTTGTTGCAGAACAGACAACCGCTGGGATAAACGAGTTCTTGGGTGGAGACCAAGAATTGGCAACAG
Organism: Meganola albula; assembly: GCA_936450015.1. Lineage (NCBI taxonomy): Eukaryota > Metazoa > Arthropoda > Insecta > Lepidoptera > Nolidae > Meganola > Meganola albula. The sequence continues at coordinate 8,166,347 of OW388144.1, read as the reverse complement.
TCGCAGGCAAAGGACGCCCTTAGACTAGATGGAATGACGATCTCAGCAGTGCAACTGGCAAGAACTGGATGAGAAAAACCACGGATCGTGCTCATGGGTGCTTTGGGGCGAGACCTATGTTCAGCTGTGGACTAGAATAGGCTGATTCTGAAGTAATCTAGCTATTAAGTCTATCAAGAGGTTTTATTGACTAATTATTAACTTCACTGCTTTCCACAATGCACTGTCCACTTGGTTAAAAGATCTAGCGGTTATAAAGGGCTCTGTGTGACACAGTCGTAGTCCAAAAGGGTATGAGTGCTCATGCGATGATTTACGGCACATTCCTGTAGTGAGCACGATGGGGATTCATCATTGCTCTCGCGCAGTGCGATGGGAACGAGATTAGTTCTCACTTAAGCTCACTGATAGAAAAACGTTTTGTTTTTTAATATTGTTTCGAATACTTTAGAAACATTTAGAACGGCGTGTTTCGAATTAGTCATCATTACGAGTAAAATATAACTACCTACTTCTGAATTATTGTAAAAAAAATTATAATATTTTCAGAGCGCTTTGTATTCCAGCCGTAACTAACATTTTGCAGTATATTTATTTATGATTCACATCTGTACAAACGTTTTGTAAGTTTGTAATGGTTTTATCAAGGCGTAGTATGTAAAACGTATAGTAAAACTTGTAATTTAAAAACTAAGTTACCTAAAAATGTAGGCACATGTCTATCCAGATCTTGTCAGTGTTTGTTGTGGCCAATAAATAACGTCACAGAAAACAAAACAAATCATTGTCAATGCATTCACATGGAAAAATTAATTATGACACGAACGTCCGGTTTATGTTTTAAACACGGACGATGTGTGAGCTTTTGAAATGTTTTCTCGTTTATATTCGTAATTGCGAGCGGATGTTACGCAATTGCGGTAGAACTGCCTAACTAAAGCGCTTGACCGGAAGTGCACTTCGGCGGGAGCAACGTTCCTCACAGGTTTACAACGATGCTTAATGAACACAGGAGCGGCTCTAAAGTCAGACCTTATTATTGGCTATGCAATAGGCACACTATATACAATTAGTTAGTTGGCTAGGCAGCAGTAATTGCCGCATACTTAGGGCGTGAACGTAAAATGCTTGCGCTTAAGAAATTATTGCTTTAATTGAGGAATGATCGTGGAATATATTTCCAATCGGTAGGTATCCTAAAGTATTCATTAAATTTCGTGCTTAAATTATATGTAACAAAATTATTGCACCCGTGCAAAACCGAGTCGTTATTAAATAACTATATTATTCACACTTGGATGTATGTATTAACATTTTTAACTCACTATGTTTATTCAAACACAATGAGTTGAAAATGGTAACAATCAAACGTAAAATACAACTTTACGAGTGAGTGTAAAGTTACAAGTCGTATAAGATTTCATTGCTGAAATTCAAACGCTCATTAAAACAAGGTCTCTGCAAAAAACACATCACGGTTCGCGAAACATGCTTGCCAGCTGTCAACCAGACGCTGCCGCTGAGAGGAAAAAAATAATATATTTCTTGTTCTCACTACTACAAGGGTTTCCACTGGGCGGGCGGTGCCAGGACATGTCCTACTGCTACTGGTACATAGTAATATAGTAAATACCTACTAACGGATTAACGCAAATCAAAACTTTACGTGAAGAACTCATAAAATAAATGTTATTCCCTTGTTGGTACATAAAACAGGGTTTAAATATAGTTGGGACCACCTGGTGCACTCTGCTCCCGAGTCAGGGCAGGGAACGTGATTTATGAGCCTTTGGCTATACAATGCAACCGCAAATGTAACCCTTGACTATTTTCTAGAGAGCAAATTGGTATAGAGATATTTCAAGAGGCGGCGATTAAAATTGGAATTAATGTTAAGTGTTTGAACCCCTATAAAATAACTACACAATAAAACAGTAAACTAGTTGACTTTAAATTAAAACAAAGTAATGAAATAAATTTAAAAAAATAATGTTTGTATGCACATTTATTATTTTATTTGTTTAGCTCTAAATAAAATTACAAGCTTTACACCCCTATTCTAAAGATTTATACTTAACTAAATGTAGTAGGAGGTGAGTTGTGCGGTTTAGCTCAGTACTTACTGGATACATATGGTCAGTTCCAAAGCTAACGGGTTAGTACGAAGGAATAGGACGATTGTTGTTCATTCCTCAACGTGGGAGGTCCCATTACCCACATATTATTATGTAGGTACCTAACTTGAACACAAAATAAAATTTGGCCTCTAATAGCGGTATCTACTTTTCTACGTTGTTTTTTTTCAACACCAAATAGAAGCAAACACAAGGATATAGTATGAAACACGGCAACCATTCATTGCATTTAATCGCTCCAACTTAAATTCTTCCACGTATGCGGTACGCAATTGAAACCTGCATAAAAGATACATAATTTATTAATTTATGGACTTGCTAACCAAAAAGTTTAACAATTAATTTGTGGAGCGGCGAATAACGGGCGCACCCTGATGACATAATGATTTGTTTTCGTCAAGATATCTTCCCCTGTCACATGGCGAGTCATCTCCCGAAGCTCTCGCGCTGACACCGTAGGCAATTAAGTTGTCACTACTCAACATAACATGAATACTTTTAAGAGAACACGTTGCTGATAGTCACTAAATATTTTTGTTATTTATTTATCTAAATTTTCCAAGTCAATGGCTCAGTTATAATGTAGTACCTACACAGACGAACCTGGACAAGTGGAGTAATAAAGACGATTGTGGTAGAGTAAAGCTAAATAGGTAGTTGGTAAAAACCTAAAAGCAAATGTTAGTTTCTTTGTTTTCTGAAAAAGGCCAGAGTTTAGACAATAAGAAGCACCTACCGAAAACTAATTAGGTTACGTCATTGTGGCAAGGTTTTCGCTTTGTACTTATTGCTAGTAGAGTTTAGCTGGCTTATTAACACTTAACATACTTAATTATAGCTAGCTAGCTGCCGACACAAACTGTTTGCGCGCCTAGTTTCTCATACTGTCGTCAGAGCACAAACACCGGTATGTCGTACCTTAGAAGTACACAATGCTCTCAACGATTGTTACTGTATTGTTTATAAATAAATTTAGGTAATATTGGTGAAGACCAGAGATGGGTAAAGACTCAGTAAATACTGTCACGTGAGTAAATACTGAGTAAATACTCTTTTATACTGAGTATTTACTAAAAATCGTCAGTAAATACTTTTTTTCATTTTTTATCACATTAATTGGTTCTTTCCAGGAGCTTGACATAGAAAATACGACCCATTGAGGATAGGACCCGCTAAGGATTTAATTTCTTTAGCTAATTCATACAAATGCCGAACCAATGTAACTTTTCCTTGTAATTTTTCTTAGTACCTAGTTGGAAATGTGCTTGAAAATAGATAAGTTAGCTAGGTATTGCTTAAATTTGATAATTTCGTACCCAAAAATATGAAATAATTGTAACACACTAAAGTCCATATCACCAACCACACTAAGGGGCTACTTAGGTAAGGTTTCTTTGTTTTATATTGAAGGGATATAATGTTTTGCATAAAACAATAGAAGGTATGCGACTTGCTATTAGTTTCTCTGTCACTTTTTTGAATGAAGTTAGAAAATAATCGAATGAGAGGCAAAATCAGACAAACATCAAGGACATGCTTATTCGTGTTCCTCAGTCGTAGAGTGCGCTCGTGTGTGTTTACGTTGTAAATCCATTTTGAATTTGGCTTATTCTTACGGATCCTATTCTGATTTATTGATTCTGTAGGCATAGGTACTTACATATAGGAATAGAGCAAATAATTTTAATCATAGAGTCCTGAATTAGACCAACTGATTAACCGATTCGCTAAAGTAGGTAAATCTAATTTTAACACACACACACACGCGCGCAAATATTTTAAAATGACAAAGTAACAATAATTAAGGTATGCAACAAATATATTATTTTCTTTTTCTAATAGTAGGTATACTAAGAACTAGAAAGCTACCTTTCCGAAATAATTAGATAGACCTTACGCGGTATGCGGAAAACGGCGAGGCGAGGTAGCTGAGGCAGAGCAAGGTCCATCCTCTCCAAGTGACCCTCGACTTATGAACGACGCAGGTACTTACAGGCATGCATGGGAGTTTTTGCAATTAGATACCTAAATCACCTCGGACGGGAGAAGTCACCCGAGTGCCACCAGTTCGGGGCTGAAGGGCATGGCGCTGCATAAGCTGACCAAGTGCCCGATGTGGTCGTCATAGACTGGTCGCGATGGCTGGGAAAGAAGAGAGGGTGGCAAACATCGTCCCGCTCCGCAGCTTCAGATGCTGGCCGGCGGGTTAGCCCACTGCCAAAGATTTTAGGGGGTGTACCGGGCTTAGCTGCTTAGAGCTGGAAACCCTGCTGGGTCTTGCTTACCCTTGCTACAAACAGGAGTACCACTCCCCCCGTGTCTGTCCAGGGCGAGGAGATGCTAGAGACATTTCCCTTTAATAAAAGAAGTGGCTGAAGCTGGCTAGGAAATGGAATGAACTACGTTTTAACATAGCACAGTTGTAGAGAGCTATATGTCTAGTCCACTTGCCAGTACGGCTAAGATCTAGTCCCTTAGAGAGGCCATGGTTGAGCGCTTAAACTTGTCTCTTAAAGCTGTTTCCGACTGGGGTGACGCCAATCTAGTCAAGTTTAATGCTGCTAAAACCCAGGCGTGTCTATTCTCTGCTAAAAAAAGGCCATTCAATTGGCTCCTACTTTTCAAGGTGTACACGTGCCTATTACAGACCACCTTGAGCTTCTTGGCGTCAATATGACTTCGACCCTCATTTGGCCCGTACATTGAGTCCATGGCCCAACTAGCTGCCAAAAAGCTAGGTGTCCTCGCGAAGCTGCGTCAGTACTTCAGGCCGAAACAGATGCTCGAGCTATACGAAGCACAAGTTCGTTCATGCATGTACTGCTCGCATCTTTGGGTTGTGTCAGCTAAATACCAACACGAGGCGTTAGAGTCTATAGTAAGGCGAGCCAAGAAGCTTATTGGCAACGAATCCCTCGTCAAGGCTAAATTGAAAAGACTCGAGCATCGCCGCATAGTTCCTAGTCTTTCGGTCTTTTACCGGATACACCTCGGAGAGTGTACGTTGGAATTACACAATGTTATTCCCCCATCCCCGTTCTTCCATCGGTCAAGTAGAGGTACGGCTATGCGCCATCGTTATATGGTGGAAATTCCACGGGTACGCACATTGTGCGAACTGCCAAATTGTGGAATCCACTGCCGGCATCTGTGTTCCAATAGCTATGATCTCCCGGTTTTCAAGTCACGAGTGAACCGGTATTTACTGGGTAAGCGCGTTCCATCGTAGACTGCATCATTGTTTCACATTAGGCAAGTTGTGGTTAAGCGCAACCCTATTTTAGGATAAAAAGAAAGTCAAAGTAACTGAAGGTCACACATAGTATAAGTTGTTTTGGTGGTTCATCATCATCATCGGCCTGTTGCAGTCCACATACAATTCATTTCACCCTGTTATCGGCTTGCCGATTATCTTTCGCAGATCGCCACTCCACTTAACTGGAGGGTATGCTATACTACGCTCTTCAAAACGCAGTCTACTCAGAAAATTGCTTACTTTTTCGTTCAGTTTCGGCACTTTTTCTGCCGAAAACGGAACTGGCATAGCAGCTGCATTTTTCTTCCGAAACTTGCCGCAACCGAAACCGAACTTTTGGTCGGTCACTAATCTATCTATTTATATAAAAATGAATCCCTATTTCCCTTGGTCCCACCATATTATTATTATATTATTATTATTATCACGCGTGAACGGCTGCTTTCGCTAATTCTATTTTTAGAATATTTCTTGAAGTACGAGATTGTTTTTTAAGGAAAAAAGATAAAAATAAGAAATTGGGAAAGGAAAATTAGAAAGACAGAAGTTATCCGAAAGAAAAAGTCACAGCCGAAAACTGGGCGAGATATTATAAAAGGAAAGCCGAAGGAAAAGCAATTAGTATTCATGACTTAAACTGCCGTGGTTATATTTGGGTGGTTATATTAGGTAGGTCTGAGACCCGGTAGATGGCACTGCTTTACCGGGCAGGACGACGTCAACCGGGTCCGTTATTTATAGATAAATTTTAACCCAGACCTAAAAAAAACCCATCATGCTCATCACACAAAGATTTGTTCGGGGCGGGAATCGAACCCCCGACCTCCGGCATAGCAGTCAGTTCGCAAAAAAGACACTCCACTATTGTCAAAAGTATTTACTCATGCGTTAGAGTAAATACTCAGTAGAAATGAGTAAATACTCAGTTTTTACTATTTACTCAGAAAATACTAAAATAGTATTTACTCACCGCCCATCTCTAGTGAAGACGTATCGTCGTCGTCCCATTGAAAAAGGTTCCGGTAATAATGGCATTGCGCAAAGTTAAGTGTGAACTGTATCTATGCGGTGTACTGAATTGAACAGTGCCTGAGTGACGTCATATCGCAGTTTCAACACTGTCCAAACAAAGCCACAAGCCAGCCTCTGGCACACATTGTGTGCTCATTTCCAGGACAAACAATGAATATCATCGGGAACTAAATTTACATAAACTATTAAACTGAGCGGGAGGTCTTCAAAATCAATTATGTTCATTGCTTATTTCAATGTGTCTCCGCTTCATACGATCGGCCGATAAATTTGAAATGACTTAACCCGTATTTCTGAACATTTAATTTAATCTAATTGTAGTTTCTTGCTTAGTGTCTATTGCTTTTTAACGAAGATAAATAGAATTTTGATTGTCTAACAACTTTAAACGTTTGGTTGATTACATATCTGGTCATAGGCGCGAAGTTACCTAAGTCATACTTTAAAGGCAAAAGATAGTTTCTTTTTCCTTTCTCAGCAAAAGATTTTAGAGCAAACTAGGTATATACCTATTAAAGTACTTAGTGATTCTCACCACATAGCGTAAACATGCATGTGTAGTACCACCTACAACAACTGCAATAAAATGCAACGCTAACACGAGTGTCTTCCAGTATGTTATAACACTTATTTTATCACATATACCTTTACATTCCTTACGGACGCTCTGTAATCCCACTAAACCACAGGCCCGTATGATTCCTACTGCATAATCAAATTACATTAATGGTTAGTAGCCCTCGATAGTCGGTACCACGGTCGGTACCCACGCTACGCATCAGAATTACTCATCGCTCAGTTCATACTCAGTCAATAAGTGCTTTATTTATAGCGGGGTAGTACCTACATCTTCAGTTGGACCACTTTCATAGTCGTACACAAAACCGCGATTAACACTTTCTCCGCGACAAATTGAGATTTATTGGACAGGCCTATCGAAATTTTAATACATTGGTGTACCCAAGTATCTTGAAGCTTTCATTTCAACCTTTTTATTTTCAACTAACTATCTTACGAGTTGAGAGAAGACCACGCAGACCAAGTGTAGGTTTGTAGTACCTGCTGCACAAACCTACACTTGGCCTGCACATGTCCTCGATTGATTAGTTCTTAGACATGGCGGTTTTCTCACGACGTTGTTGTTTCTTCACCGATATTAAGCGGTAGCGATGAAACAATTCACACAAAGATGTGTGGGCACGACCGGGAATCGAACCTGGGACCTTATCTTTAATAGGCGGAACCGATACCGCTGCACCACCGCTGCTCTACCACTTTAACCTATAGCCTTAGATTAACTAACTATGTACCAATTAATACTGACACAATTTTACAACAAAGAACTTAGATTTGTAGAAAATGTTTTAAAGAGATCGTCATCATCTCGTCATTCCTTGCCTCTTTCCTATTTCTGTTGGGGTCGGCTCCCAGTCTAGCCTAATGCGGCTAGCTACCAGAATTATACGAGTGACTGCCATTAGACCTCGAAACCCGTAGGGAACTAGTGGCCGAGATGGTTAGACCAGGTGTCAGATTATATTGGCTTCTGATTACATGTAAAGATCGTCATAGATGTGTTAAATCACAACGTAGACCGACGGCTTAACGTGCTCTCCGAGGCACGGAGGGAAGTTCCTCAACTAACCAGACACCGAAACAAATCTTTGTTGTTACACAAATATAATCCAGGACGGGAATCGAACCCGCGACCTGCCGGGCACAGTATTGCCCAATCGGACGGCTTACACCGCTCGATTACCGAGGTTGTCTTTAAAGAGATACCTATGAATAAAAAAAGTAATACCTACTCAGTACTTAAACTCATTTATTACTCTTATTGGTCTCTTTAGTACCTACATGGGCCTAAAGTGTTAAAATGTAAGTTTGTGAAAATATAAACTAAAACGGTAAAACTTCAAACCATAAAGAATTAATGAAGCATAAAAAGGGTCCTCATAACTTACTTTAAATTATAGCATAAAAATAATAAATTATCAATAAATAAATTTTATTTTATTGTCAAATAAATAAAGCGATGCAAAAGAAATAAATATTATAGCGGAGTATGCCGCCAGACACCAAAGTTTTTTAGGGCAGTAATTATTTTAGTATTATTACTATTCTCAACCTACTTAAAGTTTAAGGTGTTATGTAAAGGTATCGTTGTATACAAGATAGTGCAACATTATCAATAATGTCTGTTGAACGCCAGTGCATGCTCTGCGTTGATAAAATAGTTCAAAAGGTTATCATTTTGAACGTGAATTCAACTATTGTTAAACTTAATATTGTACTAGGGATTCAAAAGTTACATAGTTGAAAGTATTTTTACCAACCCAAATCATACCTGCTACCCTCTGTGATAGGTGAGGGCCCATCCCTTAATTTAACCGTAAAAATAAGGGTGTTACTGGCCATCATCATAATTCACTGGGGGCGACGAAGACAATATTAGTTTATAACCGGTCGACTTGCTCGTGCTATCATTTAAAATAACATAGTAATATATAGTCACGCAATTCCCTGCATTGATTACTTTCAAAAAATGAATTTTTTTATGGTTTTAACTCACAAAAAGAATATATAGCAGAGCGTGGTTTCGATCCACGGACCTCTGGGTTATGGGCCCAGCACGCTTCCACTGCGCCACTCTGCTTATGGGCGTCAGGGTGAAATTATGGTTTAGTTAGACTACCAGTCTTACCTATTTCAGTAGTACACAGAAGCAACAAAGAAGACTAGACTTTAATTATTCGTAGGTCCCTTTACTAAAAAAGGGGGTTATAAGTTTAACGTAAGTATCTATGGTCTTGTTGTGTTTAAACGAGTCGACCATAAATGTTACTTTTTTTATTTTAAAGTTAAATAGGTCTTTGTTACCTAGGTTCTATGAAAAATCTACTCAGTTAGAACTAGTTCTCTTCTAGATAATGAAGAGATAGGTCTGATAAAACCTGTAAAAGGTTTGATCAATTTGAAATTGGTACTCAATACGTAACTAATTTTTTTTAAGAAGGTTAAGTTTTTTTGGTTAGTGGTATTTTGTGCGCATCTAATTTAAAATTTTATATAGTCATTACAGCTTCATTTTTATGACGCCGATGTATGTTGTTTACGCGGCCGTAATAGTCTCTTTAAATAGACTAGTATTATTTACTTATCTACCTAATGCTGGCTTAGATAATAATTAGGTAATAGATAACCAATCCATAAGTTATAAATAATCATTAGAGCTTATTATACCGAAACTAGCTAGCTAAATTGGCATCATTACCTATTGTTTCGACAAAGTTTCCAACTCAGAACAGATTGACAAATAAATTGCAATGTCCGTCTTAATTTAGTTACCTTCCTAACTACCTACGCAATAAATATGCCTCTAACTAAAAACAAGAGTAAAGTCCTACATAATGGTAAATTATCATAAACCTTTTTAACGTAAAAGGTAACACAAGATTACCCAACTTTGACCGTGCGTGACCGTTCCATCAGCAATGTAGAGTTCCCAAACATTAACATTACTAAATGACTAGATCTGTGACAATAGAGATGAATTTAACCGCCGACAATGCTCAAAGGGTCCGTCCTATTTTAATTGGTACTCGTAATTAATTAAAGTCACTGACCGAGCTATTGTTTAATTCGTATCTAATGGCCACGATTTAGCTCTATCTACTCCAAATAGAACACTGTTTCGTTTAATATTTCTTTAAATTAAATCAAAGAGCTGTTATATTGCTTCGTTATCACTGAGCAGAACACGCGCACACCAATAACTGAGTACCAATAAAGATAAGCATACAGCAGGTTATAAAAATAGAGGTTGCATATTGATGTCATTGAGAATGTAAATACACAGATTGGATAATTGAGTCGGTGACTGTGATCTCACTTACCTGTTTAATTGATATGAGATATAATAGGTGAGACTACAGGCAGATAATACCTACTATATCATAAGAACAACCATGGCCACCATTCTGCGGTAAAATATTATGTGTAGTGGCTTAATTATGTTGTTTAATATCAATACTATAAAATTTCGTAAATTGTATATTTTTGGTAGGTATGCTACCTAAATAATTATTCCAGAAATTAGTGTTACTAGACTAAAGCAATAGATATACATCTATATAAATAACTGCTGTCTTTCCCAAAGGTACAATAAAGTTTTAATACAAATACATAGTAAGCTAATGTACATTTTACAAAGATAATATGATAATTATTACTGAGGCCCATCCATTCATTTTATGCTATTAACATTTTAACGAGTTTCTGATCGATTAAACGCATATAATATTACATCCACGAACATAGTAGTTAATGCATACAACGCAACTAAATAACTAGAAACTGATTATCAAAACTAATGCACATCTTTAAATTCTTAAAGTGAGACGTTATGTTAGTCAAAGTAGTAGTGAGCGATGCCAAGAAGAGTACCGGCGCGTTAGCGACACGTGAGACAATTTCATATGGCTTATAACACCTCAAATTAAACGGATGTCACGTATAAAAACCTTAAGCTAGAAAGCACAACGCTTCATAGAACAGATGGCTGTCGAAATTATTCGACACGTGAAAAGCTGAAGAAATCAAAGTTGCAACCTCTCTACAATATTTCGAAATAGTTTTATTTTACACCAAAACTGGCGCGTGCGCAGCTTACGAAAGTAACTAGATGTAAACAGATATGGAAATGGGACATCAGTGGATACGGCGACACCTTTGTTATCAGTCGTAGGTAAGTAAGTACCTACTTACTGCCTTCCAGCAATACAGTGATCTTATTATTCTTGAACTAGATAACTTACTGGGGCTTGTGGAGGGGCCTCCTTATAGTACCTACACACACTGCAGGGCATCGACGTAGTAAGAAAGTGCGTGTATAAACAAACGACTATAATTCTAAACAGCAGATCAAGATACTCATGCAATATTTCATGTTTTATAATCTTCAATAAACAGTTAATACCCCACGAGGTATGCATTTTGTATCAAAGATAACAGTAACAAAACAAGCTCGTTTAACCTGTCTTTAATCATGCGGTATTCATAGTTATCTATGTAAATCCGTTTCTTCTGCCGAATGAGTGAAGACGTTCAGTTTGGTATTATCAGTGTAGGTAACTACAAGAAACTGTTATTCATAACAAAACAATGGAGCTTAATCAAAAGGGCGGGCGCCTGTTGTTGGGTATTTCGTTTGATTTATCAATCTGACAGTGAGTCCTTTGTTTTCTACGAGCTTTGATCATGATGGCACGCGGCGGACAAAACTTCCCTGACAGAATATTGAATTAACATGATTTCTGGCGGCACAAAGTTACCTGCATAGTTTGTATGCAACATAGAGACTATAAAATAAATATCGAAGAGAATTTTGAGAAGTCAAATACTAAATACATAAATCGCGTATTGCTTAAAATTGTTTCGAGGATTAAAAGAAATCAAAAGGATCTACAGGATCTACTCCAACCAGATTTTTTATGTATTTTTTTAACACAAAGGTGTAGGCTTAGATTACTCAAGATCGGAGGAAGAAATAATTCTAACCCAAATGGGACTTAAAAAGTTTGTTGTTACAAGTTTTAAACAGGAAACCAAAATCCCTTTATTGTCATTAGAGAAATGTAAATGTAGTAATATGGTATTTACACTAAGGGGGTCTTATTTGTTCATTTGACGTAATGAATGATATATAACTATGTTTTGTTTTACGAGGGAAGAGACATAAGGTTCCGCTCAATAGATTGTTGGTACTACTTTTCGAATGTTTGTTGTCTACCACCGTATCATTGAATTGGACCTTTGCCGTTACGAGAGGGGATATAGCAAATTGCTCTCTGATGGCTATTTCCGAGAATGAGGGACACGACGTTCTATTCAGCTATGCGTAATATGCGTATCACCAAGTCAAGTATGTATTTAGCTTTTCTATTTGTTCTTAAAGTTATTTGTTTGAGTTATTGAGGAAATAACTAGCTATTTGTTAAACACCCACATAGTAGAACGTTTAGATGTTTTTTTAAATCAATGCTGTTGTATTTCCATTCATCATTGAATTTGTAATCGATATTTACCTAATAGAGATACCATGTGCCCGGAAAGGTGGAACGTTTTTTCGTGTTGCTCGTATCTCCAGCTGTTCAATGTAATTTGATTCAGTTAGTTAATGGGACGCGTGTAATACGTGCATTGTGAGGAGACATTCGTGTCACTATGTTGCTACCGTGCAGCTTTTGTGAGCATTCTTTGTGCTAGAGATTCGTTTGGCACGAGCACGCATCAGGGCGAGGCTGTAAGCAGGTGTTTAACGCACGGTTTAACTGACATTACTGTTATTTTTCGGTATGAAATGTTTCCATAGACATAGATTTACTGCGACTCTTTTTAAAGCGATTTCACTTTAGTTTAGGATAAAGAATATCCTTGTCCTAAATAACTGCACAATACAGTAGCATCAATTTACATTGAAAGCACTTGAAAGTGGCCAGCTCTACCTTATGATCAGTTCGATAACATAAAGGAGTGATTTATTTCAAACAGATTTCAAGTACCGTCCATCTATCATGTGCGCTGCAAATGTGGCGCCTGGATCGGTAGCCGGCGTCTGCGCAGAAGCAAGTGACGTCATACTCTCCAGTACTCTGACCCCAAACAAAGAACAACGTAAAAGCTATTAGTTTAGTCCTGCCATGCTGTATTAATTAGCCAGTTCAGTAGAAAATAACAGAATTCCTTTAGTTGTCTTGTAGCTAAACAGATAACTTGGGGTTAGATTTATAGCTGTCAGTTACAATTTGCTAACGAGTGTAAAACATGTCAGGGCTTTAAGATAAAGATCATGGTCTTAACTCCGTATTATTGAATGCAAATTTGCAAACGAGACAAGTATCGTTTGGAGATAGATTGAATAGTAAATTATATTTACACTGGCATTGTCCTGTCAAACAGTTTACGGCCTTACTTGGCCCATAAATACATAAACCCCTGCGCGTTTGGGATTGAGACGTCATTAATTATGGTGAGAAAGCAATATAGAGCCATCGTATCGGCTTTAGAGTTTCTTTAACAAGCAACCCATCTTTGCACAGGTAGCACAATTGTTCGAAATGCTCTGTTAAATTATCTGTCACTATTTCAAATGTCTTTGTTAAGTAATTTGAAAAATGTCTACCAATCATTATAAAGCTACACGTAAATTGTTTAGAAGTAGCTATCTAATATTTACTAGTTTTAGATAGGTAATTAAAAAAAGTACATTTGCTTAAATGGTATTTATACCTATTATTATGATTGGTAAGGCTGATATGTATCTCGGGCAAAGGATTAGTATTGCCATTAACGCCGCAATGCTGCTAGCCTTCTGGGTTACCTTCTCGGAAGATACCGATAGATAAGTTTTTGTTATATTAGGTAGGTCAGATATTAGTTAGTTTAGTGTTATTCAGTTAGTTCCTTTATCTTGTCCAATCGTATCTTTATGTTGTAAATAATTGGTTTTAGAACTTATTCAATATCAGTATTACCTTAAAGATTTTAACGAAGGGACGTTAAATCTCAAATATTTCGAGTTTGTATAGAGAAATTGTATGGAATTATGTTGTGTTACTTTCCGTGTATTGTATCTTAGCGTGCGGCTAACGAAGGGCAGGTAAGCAGGAGGTTAGATGGTCAGCGATGTTCCGTCCGCTTGTAAAGCCCTCGGCGAGGCGCGGCGTGCATCCCGGGACAACAATGCCTCTGTATAGTTTCACGCTGTTGTGTTAAATGCTTAGCCCCAAGTTATTTGTTCTTGTTAGCTTTTAAAACGTGCGTTTGGCCATCATACACCTTAGCTTTTTTGTCACAATGTACTTTAATAAATATTTGATATTTTTTGGTCAGTGGCGTGCTTTAGGAGAAACCTATGTCCAGCTGCCGACAAGAATAGGTTAATCACGATACTTTGATACCTATCAATAGATAAATATCAACAAATGAGCAGATGATACACAGTCGCTAGTTATTCCCCTGAGATAGGTCTGAACGAGTTTTTTTTTATTAAGTACGGTATGTTAGCATTAATTAAAAGTTATAGATCGTTGAGTTTCTAAATACTCGACATTTCCGTTTAAATTAACATCCCATCTAGAATTACGAAATTTTTATTGAATATTCTTGTATTTTATCAACAGAAGGAAGGCGTGGGCCAGGCGCATGCGTTCCGGAGCAAATCGTTCAGAAAGCCTCGGCCATGTCACTGGTGTCACCTGCCAGTTCATAATCAAGGATCCTGCTGTAGAGGTAAGCTAGCTAATATAAATAGGCTATATTATAGATGTTATGCCGATGCCGAAATTATCCTTTATATTTAAGGCTAGATAGTATAATCTTCTTTCGTATATTAGATTCTATATAAAAATCTAAACATATAAAAAAGAAAGTAGTCAGCCTAAACCGGCAGGTTTAAAGACGCAAATTTGCTAAATAGGATCCGCATGATGTCTAGGGACGCACTAAGAAAGGATTTTTAAAGTTCACTCCCTAAGAGCTAAGGGGATGAAGCAGAGTCCACGCTGACGATGACGACGCCGCGGGCGGATACTAGTTAGTTTATTTATGTTTCTTAAGATACTAAGTAATTGACGTTTATTAGTCTCACAATACTGGAAACATCGGAACCAATTTGGCTGTAGGGTTTGAAATATTCGTATGGGTCTAAAGAAAGTGTGAAAGGTAAAAAAATATAATTATTTTACACGGTGCCTACACAGGTCGTGGGGTTACCTTCTTTAAGTATTTCAAACTAACCTTATAAGTTATTCATTAGTTATATTGTACTTGTTAATTAACGGATTGATCGACTAGATTTAAATTGATAAAACTGTCTTTCAAATCAAAACATATTACCTTGCAATTAATATAGTTATTAGTTAATTAATACAGCTAACAGGAGACAGATCATTCATTAGCTTGCTAGATAAATAGGTGCGATTTATTAAACGGGTCTATAATATTTACCTTGCAATCAAACTTTCGTCTTGTTGATACTAAAGGTCAACAACAAATAAAGTAACACTGTGTCAAGTCGTCGTGTTTATTAAATATCACGTTTCTTTCTCGTCGAGATTGACAATCAATGGCTTGCAAAATGCTAGTCCACTTCAATTACAAGTTACTAAATCACAGAAGTACAAGGCATTGTAATGGTTCAGTAATGTTATAATAGTAATAAAATATACAAATGAAAATACAATAAATAGGTAGGTACGCTAAAATATTATGATAATAATAATAATATTATTATTTTGTATGACGTATACCTATAGCTATTTATTAATCTATCTATTTTATCTCAGTATGGAATTTTCAAGTGAATTTCAGAAAGAATAATGATTAAAATAAATGTTAAAATCTTTTAATTTTCTGAGCGTTAATAAATCACTTAGCTGGCTTTTGTTGTTAATAATCAGATTTTTAATTGAATTTATTTAATTAGGTACTTTTTGTTTGTTCCAGTGTGCAAATATGTTTGTCACTCAGCATGCGAGAGTAAGGTACGTACAATACCAATTTATTAATACATACTATTGTGTTTATAAAGTGAGTGCTACCTGCATATGTATTTATAAAGTGATTTGCATCTGATCAGTGCCAATCGTGAAACAAGTTAATGCAACTAAACACAATTATAATGTCGCATTATTATAATATGGGGGTACCTATTTATAGACAAACCAATTTGTAGTACTTATCTATTTATTATTCAGGCCATGTACAGGTACATGTACTCTACAAAGTACAGGCGTGGTAGAGAAGTAAAATGTTTTCAGTGTCTATAATACGAGTTTCCTATCCTCCCTTCCGGGTATAATAAACTATACTTTTTGTATGGAATCAAGATATAGCGCCCTTAGCGACAACTGTATGTAAATAAAATAATCCATACAAAAATTGTAGCTTACTTTAGTCGCTAGTAAGGATAGTAAACACGTAATAATGGCATTAATGTATATACGCTACTAACATATTTCAACTTTGTAATAACCATTCTTTTTAATAACATTAAATTACAAATATGATAAGTAAATAAGCAAAATCGTATGAATGGTAAACTTTACTACTGCTACTGCCCTCTATATTCTTTGTGCGGTATTAGTATTTTATAACAAGCTGCGCATGCGCAGCCCGATATCGTGCAGCTATGATTTTTATATCAGTATTAATAGAGGGCGCTCTAGTACTGAAACCAAAACCTGAATATTAACTAATGCTTTCAAAATCTTTTTAAAGTTAGCATTTCTTTTATTGTACTAGATTAGGATTTTATTGTACTTGATTGTAGCACTTCCCTTGTTGTTTTAAGTAAAAATTGTGTGTAAATAATTTGTAGCTGTGTTCAAACTATGAAATTTGCATACATGTATGTATATCCTGGTGAGATCACTCGTACCATGACCTCATGCACTGATTGTGTGATGTTTATCCTAGCTCACCCATTTAAAATTCATGTGCTACTTGATACTCCGGTTTTATTTCTCTGTTCGTCCATATTTAGCGAGTCTTAACATTGATGGCAATCATCAATCTAATCTCTTAACACCACGCATCCTTGACGCATCGCTGTCACTATATTTGATCAAGAGATGTTATAAATATGAAATTTTGGATATTAAATAAATAAATATAAATAATATAAATATAAATATTCTGGGACATCAACACACACGGTCATCTGGTCCAAAGCTAAGTAGAGCTTGTGTTATGGAAACCAGATAACTGGTATATACTATACATATAATACTTTTCTTTTGTAAATATATACTTATAATAGATATTTACACCCAGACTCGACACAAACACAAATGTTCATCACTAATGTTTTGTCACGGGTGGGAATCGAACCCACGACCTGCGGCGTGAAAAGCAAGTATCTTACCGACCACGCCACCAGCCCGTCATATTGTTAGGGAATCAAGAAAAATGTTCAATCAGTTTCAGATTCTGTTATGGATTTAAAGTTTTTCGGATTATCCGCTAATTTATAAGTCGTATTTGAACTCC
Organism: Meganola albula; assembly: GCA_936450015.1. NCBI lineage: Eukaryota > Metazoa > Arthropoda > Insecta > Lepidoptera > Nolidae > Meganola > Meganola albula. The sequence continues at coordinate 8,148,872 of OW388144.1, read as the reverse complement.
CTTTTCCGAAATCGGAAACTTTTACATCGAACTTTTACATCTGACTCGATTTCCGCTACAGGTAGATTTTTTCAGATATCCGATAGTTTCAGTTCGGTTTCTTAAGGAACGTCATAGTATTCCTGCTTGAAACATGAATGGGTTTAGAATTAGCTGCAGTATGTCGATGACAGCGATGGATTAACGTTGAGGTTTCGTCGTGAATTGAATGTTAATGGTTTGGTCCGTTGGTCACGCTTCTATTGTTCCATGTCATACCGAATTTGGACACTAAGCAAGCTATGTTCCGTTACTGAAACATTATGTTACATACTCACAATATGTAAACAGTTTACCGCTTATGTGCTTCAGTTTTTTTTCAGGCGATTTGTCACTGACCGTTTACAGCCCTTTTAAGTGTTCCATCGCTGGGCACTATTCTTCTCTGAACTTTCTTACGAGTTAAGAGACTATAAGCCTTAATCCACACATGAGTGCGGGTTGGTGGATGGTATATGTCTTCGAATCTCGAATGATTCGTTTTTTGGTCTGCCCTATTTCTTCCAGCATAACAATTACAAAATTGCCTACCTTTTGTAGCTCTTATAATCCCAAAATATATTTTTGGATATTTTTTTGGGACATCTATTTACACAATTACTTATTAGACACTTTCACTTATAGCGCATTAAGATTTTTTTTAATTTTGGCGTTAAACCACCTATCACCAGTTGAATTAGGAAAATGAACATCCTATATACGAATATTGCTTTGTATCCCTTAATACGTATGTGTATTCTAGGCAAAAAACGTCTTTGATGTTAAATTGATTGGAATTCAGCGGTTCAAAGTTAACTGGTTTAATTTCGTTTAATCGCCGCCAGATTCCGCGACGCCTCGTTCAAGCAAGCTTGTCATTAAATTCCCCTCGCGTGCTGCTGCTAAAATTAAACATTAATTACTGTTGAAGCTGTATTTACTATTTGTCAACGAAAATTTTGAATAATATTGTATTTAACGCTTAGGTACTCACATCTGTTTTACTTTTGGTACGTACTTATATTAATTGCATATTTTAAATGTAAATAACGATCTTAAAAATAATGTTAGTTTAAGTTGATTTTAAGCCTTATTCATAAATTAATGCTATTCTTTTGACCTAAATATTAACAAGGCATCTAAGTACGTAGGCATATAAGGCATATAAGGTGGTATCAAAACCATAAAATGACTAAGATAATGTCTTTGTGATAGGAGATACACACTTTGGTTCTAGGAAATAAGGTTGCTAGCTCGTAGCCCGATGACCTCTGACACGTTTATGTTTATTAACCAAGCTTCGCACTCATTTCCGATGTTATCGGCGTGTAAACTGCTATTACCTTGATATAATCTGTGGGGACCCTGAAATAGTCCCGGGTCCCAGCTACCTTCATAAAATGTTACTGCACCTTGCTTAAATTTCTATCATATTTGTATTATAATATTATGGGACATTAATAAGTAAGCAGAGTTTGTGCTGTACCTGATAACTGATAGCTATACTACACATATGCTACTTTTTTGTACATTTATGTACTCCTCATAGGTACTTAAATTAGGTGAAACTGCAAGCGGCATTGGTGAAAACATTAGGAAGGTTCCAGCGGTAGTTAACATTCTTTGATAATGTGTCCTAAGTGATAAGAGGTAATTGAACCAAAACCTAAGGGTTAAAAATATGTAATAATTAACAGACTGCGGTAGGTCCCTAACTGCAAAACAATTTACAACGGTAAATATTCCTAGACCACACAAGTGAAATATTTTTAGAAGAACTTGTCAGTTGTTGCTGTAACTGCGTTTATACATGTAAAATATTGAATAAAATTTATACTTCAATAAATATAAACATTCATGACATACAAACATAAACATACACGTGTAGGTTCTGCGATCAAAACTTTCATGTTTCTACATACATATCTAAGTCCACGATGACGGCTTTGTATAAAAATAGAGCTTAAAAATGTATGTTACAAGTTTTATATTACATATGCACATCATTTTAATATATTATAATAATATGCATTTTAACTTTACGTTCAATCTAAAAAACAACAAAATTAAAAAAGTGTTTTTATACCTGAAGATATGTTTGTTTAAATTTTTTTACTCATTTATTAAAAATTGTTTTCTTCTATTAATTTGAAACACGTCTATTTTTTTATATACATAACACGTCATATATTTTCTAAATAGGACTAAACCAACTTCCCATTAATAATAACTGTTCTGTGTAATTTCGTCAGTCTAAATCGACAACAGCATAAAGCTTACAATTTTAAAACCCATCCAAGTCCCGGGAAACTTTAGTTGTCTTGTATCTCGCACGAATTTAATCAGAAAGATGAAGGACTCTGAAGGAGTTGAAAAGTTTAGTAGCCCGCTTCCCTCGGAACAAAGTGGTTCTGCTAATATGCTTCTTTGACCTATATCAAGCTTCACGAGTAATACACTCAAAGAAGACTACTCAAGCTGTTTCAGTAAAAATGTTGGCAAAATCGTCTAAACGTAAGATATTGGAGGTCTAAACATATTAAAGTCGAAAATAGATAGTCGAAAATATCCAGATGTATGTAAACCATTTTCCAGAGGAAATTAAAATTCCTTTTGCTTTCACATTACATATTTTATTAGCGCCTAACTTATAGAAAATCTATGTGCACACTATTATATAACTATCTTACTTCTTACTTATTAGCCACTTAACTATTTAGGCAAACTACTAATATGAGTATAAGTAGACCTCGATATTAATGTGGCTACTAAATCTTAGGATTAGCTGTGCACACGTTATCATTAAGATTTAGTGGTCACCTACATGCGAGGCTCACGACAAATGATGCTAATGTCCTCTTATCAAGATGTTACCTCTGGCGAAATGTGATAACTAGTGTCAGGTATCTAGTCGCACCTACTTTAATTTCACTAGAAGAGAGTTTAGAAATATTTCAATTAGCAAAGATATTGTAAATTTACTTGCAACTAGTTATTTGTAATATGTCAGATTAAAATGAAAATTATTGCTTAACAAATCTTCAAACACGGTCAACTTGTCAGCGTAGGTCCGACTTCATATGAACTTAGTTAACACAATTCACAAGGGTAAATAGAGAAGCGAGGAACAAAGTTAATTTAATTGTGAACAAAGAACATGAAAGAATAAAAACTAGTTCATGAAAATAAAGCAGGATATTTTAAACATTCTGCGGTTCTTATTTGAGTCAGGAAGTTTCCTCGCGGTATCGTGTCGTAAATCTACATTGCTAATGAAATGAGACTGTGCACCGGTATTGAGAGCTATCTACACCTATCTACTTTTAGAATGGTTCCAATAGCGTATTAAGCCTTTATATTCAATACCTAGTTTCATTAATAAAATTCTCAGAAAATATATTATTACCTAAATACATAGGTACTTTCTAAAGTGTACTTCACCAAATTCACTGTTTATTGATTTTATTTACTGATGTGATTCTTACAAAATAATATAGCTATTCCTATGTATACTGCTTAGAATAATTTCAATCGAGATAAAAATCTTGAATAGAAATAAGATGCGTAAAGTGACGAGCAATATGGGCTGCCATTCCCGAAACGCGGATCACTTGAAAACCCGTTACTTGGCTTTATAAATGTAAATTGAATAATAAAATTCTCGTAAATTTCACTTGATACATACCACAACGTAAGGGCACAAACACACAAACTGTATCTGAGTAACTATAGTGATAGTCTCTCAATTGTGTTTAATGTGACAATGGATAACCACAACAACATTAAGTTAAGTGTTATGTCAGTGCAGTAAAATAAAATTGTCCAAATTGATCAATGGCTGGTGAAATATTTTACAAAGGCGATGCCGCCGACGAGATCGCGCCAGACTGACTGTACTCCGTATCGGCCACCATCAGCAATAACCATTTTATTTTACACTCGCTTCTACTCGTGGATGCGAGGGTTCGAAACTCGCCGAAACATTGATTATTATGTGAGATACATTTCGACGTAAATTTTCATATCTTTATTTTGGTTTCTAAGTTGTATTCCCGGAACTTAAGAAAACCTGGTTAAAGTATGGCATATACATTTAATATTATAATTCATATAGGTTTGTAAAATTATTGCAGTTTTATTGAAAGCAATTTATGTCTTTAGTAGCTGCCGGTGCAGAGCGACATGGATATCTGTAAATGAATTCCGTAAATAAATGTTTAGCACCATTTCGCTGGAGGTAGTAAAATCTCGCGGAACCAAATATGTGAAAGACAGTTTAATTAAGCATATCGTTGAATTACTTTATTATGAGCACTTAATTCTGAGATAAGACATGACGACGACCTACCGACGACGACGACTCCTTCATTTAACAACTTTCATTTACTTTGTAGTGTGATTTTGAGTTCAAATGTTATTGATACCTTTTCATTTAACGATTAGAAAGCATATTTAGGTTTATCTTATTTATTTTTCTAACAATTACAATTAATCGGTTTCAAAACGTAGAAATAATTTACTTATTTCTGCTAAAGAATGTGTTTCCTGTTGAAGGCTCATAAAAATTGAGTGTATTGAAATACTACATTAGTTAGTGTGTCGAGAAGGCATTGAGAATAAAGGTATCATTGTGTGAGGTGCCGTTATCGCGATGTCAATAGTCCACACGTGACGAGTGACGTCATAGTTTCATGAAACACTTGGGCTAACATACTTGTTTTAGTAGATGGCTAATATTTCATGCAATGCGATACAATTTATGTAACTCGTATAACTTTCAAGAGTGTATGTTAGTATTAAAAGGAATATAATAACAGTCTACATACTGTAGCTACAATATACACTACGGGTGTAGTTATTGTAAAGCTTTTTGCGTGGTGCATAGTGTTAAGCGCTGCGAGCGTGAGGTGTGAGAGAAACGTGCGCAGGAGCAGAATGCAAATGTAGAATGTTGTTGTTTATTCAAAGTATGCTGGGAAATAGCTAGGAAGTGATGAATTAACAACCTCAGACGCTTTCAAAAAGTTTGTCATTCTCCGAATGAAATACAAGTTCACAAGAATATCATGCAATGTTTTTTAGATTAGTGGCATAATAAAGCTCTACATCATTTATCGTTTTTACAAGTTTGTTGCTGGTCACAAAAACATTTAACGTCTGAGTTAGTTTAATTAAGAAATAAGTAATTATTTAAATTTGACGGATATTTTCTGTGGTAAGACTACTTTAAAAACTTTGTTAATGCCTTACAAGGCAGAAGTGGTTTGAGATGGATGAGGAAGGTGAGGGCGAGTCAGGTGCAATGCACGCGAGGCGCGGGCGCAGGAAAGCAGCGCGGCGTTGGCGCGACCAGTGCCTCCGCGCGCGCCGGCTTGCCCACGCGCACGCCAAATCAGAATTTCGCGATAAATTCGCACAAATGGAAACAGCTTCCCTTAAACAAAATCATTTTATAGAAGCAGATAAAGCTAAGTCGGTCTATAAATAACGCCCACCGGTGGGCTATTGTGCTCTAGCGAGCTTGTGAATCTGTGCGAATGTTATGTACACACTGATGGTGCTTCTTATTAGACTATTTTAATACTTACCTTAGAATACAGGCAATCGGCTTATAAGCGTGTGTCTTAGGTGAATAGGTCTAATATGGCCTTAAATATATTTTTAAGTTTGTTTATATTATAGTGGTTTATAATAAATTACTTAGATGCTTCTTGAAATAAATAATACTTATATTGTAGAAACTGACACTTGGAGTTATACAATGTTACTTAAGTGAATTAACTTTTGTAATACGTACCTATCCCATGCAAGGAATGCAAGCATATTCGAAAGTAAAATAAGTACGTGATATATTTACAAAAAATAACGAGTTCTTATAATACAGAGTATCTTCTTAATGGTTAGACTAACAGGGTTAATAGTGGTGGGTACTACATACTTTTAAAAGTAACTTTACTACCAACAAACAGAATGTAGAGACAATATTTTTTCCTAAAATATTTTTTTCAAGGTTAAAGTGATTTGTTATCACAATCATACAAAATAGTTCCAAATATTACCGCGTGTGACGATCGCGGCCGATAACACTGTTGTGTTTCAGTTTTATCGATAGGTATCGCCTTGAGTCACGTATACCATTGCTCAACAACACACAGGTGCTCGGTATTACTTAGTCTGCTTAGTAAAATAAATATCTTTTAAGTTAGCGTTACATAATACTACTATTAACTATTTTGCTAATACAAGTAGTTCGGACGAATAGTGACGATAGTCGAAGAGTGCTCTACATTGTCACGAGCCGGTTTAATTTGTGTCAAGTGTTTATTAAGATGAAGATGCTATTTAATCGGCCAGTTAAAACAATGTGCTACAAGACTGCTTAAATGGGTCTAACTGTTTAGTAACCGCAAATATATTTGGTTAGTTTAAAGTAACAAGAACTTGGTTTTAGTGAAGTGAGAGATTTCGCTGTCTGGTTAACGTTTAAGTATGTATTTTAATGGAAGATTGGATAGCAGCAGCACGTCTACGTCATCCGGTAGTTCTGATTTACGGGTAAGTTAGTAAGTTAGTTTTTTCAACCGATTTCAAAAACAGGATGTTCTCAATTTGACTATGTTCTTTTTTTATGTATGTATGTTACGCGATAATTCCGCTAATTATAAATCGATTTTGATAATTCGTTTTTAATTTCAAATGATATACTTTCCTGGTTTTATGTTATTGTTAAATTGATTACCGTATCAACGCCACCATGTCTGCTAAGTACTATATAGGCTACGTGTGGAGTATTTACAATTATTAAGATAGATTACATAACATTGTAACATCTTCACCACAATAAATTTAAAGTTGTCCTTCAAAATATCGTATTTGAGCTTTGATCGACACTTAACTATGGGTCAAAGTTTATAACATTACTTCGCATTGGTTGGCCCTTACTTAAATAAACAAATAAAACAAGTTCCAAAGAACTTATCTTAAAAGTAAAGGATATTAGAGGCCTATGGAGGTTTGTACCTATAGCACTGTAGGTAGATTCGCCCGAGGTGATTGCGATAGATCTGTGCGTGTTGTACCGACGTTAAACGCATATTTACCGGTATTTACCGTTGTCTTAATAACACGTTATAACTTATCATTTTAGGATATCAATAAATTGTTGATAGGAAAGATTAAGTAAGTATAATAGCGCTGCCGCAAGCTAGGATAATAGCTGCGGCAATTATAGCGCAGTACCAATAAGTAGTCTCTACCTCTAGAAATATCAATGGAAAATAATAAACTTCTTTGAAATGAAACGAATATTTAAAATATTCTTTATTTTGTTAGGGGGTTATTTTGCTACGTAAGGTAGTCCAATGTCTTTTCCTACCGTGCAGTGAATCGGAAAAGTTTACAAAATAGTGCCTTTGCTCTTAGTAGACTGTTCGGTTACAACCACCAGGGTTATTTAATATTTAGTTCAACATAACGTGGAATCGTAGTTGCCTATGTCATGGTAATTTTATTTCTTGTCCTACATAAACAACTATAGATACTCTTTACACATTAGCTGTTTGCCAAGACACCTACCCCCTACCTATAACGCCCCCTTCAATCGTAAATCAGTTTTCTAGGAGTCTACGTGACCACTGCAGTCACTCGTGCAGTTCCCAAGTGTTCATCAGAATAAAATCTGCTTAGTTTTAATCTGGTTCGTATTAAATAATGAAATGAAAGTCGTCATTACTTAAGTACTTAACACTACAATGGAAACTCTTGCTATGCAGTTACATCAGTTTGTATGGAAAAAAAATGACGAATATACTATGGTTCTAATAAAAATATGACTTAGGTAGGATCATTGTTGTGTTCTTTTTGTCGTTCATGACAGTCACTTTGCCCTAACTTTTTGTAAATTGTAGTTTATTTGCTTGGCTGGCTCTACCCTGTATGTTTATGCAGAGTAGATGAGTAAGGAATGCCGTAGCGACTGCTAAGTACCCGATCGGAGCGATTCCAGGAAACAGGGATCTCGCTCGTTCTATCACAAAATAGCGAGCTTCTTCCCAGTCGTGTTGTTCATAATCATGATAACAACCGAAATCCCGTGGGAATCATATTTGCAGAATTTTGTTGTTACCTGCTTAAAGTATTTTATGTGTATTGAGAGTTATTTATGTTTACCATAGTATTTTCCTGCACACCGCAGCGTATTTTTTTTGTTATCTACAAAACAAATAAGTTCTTCAAATACATGACTCAATAATAATTTACTTACGACGACTTGATGTTCCCAGTTAGCACCAGAGCACTCGATGTAAACATTGACTAGTTATCATTCCGATCCCCTGCATTTTTTAATTGTTGAAAACGTCCTGAGCCGAGGTTTGTCCCCACATAGCACTAAAAACACTTATTCAACGCAGTTGACACGAGTACTTGATTAGATGAGAGCCGTTTCAACGTTCAAACGGCAATTTAAAAATAGACTATAATATAATAGACTAGCTTTCCGCCGCGGCAACGCCCGCGTGAACTACATATCATGTCCAGCAGTGGGATAAAAAGTAGCCTATAGCCTTCCTCAACAAATGTGTCTCACAGTGCAAGAATTTTTCAAATCGGACCAGTAGTTTCTGAGATTAGCGCGGACAAACAAACGAACTCTTCAGCTTTATAATATTACTAACATAATATGTTACTGCATATCGTAATATGTTTCATAATATGGAACTAAACGAGTAACAAAAGGTCGACGTAGTGCAGTTATCAAAAATGTAGAGTGTATTATTAGGTCGTCTCGAGGTCTGACCTCGGAACCGAGGACAGGCAAGAACTCGTAAAGCTCCTCTGAGGATCATCTTAAGAATCCATTTAAAAAGAAATGAAATTCTTTATTAACACTATACTTGGAGTTAGTTAGTTGGTTATTTAGTCAATTTCAAAAGTATACGAGTATGAAATAAGTATTTTTATACACGTGCCTTGAAACTCCTTTCGGATACCTACGTATTGACTTTATCATCTCTAAGCTTTATAAAGTGCACTATACAATTACAACATTACCCTAAAAAGCCTAAATAAATTGGCAGTTTTTAATTTTTATGTTCCTCAAACTTTATTAGAGGTACTCACAAAATTTTGGATTTCACCTCTAATTTTTACTCCACCGTAAAATTTCTGCAGATCATTTATAGTTTTATCTATTATAGCTTTCCATTTCATAATTCTTCAAATTTGTCGCTATTTTTTTTTAGCCTCTCCGATATACAGACTAAAAATACTTGCTTTTTAGTAGGTTCACAAATACGTCAGAATACTTAAAAAAGTGTTTAGTTACTCTCAAATTTGTCGCCATAGTCAGAAAGGAGACAAATATAGCAGAAAATATATAACATACAGTATACATTTTGGGGTGCGGTGAACATAATCTCAGTATGTAGTTCGGTCGATAACCTAAATGTCACCTAGTTTCGTACATGCAGTCTCCCAGAGAAGATTAAATTCAGTGTCACGGTAGCGAGAACTAGTTAGAGGGTGGGTGACTAAGCTGAAGTTAATTTGTTACCAAACTAGTTTAGTGAATTCTACCATTTATTGAATGAAATAGCTGAAATATTTACATGAATAGAATGTTGTTATGAAGTCAAGGCAGAATCATGTATGAATTGCGCTCATTTTTGCACATGTTATTATGCAGTAGGAACATATCTATCTAATTGAAATATCTAGTTTAATGTTTATATTTTCTTGTTTTTTTTTTTATTTTGTTTCTGTATGTTGTATGCTTTATAAACGGAAAGAAAAGTGTTGCCTTGGCACATTTTCACTTGCACCTTTCTTAAAAGTACTTAGTAGTTATTTTTTTTAGGTTTAATCTCAACAGTTATTTATAACGTACCTACACAGTGTACATACTACAAACATGCATTCAAAAGTTGTTTTCTTTGTTAACTCGTGTTAAGTGATATATGGTCATTCTTTTATCGATTTCGTGCAATCATTCATTCCAAAAAGTCTGGAATACTTACAATGCAAGGTCGTTTCGGTTGTGTGCGGAATTTTACGAGTCGCTCAATTGTGGAACACGAATACGCGTCCATTTTCCAATATTGCATGTAATATTCTCTTACAATGTTTTTGGTAAAGATGAAAGTTATAAATAAAAGCTTGTAAAAAGAGATACGAACATATTTCAGAGATAACTTGGTGTAGATCTGTGAGACAGTGTACTTATTTATATCTGCCGCTATATTTTACGTCCGTCTGTGGTATTCGTTGATTGTGTTAGTTTGTTTGCGTGATTGTGGTGCTGTTTATGGGCAGCCAACCACACTCAAGTGCAACTTTGTAGGAATTTAACGTAATTTAGAACGATAACAAAATAACTATTTATCAATTTAAGTTAGGTGCCGTTTCTTTAATAACATTTTTGTTTTATTTTCTGTGACTAATCTTGTTTTCCGTCAATGGAGGTAATATTTACTGAAGATACGCCAGTCATCATACAGTTAACATTTAAATGACCAAAATGAAGTTTTCCAAATAACATAGACAGTTAATGATTAGGTGAATAAGTAATTACTAGATACGTATAAAACATATAAACATTAACGATAAGCAAGGTTGTTTGATAGCGTAATCAACACAACATTATCGAGTCGATTAGATAATCTGACCAATTTTTATACTGTCACAGACCTCAGTAGGTACTAGTCTTTTCTCGGGATTTTCTTGTGAACATTTATAACTTATTTTTGGTATCGCAACATTATTATTATTTCTGGTATCGAACCTGTCAAGTCAACATTTGAGATAAATGTATTGTAAAATTTTTACGATACATTTATCTTAAATGTTCAGATGAAATTGCATCTCGATTGCATTTATTTGATTAGGCATAAGATACATTCTTTACACTTTATAACTTAGGATCATAAAGGCTTCAAAAATAGGTTCACTTTTTATTTACAGCTTGCGTAGTAATTAGTGAAACAAAAACGGTAAGTAGGCAACGTGGAATGACCCGGAACTAGCCGTCCATCACCCGGCGTAGGAACCACGTCGGAATATTATCGCATGCCGCTCTGCTAATCGTCTAAATCGCTTTGTGACCAGCACATTTTTTGCGAACTAGTATTAGGCTCAAACCGTGATTTAGCTCTCTATAAAAACTACGATAGCAATCGATTTCTTTCTTGTTAGTGTGGATTGTTACGTTCGTTTATTATGGTGAGAACAATGTTTAATAATAACTTCATATTTCAGTATAATGGACTGATAAGTAGCTAAGTCGATCGAATCGATTAAAATCGAGGTACCTATTTTATTATTAGTAGAAATGGCGTTTTAAATTACGTAATAAAATATAACTCTAAGTACCTCTGTTTAATGCTAACTCTCATGCAGCCTACACGTAGCCAATTACGAGGAATTAGGCACACATCTATTATAAATATTATCATTACTGTAACGTGACCGTGTAGGTAGGTACGTAGTTGATGAGATTTATGTAGGTACCATTATGTGGATCAGCAGAGCGGCACAAATCTAAGCCAATAACAACGTAAATGACAAAAGAATTGAGTACTCGTAAAGATTACGAAGAGTTCCCATGACTAACATTTATTATGACTTAAATTTCGAAAGAAAGTGTTGCAATTTGGTCATAATAACACCACGTAATTAAAATTACATTATAATCAGTATTAAGAGTTTTAAATAAAAATTACAACTTATTTTATTTTGGTTTCATGTTTTGTGGGTAAAAAAGGAAATTAGAATTTATTTTACAAATATATTTTACTTTACCCTTCACAATTTAATGTCTGGTATCGTGATCATGCGAAACTTATGTCTGTCATGTTGTACACCTTAATCTGCACAGACGGTCGATGTCATCTCGAAGAATTAAGATATCCACATTGCGTTGTTGGTCTGCATGCAAACAACTTAAATGCAATTTAATTTTTTGCATTCTCTTTTAAATCGTGTTTTAAATTGTACTGAACGAGGCTGATATCCTTATACGGTGTGCTTTAACGTAATTTAATGTGTCGGAACAGAAATTAAGCATAAAGTTATTGAAAAATATTTTGTTATAATAAATAATACTTACTTTAATTCTTTAACGGTTTCTTGTATTTAAAGTCAGCCCCAAATCCCTATTGAATATAACAGCAAACACTTAATTTTACTACGTTTAAATTTAAAAAAGTAGATGATGTTCCAGTAGTTTGCAAGTGTCAAATCCCTTTGAAGTAAGTAGTTTTTGCGCAAAACTACTTACTTCAAAAGGATTTGGACAACAACTTGTATGGGTAATCAGCAAGCTTATTATTGGTATGTCGAAAACAATTTCGTTTCGAAAAATTCATAACTTCATAAACTTGTCTTAAAATTGGTTGTAGAGGCAGTGGCCGCCGGCACGGGACCACCACGCCGCATAATTAATAACAACGTGTTTACAAATTGCGCCTTCATTGACAACACCGGTAATAGGACACCCTTCTGGCTCACCGGTTTACAAAAAGATTTTTCTGTTGAAATTTAGCTGAGAGATTTAATATGGGAGCCCATTAAAAAGCATCCGGAGAAGTCTACTTAGATGAACAGAATGGAATCACTTCAAACTTGTTTTAGTGTCCTACAGAGTTTAGAACTTAATCCACACACGCTGGTCAAGTGCGGGTTGGTGGATGTCACATGTCCTCGAATGATTAGTACGTAGACATGCCGGTTTCCTCAAGATGTTTTCCTTCACCGATATTGAGCAGCGGAGATGAAATAATTCACACAAATATGTGTGGGCACGACCGGGAATCGAACCCGCGACCTTATATTTCTAAGGCGAGGCCGGTACCGCTGCGTCACCGCTGCTACTAGAATAGAATATAATAAAATATATTTATTATTCAAAAAAGGTACCTACTGATTTTTACAGTGCATGGATGGTTTCATGCTTCTAATATGTACATTAGAAGTTAGTGAACCTGCTTCTTAGAGCAACCTGTATCTTAGTACAAGCTATCAACAAACATTAGATATACATATATAACTATAATAATATGTATTTGAAACAGCAGGGTGTTGTAACGCGCGATAAAATAATTTATGTAACTTGATATCAAACAATTTGTGGGTTTTCAGACGCTTTCGATACCGTTTAACTTACCCGATCGTTCTACGTTACAATCCCCATTTTTGCTGCCTCTTGGGTAACCGTTTATCAATCGAATTCTAATTTTAACTGCCTTTACCGTGCGTTACGCAGCCCATCAAGTAGCAATGAAAATAAACTGTAATCTGTAAACTGTGTAGGTATACCTGCTGTGGTATTTCATGATTGACCTAATAAACATCGGAACAAATGTTCTGGAGTCGATCAAGACACAACTATGCGTCAACAAGAGTGTTATCAATTTTTTTACAGCGGGATATGATGAAATAGTAAGCAAAACGTTCAATGCTATACTATATTATACCTACGTAATATTAATTTGGTGGGTAAAGATTTAGATATAGAGTTACCTAATGTATCTTCTGTTTTTTTATTGACTTAGGTATCTATTCCTAGATTAGGTTAGTGAATAGTAAATGTGTGTTTTACTTAATAAGTTTTGAAATAAAACTATTTTATAACGGATTTTGTCGCGGTTTATTTTAGATTTTAAATTCCGACGTTCCAAAGTCAGACTTAATAGCCGGTTTGACTTAACTAGACAATTCAGATTTCATACATTTGATATTTAGTTGATTTATAAATGAACAACCCACTAATCTATAATATAAAAATGAATCACTAAATGTGTTGGTCAGCGCAAAACTCGAGAACGGCTGAACCAATTTCGCTATTTTTTTTTAAATATTCCTGAAGTACAAGGATGGTTCTTAAACAGATAAAATTTTTAAAACCAAACACCTCCGAAACAGCTTGACCGATTTGAATGAAATCTTATATCTATATTCGGTAGGTAAGATAATTGGTCGTAATCTATTTTCGGATCCGGTAGGTGGGCAGGCAGGACGACGCTCTCGGGGTCTGCTATCTATATGTATATTAAAAATGAATGATTGTTGCTAGGTTCAAAATTCCAGAACGGCTGAACCGATTTCGCTAATTCCTAGAATATTCCTGGAAGTAGGTACGAGGATGGTTCTTACGCAGAGAAAAATTTGAAAATTGCATGATAGAGTCATAAAGTTACAATATAAAACTTTTCTATAGAAGATCCGTAATAATACTTAAAAGTCAATTTGAACTTTAATTTGCTGTTATGCGGTATGAAGTTCGCTGGAGCAGCTAAAAAAAATTGTTCAGAAAAACTAGTGACGTTTTATGCGACACTGATAAAGTAAAAGTTTCTAATTGTATCTTTTTTAATTAATAAAATAAATAAAATAAAATAATTAAATACCATAATTGGTTACTCGTAACTACTTACATTCCGAAAGAGGATTATTATACGGAACTCCAGTAATCTTGATAGCGTCCAACGCAACACTTTGATACGTGTTGATTTATTATAATAGTATTAAAACGTAATGCCTGTGTTTAAACTAACTACCACTTATTCACTCTTGGATAAAGAACGTGTTAACACTTACCGTGATGAGGTTTATAATTGGCGTCGTAGTAGGTTAAATACGTAGGTATTATGTCGATATTTCCTCATATTATTTTTATTTCTTTTTCTTTCTTTTTGAAGTGGAAACTTCTTTGGCTGCGTTGAGCGCTTATTGGTAGTAGTAAATCTTATAGGTTCGCGTCACCGCCGCTGTGTGCTAAGTTCACAGTTTCAGTCTCGGCAGTCCCTTTAACGGCCAATATAATTATGTTCTTATTTTTTTACTATAAGAATTATAAAGTGTTACAACATACACATACAATAATTAGTTAAATAATTAGTCGGGCTGTAATTTAACTGGAACCAGTTAAAATTACTGCGTATACTTTGACTGCCTGCCGACTACTTAAATTGTAGAGTTTCTTTTTAATTTACTTACACGATTCACGAAACTGTTTTTAAACTGTGGGTAACAGACACCAAGTTAAGTGAACATAAAAATTAGGTAGGTACGTATGTCGTAGCTACCTACTTACACTAACCATTAAAGGAAACTTAGTTTAAAGCACAGATAATATAATACTAGCTTAAAGCAAACATTATACATAAAGATAAAGTGGATTCATATATTTTGTAAGCGACTAAAATTTTGGTATTACCATCCACTAAATAGGTAGTTAAGTTGCTCGATTAAATTTTTTATGAGCTAAAGTTAATATAGTTTTTGTTACTAAGTTCTGATCCCACAACCGTGTCGTCTGTGTGTCTGTCGTAATCGTAACGAATTTTTTTATATCTTTTTTGTTTATACCAACGCCATCTGTAAATTTACTGAAAAGTAGTATATTTTTATTTATATCTATACATTCTTGCAGTGTCCTACAATATCAGATACTTTGCTATACTATTTCAGTAAAATATCTGTGCAAGACTGCAAGAGCACGGTGGGCAGCGATACAAGCCTCGCCTTTGAAATGTAAGGTCGCGTCTTTGATTCTCAGTTGTACCCATCTTTGTGTGAATTGTTTTAACACCGCTGCTGCTCAATATAATATAGCGAAGGAAAACATGATGAGG
Organism: Meganola albula; assembly: GCA_936450015.1. NCBI lineage: Eukaryota > Metazoa > Arthropoda > Insecta > Lepidoptera > Nolidae > Meganola > Meganola albula. The sequence continues at coordinate 8,133,225 of OW388144.1, read as the reverse complement.
AAACCTGAATATCTGAGAACTAAAATTATTGAGGACATGTGGCATCCATCAACCTGCACTTGGCTAGCGTGTGTGGATTAAGGCTTTAACTCTTTCAACTTAACGAAGGTAGTTGAGAGAAGACCCGTGACCAGCAGTGGAACATTAAAAAGGTTAAAGTGAAAATATCCAGTTGCATGCGAGTAAGGGGGAGAGTGAGGGGGCCAGTGCGGGGGCGAGTGTGGGGGCGAGTGAGGAGGGCGAGTACGAAGGCGAGTGTGGGGGCGAGTGAGGAGGCGAGTGTGGGGGTGAGTAAGAGGGCGAGTGCGGGGGCGAGTGTGGGGGTGAGTGTGGAGGTGAGTGTGGGGGTGAGTAAGAGGGTAAGTGCTGGGGCCAGTGTGGGGGCGAGAAGGAGTGCATGTGTGGGGGCGAGTGCGGGGGCGATGTAGGGATGAATAAGAGGGCGAGTAACAGGGCGAGTAAGGGAGTGTGGGGGTGAGCAAAACGGTGAGTATGGGGGCGAGTGACGAGGTAAGTGTGGGGGTGAGTGCGGAGGACGAGTAGGAGAGCGAGTAACAGGGCGAGTCAGGGGACAAGTAACAGTGCGAGTAAGGGGGTGAGTAGGAGGGCGAGTAACAGGGCGAGTCAGGGGGCAAGTAACAGAGCGAGTAAGGGGGTGAGTAGGAGGGCGAGTGTGAGTGTGAGTGAGGAGGTGACTGTGGGGGTGAGTAAGAGGGCGAGTGCAGTGTCAAGTGCGGGGGCGAGTAGGAGAGGAAGTGTGGTGGCGATTGCGGGGGCGAGTAGGAGTTTGAGTTACAGGGCGAGTAAGGGGGCAAGTAGAAGGGCGAGTGTGAGGGCGAGTAGCAGGGCAAGTGTGGGGGCGAGCTCCTACCCGCCCTCCTGGGCGAGTGTGGGGAAGAGTAACAGGACGAGTGAGGGGGCGAGTAAGAGGGCGAGTGTGGTAGTGAGTGAGGGGGCGAGTGCAAGGGGTGAGTGTGGGGGCGAGTAAGAGGGCTAGCCACACGGTTAGCCGCACCCATGGTTAAACCACTGCGCTTGTGCGTACAAGTTCTTATGAGTTGAACATAAGTTTTAACAAAAAAATTAAACCGACTACAGAAAGGAAACTAAATATTGTAAACATTAATTTGCTAAATATTAATAGTTTTTATTATTTTTTTTTTATTAGGATTTAGTTAATCAGAAATGATTCAAATAAAAAATGAATTTTGAGAAACGATTCACAAATGAAGGAAAAAAAATACGTACAGTGGAACATTTTAACCTCCGTCGTTTTTTGGAAGTCAGTTAAAATAGACAATGGTATCTTTATTCGAGAACATAAACATATTTGTATACCTGAATGTCAAAGCTAGAGATAACCAGAATTATTTGATAAGTGTTAAGTATAGGTATGTAGCTACTTAGTTATGATTCGCGTTATTGCACAAAGACAATGTAATCTAAGTATTTGTTATTTTAAATGTCATGATTGGCTCGAAGCAATTTTAACTTGTACTTTGTTGACTATAAGTATATTTCAAATAAACTATTGTCTTTCTTGTGTTATGTCTACTCCTGATATTTAAATCAGGTACTGACTGTACACTATAAATTAATCTGTATTTCCCTTGTTCACAACAAAACTCTTTCTCTAATTCTTATGAATGGATAAGCTATAAAGGTTACTACATAGAAAATTTAAAAAAAATTAAGGACTTCACTAACTTTTGTAATGTAACCTTAGCGTTTTCGACAATATTAACTTTTTTAAAGTAACGGTATGGTTTTAGAGATTTTCTTTTTATTTATTTGATTTTTTTTATTTTTAATATCTATAGTTTAAGACTAGATAACGTGTGTGGGGTCAGCCCGTATAATTTTTAAAATAGATATAAGTACCAATTACCTAGGAAAAAGAAAATTTTAGCTCTATTCGAAGGTAAAGTGCTTTAAGATAATCGATACATGTTATACCGCATAGCAAACTCTTTTGGCAAGGTAAGGCAGACTCGCGAATACATAGTGCAGTAGCACAAGGTCGCGCCCCAGGCTAACTTTGGATAATACCTATCTCTACATTCGTAGTTACGTACTCTAGTTAGGTATATCAGTCTCGAATTAAGTAGTTTTATTATAAATTGTAATGTCTATATATAGATACTTTTTAAGTTTAAGATTGTATTAAAATCGCAAATTATCTTTGATATGAAATAGAAAGTGAAGAACACAGTGTCAAGCAACTCAGCTTCAATTTTTTTTTATCTTATATAAGCCGCAAGGCTAATGAAGCATGTCTCATGATAGTCCGCGCGGTGTATATGTCCCTTGGGAACTATTGACCTACTTATAACAGAAGGACTGTTTGTTTCAGGTGTCCGGTGCCGTGGAGCTCGCAGAATCCGCCAATACGGCGCAAATATTGGCCCAAGTTCAAAACTCCGTAAGTACTCACCTACAACCCGCTTTTAAAACACCGCAGCCTATAAATCGTCAACGCGTAAAATTAACTTATCTGCCCCTATTGAAATTTTATAACCGTATTACGATATAATATGTTTTTCTTTACATTCGATAAATACAAATATGGCAAGTTTATCCCTAGATTGGTAAAATGACGTGGTAAAAACGAACTCTCCATAATAATTTGGTAGGCATCTTCAAAGGTTTGGTCGTTAAATTTTGCATATTGAGCTGTCGTCGACAATCGCGATGGATATGAGCTGCGAGATATGGTTGATATAAGGGCCTCTGGAAATTGCTGGTATTACTTCCCATTAAGATTACGGAACGTGAATAAGAAAGCGGGACGCTTGACAGCGGGTCAAAAGCGTCAAAACGTGGTGTACCCCGCCTTAGTTTACGTTTTCATGCTATTATTTAGCAAATATTTTGATCGAAATTAATTATTTTTTCTTAGGAAACTTTGATCGTAAAGAGAAATCTTAATCGTTGAAAGGTAGAGATACTGACTGTAACGTAGGTACCGTCAAATCCCTACTTCCCTACTAATATTATACATGCGAAAGTAACTCTGTCTGTCTGTCTGTTACGCTTTCCCGCTTAAACTACTGAACCGATTTTGATGAAATTGGGTATGGAGGTAGTTGGAAACCCGAGAAAGGACATAGGATAGTTTTTATACGACTGAGCAAAAAGAAGGTAATGTTTTGGCGCGATAACCGACATACACGCGGGCGAAGCCGCTGTCGGAAAGCTAGTAAACTATAAAAGTGACTTTAAAGTAACTGACGTTAAGCTGTGAGAGAATAAGGATTTGAGAGCTCTAACCAAAGATCAAACATTGCCGGTTCACACACCGCTACATTCCGAACTCTGTCTACATTTCTCTTCCTGTTTGATTTTTGTACAAATACATATAAACGAACATTAAACGTTAATTTCAAAGGATAATGTATCGAGGTAATGTCAGGTCCAGTTTAAGGATGTTAATTTGGATGGAAATATTCCCACGGAGAAATGTAGAGCTGTGTGCTGCATGAGTAGCCTAGTTTCAAATTAAATTTTAAATCATGTTACGAAAAAGATACTATACGTATTTTCTAGTCGCCCTTCGGAGTGAGGGACATTCCCCTGTGCTTATAGTATGAGGTACCTATTACAACACGTGAGTTTTATTTGTTTATTTTGCATGCTAAAACTAGATAGTGTCGTCGTCTTAAGTTCTAAACTGGTCAGTTTAGCTAGCGCAAATGTATTAAATATTATTTTGGATTAGGTAGGTAGTAGAAATGCAAACAAAACAATGGGTTATATATAAACCTTAGTCACCCAAGTAACAGAGAATAAGTAAGTACAATAACTCATTCATGACTATTAAGCAACTTGGGTCAAAGTAGTTACTTTACTACCAATGAATTTTAACGTAACTAAATGGAAATATATAGGACAATCAAATAAATAATTACTATTAAAGCTTATAGGTTCATATAGCCGTTGTTAAATTTTAAGTGAAACAAATGTCCGTCTTGCCCCTTGAAGTTCTTAAAACCAATTAAGTTAATATTTGCCGTATACACGAACCAAACATTGTCTTATACTACATGGTGATGGGCATCATAGTCTTTTAACCTAAATAGGTAATTTAAAAAACATATAAAAATCCTTCAAGATATTAAAACGTTTAGAAAGATATTCGCCAGTAAAATTGAAATATTAAGGCTTTCGTTATTAAGTTTGAAAAATGTAGGTAGAGGTAAGTCTACGTCGATACTGCTAACTCATTGAGGTGATTTGGGGTAATAAATATAGTGGAGGGTGGTGATAAGCAGGTTTTGGGTTGGTCCAGGTAAAGGCTTGAGGTGTGCAGCTATGGTGTGAAGGCGAAGCGAGGCGCGCGCGGCTAACATGGCGCGGCGGACAGTGCGCGACGCGCCCGCGGCCCGGCCGCACACCGCTCCGCATGTGCCCATGCGCTATTCATTTCTAACCAGCATACTCGCGCGACTATGTCACCAACGCGGGCAGTTTATGCGGTTTTCAGTTAAAATCGCGGGTAACTCGCCATAGAATTCGAGGAATGACGGTTTTCTTTCGGTTAAAGAAAATGGATTGTCTATTTACAAATACAATTTCTAAGTGCAGTGGTTTGTTTAGTTTTCAATTATGAGCCATAGTTATATGCATTCCACTAGAAGTGATTGTAGTGAATTACAACGGGCAAGGCGGATAACATGAAGTTATTTAAGAGGAAGCTGTCATTCAGTTCAGAAAAGCAAAAACGGGTCCCTCCTGAAGAAAATCCTTTTGCGAATGAGGTAGATCCGACCATAGATCGTATCCTAATTCTAAACTTCTAGGGATAATTCTGGTGATTGGCTTACTTAAATACATTGTATTTTATTTAAGTAGGTAACTTAGTAGATACTATTTTAGTAACATGCTCTTAAAATCCTGCTGACATCATAGCACTCAAGTCACAACCTTGTAGAATAATTTAATACCCACCACAAACGCAGATTAAAGAATAGGTTACGCACAAGATTGTATCTATACATAATTTATAGTTGCCTAGTATAAACAATTTGCCTTCATGAAGTGGGCCTCATTCTTTATTGATAACGATAGTGCGAGCCGAACCTATGGTAGATAAACTATATTTTAGGTCGTTTTAAACCTGTTTAAAATAAAATAGTTTCGTGTATTGATAGATATAGTAGGTAATTGATAAGCGTTGGATTGGACATTTTCTTAGCGAGCAAGTTGGTACACCGTACATTTTAGCAAAGTAAATTGAAAGGCAAGGTTATCTTATCAGAGAAGGCCGCGACGCGACCGCGACGACGTACCGCTTCACTACGCTTACCAGTACAATTCAATTTGGCGAAACAGAAGTTTTAATACCCCTTTTGACGTTTGATCCGTGAGGAAACACGTGCACATAGTACAGTGGCCTGATAAAGAGAATTGAGGAAGTTTGGTTGTTGAAATCAGATTCAGTTAATGTAGAGTCTAAATAGGACTTTGATGGCTGTTTTATCTTATTTTTGCATTGAATATTCAACATGCATTTGTTTTTTATCTCATAAAATTTCAGACAATGGACTATCGACACTTTTAGGTTACAGTCATTTTAGACATTTTTATTAATCTGCAAATATAAACTTAAGTCTTAAATATTACGGATAATATAGTTAGGTATCATACTTATTTGCCTTTAATATATCGCATCAAATTGAAGTTATTATTTACCAATAAGGAGAGACATTTGTTAAGTACCGGCTTCATGAGAGGAAAGATTTACGAAGCTGAACGTATTCAGCGATTCGGAAACAAATAGCACTACCTACCACGATATTAACGTTCCGTGAATTTATACTGAAACAGACGAATGTGTTCCGTTATCTTTAATCTCTGCGCTGTTATTGTGATCCTTAATGAGCATTAATGATCTCACAAACTGTACTCTAAAAGCTACATAAACAGATGTTTAAATACAGACGCCAATGCCAAAACGTTAATAAAATCCTAACAGAAACATAAAATGTACAAAAAAGTCAAGTTTTAACCGTGAGATCTCTTTTACTACAATGAATGGTATAATATATATAATATGGCGTACAATAATAACGCAAAATAGTATTTCTGAATATATCAAGAACATATCTTTGATCTTTAAGAGCCTTGCTTTATAGTTGTATGAATGACCATAACCATGCAAGATCACTGTTACTACTCAATTATAAATAAAAAATATATGATTTTCCGATGTTGACTCTTGATTTGTTTCGAATAAGACTTTTTTATCAGTCCTAAGTCGGAGCAGTAGCGGCTGTACGGGCCTTGCCTTAGAAATAAAAGGTCGCGGTTTTAATTCCCAACCGTGCTCACACATCTATGTGTGAATTGTTTCATCGACGCTGCTTCATCACGGTGAAAGAAAACGTAGTAAGAAAACCGGCATGTCTAAGAACTAATTATTATAATCTAGGCCTTAATCCACACACGCTGGCCAAGTGCGGGTTGGTGGATGTGACATTTCCCTTGCCTAGTAGTGGGACACGTCACATCTACCATCCAGTGAGAAGTCGATTAGGAAGTCAATCAATGACTAAAGTATAAACTATGACGACCTATGCCTGGTGAACTATAGGTTGAAATTTGAGGTCTAATCTCGTGTTACCGAAGCAATATGGTGAATAGTGCCTTGAGTGCTTTGAGAAAATGTCTGTCTGTATTTCATTTCTAGCGGCTTAGCTAGGAGCACTGCCGTACCTCCTAATACAAATCATAGGAACACTTAGCGATTCTATGCGTCAGTGACTAAATTTATAGCTGTTGTATACATTTTCTGATCAGCCAACGAGCTGTAAGACTAATAATGTTTTGTTAGCCTGACTACTAAATACGTACTCATAAGATAAGGGTCTATTAGAGTCGAGAGACGTAGTATATTTAAACCCAATCAGCGGACGCAATCGTATTGCTAATTCGCTAAGACTACTTTGTCCTTGGCCTCTGTGACCATGTGATCAATTGGCACTGATAGCGCTTTAACTAGGGTTCTTATTTAAACGCAAATGCAATGCGCAGTTACTTACGTGTTTTATTTTTGGTTAGTTCACCTGCTTGCATTATTACAAACATTTGAATCTTTTTTTTGGAGCTCAAGTATATCAAGACACTGATGGAAAGAATTAAAGTTTACCTATAGCATCATTTTGTAATAACCTACCAACTACTTTATTACCTGATTATTACGTTTATTACCAGTTCGTTCCGGTATTGTAATCATGACTTGGTCTGTTTAATAATAGTTTATGTGACTACTTATTTGGTTTTCGTTTAAGGCACGTAGCCATGATAAATTGGGAAGGTTTCTAAATAGAACTCCCAAGCTGTTAAAAAAACACAATGCAGATGTGCAATAAATACAGTGCAGTTGAAAATACATAATATAATATGTATGTAGTATGTATAGCAGTTAAATTTTAAATTATAACTGCGCTCTGCGCTGGAAAGCAATTCACACTTTTGAGTTTATTGACTCGAGTTTTGTAACAATACTGTGTGTGATAAATGATACCAAATGACGACACAGTTCTGACCCTGTACACAATGCAGTTGTACTGTTAAAACCATCAGGTCTACTGAACTGAACACTACATAATAAATAAATTGTTTTGGTTACCTACACCCTTTGTTTTAACAAAAGCATTTATGACAAACCGTAGTAAACAGTATACCTAATTAAAAACCATTAGGTATTGTACTTACCTGCCTACGTATGAGTGTAGGTAGAGGTCGTTATGTCGCGATTCAAACTTAACGTGAACGTTTTAATAAAAATAATTTTAAAGTAGAAAACATTTTTAAAAAGTTAGATATTGAAATGCGCTAAAAAGTCGCGTTAATCTTAACAAGTCCTTTCATCGGCTGGGCACGGGTTGGGAGTTCAGGCCTTGATCCACACACGTTGGCCAAGTAGGTGGATGTCACATATCCTCGAATGTTTTGTTCTTAGACACGCCGGTTTCTTCACGATGTTTTCCTTCATATTCTTTCTCCCTTGTTCATTTGATACCGTTAATTGTAGGAGAGCATTTAAGTAGATCGTAATGTTGGGTCTTCCGTTATGGATTTAGAATGATGTCACACACCTAAACTAAACTCGAATACAAAGGTCGTATGAAGATATTTGCTTCAGAATTGAGTTTTAGGATTCAAACTAATAAAGATTGCAAGTAAATTAAAATCACGTATAAATTATCTTTACAAATATAAATAGCATCGGCCATCAATTGTAACTATCTCACTTTTAAATGTTACAACTTTAAAACCTTCCTTTTTAGGTCGTTTTCGTACAATGGGTGTGGGCCGACGTACGACTCGTTTACATTTATCCATTTCTAATACCCACTCACGATTTCTCCGTAGAAGAGTAAACATTACTTACATTCCAGTAGTGCTAATGCAAATTCGATTCGTTGTATGGCTTTTTACCGACAGCTAAATATGAAATTGATTCAACCAACTTTAAAATACTTCCTAATATTCGAACTTGATTTGGCGTGAAGCCAATGATAAACCGTATGGTTTTGGAATTAATTTTGTACGATTGTGGAATTTACGATCGCAGCTATAGGGAAATAATATTTGCCTCAGGAATTTTCTTTGATATTGTCTTCATTATGCAGTCCACATTGAGAATATTCTGCTATTTAGTAGGTATTCCCTTCAGATTACTTCCAGCTGTTTAGTATACTAATTTCTACATTAAATGATGTAAAGACGCTCGGATTGCTAGCGATGGCCTTATAAGAAGATCTCTAATTTAACTTATTTGGTGTACAGGTGTTATTATTGAGCAGCGGTGGCGCAGCGGTACGGGCCTCGCCTTAGATTTACAAGGTCGCAGGTTCGATTCCCAGTCGTGTCCACACATCTTTGTGTGAATTGAAATATCGCCGCTGCTCTAAATCGGTGAAGGAAAACATCGTGAGAAACCCGGCATGTCTAAGAACTAATCATTCGAGGACATGTGATATCCACCAACACGCACTTGGCCAGCGTGTGTGGATTAAGGCCTAAACTCTCTCGATTCGTAAGATGGTTGAGAGAAGACCCGTGCCCTGTAGTGGTACACTAAAAAGGGTTTAAGTAAGTAAGTAGGTGTTGTTAGAGCCGAACTAAAAATATAGCAATATGCAAAGTCATTCTTAACGAAATAACCTGGCTGAAAATGTCTATCAACATGAAGCATAGTAATTCATTTTATAACTAAATTAATAGTTTGTGTGAAGAGTAACGTCTAACGTCAGAGGTCTTATCTATCAATAGTAGTGGGAAGTATAAGAATTAACTCGTGAAGCCCACGCAAATGCAGGCATTGTCCCTGCGGCTACACTACCGAGCCATGTGGGATACAATTATTCTTATCGTGCAGATAGGTAATCTCATATACTTGAAGTAACTATCTATGGTTTTCTATGAGCTACAAACGAATAAGTAACATCAGTGTGTCATTAGGTTACCTAGTCGCAAGCAAACCTTTTTAGATAACTTTATAGCCGATATCCTGTATGAGCTCGGTTTGTATTACAAAGATGTCCAGCAGGGACACCGCGCACGTGCTTGGCATTCTAGTCATCGTTGTTCGATGAAACCGAAATGATCTGTAAATACAAATAAAATAACAAACAATCTTGTCACGAAACCATTCATTGACATTCAATATCAATTCAGTATTCGTCATGAATGCCAATCTTCTTATAAGTATTTGTAGTAAGCCGAACTTTGAGAAAGCTATAATTTGCCACCCCAAGTAAAACTAGCAGTGAGTAGCTACAATCAACTGAAAAGTAAATATTTATGTATGTGGATTGTATGGCAATCTATAGACTATGATAAATATTTACGAGTCAACCAAAAAGTCCAGCTTCTTATCGTTCATCCAGCTAGTCAGCCAGCCAACTTCATACTATCTCCAAGTCATTGCTATATATAGGAATGACTGTTAAAAGCTCAATAAATTAACCATCTCTACAAAGAGAAAAGTAAATCCCAAACAGCTAAAGAGGTCAATGAGGTCTATATACATGTACGAAGGACATACATCATACATCTTTTTTTGTCATACATATTTTTTCATGGACCTCCTTGGAAAGCAGAAAAACCAAAAAGTATTTTTCTATGATTTTGAAATTGGAATACAGATAAAGAGAACAGCTTTTATTCGAAAAAACAAATGACTAATTTTATATTTTTATTTGATTTGATTAATCAATATTTTAACTTTATTAGTTTCATTAATTGTAAGTAATAATTTCCGATGTATAGGCAAATATTTAATTTGGAGTTATATGTACAAGTAACTGTTTTTTGACTTTTAAGGTGGTTTTTCCGTAATATAGCCCTAATGATCTTTAAAATCTCAACAGGACCGGGCCCGATTTTCGGATACAAGTTGGCAAATCCATAGGACTTGGATGCGCAATGGAGACCCGTTGCCACTATCACCGACACCATCGCGGTCACTACCTGCGCCGATCACTGCACCACCACTCGCACCGCTTACCTCCGAAACCCCTATCTTACGATCAGAACAAAATGGCATCTACGACACCATTACAGTAAGTACGCCTGTACCAATGAAATCAAATGTTTTCCTACTTATAATTATTATTTAATTTTGTTTTTCTAGGAGACTATACAGCATAATGTGCGTGGTAAATAAGTGGGCCGGCCACAAATGGCATAAAAATATTTTACACAAATTATGTCTCTCATAATATCAGTGCGAAGATAATACCAACTATAACCAAAATAACTATTATCAATTTGTTTACACATCTTACCTAATCAATTCCCCCTTATCGTCAGAAAGTGTAAAGAGCGAGATGTCATGTATCCGCGACTTACTTACATATCTCGAGAGGTGGGCTACTGAGGAAAGTTTTAATCATAAATCAAAAGTTATCGCACATATAACATATGTTTGTTCTGACAGTGTAATAATTAGCTAGGCAATAATATTACAATTTGAATTACAGTGTGGGCAACTTTATTAAGATAGATAATTGAATGAAATAAGCGGGTATGCGGACGTTGAGTTGGGTATTAACCCGTCAAACGACACCGCTGCGCGTGCGCATGCCTGCAGTGCCTACACAACGCGACATAGAAACCGAACCTCGGCTTTCGAACTATAGATTTGCATTAACTGGTAATAAATCATAAACGGGCGGCGGCCTAGGGCTCCAGCTCGGACCGCTCACGAGCCGCGAGTTCCTGTTGTTTCGCTAATGTACCTTTGTGCTCGCACGCTCGTAAACTGAGGGTTAGTGCCCGCGGACCGACGCCCGCTGTCACTAAACTCAACTCATACATATGAGTATGTTAACATACTACACTTTATATTCAGTTAGACAGGTGTACGAGTGAGCTATTATGTGCATCGTAACACACATTATTATCTATTATGAAAGCTCTATGTCCGTGACTAACTTTTACTGCGACTGCTAAGTTTGCAGATGTATAGAAAGACACACATTACCTCCATTATTATGTATTGTTAACATAAAGTCTTACCAATTTCCAAACTCCTAAATGCTAAATAGAGTTGGTACAATAGTTATTGTGAGTACATGAAGAAACACCAGTCAGTTTGTACTGAAGACACAATTTTTTCTATCTCTTATGCTACGGGCTACCGAAAGAAGGTCTAACCAATCTGGCAATAGACTGGTGTCAAGGCCACTCAGTGATGTGATCTCTAAAACTTGAAGACTCAGTGGATCCAGCTTACTTTCGCTTGTCAATGTTTAGATTTGGGCATGGTACGGACAAGACATTACAAAATTTAAAAAAAATGTTTATAATTAATTCCGAAAAATAATTTGCTGTTAGGTCTTAAAAATTCGAAAGTTAAAACTTAAAAAATAAAACAGGTGTAATCACCAATGTTAGTAGTTGTGTAGGTATTTTTTTTTTTAGATTTACGAGAATATCACACATTGAAATAAAATTACTTTTTAACTGATAACCCGTGACCATGACGTCTGAAAAGACTTTGAAACGTGGGGTCTAAAATCTAAAATAAACCGCGATAAAATTCGTTATAAAGAAGTTTTATTTCAATAGTTGTGTATTGTGATAAGTATACTACATTGATGAACACACACAACTCAAATACTACACCTGTACATATTGGATGAAATGTAGAGTGACATCGTTTTTTACAATTTCCGCTCTGTAAGTGGCGACGTCAGTTAGGGTAGTTTTGCTAATGGGGCAATTGTGTCGGCTAATAATTTGGGACTCGATCGCCGTCGTCACCTTCCGCCCTATAATGGTGGCGTTCCTTTCTGCGTCAGTTATTCTCCACTCGCTTGTCACAGATATTAATTGGCAGGTACACATTTCAAACCAAATTCTAAAAAATGAAAAATAATATTTACATTTGCCAATTGAAGTCAATACAAAATCAGTAGATTAGACAGTAATCAGGACGGAAACAAAGATTTGGGGGATATTACACCACCGATTTAAATTAATTATGTATTAGGTATTTTTTACTTTTTAGAAGGCGGTTCTTTTATTCTTTGAATTTTTTATTAGCGTTTATTCCTACATGAATGTATGCCTAGATTTTATTTTTGACAGTATTACCTGAAGGTGTAGGCATAGGTTACATTTCATCGGGCACAATTTCGAGCTGGTACCTACTAAGAATTTTCTAATTAGGTACATTAAACTTGTTTTTGCTTCACCTGGGATTTGAACCCAAGACTGTAGTTTTACAACAGCAGCGGTGGAGCAGCGGTACGGGCCTCGCTTTTGAAATATAAGGTCGCGGTTGTTATTCCCAGTCGTGTCCACACATCTTTGTGTGAATTGTCACATCGCCGCTGCTCAATAGCGGTTAAGGAAATCTTCGTGAGGAAACTGGTATGTCTAAGAACTAATCATTCGAGGACATGACATCCACCATCCCGCACTTGGCCAGCGTCTCTCTCAACTCATAAGAGAAGTTGAGAGATGACCAGTGCCCAACATTAAAAAGAGTTAAAGTGAAGCTAACATGCTTACATAAAAGTAAATAGGTTTTATTACGTATAAAAACACTGTCTTACTTTAGAAGGATACTCGAACTTCCAAAAAAGTGCTACATGTAGCGAAGAAAATTTCATCGGCTTCATGAATTATGTATACCTTCAATGAAAGGGATACGCAGATGAAACCGTATTTTAGCTACTAAAGGCATGAATGAATAAATTAGCATACCGAGCAATTGTTTCAGATCAAACAAAAACATATTTTCTAAAGCAGGTAACATATCCAATACCAATACGCTAAGCCTTCTAACATGAAAGAGATTTTAGATAATTAATGCAAATATGAAAATGTAGCAACCTAGGCTACGCAATGGTAGGTAAAAACATTGTTAATTTTAGCTTAGCATGTGGCAAGTCGCGTCTATTGCATAAACACGCCATTTTAGTTTCTATTCAACCAGAGGACAGTTGCTAGATGGAAGACCTTATGGAATTTTAATGCCTTTTGTGCTACTACGCAGTATATTTAGCATTTCAAATACAATGATATAATCACAGGCCTGACTGACAATACAATGCTAAATAGTTTTCTAGTCATAGGAAACTTGTTAGTCAATATATATTTCCGCGTGGACTAGGTATATCTAGAGGCGATGACAGGATTGCACATTACCTGCTGCTAAGAAATTATACACTGGTAACATTCAGTTAGGCCATCATAATACTCATCATGTTGATACTCATGATATATGTACGTATTATCTTAACTATAAAGTATAGGTCCGAGGTTTACAAACACCTTTAGATCTTAGAATAATAACTGGTTATTTCATGTCGTCAGCTTTGGTGTCATCGAGGTTAGCTATGCATTTTATGACCTCATCGGTGCTGTAGCATTACTTACTTATTAGATCTTCTAGTCTTATTCTTCATCTTGTAATTTATTGTTGTTCTAAGTAAATATCATCGCAATTGCAAAATTATATTTAGTTATATCATTTTTAGCCATGCCATATTAGTAATAGGTTGATTTCAGATGCTTTTACTTGGTTTGGGTTGACAGTAGACCACCCGGCATACGATAGATACCGATCGATATCATCAGGTGTCGGCGCGGGCCATCACAGCCTTTCTACATCGCCATAAATAAAATTCGACACGTAAACAATAGACACGACCCGACCCACAGACCCCAAGATCGAGCGATACTGGCCACCGCTTCTCCACAATCAAAACACTGTCTCAGACAACCTGTTTTGGCTGCCGGGCACACATACGTTACACAGACACGTAGATCAAACATCACTTCTAATGTGTTGGATGACCTAGTCGTGTGTAAATATCGAACACCATTATGAAAATTGAGCAAACCTTCAATAAATAGCTATCTGTTTAAGTCAGTGCCGTGTAATTAATACAAATTGCTTTAGGCCGTAAGTGGCTGTCAAAGAGGCCGCGGGTCGGGATTAATGTTAGATAAGTGATTGGGCGACCGATCGCAAAACTTTCTCACGATAGTGAATGCGATAGGATCGAGCCTTGCGGCAGCATATCTTCCTGACTTACGGGAACGGCAAAATATTGCGGTCCCTTATACAGCAGATAATATTGTTTACTCGGACATTGCCCACAGCTGTACCTGCGTCAGAAAGAGAAACTACTTCTCTACATAAACAAATACCAAATTGCATGTAATGCACCTCAACATTTTATTCCGTGTGGTCAATACTTCTGTCAACAAATTGAAATAGAAAGTTTTGTTCCTAGAAAAAATGGGTGTGTTGTAAATATTACGTCTATAAGTAAATATTTGTTTATCAAGTTGGAAGTTAGACTGCTGGTTGCTTTTAAAAGTAATATTTACTTTCGTTTACCACTTTCTTGATACTCGTTAGTGATCATTGCACTTGTATTCACGTAGTGGAAATCAATTTAAATGGAGCCACTATTTATTTATCCTGAACTAACATCGAAGGAAATGGGTCTATTTTTTTAAATTCTGAAATAGGTTTGGGCTTGACTACGACTTGCCTGATGTTAAGCATTGATGTAGTTTACTATGGGACGCGCCTGCCCTAAATATCGATTTACTCATGATTAGGAATCATTTATAATAACACGAATAGTGTTATTGCTATCACATTAATAAACTAAATAGAATTTATGTCTAACTATATTAACTTTACCAGAACGATTTTCTCCCCAGTCTAATTTATCTTATCAAACATTTTCCTTTCACGCGGATCAGTTTGAAACTAAATATTAAGATAAACTTAAATTTTGTGGTAGATATATTTAAAGATTTTAAATAAGGTTATCAATAGTACCTTTTGTATAAATCAATGCTGTAGATATTCTAGTTACTTAAGGTTATGCGAAAATCTAAAGTACAAAGTCTGTCTATTTGAAAACAGAGGCATGATGCAAAGGCGAATTATGATTGTAAGTGATTGGCGTGCACGAGTTGGCCCTTAACATATTGTGCCGTGAGAATGTCGTATTGTCGATCACTACTCGTTACCTACCAGATAACAAGGGTCGAGCCAACCATCCTGAAAGTAGCATTTCACGTGATGTTTATGCGCTGTACGTACACACAATCAGGCCACCCGGCTTGTCGGTTTGAATGTCATTGATGAAGTGCCAAATGCCGTATTCTGGTGTCACTGTGTTTCTGAAACTTTCCTAAGATGGAAAAACTGCGTAAGAAAGTTTACTCGTAAGAAACGTAGTGAAGTACATTGAAATAAAACTACTTTTTAACGGATTTTATCGCGGTTTATTTTAGATTTTAGATCCCGACGTTTCAAAGTCTTTTCAGACTTCATGTTCACGGGTGGACTGAGATATTTGACGTCCAAAAATATTAATCACAATTATTACTGACTACCTTCAAACATTAATCCGATATAAAATAATAATAATGTAATAATATTAATGTTTGAAGGTATTCAGTAATAATTGTGATTAATATTTTTGGACGTCAAATATCTCAGTCCACCCGTGAACATGAAGTCTGAAAAGACTTTGAAACGTCGGGATCTAAAATCTAAAATAAACCGCGATAAAATCCGTTAAAAAGTAGTTTTATTTCAATGTGTGATATTCGCGTAAATCTAAGACAATACTATGTAGTGAAGTACCTTACAACTTTTATATGTTTGATACATTTACCATACTTTAAAAAAGCACATGTCATTTTTAGCTTAAGTTTTTCAAAATACAAGGAAGTTGCCGAATAGCTGATCGATAGCAAATATTTAATTGGCGAAGTTATTGTGACTGCAATATAGAAGGCGGGCGGCGGCGGCGGTGCGGCGGCGGCGGCTCGCGGCACGCTCGTTTGTTTACGGAAGCTGACGGAAGCGGCCGCCCGCCCCGCCGCCCCGCGCTACCGCCCGCCCGTATGAATGAATTGCAGTTGATTACCGCATCGCACGCGTTGCATGTTTTTCTAACTATATCAAACAAGCTTTTCTATATTTACTCGTACTCTGAAAGTTTAATAAACTTTTGCTAGCACCTGTTACATTTTAATCAGCGCAGCTGTAATGCTACACCTCAGATGTTTTATCATAGCAATTACTAAAACTATAATTATACTCACATACGTGCAAATAAACAACTGCGTAAAATAGAGATACTTAAGTAAAGTGATTTAATTAGTGAAAATGTCATACGAGTATTCATCATAGTGCAAAGTAAGAAAACACTGAAAATATTGCATGGACACTGATAACATTTCAAACGTAAATAAAGCATAGTGCAGTTAGTAGCGGTGTAGGTAACTGTGTACAAGTATTGTATTTTGTATAGTCACTTGAGGTAGAGCAATGCGTCAGTTGCCTAGCAACGCGGCGACGCCAGATCAGTCTGTCGAGAGGAACGCCGCCGGGACGAGAAGACGCCGACCATCCGCCGCCAGTGCTGCGCCCAGCCTCACACGCGTACACCCCTCTTTTGGCGCCTCTTAAACACGCTGCTCTATTTCAGTGCCTGAAAAAATATTTAGTTCGTGTCTTAAAGTTCATAAATATTATTTACAAGTGCAGTGTCAAGTAATGGTTCTATTCAAGAACTTAGTGATTTTTGGCTTATATCCAACAATGTTACACTGATTACGATGTTGATAGTTTCCACGAGAAGTTATTAAGACAACGTAACATTAATTTTAGGCGGAATTGTGTCTTCGTAACATTCATGTTATAAAATATCTAACTTTGATACTACTTGCCAGTAGAATAGTTAATTTTCAGGTTTAACCCTCTCTTCCTATACAACTAGTTTAAAAAAACATTATGTAGTTATATTATTTACGTTTCGTTTCTACCTAATCACAGTTAGTTGATAGAAAAACATCTACAGCTCAATTAAAAGTCAACACGGTCGCCGGCTGGCGTCAAAGTGACCGCTGATTCTCGTCACATCATAAGTTGTTTTTTTATTTCCTTAGGGCAGGGCACACCCCCGAGGTTATTAACCCTTGTGTGTTAACCACGCATTTTATGAGGAAGGTCATGGTTACAGCTATTGTCACGTGACGCCGTAATCAATTATTTTTAGGGATTAAGCAAAAATAGTAAAGTACGTAATTACAGGTAGTAGGTACCTACAATTCTTTTAGAAAAGTATGAAAAGGTGTATGTGCAGTGACTTGAAAGAAAAGGTGTAAGTGCTTGGATGTGGGGTGAGAGATCTGTTGTCGCAGTGCAGTGACAGACGCATGCCCTCGAGCGCCACCGGACACTCGTGTCTACGAGCCATCCCAATTCTCCCCCCTTTGTTTTTGTTTTCATACCAAAAAAGAAATGCTTATAATATTTAAGTACAAATATAATTTATTTAACTGACTTCATCCAACATATAATTGATGCCAAGCTTTAGTTATCAATGTTTCAATGTTTATATGCTTTTGAGTTTCTAGTTAGTACTTCTAGTTCTAGTTAGTACTAAGCGGTTCTTTATTTATCACATTTTTTGTAAATTGTTGAGTGGGCTGAAGGTACCCGGGCGAAGCCGTGGCGGGCCGCTAGTACTCTATAGTGTGTACGTTGATATAACGTTATCTTCTTTTTCTCCATGTGAAAAATGAATTGACGGATATTTGTAACGATAAAACTCGAGAACGGTTGAATCGATTTGACTGATTTTGGCCTTGAAATGTTTGTAGCAGCCCAGGAAATTGTAGGTTAAGAAATACGCGGTAC
Source organism: Meganola albula (assembly GCA_936450015.1). Classification (NCBI taxonomy): domain Eukaryota; kingdom Metazoa; phylum Arthropoda; class Insecta; order Lepidoptera; family Nolidae; genus Meganola; species Meganola albula. The sequence goes on along the minus strand of OW388144.1, from coordinate 8,115,023 downwards.
AAAGTTCGCCGGGCAGTTATTGTTAACAGAAATGCATTTTGTGTTTTGTAACTATTAAAATAAAACAGTGATGTGGAATGTCGTGACTTGAGAGAAATGTAAAGTGTCAAAAACCATGAAAGTGCGAGAACGTGTTGGGCGCGGTGCGGATGCTGCGCGTACGTTACACCGACTCGCATTTGCACTGTGGCGTGCTGTGTTCTACCTGCAGCGGGCACCAGCACGCGCCCTCGCTATTAAACATACGCGATCGCGAAGTTCAGCACCCAGCCCGCGGAGTCGTACCTCGGTCAGTTAGCATTAATTATCTTGTACCTATCGCTTACTTTTAGTTGTTAAGAGAAAAATAACATTAGGATAGGATTTTAAATATCACTTCGGCTTGACCCGCGTGGTTCTCGTTTCACCCCTAGGGGGTTAGTTTTGAAAAATTATTAACTACTTCATGTACCTATTTGATAATGGGTAGCTTGAATTAGATTTGTGAGAAAGCAAAATATTTTAAAAGGGGATTTCGATACCCGAAACTGAAGTATTAGCTATAAATAGGTATCTAAATCGCAGTAGTCAAACTCTGCAACATAATTAATTTTTAGTTTAAATCATCCGGTTTAAAGAAAAGCTTTCATAAACGTTACGATCTTCACAACATGTAAATCAGTTATAGTTAAAATAAACTACAAGTTCGTTCTATCATCATTATACTTGACAAGAAACTATTTACTGCTAACTAGGTAAAAGTTATAGTATAAGTAGAATGCTAACCGCTGCAGTAATCACTTAAGCCCGTAAGCCACGCCTAGTGAAGGAGTCATTTGTCAGTTTTATTTGGACCGATACAATTTTCCGATAGCACAACCCCTTGGGGTACTCCGGGAAAAGTGCCAACTTAATAGCTAAATATTATAAACCACTTTTTGAAGACTACTTTCCATTCTCCAATTGATTCTTTGATAATGGAGAAAGGAATTCTGGCAAAATAATAATATTATCGTTTGGTAAAAAAAGGGTTAGTTAAATAACTAACCATAAAAGGTAAAGATATATGATTTAAGTTATTTAAATAAATAAGAAATAAAAAGTGAATATTCTGCATTAAGAGCGAAATCCTATTACGATGAACACATGACATGAAAAATAAAACGACAAGCAATATTAAGTTTCTACTTTTGATTTCATTTTAATGACAGCTCGGCCTCGCTACGTCTGTCAGGATCGGCTTTATTAAGTTAGCTAGCGGTAGGTTATGTACAAAGAACATAATAATATATAATCTTAAGGAATTTATGTATTGATTACACTTTGATGAAGGTAAAAGTTATAATCATGTAGAAATTGTGTAAAAAATACTAGGTACTTAGATATTCCAATTAGGTAACCCTCATCTGGCTTGAGTTAAGATGTTTAAAATATTTCTTGTATTTTTGCGGGCTATTTGAAGTATTCAGAATTTTATTGTTTTGTTTCAGACTCGAGCCGTGAGCGCGCCAGCCACTCCTGCCTCTGCGACGTTCTCGAGAGAACAGGTAAAATTGCAATAAACCTATTACTATCACTTAATCATTGTTGGGACATTTAACTCCTGAAGTAAAAGAGGGGTGTTATATATATCTAAACGAAATATTCTTGTTGAATAAGTTTCTTTCAGTTTTTAGACATCGCTGCATCGTTTGTTGGGATAATACATAATATCAATACAAAATCGCCTTTTGTTCCCCACATTTGTTCCTTCTTTTCGATGAGACTTAGATAAAAGTAGAGCGTAGAATTGACTTCCTTAATCGGATTAAGTACGCTAGTCTACGCTCTAAGTACGTGTAGATACACAACGTGCCTCTATGCGCCTACGCACCGCTTGAGACACTTTCACAGAATCACTGCGCCTACGACATTGTGTTTAAACACTTAAACCGAAACAAATCAGGGCATTTCTCTCTCTTCACCCCGCATGGTGGACCGTTATTTTTATGTTTGGATTTAATAGAACAACACCATAACTTTTAACACATACAACTGCCATAGAAATAAATGACGTAACCTACATACGGAAACTTTAAAAATATATGTAAACCTTATATTAAACCGAACAAATGTTTGTATTTGGACGCGTTTACAGTTCACACCCGTTCAAAGAACATGTGCTGAAGAGCATCATGTGAGTTGTACAAAAATAACTTTTTCCAAACTTAATTACATTATGGTACACAATTTGGTAGGTAATAATTAATTCGGATAGCAGACAGGTTTACGTAGTTATTTCCTTAATTACGTTGACGCTAAATCATGATAATGATGATTTAAGGAATGAAACCCAGGTACTAATAAATCATTGACAAAATGAAGTAAGCACTGGTATTATAAGAACTGGTATTATAGAAGAAATAACCTACAGAATTTAACGTCATTGTTTGAATTTGATTGGAAATTGTTGTGTAGCTAATAATTTGTTTGTATGTACAGGGAGGGAGTAGGTCGGCGAGCTATCCGAGCGGTGCGAGCTCGCGGCTGGACCTGTGCTACGTGGCGGAGCGCATGCTGGCGCTGCACCTGCCCGAGCGCGACGCACACGCCGAGGCACAGGCCGCGCACATGCTCACTAACAAACATGGAGAACATTTCATGGTAAGTTATTAACACCACCTGATTTATATTCTTTAATATAATGTTAATAAGCAGGTTCTTTCATAACCAATTGTGAGACAATTTTATAAAGCTTAATGTAATAGTATCAAGTTGAAGAAGCCTCTTTTGTGAATTGTTTCATTTCCGCTTCTTGATCTCGGTGAAGGAAAGCATACTTGGCCAGCGTGTGTGGATTGAGGCCTAAAATTATTAAACTCTCCTAATTCGTAGGAGAATTTAGAGAACCGTGACTGCAGTGGGACACTAAAAAGGGTTGAAGTGAGAAGTTGAAGAAAGTTACTATAGATTCCATAAGCACATAACTTTCACGGCAGTTGAATAACAAATGTGTGTAAAATTTTCCAGGTATTCGAAGTGAGCAGCGGCGAAGGTTGTGGTAGCGGGCGAGCAGCTCGCAGCGTGTTTGGTCGGTCTCGCTCGCTCGGCTGGCCTGGGGACCTGGCGCCGCCCCTGGAGAGGCTCTGTGCTGCTTGCAAACACATTGAGAGCTGGCTCGCTGCACACCCCAAGAATGTGGCTATATTATTGGCATGGTAAGTCATATTTAACCTTTTGTAGGCTTTTGGGTCAATTCAGGATTTTGTTTAGATCCTCATCTGCCTTATATATAATACCTATTAAAATGAACTCCTGAATTATCTGTCTTCTAGCTAGGACATAAACACACACGGTCACCTGGGCCTAGATTCTCGCGCTTTAGACATTTATCTATGGGAATATGGACAATGCTAAGAAACAGTGCTGTGGGTCACCTCTAGTAATGCAATGTCCATGTTTGACACTGATGGCTCACACTTACTCTTTGTTTTTATTTTTTCTTTTGTAGATCCGTTTTCAATAATGTGTTTTTCTCATTTCATTTTATGTGTTTTTTTTTCATTTGATTCTGGTGTCTTGTCTCTGTCATGTCGAAAGTGCCAGAATCGGGGCCCTGATCCCACCTGAGCAGAGCTTGCGTTATGGAAATCATATAACTGTTATACTTTGCATATAATAGTTTTCATTCGTAAATACATACGTATAATACTTTTAATAATAACACTCATACTCAAGACAAACAAACATTTTCATGCCCACAAATGTTTCTCGTGTGGGAATGGAATCCACGATCTGAGGCGTGAAAAGCAGGTACCGACCACGCTACTGGCTCCTTCAATTACCTCCTATATCTCCCATGCTCATATTATCTGTTGTCACCAGGGGTAACCGCGAGCGTCTGGGCGTGTTGGTGGCGGCGTACATGCACTACTCGGCCATCTGCGGCGCGCCCGAGCACGCGCTCGACCGGTACGCCATGAGGCGATACCTCGACGACAGGGTGCCCGTCTTCCAACTACCATCCAATAAACGGTAAAGGAATACATTATCAAAATTACAAATGAGGTACTTTATAACTTTGGTAGTCCACCGCTCTAAAATATACATTAAAAGTAATACTTAGTATTTAAAAAAAAATGGGTTTTGTACTATTAGGGTTCGATGAATAGGCAGCCACTGGCTTTTAAAACTCCATCTGTGCTGATATATACCAACACGCTTGACTTTGAAAGAGCTATGGCTCAGCGCTTCAGAATAGTTTAGGTAATCAATGTTGTTACTGCCCGGTTACCTGACCTGGTATTTATCACACATATTCACTTTCCTTGTCTTTCTATTTCAATGTTTTCTGAGAGCTACAATATGCCTTTAACAAGCGATGTTTGAAAAAGACTTCCAGTAATGATCGGTTATGATAACTTTGGTATAACGACGTCGTGAAAACCGTCATATAAACGAAGCCTTCTGTTTTCCTGCAACCAGAGGCAATAAGGAATTAGTATTTTTTTAAATTTATGCGAATATCACACATTGAAATAAAACTACTTTTTAACGGATTTTATCTTGGTTTATTTTAAATTTTATATCCCGACGTTTCAAAGTCTTTTTAGATTTCATAGTCACGGGAGGACTAACAAATAAATCTGTTATAAAGTAGTTTTGTTTCAATAAGAAATTGTTTGTAATAGTTACATCGACACGTTCGCGGGTCTCCTGGCGGGACAGATACGCGTGAACGCGGCGCCGCTGCACCTGACGCACGTCAGCGTCGCGGGCTCCCTCGCCGCGCCCGCAGCGCCCTCCATCGCATTCCTCAAGATATACGAGAATCTCGTCTGTGTTTACACATCAGGTACCATCTTGCAATCTTTCAACATAAACGGCTTCAATACGGCTTAGCCACTGTACAACAATTTAAAAATCAAAAACCCGACTGCAATGCCCTTAAAAGGCTGAGAGAAACCAGACTGACTGATAGAAGAGGAGACTGACTGGCTGACTGACATATCAATGCACAACTCAAACCGCTGGGTAAAGATTTGACAAACATACAACATTCGTGCAATACATAACATTTCCTTGGCAGTCGTGTAAAAAATACCAGGCATCTACTATGTAGCAGCAGGCACATGATGAATGAGCTGGAAGCGAGCATTATATTCCTTTAGATTTTGAAACAATGCCTATGGTATTATTATCATCTGGTGTTTGCGTCGCACATTTAAACATAAAGTCACTTTTTATAATGTAGAGCCTCTTTCTTAAGGTTATGGCAGGAGGAGGAAAACAAATGATTCAAAAAAAATATTTGATTTTGATTTTTTACCTAATCTGAATATCTTTGTCCATGAAAAAGTGTACGAAAACAGGAAGGCGCACATATTTTATTGATTAATATTTTGTATCTTTCTGTAGGATTATACATGGTGAACGGTGGCGGGTGGACAGTAGGCGTGGGGCGGCTCGCACTCCGCGGCGACGTGTGCGTTCGAGCGTACCGCCGCGCGGCGACCGGCACTGGTGCTGCAGGCACTAGCGGTACAACTGGGACTAGCACCAATAACTCGCGACGACTCGTGTTCGCCTGCCAGTTCCACACCTGCGCAGTCGCTGACCACACCCTCTCCTTCACCAAACACCAACTCGATCACGCTGTGCACGGTATGTTAGCTCTAAACTGTTATCAGTTTCCTTTTTAGGAGTGGAAAGTTACTGTACAGACTTGCCTATTTGAACGCATCAGCTTCACAACCTAGTGCACGCATTGCCCCCACGCTGCCAATGCACTTCTAGCCAGTAGCTATAGGTTGAATACGAGATAGGAGTCCTACGTTGGCTACTTTGTTAAATTTAAATGTAGTTTCATTTCCACGCTTCAATTAATTGGTTAAGAGACCCGGCGGTGCCAGTCTGATGTTAAAGCGTTTAATGGACTTCTATGTAGAGAAGATGAGGGATACATTTGTAGCCACATCTGTTACCCCTACTAGACAAAGTATCGCCTAGTTCTTTCTCATCTCCTGTTCTTTAATGGTACCAAAGTCAAACCTGGAATTCAATTTCCTGTTTTAGTCCAAGGTCTTTACACTATTGAAATATGTGCACTGCGCTGGTGGGAATTAGTAGGGTATCTATTCGTATTAACGTAATGCTGAGATTTGGCGACGGTACGGTAAATTTTTGTGTCGGCCGCACCGTTACAGACAAGAAATAGTTTTTGCAACGGAGTCTAGCGTTAGCAGGCTTTTATCGTACCAATCGTATCGTCTGCATCAGTAAACCGAGAGTCAGTTTTGTAACCTACACAAAGAAATTTGTGTAAACGTAAATTTGACGGTACTAATTTGCGTCCACCGCTGCTAAAATTATGGAATTTTAGGGCCTTACTAAAAGAAAATATTTTCATTGATATCATTGATTGTACAGAAAATTCCCCTTAGGCCTTCTGAATCAAATCAAATCAAATCAAATTTATTCATGAACAATTCACATTGTGTTTGAATTTCTACCTACTTATTCTAAGACATGCATTTATAATAATAATATTCTAATTTAATTTAAAATAAAAATAAATTTAATCAGATGTCAACAATAAATTAAAAATTGAAAAAGGAGATTTATATGTCAAAATAATAAGCAATGTCAAAAATAACATATTTGAAAGCTTAAAAAAAATATATATTAAAAAGTTATTAATTATGTAAATAGAAAAAAAATTATTGCGATAGTCAAAATTTATTATTGTTCCGTCAAGTTGCGATAGGTACATTTTTGTATGTCATCTAATGAATAAAGACACCCTTCTAACAAAAACTTCTTAAGCTGCATTTTGAAATTATTTTTGTATATCAGAGTTTTAAGAGGGTAGAGGGTAGCTTATTGAACATGTTGATAGCGCTGTAATAACTACTATGTTTTGCAATTTTTAGTTTAGGTGTATCTTTATACTGGAAATCTTTCCTGCGCGTGCTTTCTCTTATATGGCGTTCTTTTTCCGTTTCATACTTATACACATTTTTAGCAAAGTTTGTCAATAGAACCAATACATATAGACTCGGCACTGTTAAAATTTCGAGTTCGATAAAGTGCGGTTTACAAGATTCGTCTTGCCTTATACCTACTATCGTTCGTAGCGCCCTTTTCTGTAAAATGAACGCTCTAGAAATGTTATAATTGTAACTACCTCCCCAGAATAATATACTATATCTTAATTTGGATTCGACCAGTGCATAATATACCATTTTTAAATATTGTGTACCTACTTCATCCCTCAAACTTCTAAGTACATAGCAGGCAGAACTTAGTGCGTTTTCCAGACTAGTGAGCTCATCCTTCCAGTTAAGATACTGATCTATATTAACCCCGAGAAATTTGGTAGCTGTCACTGTATTTATTAATTCACCATTTACGAGGCAAGTAAGATTATCTTTATTTTTGGCTGTTGAACGAAACAACATAATGTAATCCTACTATAACAGATGATTGTCATAACTATTGTGTTGTTGTGTACAGACCCGTTGTTCCCTCGCGACGGCGCGGTGGAGCTGGTGTTCCAGCGCGGCGGGGGGGGAGGCGCCGCCCCCGCGCCCACCCCCGCCGCCCCGCTGCGCGCCGCGCCCGACGCGCTCGCACGAGCCGACTCGCTCGACAACATCAGACCACTCTCCACCTTCACTGATGATGATGCAGGTCAGTCGCTTTCACTTCAACCCGTTTTAGTGTCCCACAGCTGGGCACGGGTCTTCTCTCAACTATGTTATGAGTTGAGAGAGTTTAGGCCTTAATCCACCCACGCTGGCCAATTGCGGGTTGGTGGATGTCACATGTCCTCGAATGATTAGTTCTTAGGCATGCCGGTTTCCTCACGATGTTTTCCTTCACCGATATTGAGCAGCGGAGATGAAACCATTCACACAAAGATATGTGGGCACGACCAGGATTCGAACCTGCGACCTTATTTTTCTAAGGCGAGGCCCGTACCGCTGCGCCACCGCTACTCCAGTTGCTTTACACATCCGCATTTTGACCATTCTTTGGGGACTGACCAACTTGTCTGGTGAGGGTGGGTTGGTCGTTTATGGTTTCAGCGTTTGTCAACCGTATGGACCCTTATCCATTCTTAGAGCACATTCATGGCTTAACATCAAATGATGCAAATTAGGTGACAATAAACTGGTAGTAGACTTCGGCCGTGGTTAGTGACCACCACGGAAGAAAGAAACCACTTGTTAGTGACCACCCTCCAGTCAAAGCCGCACAGCCGAGCGGCCTTGCTGTGTTCCATTGCGAAGTCTGGTTACACCATTTGAGGGTGTGGAGTCGGAATTGTATTTTTGTTAAAATTTTTGGTTTTCATCATACGAAACCTCATTTCACTGCCACCTTTACACCAAAGAACATCACAACATCTCTGTTTAACATCAGGCATGATGTGATCAAGCGCAAGTCTATTTTGAACGAACTTAAATAAGAAGTGAGTTTCTCAATTAGACTGTATTTTTTATATGAACGACATTATAAAAAATCACACGCACATTGAACAATAACCCTGACAACATCAGATGATGAGTTGAATTAAGCACTAGCAAAGCTGCCGTTACTTACAAGCAAAAATAAATCCTAAGCTCGACAGGTTTAGAGTTTGCTGTAATGGCTAGTTTACACAATGCGAGCTACCGTACGAGTTAGCCTGCCGAGTATTTCACTCGCCTGTTTACCTCGCAGCAACTCGCTTAAGGTAGCAATTCGGTCATCACCTCATCACTCATATCGTTAGGACGCGTTCGGCAGTAGCTCGCCAGTAACAACCAGATACTTGTGAGCACAAACTGTTTTATTGTGTGATGCACCCACGTACAAGCGTTTATCAAATTCAAAATGGTTGCGGGAAGATGGTCTTCTGATATAATAATATTATTAGAAAACCATCTGATAATATTATTGTCAGATGGTCTATATATTGGTATATGATGTTATAATTAAATATATTATGTCATAAATATATAATAAATTGCCTAACTGCATTGGAAATACCATAACAATACCCATATTTAAAGCCAAACTTAAATTATTATTGATAGAAAAAGCTACTACAGTGTTAAAGAATATTTCGAAGATATAGAATGAAATAAATATTAGTTTAAGTATTACATACTCGATTATATATAAAGATGTTGAAGATATTGATTTGATAAAAGAATGTTGTATAATATACTTTTATAAAATCTTATATTTGCCATACCCTATGTAGGATCCTACACCTTATAATGATAATAGTTGATTGATACGAAAGAATACTGTAAAAGTATATTTATTGATTGAATGATAAAATAATTGAATGATAATGAGTGCACGCGATTTGAGTGATAATTGTGTACTAAATTCTAGACCGCGCGTAGCAAGTAAAGTGCTGACACAATGATGTTTAATTTGTACGTGCTTGCACTGTACATGCTCCGGGGCCCGAGAAGATGAGAATGAGATGATTTACAAGATGATAACTAATAACATATGCTTAAAAACTTAAATAAACTAAACTTAAGATATTTCATTGAATTGAGTGCGAACGGACGGTGAAGACCCTCTGTTGATAGTGGCGAAGGTCGGACGTTCCGCAGCAGTGGTAGCGGGTGCTACATAGCTCACGCTGGCCTCTGCTTGTACTGCCGTAGGAGGTGCCGGCCCTGGGCGCGGTTGGCGCGCTCGTGCGCGGCGCCATGCGTAAAAGATCGCGCAAAACACGGCGACTGCAGCGAGGACATAGATGGCGACATAATGGTGAATGTCATGAAATGTCACCTGATCTGCCAGTTCTTGATTGGATTTTATATATTTGAGTGTCTTCTCGATTGTTTTTATGTCTTCTCCTTGCTTGGTGATTCTGTCTGTCTCATTCAGAGGAGCGATGAGAGGTAAAGACAGATTTATGATGTGATTTATTTGTGGGATCTCTATGTTCATGACATCGATCTTTGTTTTGATTGAGTTTGATAAAGTTCGGTGTGCGTAAATCGTAAACATTCTGTCTTTGATGACGCAACCGTCTCCCAGTGTAATGACACCAGTTTTGCTGAGTTGCTCGGTAGTAATATCGTCATTACATATGATTCGCACATTGCATTGTTTACAACAAGAGAATAAATATGAATTAAATAAATTCAATTCAGTCCAGTGATCCTGGCATTCCTCTGTCTCTATCTGACACTGATTGGAGGCGTGATGTTTTAGGCATAGGTTAGTGTCCGATGTCATCTGATAGATAGGCCTTTTCAATGGACAAATGTACTCTTCCGTGTCGTAAGGAACACATTTTTGTAAGTCGCTTATAGACACAGGTATGTATGAGTCTTTGTGAATATTGATAGCCAGGTACTTCGATACAGGCACTATGTTGACCATGCTTTCGTTAGCTTGTTGTGGAATCGGTATGAGGTTGTAAAGCTCATAGTCTTCCCGGCTCACAAGAGGAACTCTAACTTCAAAAATCAGGAACTCTCTGGTAGCTCTCGCTTTCACTTTCAACAGGTGATATATCTTTGCTAAATCGGTTTGAATATTGTTGATCGGTAGGGCTAAGTCCTTTGAAATTTGACCGTTTATGATATTCAGTTCATTCCTTAGCTGGGCTGGTGTTAACAAGTGAAAGTTGAATTTTTCATAAAAAATGTTGGCCACTGTATCAACTAGCGTCTCCTGGATTTCTTTGAGATTGTTCATGATGTTGCTGGCTATAAATGTTGACAATGTGAATTCTGCTTGGCGGTCGGTGTGCTGGATTTCTTCTCTCAGTTTATTCATGCCTGCGTTGCATTTGATCATGTATTGATTAATCATTTTATGCTGCTTGTCCAGGACATTTTCAATTCTTTTGATGATGTTCAGCTCAGCTTCAACAACTGAGGTTTGATTTTTCCACAACAAACTAAGATGTTTCTGATTCTGTCTGATCAAGGCAATATCTTTCTGGTATTGTTCGGCGAAAGTTTCATCCAAGACCCCGAATAAGCTATTTGCAATGTAGCCAATCCCGTTGATAAGCCCTCGACGTCGGCGAACTTGACCTTGCTGACCAAGCAAAACATTATTGTTGTGTTCAAGTTCGTTGTACCCGTGACGCAGTTGTAATCGGACTACGTCACATTGCGATATCTGATCCTTCGAACATATGTTCTCCAAGTGAGTGATAAACTTATCCAGTAGTTTAATTCCTTGCCAATACGGAGACATATCGCTGTAAACGATTAGTTTCCATTCTTCGCGTTCTAATCTCATGTTAGCTATTTTGTCGAAAAATACGTTTTTGTTTTCTGCAACATTGGAAATTTTGTGCTCGCATGTTCCTGAGCTAATACACATCATAAGTACGAGTGTTGTTAGTATAAAGTTGCATAGTTTCGACGTAGTTGGCATGGAATGTTTCTTGTTTGATGTTAGACCTTCTGGGTTTTTGTTTTCTGTATTGTGGCTTTGATTGTTGTCGTTGATAGGCAAAACGGATAATTTTGTAATTGGTCTCTTGAGTGTCCCATTTTTCGTCCGTAGAGTCACTACTCTGACGTATCCGTCTTTCCCGGGATGAAGTTCAATAACTCTGCCCATGGGCCATTTTCCTGGTGGCAGATTTATGTCGTGAATGATGACGATGTCATTGATCTTCAAATTCTGTTGAGGTTTGCGCCACTTACTGCGAGCCGATAGTTGACAAAGATATTCAGCTCGCCATCTCTTCCACAGGTCATCAAATATTTTTTGTGTAAGCTGCCATCTAGTCCGTAGATCTCTCTCTGTCTCGATAATAGTTAACGTTGGTCCGCTTGCCAAAAAGTGGGATGGTGAGAGACAGTCTGAATCTTCAGGATCTTCGCTGAGTGCGCATAATGGGCGGCTGTTTAAACAGGCTTCTATTTGAGCGAGCAAAGTTGAATATTCTTCAAACGTCAACTTCTGTTCGCCTATCACTCTTTTGAGATGATATTTCAAACTTTTGACGGCAGCTTCCCAAAGTCCCCCGGCACTGGGCCAGGAGGGTGCATTGAAATGCCAGGTGATCTCCATACTAGTAAGTGCTTCGAAAAAGTTGACGTCTAAAGTGTCTTGAATGATTTTGTACTCTTCGTTGAGAATTCTGCTCGCTCCAACAAAGTTTGTGCCATTGTCACTATAGACATGGCCCGGGGTGCCCCTTCGAGCTGCCATTCTTCGCAAAGCCGCTAGGAACGAGGAGGAGGTCAGGTCCGAAACAAGTTCAATGTGTACAGCCTTGGTGGCCATACAGACAAATACAGCGATGTACCCTTTAGTGGTCTTGACACCTCGCCCTTTGCTTGCTTTTACGTCAACAAACCCGGTAAAATCAACCCCAGTGTGATAAAATGGTCGTGACGGATTGCTGCGTGCTAAAGGAAGATCGCCCATCAGTTGTTCATGTTTGACTGGATCGTGTCTTCGGCACTTGACGCAGTTTCTAAGACGCTTTTTGATGGCTCGGTTTCCACCCAAAATCCAATATTGCTGACGCAGCCAGGCTTGAGTGACTCGCGCTCCCCCGTGGAATGTCATATGATGTCCTTGGTCGATCAATAAGTCACTGAGATGGGTGTTGTTGGGAATAATTAAAGGATGTTTCATGTTCTGACTCATCTTCGAGTTTTTCAGTCTGCCACCGACTCTCAGTAGGCCTTCGTGATCCAGGAACGGGTTGAGTTTCAGCAAATGACTTTTCGCGTCAATTTGTTTTTGATCTCTGAGACTGGTAATTTCTTGCTTATATACCGACAACTGTACATGTTTGATTAAAATATTTTTAGCGATTTTCATTTCGCTGACGGTCAAATACTTCGGTTTATGTTGATTGCGAGATATGGCGCGCAAAGTCCAAGCAAGCACGCGCACTGCTCTATCGAAATTACTGTATTTGTTCAATAATTTTAAAACAATGTCATCATTTTGTTGAATAACATTGCTTTTTGCTGATTTTCTCATTTCTTCGTACGTGACGTAAGTTGGCAGATTTTGAGTGCTATTTTCTTTGAATGATGATAGCCAAATTGGTCCATGCCACCAAAGTGGGTGATGTTGCAGTTGTTCCGCGGATAACCCTCGGCTGGCACAATCAGCTGGGTTATCTGCTGATTTCACATAGCGCCAGTTGTTTTTTGGTATTATCTCCGTTATTCGAGCAACTCTGTTCGCAATGAATGGTTTCCAGCGACTTGGATCACCCTGGAGCCAACCTAGTACGGCTGTTGAATCGGACCAGCCATATATTTGAATGTTATGGCTTGATAAACAGTCTTGTACTACTTTCATAAGTTTTGACAAAAGGTCTGCAGCGCAAAGCTCTAATCTAGGCAAAGATATTGTTTTATTGACAGGCACGACCCTTGATTTTCCTGCTATAAGAATCACAGGTGATTTACACCCCATCTCATTTTGATTAATAATCCTGCCGAATATTACGCATGCGTAGGCCTTGGTTGAACTGTCACAGTAGCCGTGCAACTCTATGTTTGCATTTTTTGGCGTTTGAAGCCACCTTGGCACGTTGATGTTTTCGATAGCAGGTAACTCCTGTTTTATTTTGAGCCACTCATCATTGATATTGAGAGGTACTGAGTCATCCCACTGAAGATTTAATGACCAAACTTTTTGGAACAAAAGTTTCAGTTTGGTAGTGACTGGAGACAGCCAGCCAAGTGGATCAAATATCTTTGAAATATCAGATAATAAAGACCTTTTAGTGGCTGGTGTCAATGATTTTGTGTCAATCTTCATCTGGAAGTTGAATTGATCGTCCTGTGGGTGCCAACGAAGTCCCAAAGTTTTGGTTGATTCTTGGTGTCTGAATTCAAATGCTTGCCCCTTATCTATTATTGCATCATCAAGTATGTCGATTTTATTTGAGGACCACTTTCGCAAATTAAAACCGCCAGATTTCAGCAAATTAATAAGATCAGCCTTGAGTTGTTTGGCTCCTTCTAGACAGTGATGGCCAGCCAAGAGGTCATCCATATAAAAACATTTTTCAAGTACTGCTGATGCTGATGGGTACCTTAAACGTTCATCTTCTGCTAGGCGTTTTAAAGTCATCATGGCCAGGAAAGGCGCTGCTTTGGTGCCATAGGTGACTGTAGTCAACTCATATTCCTGTAGCAACTCGTGGGGTGAGTCACGCCAGATGATTTTTTGATACTGTAGATCTTGTTCATTACAGAATATCTGTCGAAACATTTTCTCGATGTCGGCTGTGACTGCATATTCATACTGCCTCCATCTCAAAATAAGTTTAAACAAGTCCTGTTGTAAATTTGGGCCTCTAAACATTAAATCATTTAAACTATAGCCTGTCGAAGTTTTTGCTGACGCGTTGAATACCACTCGCAGCGCTGTTGTTATCGAGTCCGGGCGTAAAATGCAAAGGTGAGGTAAAATGCAATCCGGCAAATTCTTCTGAGTGCATTTGCGCATGTGACCCAGTTCGATATATTCGTTGATAAATGATTTGTATTCTTCGGAAATATTTTGGTTTCTAGAAAATTTTCTCTCCAACTGATAAAATTGGGCTACAGCTCTTTTTTTCGATTCTCCCAATTTTTCTTTAATATCTGGCTTAAGTGGTAATCTAACCACGTATTTTCCGTCATTTCGGCGTATTGTTTCTGAATTATACTGCTGAATGCATTGATAATCTTCAGAAGACATGTTATTGTCGGTATCGGTCACATCTTCAACGCTCCAAAACCTTTGTATGTCTTCAATATTGTTCATGACAACGTTACATTGAAAAGACTTTACATTGCCACTTAAAATCCAGCCAAGTTGAGTCTGTTGTGCTATAGGTAGAGATGAACTTTCTTTGATAATGCCTGCCATGATTATTTCCGAGTAAACTTCTGCCCCTAGCAATAAGTCTATAGATCGACAAACGTTAAAATCTGGGTCTGCTAGTTGAATATTTTGGAGGTATCCCCACGATGGTTTCGAAAAACTTTGATTTGGCAAATTGTTAATTAATTTCCTCATAATAACAGCTTCTGTTTTGAACGTGTAATCTGAGTGTAATGACGATACCGCAAGATTAAGGACTCCTTTGCAGTTGGTTTGATTTGAACTAACTCCAACTATAACCCCCTTGCAAGGTCGTCGTGGGAGCTTCAGGACTTGGGCTGCATTTTCGGTGATAAGTGAGGCTTGAGAGCCTTGATCGATAAGTGCCCTCATTGTATGATATTCCCCATTGGCTCCTTGTACACGGACAAGTGCTGTCGCTAGAAGGATCTCGATAATATTTTCCTTGGAAACATGCGTCACATTGCTTCGTGTTTTGTTTTCGAGTGACGTAGACGGTGACGTATTGGTGTGACTAGACACCGCGTTTGATTGTAAGGCGTCGTGGAGCACGGTGTTATGAGATCCTTGACATACCCTGCATTTTGATTCGGAACGGCATAGTTTATTTTTGTGATCAACCAAACAATTTTTACACAAGTTTAGACTTTGAACTGTGTTTATTTTTTCAGCTGACTCAGACTCTAAAAATGACTTGCAGTAGAATAAACCGTGACTGTTGTCTTTGCATAGTGGGCAAAATTGTGTCCTCAATACACAACTTTTTGCTGCCGAACTTCGTAAAAACGGTTTATTAGAATCGTTTTTATTATTGTAATGTTTTGATTTGGAATAATTTTTCTTGCCAAATTGATACTCGTTGTCTTTGTTACTGCTCATAGAAGATGACGATAATGACTTGGGCGTATGATGCTTGCGACGAGTTGATTCGAGAGCAGTATACTTGTTTTCTAGAAATTTAAGAAAATCTGATAGATCGGGCAAGGCTCTAGGATTTTCTAGTGATTGAGTGTAATCACTGAGTGTCTGAGCATCCAGCTTCAATGACAGAAGATGCACAACCGTCGGCCCCAAGGCCTTTATGTCGATACCAAGATTTTTCAAAGCGTTCATGCATTCATTGGTAGTGTCAAACATGTTCTTGATTTGTGTATCAATCTGGTTCTGCATTGTAGGTATAGACAGCAGTATATTCATGTGAGATGTGAAAATAAGTCTGTCGTTGTTATACCTATGATTCAAGATGTCCCAGCATATTTGATAATTTTCAGAACTGATACAAAGGTGTTGAATGATCCTTTCTGCTTCACCTTTCAGTTTACTTTTTAGTAACTGCATCTTCTGGGCGCTTGGGATAGACTTATTGTTATGTATTGCTTCTTGAAATAAGTCCTTGAATGATACCCACTTATGATAGTTTCCAGAAAAGTAAGGAATATCCATTTTTGGCGTAAAGCTTTCCCGATATGAAACGGAATACTTTTTGTTATTAATCTGTTTTTTCATGTCGACGTACAACTGTTCATACTTGTTGTATGCCTGCTCATACTCCTCATCCTCCGAATACATCTCACTATCGATTTCCCAGTGTAAGGAATCAATGGTTGTCCATTTTGTTTGAATGATTCTGAGTGTGTCTTCAAATTCCCAGTTTTCGGAGATGTTTTCTATATTCACGCTTTTGATTGCGCGTGACAAAGCCTTAAAGTTACTTTTCTGCTTGCGCAGCATTTCCTCTAACTTACTGGCGTTTCCCCGAGAGACAATCTTCTTGAACAATGATGTAGATTGGCTCCCACTAGGCTTGATGTTCGGTTGATCAGGATCAACTGACAATGTGTCCGTTTGCTGTCGCTCATCCGCAGCTTCCCGATTGGGAGTAGTGTCTGATACATGTATTGATGGCGCGCTAGGCGACTTGTCCCTCTTCTCCAAGGTACTCGGCGGTTTGTATTGTTGCATGATGTCCCGAGCTTCATTGTAGAAATTTATTGTCTTATTATAGCAGTTCTCCGAAAAGTAGGTATAACCTCGATCGCCAAACTCACATAATTTGACATGATTTTCTTGAAACTCCCGCCAGTATGTATCCAGGGTTTGCAAACGTTTTTTGATGTTAGCTGGAGTCTTGCGCTCCGCAGAATCCTTCTTGAAATTCCGGAATAGCTGCTCCATAGCTTGAATGATTTGTTCTTGATTGGCCAAGATGTCTTCCATGTTGGCGCTCATTGTAGTATTTGTATGATAAGCTGATGTGTTTACCGCTCTTCCGCAGCTTGTGCTTTGTAAATAGGTGAGGCACACAATCTGCCAAGATGGGGTAAGTAGTTGTTGATTCTCAGCAGATAGATGGTAGTCTATCCACAGGCCGTAGTCGCAGGAACTCCACTTACACGTCGGCAGTTCACACACACTGTTACGAACGCGAAATAGTCCTGCTTATACGGAAGCTCGAAGGACCATAAAGATGTAGGATCCTACACCTTATAATGATAATAGTTGATTGATACGAAAGAATACTGTAAAAGTATATTTATTGATTGAATGATAAAATAATTGAATGATAATGAGTGCACGCGATTTGAGTGATAATTGTGTACTAAATTCTAGACCGCGCGTAGCAAGTAAAGTGCTGACACAATGATGTTTAATTTGTACGTGCTTGCACTGTACACCCTAACAGGGTCATGTACTGTGTTATTATGTACACGTGTTTAAGTGCAATAAATAAATAAATTTGCAGATGTTTAAAAAAATGAGTCGTGTAGACAGCAAAAGCGAGACGGGCTACTGGCGTACAAGTAGACAAACTGGCTACTAGTTAGGCAACAGCTCGCACTCTGTAAACTAGTCATAAGAATCTGTAAACTGTCTTATTGGCTGAGCGAGTGTTCACTTTGTAGCAGCAGGTCCAAGGCTAATACGAATTTTGAATCGAGCTAAAATTGAAAACTAACTTATCTGCAGGTTTTTTTAAAATTTACTCCACTAAATTCAAGGTATTTTTTTTAACGCTACTTCATGTATAAATGCGGAGAAAAAGGTTTTAGAAATTATATTATTTTAATATGACGTTATTTTATAAATTGTAATTCTAAACGAGATCGTTAAGTTCCTATGCGTACTGTACCTACCTAAACCGCACTTGCACGAAGAAGAGTTAGGGGCTAGAGGTAATGAGTGGCCTACGCGCTACTATGAGAATAAAAAAAAATTATAAAATATTTTTTGATAAAAATTAATAAAATATTTTTTTGTTAAAAATTACAATATATTTTTTGTTTATATATGTTTATTTTTATGTCTAATAGATACCCTTACTAAAAGAGAAATTAAGAGCAGATTTAAGTTGGGAATTGACCGTTAACCATCAATAGTCCTCTTATTATCGTACGTAAATAAGGGAGGTGAACTTATCTGATGAAATGTGGGTGATGGCTTAGTCTATAATGGCCAGTGTGTATTGATTAGTGCCTCATAACTCTTTATCTTAGGTTAATCAAGAAGTTTTTAGTTTCGCTTATAAAACGTTTGTAGAACGCCAGTGTGATGAGGCACTTAGCGTATTTAGCCTTTATTAATGTTATAGGGTATAGATGCAAGGTAGGTATTGTTTTCATTGCAAGTACTTAATTCAGTTTTGCAACTAGTACTTAAATAAATTTAATTCTTATGCATATACAAATAAAATAGGAAAACTAAAGATTCGCTTCAGTATATTTTATTAGTTCAACATCCGTGAGTAATCTATTCCTGTGACGCATAAAGCTTGTCTAATAGTTCGTTTGAGGGGTTCCCACATGTGGCGGCGTGAGACGAACTGACTTCCGATGGCCGTAACAACAATGTTACAAAATACCCTTTACTTTCGCTATGGTTTAACCCGTTTGTAAATTACCCTTATCTTACATTTTATACGTCTTTATAGTTTATAAGTAGTTAAAATTAAATAATGGTTTTGTAGGTAGAGGTATTTTTACAGATTTCTAATTAACTAAATGTTGTTAAATGTGAGTAAAAGCTGTGGTTGATAAGTGAAATCTGAAGTTGAAATAGAACCACTACCTGACATTCGCTTCTGCTAAAACTTGCATATCTTCGGTGATAATGACTCCACAGAGCCGGTCTGATATCGGAGTCGGAAGGTGGCTACAGTAACTCCAAAACAGAACAAGATAAACCCGTCAAGCTAATTCTCGTTTGCATTGTGTTGACAAAACCTCTGGTACTGTACTTTGTATCCTTGTAGATCATTAATTAAAAAAAACCTTTTTTATATTGATTTAAAATTAGTGTAATAGTAATCATTACTGTGTCGACCGGATACCCATATAATATGTTGACAAAGCGACCTAACTACACCGGTTAGCGAGAGGTCGCGATTGCGTGCAGGTGTCGAGCTATTTTAGTGTTGGTTGTCTGGTCGCCGCCCGACGACGCCGGTACTTGCCGCCCGCCCAGTGACACCCGCCCAGCGAACAGACACGCACGCGCATTCACTAACAACCGCGATACTTTATAACTTTTTACATGACTTAGAAATAACTTAGTTTAAATTCCTTATCCAGCGAGACATACAGCATGTGGTATCTTCTATTTGAAGAATGTGCATAAGAAATTATATATCAAGTTTTCTTCGGATTTCAGAAAGAACAAAATCACAATTGAGGTGAGTGTGATTTCGCGGCTACTAACCTCATTTTACAGCTTTTAGATGAATGGACGGTTTCCTTTGCGATATTCTGGTTGCTAATAGAGAATAAAGTTTTGTGTTTACCTATAAACCAAAGTAAATAGGTACATTGAGGACGAGCTTATAATATTATAATAATTATTGATATATTATTAGTTCATGGATCATACCTATGTAAGATTGATTCTAACAAGGTGAAGTATTAATTATCTTTATCTTCGGTTAACAATATCCTAGAGTAAGGGAGTGATGATCATTCCTGTGCCGGCAGTACACTAATTAGAGCGCGTGGAGAATCGGTGATGGATGTCCATTGCACTCGCCCACGGACAGATGAGCCGGCCCTCCGGCCGTCATTCGTCACACATCAATTAAATTCGTTACGAGCCAGACACTTGTGTATTACTACACTGATTAGTTGACACTATTGTAACGTTGTTAGCGCCATAGAGTCGGGGTTAAATCGACTGTAAGCCGTTAGCAGTGTCCTTTTAAATGTGTAGTATAACTATATTTTATATGGTGCCCAGCGGTGGGATAAAATGTAGGTTTTCTGCATAACCAAACTCAAATGAATTTTTCAAATCAGACCAGTAGTATCCAAGATTTGCGCGTTCAACCAAACAAACAAACTCTTCAGCTTTATAATATTAGTATAGATAGGTTGGAAGGTACACCTAAATCTAATTACTGATGAAACTCTCACATTATGTACTGCAACTAATCTAAACATTAGTATATGTGCATCCAGTTTCTTAAATTATTGTAATGAAAGGTAAAATAGTTTTTTCGAGTAATCTTTAATGGAGACTGTGGGGCGCAGGGGTAGCACTGGACTGTTGTATCTCGTGGGGCTGGGATCTGGTTAGCCACTTGACTTTAACTTGGCTGTTTTACAATAAAACCGCGGAACACAATTTAACACACGTATATTCCACGGATCGCAGGTGAAGAAGAAGTCTTAACATGCAGTGTTGCCACACGGCACAAAGTGTTGCTACTTGAATTCTAAATTATATTATTATAATGTTGCTAGTTGCAGAGACGAAAGATATTTTAATAGAGTACTACTTCCTATCTATTTTAATATTTACAAACACTGCCTACCTAAATAACTTTATATCACAGTGTTAATCCAACAAAAGTATACGTGTTAATAGGATTATTCGTCGTTCGTACATTAAGTAACGAATAATACGTATGAGGTCAAAGATTTGTACTTGGACGACACTTGTACCATACCATGTCTAATGAATTTTATTCGCACACAAGGCTGTTTACCTACACTGACGTCATATTTAGTTGTGCAAAACACGAGCTCTCCATACCAAGTTAAAACAAAAATACATGTCTACATGATATAGTTACCTTTTTAGTATAGTTTAGTATTAGTAGGTACTAACCTACTAATACTAAAATACTGCAGAACTTGAAGGAAATGTCTGTTAAACATTTCAATAATTTTAGCCGCAATCTATAACCATTTACCTACATATTCACCGCCTACTTTCGAAGCTGGATTGATTGGCCGATAGATTTCTGATTCTTATATTAATTAAACGTTTCGTTCCAGTAAAACTTGATCGCAAGTTATTCTAGAAGTAGAGGCACCTAGTAGCGTGGAGTCAGTGTTTATCCGGTGTTGCTTGCCCTGACATTACATACACATGTCCTCCCGCGATAGCTATCAGTATTATTTTATCGCCACAGCTCTCAATTTTGAGGAACAGTCAATATAACCGGTATTATGTGGCGGACGTGTGAGCTGTGATTTGTGCTATCTTACTAAGTTACTGCCTCTACATATTCTGTAAGTGGATTGAACTAAATTGCATTTAGTTTAATACGATGATTGAAATTAAAAGTGAATGAATACCTCAATAACAACAAGTGTTATGTTTGGTTTAATAACATGTAACGAAAAGCTTGTAACTATCATACAAAATTATATTTTAATGCAAAATAAATGATGCTCTACATAACCCGCGATCTTAGAAAGAAAAAAAAGAGTTAAACCGGTTAAGACTCAAAGCTAACGTCGGATAACGAATACAGATAGTGCCGGCATCGGATAATAACGATGCAGAGCTTATTCGCAGAAACTCAAGGTGTAGAGTGATGACATCAGACTGACCACGAACCACGAACCGACACCGATCGCGGTTAGCGTTAATGTAACCGAACGAAATTCGTTCATTAGTTCAAATGGCAAATGTCTGACAGGTGAGTGATGGCATGGGTGTGACATGGCCACGTCTATTAAACTGACACCATCGCAGACACGCTTATTTTCAATAGTTAATGAACTGAATACTATATTTTGGGGTATCTTGTATCTGTAATGTTTGTGAGGTAACATTTTGAACCATTGCATCGTGATACTCTATATAAGAGACACATATTGGCTTAACAAACTTGAAATTAGTTAGACCTTGTGTTGTCGAGTGATATTTGATGAACCTACTAGTCAGCTAGGCGTGGTGTCAGCTGGGGCGAGCATCCTCTTCCTGTGGCGCTCGTGCTGTATTTCGTAACCCTCCTTAAACTGAGTCGTGTTATTTTCGTTGAACACACAGAAATAACCACATCTTCCTTAACATCTGAACGACCACCAGACGTTGACGTTGATATCTTTACACTAATTGCGTTATTGACAACCTCGCGTTTAGTTCAGTTTCGTAATCGATCGCCACAAACTCTAAATTGCCGGCGCCTGCTCTCGTTTTTAGTTCAGTATCGTAAAACGTGAAACATTCAAGTTTAGATATAGGTAGGTGCTTGTGGTAATACGTGTGCCTACTAGGTAATACCTACAATAAGACTTGTTTCTGAATAAAACTAATTAATTGATAGTGTTAGTTATACACTTCTTTATTTGCATATTTACATGTGCACTTCAAACATCTAGGTTACTTCAATTACTAGTTGGCTTCTGATTGTGTCAACTGCTGTCAGTGTCTGGACAGGATTAGCATACATCTACTATGTATTATGATTTATTAAGCATTTTCGAATGACATGGTAATATTTTAGTGAAATAATAGTCGTTTATTCATTCAAAACAGGTGTAGGCAGTCTTATGCGGAATATAAAGGGTATTTCCTTATTGGGTGACATTGCCATGAACTGCCAGTTATGTGGGTTTGTGATCACAGTAACTTCTTTATGGAAGGCACGTATAGGTACCTAGTTATCTTAATATGTGCAAACCGTGACCCTAACCTAGAGTCAGTTTGAATTTTTTGAGGAATAAGGATGTTAAGTTAGTTTTCCTATAACATTGCATTTCATAAACAATTGTAAAGTTTGATACCTATTTGTTTAACAGGAACAAATAAACTAAGGATAAATTAGTAATAAGCACCAAGACTATCCACCGGCATTTGATCAAACAGTACTTAACGGTCACCCCTTGCTGTGCACTGCAGTAACGGGAAGCTGTCCAACACCTTTTTTGGGTATTCAAGCTTCATGATTCAATTCTTATGTACTGCTCCTGACTCTCGATTAGGTGACAAACCAGTTAATTAGAGACTTTAACAGTTGTGTAGTGCAGAATAGTAAGTTAATAGATATCTTGCTACGTCTGTTTGAGCTATTTATATTATTAATACTATTCTATACACGGTATACACCATTTAATATTTTTCTACAGTTGCCAGTGACAGGAATTACTTTAATTTAAAGAAAGTTTAAAATTTAGGGTTATAAAAATATATTAACTGTTTCTTCATAGGTACCTAAGATACAACGAGGCATCGTCTTTTATTGTGACATGACGCGACGTTCAAATTATACTTATTACCATTAAGAAATGTTTTATTAGTTCAGTTTAAGCCCATTGAAGCACTATTATTAAAACTTTTACCTATCACATTATTTAAACTTTATACCTGTAACAGTCTTAACTAAACGTTAGCTAATCAATAGCAATCTAACAAATCATTTAGGTAACAAAGACTTCTAAAACCCTACAAATATAGGCACCAGATTCAACTAATGGATTGGTGTTTTGTTGGGTATAGGTGACAACAACGGTAGTGCTGAAGGGTCAGGTTCAGGAGGTGAGGCGGGCGAGGGTGGCGAGGCTGTGCATACGTTCGGCCCTCTTGACGGGTCTATCTACGCGACAGTAGTGCGTGCGGGCGGTGGGCCTGCCTCGCCGCTCAGCGCCTCCATGGACTCGGGAATCTCGTCGGCGGGGCGGCGTGCCGCGCCCAGCCCGCCCGACGAGCTCGACGCGCTGCTGGGCGACATGCTGCGCACGGTGAGCGCGCTGCCCGACCCGCCCGCGCCGGCAGCTTCCACTCACACGCAGCCTCAGTCGCCCGCCGACCACGCGGCCGATATACCGTACCACGCGCGCGCTGACTCTGCGCCCTTCACGTACGGCGCGCCAGGCCTGCGGCCCGGCATGCTTCGCGCGCCCAATCGACTCGCCAGCCCCGAGCTGGTGCGCCGCGCGCTCGGACACCGCGAATACCGCCCCATCGAGGACGACGAGGAGCGCACACCACCCGCCACCGACACCACACCGCTAGCACCCCTATCGCCGCGCACGCTACGAAAACTTACACATGAAGATGTTACCACTACGACCACCAGTCCTACTCCATTGCCAACATCCCCTACACAAAATGGCAGGTTAGTGCACTTATTTTAAGTTGATTATTATTTCTCTACATTTTTAATATCCGCGGAAACCGTAGTCTCCGATATGTATTTACGACTATCATTTGTGATATTAACGTAAATCTAAGAAAATACTATATCACTTGTGATTTTGGTTCTCAGTGAATGGTGAGTTTATCCCATTTAACTATAACAAATTAGAAAAAAAAATCGCAACAAAATCTGTTAAAAAAATATTTCAAAGTGTGATAGTCGCGTACCTAAATATAAGAAAATTATGAGCCAAAAAGTAATAAAGTTACAGTAAAGATACTGAAATAGTACTTATATGAGTTCCAAAAAATTTAAAACGTCTACGTCTCGCATCGTCGCGCCTTTGAATTACAATACATACATTTTTAATTTATTTAACTTGTATCAGTACCTACACCCAGGAACTATGTACACCCTTCTAAAAACATTTTAATTTTAATAACTCATATTTAAAAAAAATGTAAACTCCAGTGCATAAATGTTTAAATCTAGATACACAGATGCCACAGGTGAAACATAAATAAAACAACCCTCTTAGTGGCAATGAAATATTAGGTTAAAATTTGATAAAACCAGAATTAATATATTTTAAGATTAGATGGTGTAAACCAAGTTCATATATTTGTTTAATCAAAATGTATGTCTGGTGGCAGAAGGAAACATGTGTTCCTGCGTTGTTTGTAGGTGGAAGGCCACCGCCTACACCGCACGCTTGAGACAACGGCAATGTTTACGTTGGTAACATAACGATTGACTATAATCTTTAGCAAACATGAGTTATTCAAATCAATTTACACGTCCCTGCTACGATTATTCAGTTAGTTACTTTACATGTAGGAATAGCGAAAGTAGCTAAACCGTTGCGTCGATGTTTTTTCAATCTCTAATCTCGTTATAACTTGTAGATACAATCTCAAAATGTAAATCTGTTGGCGCCGCTTAATTTGTTTAGTCGCGTTTCGCTTGACCCACTTCATTCACAATGAATGAAGACGAGTAGGTACTAGGTATGTACTTAATGAAATACTCTAGCAAGTTACTTTAACTAGCAATTGCATCCTAAATAGCCTAATAGACAGCCTTAAATATAGGTAACTAACTACGAATAATTTCCTTGACGATTATAATATTATAAAAAATGTCCATGGTACAGCAGTTGATAGGCAGGTTAGGCTGGTTCCAGATTTAAGTAGGTAAGTATTGGTTATGTATGTTGAGACAGGTACGGAACCCTAAAATTCGCTGTAAAGGTATCAAAACATGATTATAGCGTAGGATGGAATATCTGGAGGCGTGAATAAAATGTTACATACCAACATACATCGATGAATTAGAGCAAAAACGTGCAGCTATAGGTATTGTTAATGTTTATTTACTTGAAGTAAGACGTCACACCGCTGCTGGTCTACATACCGAAGTTTTACGCCTAATTCTCCTATTGAATATTAAAGTGAAGACATACAAAGCTCACCTAGTACAGGTACTTAATCGTGATAACAAAACTCACCGGCTTTCAATAACTTTAAGAAGTGAGGTTACGTAATAACCCTGACATGGAGCAGCTATAAATATTGTCAAGACAACATAAACGAGAAGCAAATTACGGTCATTTTCATAAATACCGCGTGTGTGGCTGCGGCAATGGTACACACAGCGGTCCTTTGTATTGATGTTATTTAAGTAGCAACTTGTTATCATTACTTGGAACGGCACATTAATAACCATGTTGAAAACATTATTAAATTGGAATTTTGACAAACAAATTCTTTTAATGGTGCGTAAACTTTGCCAACTGTTTTGTTTTATGCAAAGGCGTAGCATACTGTTCGTTGTACTTGTATATTATTATGTAAACAATAGCACACGTCAAACTCACAAGATTGATCGACATAGTGATAAATGGTATGATGCTGATATCTATGCTGTCAATCACCATTATGCATAGTAATCACACCACTTAGCGTTACCTACACTGTAAGTAGGTTTAGTTATGTTTACTACGAATAAAAGCTCAGCTTATGACTACTCAGGTGTTTGATTACAAGAATGATGATAAACATTATCCCAACCACATTGTGCTACTGATATTTCTTAGAACAAGTTATCTAATGAGATAATACCCGCCACTTACCATTTGAGCATGTACTATAGGCAAAGTACCTACCTACCTACCTACCAATACCATATAAATGTTTGTATGCATAAAAGTAATATCAAGTTCAAACAGATTGTTATAAAGAAACGGAAGCGACCGTCTCGTTAATTTAGCCGACGATAGGCGTGGGCTGGAAGTAGGAACCGAGAACGCACCGAGTAACAATCCCGGTCAATTGCGCGGCTTCAATTTCTTGATACCCACTCAGGACGATTATGGCAAATTGTAACTATTGGTACAGTTCAGAATAAATGCGACCGCTTTAATTCAGCAACTTAATTATTTATCACGACTCCACATTTTGGCCATATTAAAATTGAGTAAAGAAATAAAATAGTTAAGCATGTTTCCTACAAACGAGCGACTAAACATCGTCACCCAGATGTTACGTCAGAACGAGTCGCAAGCCTCAATTTGATTAAGAGCGATGGTGTGATTGCGTCGCCGCCATGACCCAAACAAGTTACTATTTTGAGATAAACGTGGCCATAAACGGACGGTTGTCGGTCTCGAGCACGCCACGACGACGCCTGACGCGGCCCTCGTCGCTATTTGCTTTCTAATAAGGACCGCTTTGTTAGGTACTTAGTGCACGGATCATTAAATTGAATCTTTAAACAAAAACAGGGTTCTTCATTAACAAAACGGACACCTATTTGCGCAAGTAGGTGGGTCAAGAATAAGAATAACAGCTGTCCGATTCGAATCATCCAAATTGGATTCGGTGATTTAATTATTTTTTGTCTTCTATTATTTGAACCTACCTACTCATTAAACACCTACTGTTCAGAGATTCTTGGCACGCGGATACAAGGTTTCTCTTTACCATAAGTAAATCAAGTGGACCTTCAAGTCCTATAAATAATTTAACTAACACCTACAAAGTCGATGATTGCATAAAATTAAAAGCAAATACATAGTTCTAAATCCATTTTAATTTTAAACAAGACAGGTGGTAGTATTACCTATCTAGGTAAATATTAGCCCTTTAGTTGTCGTACTTTAAGTATGTATGTTCGATCTTAATTTTAGATGGTTAAACGGGGAAACTGAATGGATAGACCGAAATACAAGCACTGCTCGGAAAACACCGCCGGAAAATGGAACGTGGCGTTCTGCGAGCAGCATGGGGTGGCAGGAGAGCATACGTGCTCGCGAGCCGCGGCGCTCCGAGAGCAGCGTGGAGTCCTCGGCTGGCCTTACCTGGCTCCAACGACAACAACAGAAACTGCGTGAGAGGAAAGAAGCTCGGGAGAGGGTCGCTCGACTACCGCTCGAGTGGGACACCGCGACCTCCCGACACGTGCGCCGCTCCGCCAGCCACCGGTGAGACAATACTCACATAAACTACAATATTCTATTACTTACTACTCACCCGTTGAAGACAACATTCTAGTATACTAATTGTCTCCAGAGTGGATGGCTACACGAGCGACACGACGGCGTTCGCTGATGACGATGACGACTTCAGCGTTCCGCTGCATGTGAACACGCGCACTTCTCTCAGGACTGATCACACCAGTCCTCTAGCTCCAGACAGGTAATTTATTAAAACGGTCATTTGAATGATGAATAGTATCTTCTTTACGAGATCACATAGCAGTAACTTCTTCGTTATTGTCACAGACTGTTTGATTAGCTTTGATACTGCCGTCCTATATGCCAGAGATATATTTAGTGTGATTATGTGAGATTATAATTATTTCAGAACCTCATCTAGAAAATTCATGTATGAAAAGATGACGATGCGCGAGTGGAGTACGAGCAGTACACCGACCAGTACCGCCGCGCCTGGATTACTGTCACTAGCGGAGCCGCCTAGCGCTGACACTGTTGTGAGTTGTGCTTCTCAGTTTAAGTGACCACCTGCTTATTGCAAAGTCTATGTTGATATTGGCAGGTTTATATTGTGCGGTGTGTGGTGCAGGATCGCTCCGAGCCGTGGCTGCGCAGCGAGTCTATATCAGAGTCCCGCGCGGGCACCCCCGCCTTCCCGACACACCCGCGCACCCCCTACCCGCCCACACCCACGCCCTCGCTCTCGCAGCGACCACCGCGCTCGCCCTCGGTCACCAGGTTAGTTCAGAACGCAAAACTTCACTCACAAATTGTAGCTTGAATCGAAGTTTTACTTCTAATAACAACTAAATTCTTCTTTGATTGTAGAAAAGAGCGCGAAGTAAGCCCAGAGTCTGAGTACCGCGTGTACAACGGCAGCGTGAGCGCAGGATCGCGGCGGTCGAGCGTTAGCGGTGGTGTAGAGCCACAGCACGTGGCGCCCGACCGCGTGCGGTTCGCGCGAGACACCAGCCACTACTGGTACAAACCTAACATCTCGAGAGACGACGGTGAGTTACAACCAGATCCATTTAGATATTTGTATAAATTGTTTTTTAACGCAAAAATCCTTTCAACTTACCTATTTATTGATTAAAAACGGGTTAACACTTTTACTAAACGTTATCGTACCTTCAGACTACGTACTTTTTCTTCCAGATCTTATAGCAGTCACCTTGCAGAGATAGTCACTGTTTTGTACTAGGTGACTGCTATACTGTCGTTATATGGAAAAAGGGTACATTTTTTTGCATCTGAGTTTATCATACCATCGGAATCAGTATATTTTACTAATTTCGACTATATTAATAACTTAGTTACGAGAAAAAAATGAAATATGCCCTTTTAATTTGTGACGTCAGTATAAGACCTCGAAAAAAAGGTCACGTATAATTCTCAGTGGCGGGTTTTAGGAGAGGCGTATGTCCATCTGTGGATTAAAATAGCGTGATGATGAGGTTTAATATCGTAATCTCAAATCGTTCAAATATCATGAGATGGCTTCCGAAATGTTAGATTTCTTTCTGTAGTCCTGTATTGTGCTAATGTGTATTTGCAGCGATATCAGCTCTACTACCGCTGAGCGAGGGTTCGTTCTTGGTGCGCGACTCGAACTCGTTCCCGGGCGCGTTCGGCGTGGCGGTGCGCGCGGGCGGCGGCGTGCGGCACTTCCTCGTGGAGCCCACCGCGCGCGGCGTGCGCCTGCGCGGCTGTCCCGACGAGCCGGTGTTCTCCTCGCTCTCCGCGCTCGTCTACCAGCACACTGTCACACCGCTCGCGCTGCCGGTGCCGCTCAGACTGCCCGACAGGTCAGGGTAGAAAACAACACTAGTATTGGCCACTGTAAATTCGATATCTATCCGGTACAAATTAGACAATAATAAGATAAAACTTATATGTAACCTCATTAGATCATTCATTCATCATTAGATTAATATTTTATTAGTGATATGTTAAATTTTCTTAAAGTTACAAAAAAAATTAAATCCTCTTATTATTTTTAGAGATACTTACCCTTAAATGTTTACAAACAAACATAATATTTAAATTGAATTTGTTTAAATATCTGATAGAGTTTAAATGTTTCACAGAGACCCGTGGACAGGGGGCAGTACCAACGCTGCAGCTCGCGCACTGCTAGCAACAGGCGCCGCATGCCACGTCCTATTGCTCGGCTCTGAAAACACAGAGGCACTCACTGGACCCGCAGCCGTTAAGAGGGCTGTCACCAATATTTTACATAAAAAGGTATGCAGTACACACGCTGTTAGTTTAATATAGCTAGTATTAGGTACCGTAATACTAGAATATATTTATATATTTGCTATATTTTTGTCAAGGGTCCATCACACGTGGTGCATTTCAAAGTGTTCGGAGGCGGTATCACTCTAACAGACGCAGCACGCAAGCTGTTCTTCCGTCGGCACTACCCCGCCGCCTCCGTCTCTTACGCCGGCATCGACCCCGACGAGCGACGATACACATACACCGATAATGCTACGCAAACTGAGAAGTATGTTTTACAATACCTCCTCAACTTACGTAGTATCTATGTATCTATCCATTTTATTCTAACTAAACTTCCGGTACCACCAATGATATAAAAAGTGTGACGATAATGACTTACTATACGACTTCGACTTACATCCGTACCTAGAGGAACTCCAGTACCTAATTACGTTATAACTACTACGACACGCTAAGAAAACGCACCAGGTACCCGCTACATAACAAACTAGGAATTGCGTAAATATTACTATTAAGATGTGCTTTGAAAATACACTAGTCATTACTGCTACGAAATGCTACGAAAACGCACTAGCTACGCGGTACGTAGCAGATTACGAGGTACGTAGTTATTATTGCTTCGATATGCTACGAAAACACTTGCTACGCACTACGGAGCAGACTACGTGTTACGTAGTCATTACTGCTACGATATACTACGAAAACACACTTGCTACGCGCTACGGTTTAGACTACGACTTACGTAGTCATTACTGCTACGACACTACGAAAACATACTTGCTACGCGCTACGTAGCAGACTACGAGTTACGTATTCATTACTGCTACGACACGCTACGAAAACATGCTTGCTACGCGCTACGTAGCAAACTACAAGTTTCGTAGTCATTGCTGCTACAACACGCTACGAAAACATATTTGCTACACGCTACTTCACAGATTACAAGTTACATAGTCATTACTGTCGTACACTTTACAATTAGGCGTTAGCTAAATGTTACGTAGCCACGAGGCTACATGAGCTATGAGCACTTTACCCCTTATTTTTATATGACAAATAAGCTGAGAATACCTATTTTTCTGTCTGTTTCTACTAAATCATTTTTCAGTGTAAAAATATTGACGAGCTATTTTCAGTCTTCTTTTTGATTATAAGTAAGAGGGTTGTATAAAACTTGTTTTACCAACAAACCGCTAACAGACTAGCTACAAGTAACCTATGTAATTCAGGTTAATGAATTTATTATATTATTATTTTCGCAGGAGGATATTTGCGTTCGTGGCTCGAAACACATCGGGCACCGACAACCAGTGCCACGTGTTCGCTGAACTGGAACCCGAACAACCTGCCACCGCTATCGTTAACTTCGTCAATAAGGTACTTACTTAGATGCACCCTCACATTATCTAATGTTCATAAACACTTTCACTTTACTGTAGTTTTTTATTGTTCCATTGCTGGACATGGATCTTCTCTCAATTATCTGTTCGACTTGAGAGACTCTAGGCCTCACAGACCAAGTGTGGATTTATGGAAGTCAAATGATCTCGAATGATTAATTTTTATCATTTGTTTTATTTTGAATTAAATCTTTTATTTACAGGCTCTACTTGGTAACTCACAGAAAAAGGACATCTTATAAATCAAATATAAAACATCGGTTGGCGGAACGAAATACTCACATTCTTTTACGTGTAAGACACAATATCTAACAGTTGAAATGGATTAGTTTAAACTACTGAATATTATTATATAAATATTATTATTTATGTATGTTCATTATTGTACCATACTATTTTAATAGCAAAGTAATAAATTATTTCTCTATCATATTTTGTTATGTTTATAAATTGGTATAAGAAATTATTTCTAAGAAAGTTTTATTGTATGAAAAATATTTCTTCTATGATGTTTTCCACGATACGCTTCACATTCACCAAGTACAATTAACCATTTAATATGTACTAAAGATGAACGAATATAACTTATAACCTAGTGTAGGAAAGGAACTAACTAGTCTCATATTATTTAATATAGAGTAGGTAGTTATATTACGTGTGCCTAATGAATAAATGTATCTCTATAAGAAATAAATCGGAAACCAGTGCTTGCATTAATAATCCTACCACATGATAATGAAGTCAATTTCGGAAAACGTGTAGGAAAACTGCAACTTAACAGGTTAGAACGAATATAATTGATATGCGACCAGTACAACGAAAACAATATAATAATACTAAGTACAAAGATTGTTTGAAACATAAGTTAGATTTACTTACTGCCATGCATACTATAAGTAGCTAGCTAATTGAGTTCACGACTGTACAGAGTAGCAGTGGATATCATCTGATCAAGCACAAGTGGCTTTTATTATTGTATTGTAAAATTATAACTTATTGCCTTAAAATAAAATGCTGAATTTCGGCTTGTTATTAAATAAAATGCCTTAACAATAAGTGAGTTTAACTGAACACGATACAACATTAATGTGAACTTGCCAGGAGAAGAATCAAATGTGCAAGCAGTGTTCTAAAATATACCTAAAATCTAATGTAAGGTGATAACTGTCGTCGAATGTATTTATTGGGTATTAATATAATGTACTCATGGAAATTATCTGTTGTTTTATTCATTTTAATTTCAAACCTGCATTAATCTAGTGATAGCGTTCAGTAACATGACTACTTCTACCGTTTAAGTTTAAGTTTTACAAAAGAGTTCTACATATTCTACCAAACCCAATAGGATGTCATTTTAAAGTTTTATTTTAGAGAATTAGAAGCTGCCTCCATTAAATAAGAATCGCATGTTCTTTTACATAAGTTTATTAGTTTTTAAATACAACTATAACATTAAACTGCTAGGTACCTAAATATTAAAATATTATACCAGCCCATAACATTTACAGTAAGTAGATACCTAGTGCCTAGACTAGTTTCAATATCTAGATATTATCCATTATCAAAAGCCTTAAATTTTCATCAAACATCGATAAATTAGGATTTAAGTACAATTTTGTAGCATTCTGCGTCGAGTCTGGTGCTTGGTAGATCGTCGCTTGTGGGTGGTAGATGTTTGTCATTCATACGAGCGTCCGAACCGCAAGTGTCCGTAGTCATCAAAGGAGTCATCGCCGCGACCCGCGCGACGGTTGACGCCATAGTCTCTGACGTCTCTGTACATGGGCCGGGGACGGAACTCATCCTCCTCTTCAGGTAAAGCGAACCCATGGAGGTGCGCACTCTCACAGCACCGAACTAACAGCGAGAATACAGTCGCTATCGTGAGCGCAACTAGTGTTATTACACGCATTTTGTATCCACTGGAATTCTGCAAAGCAAATTAAGATAACTACATTAAAAATTTTATGAAGCTTCTGACGCCTAATTTTCTTGAAACCTAGCTCAAAACTATCTCGATTATTAAAAAAACCGCATCAAGATCTGCCCATCCGTTCAGGTGCTACGAGGCCACTAACTTGTACACAGATACAATAATAAATCTACTTCTGCCCCAGCAAACTTTGTACTGGGTCAAATAAAAAAAAATTATGTCCACAAAATAGTCTACGTCCTATTCTCAGACCTACATTTCTTCAACCCTTTTAGGGTCCTACAGTTGGGCACGGTCTTCTCTCAACTATCTTACGAGTTGAGAGAGTTTAGGCCTTAATCCACACACGCTGGCCAAGTGCGGGTTGGTGGATGTCAAATGTCTTCGAATGATTAGTTCTTAGACATGCCGGTTTCGTCACGATGTTTTCCTCCACCGATATTGAGTAGCGGTGATGAAACAGTTCACAGAAAGATGTAAGGGCACGACTGGGATTCGAACCCGCGACCTTATATTTCAAAGGCGAGGCCGGTACCGCTGCGCCACCGCTGCTCTCACCTCTTGCCGTTGCGGAGGAGTTTTGTTACAAACACGTTAGAAGAATATTATCAGACATGTACTCACCGGATCTAAGCTTGCCCCAGAATGATGTGGTACAATCAGCTCCCTCCCTTTTTATACAAAATCCGGCCTTTGATAAACAAAACTCCCCCGTTTTTAATATTCCCCTCAGCAGGTTGCTGTCTTCTCTTATAAAAATATCTAAGTGACTAATTGACACATTTCAAATTATTCCTCCCCCACAAATTGATCATATTAGTTCAAAGAATTGGATTTTCTTTTTTTTAACATTTGTTTTCCCGCTCTGTGTTTCAATCCAACAACGCGAGCGTAGGTAGGGTACTTACCAACATAATTATTGTACACTTTACCTACCATCGCTGAATTTAAAAACAATTTAGTTATATTATTGTCTATGCTCTGAGTTAATGGTAAAATTGTTTTTTTTTTAATTTGAAGTTTACAATGCTGGCTGGTAGATTCGGTTTTTTTTTAAATTCCGAATTTACATTAATAGGAGGTTCTCTTAGTAGTCTGTGTAGGTAGGTAAAAAAGGCGGGATTATTTTTATATCACATTATTTTTAAAGAAATAACTAATTTAATCTTATACTCATCAATACACTTTATCTACCCTGAGCTGACAATAATACTTGTAAAATATGGGTGTTACTACTGAGTTTGAGTCACTGGAGCAACAATTTATAGAACTTTTAGGCGAATTTAAAACTATATCGGTAAGTGTTATTTTTAAATCTTCATAACCAACTTAAAGAAATTTTATTGGTCTCGTAAAGAAGGGCATACATTTTCTCTCTCCATATGCACTTCTGAAGCCAAGTGTTAACAACCTATATCCTTAAAATTAAATATGATATAGTTACTTACTAACGAACTACCCGGCGCGCCCTGAGTTCCCACGTGCAGCAGGGATACACTATCTTCGGTGTGAATCTTAAGTTAGCAAAAGTGCATAAAATTCCGTTCACCATATTTTGAGACAGTTTTAAACATGATACATACAGACGCGGCCGACATTTTTGTTTTAGTTTAATTTCGTAAAAGTGATAAAAAGTACTATTTAAGTACTAAAAAGTAAACTGCAACCATGTATAAAACTACCTTAAAGTGAATGTTTTTTATTTTCGAATTATTACCTACTTTTGTATAAAGGCTTCGGAAGTTCGTCTTCGCGAGTCTCTCCGTGCGGAATGCACGCGAGCTGAGGCTGCTGAAGCAGGACGGGCGGCGGCTGAGCGTGCGGCGGCGGAGGCTCGTAGTGGTGCCGCTGCCGCCACCGCAGCCGTCACCAAGGCCACTACCACACTTTCAGCCACTCAGGAACAACTCACAACCCTTAAAATTCAACTGGAATTAACGGTGAGTGTGTTTTAAATGGTGCTGAAAGGTGGTACCTACTCACAATGTGGATGGTTCAACAATTTAAAGTTGCTCAACGGGCTTGGAGCGCGCTATGCTTGGGGTTTCTTTGAAGAATAAAATTCGCAATGTATGTGACGACACATGACTTTAAAAACATTATTTCAACTTCAACCCTTCTTAGTGTTCCACCTCTGCGTACGGGTCTTCTCTCAACTATCTTATGAGTTGAGAAAGTTCCATCCTTAATCCGCTCTGGCTGGCCAAGTGCGGGTTATCGGGTGTCACGTCATCTCCTCAAATAATTAGTTTTTAGACATGACGGTTAGTCACGATGTTTTCCTTCACCGATTTAAAGCCATGGAAATGAAATTATTGCGCCGCCGATATCTTTAGGAACAATATATTATTATTGCTTCTGAAATAGTTGCGCCTAAAATGAGGTTAATATATTTTATGATGATTATGCGGCCATTTCATTTATAATGTATAAATTAGCAAGGTACATAGAGTACGTAAGTACGTTACTAAATTTCAAAAACAAATTTTAATACGTGTCGAGAAAATCAACATGAAAATTAAAAAAATATATAAAGTTTATTGACAAAGAAATTTTACAAAAAAAGAACTACGGTATTAAAGATATCATCAAAGTACCAAAATACAATTAGCGTGTTATTTCATGTTAGGAGAAGCAACGTCAGCTTCTAGAAGAGCGTTGCAACGAAATGACTGTTCAACTGAACTCGTTCGAGAGACAACTGCAGCAAATAAAGCCGCTGCAGTCGACACACACTGCCCTGCAGAGGCAGTACTCGGAACTGCAGGAGCGCGTCTGCAAAGCTACTGAGGAAGCGCGCAGGTTTGGCATTAGATGCCTTTCTCTTAATTCACTACGTTTTGGAAATGTTATTTCGGTTTTGAGGTGTATGGGTGGTCCCATGGAAGTTAAATGAAGCCACAACAGTGAACTAACTTACCTAACAAACTTATCTAACTAACTTTAGGTAATTATGTCGTAGATTTTTCTTGACAATGTTAGTAGTATAGATAATAATCTTTATGAATGCTTAGTCGAACTTTAAATTATGCAAGTAATATCTAGTTCGAACTTTACAATTAAAACATCGAGTTTATCTTTTAAACTGGGTATTTCATATGATAAAAACGATACCAGGGAGTCAGTACGGCTCGAGAATGAACTCCGAAGGGTTGAGAAGTGCGCAGCAGCTGGCTCCGAGATCCGAGAGCGCGCGCGCCTCGCCGCTGCAGCGCATGCGCGAGAGAGGAGGTTAGCGGCCTCTGAAATACAGCACACTACACGAGAACTGCAATCTGCAAACGGTAAGTAATATCACTGTCGTGTAGATGGCGCTTTCTTCTTTTGCTGTCATGCCATAACGGCATGTTCGACCTTTGGCGTTTTGAAAATCGAACTGAAGATCTAGATTTTTATGTTTCACAGACTACTAAGAGAACCTAGCGTTATGTTTCTAGTATCCACCTGTAATGGTAGTTAAGTATCAAGTAACAAAGAAATAAACGAATGTGGATATCACAAATAATAACCCAGCAAACATTCTGTAAAATATCTTTTATAATATTGGCATTTTATTCTGATTATGATTTCTATTTCATTGGTCAGTGGAGATAAGTAAACTCAAAGCCACCATTGCTGAGCTACATGCTCAAGATAGAAACAAACACGGCAAAACATATAAGAAAACCGAAGACATTGACGCAGAGTCTCTGGTAGAGTTGCGGGCGGCTCTGGAAGCGGAGAGAGCAGGGAACACCAAGTTGGAGAGAGCTCTGGCCGCCGCTCTCACGGATAATGCAGTCCTGGCGGCACAACTACATGCTATAGATAATAATGACAACAAACCACCCAGCGCTGATATAGCTGCTTCATCTATTTGTCCTATTGATTCATTTTTAGCAGAATAAATTGTCACACTCTAAGGTACATAATTATTCCAAAAAGGAATTAATTGTTATTCCAGATTCTTGTTTGTTTTCCTACCTAGTTAGGGCACTGAAGTTAGCTTAAAACGCCAGTTTTTGGTCTATAGTGAGTGTTATGAGTGGATGATCCGTGCGTAGGTATAATAAAAAGACCAAGCTAACTTAAAAAAAAATAGTTTTAGTTAAAGCGTCGAACGTGTCACCATAGTATCGCGTTGTACGCTGGACGCACTAACGCATCATCGAGTGTGAAAAGTTGAATGTTTTCCTATAACATTTGTCTGTTCTATCGTTACGTAATTAATGCAACGCATATTCCGTCAGATATGAACCGATCCTAATTTAATGTTACGCACTTTTTGCATATTATTTTGATCTCTTAGTCCACTTCAGCCTCGTCTCTTATATAACAATGATGTGGGTGATGCCAAAGTTACCATCGTTTACAAACAGGTTTTGTATTCGCAAAACGCTTAACTTTTATACGTTTCGAGGTCAAACAATCTTTCTAAGAATGTACATAAAATAGATAAACGTGATGCTTTCATCTTAACTTGTTTATCAGAATGTTATGTTAAATGTTATAATAGGGACCTGTTTTTATTAGGTACCTATCTGACTTTGAAAATTAATAAGTAGGCAGAAATTGATCTGTGTAAAGTTTTGTTAACTACTTGCTGCGAGATAAGATTTAAATCTCGACGAGACGCAGTCACAACTAAAACCACGATAGCTTTTCACAATTACTGTAAAGTGACTTTATAAAACAGGTTCTTCGGAATGCATGCAGCCCTATTTGTTGTTGCCCTAACTTATTAGTTCGCGTCTAGCTAAAATAATATTATTGCAGTTCAGCACAAGCTTTATAAAGCCTTATTTTTAATGGGTAGGTAGGTACTTAAAACAAAACTAGCTTTCGTTCGACCCGAAGAACCGCTTGCGGGAATGTTGGTTGTCACACTAAACCATTACCACATTTTGCACAGTCGAATAAAAACTTCTTTTAAGTCCTTCCTCGTTTCTTAAACTATCTTCATACGAAATTTCAACCAAATCGGTTCAGAAGTTTTGGCGTGATTCCCTGACTTCAGACAGAGTTGCTTTTGCATTTAATTTCGCAATGACAACAATCCAATGCACTTTCCATGCATGATCGGTACAGTAATATAGTGCAATGATTATTGATGTTCAGTTGTAGACCAGAGGTTCTTAGTTTAACCAACGGAGTCTGAATACACTTGATTTGGACCACTTTCAATGCGATTTCATGCAAAAATATATAAAAGAGACCATGAATAATTTATGGACAAAAAACCTGAACCCAATCACTTATTAATTAATGGCACAAAGCTGAAAAAAAATTAATGGAAAATAATACGAAGCACTAATGTAGATGAAGTGTAAGTTAGTGCATAGTGCAAAATGCAGATATGGTGGCGGTAAATTTTTGCAAGGCTTCGCGGCGCCGCGCCCCACCTGCGGCGTGCGTAGGCGCCGCCGCTACCTCCGCGACTCTAAGGTTAGTTGTACCAAGCACCCCGCGCCGACTCTATGTCGCGTCTCTACACAGCACGCCTACTATGTGCACCCGTAACATACTCTCTGTGATATAGTGTTAAGTTATTATTTAAGTTTATGTGGATTTCTTAGTCTAAGTGTTCTATAGGTGAGTGAAGTTCAGTCCCAATCACAATCTACAGGCTGCAGTTGTGTACGTAATCTCTATTTTTAAACAACTTAAACCATGATTTCAGATGAGATCGAAGTTATTTTATTTTGGGTACTTACTGATACAATAAGCAAGTGTAGGAGGTAACATGTCAGGCATGAATTATTCGAAGGTATAGACTTTTATGTAGGAATTTATGTAACAACCTGCATTTAGAGAAAGCATTTACCTTCTCTTCTATTTGTTACTAATAGCGTGCCATTGCATTGTTTTATTGAGAACTGCGGGAAGGTAAACAAAAACAATAATAGTTGGATATCTAAGTACCTACCGAATAACTACTTTGGTTTTTGAAAATGTGGAACTTTGACAATTTAAGTAATATCAAACACCGGAAGACGTGTATTATCTTAAATATAGGTACTTTATCCTATACTATACTGTACTTACCCATCTTTTTGACTGTAACGTTTTGAATATTTTTTGCAATAACCAATTTTTTTCCTTGAATAAAGTTAAGTTGTAATGTTT
The DNA here is from genome assembly GCA_936450015.1 of Meganola albula. NCBI lineage: Eukaryota > Metazoa > Arthropoda > Insecta > Lepidoptera > Nolidae > Meganola > Meganola albula. The sequence goes on along the minus strand of OW388144.1, from coordinate 8,075,679 downwards.
CTCGTGACGTAATATGTAAGTTACTTTATAAGGCTGTTTCGCCCACTCCTGTGTTGACATAGTGAGTCACATAATATGTTGAGACGCAAGGACACAAGCTCATTTGAACATATGACAAGCAGTATATGAATTTAATACAGAACAGAAGCAAATAACTCACCCACGACATCAAACAATACCTTGGAATTATTAATTGTTCCGAAAACAGCGAACATACTTATTAATTTAATTGCTAAGTATAAGAATGAATTGCACACGATTTGTTTTTAAGTTACATAATAAAAAAGTGCCTTGATTCCTATATTTACTTATAACTAAGAACATAAGAATTAAAAGATTTTATTATTTTAAATGGAAAAGTAATGTTTGTTCGCCATATAGAGCGTGACTATTTGGAAGGTTGCTAACGATTCATACTGAGCATAGGAAATAAGTACCTGCGGAGTAAAAACTGATGAAAATAATAATTTGTTTCTACCTACTTTACCATAATGTTATTAAGAATATGTACCTGCATAGGTAACTAACAAGTTAGATAACTTATAACAACCATCATTTTCACATACCTATCTGTACTTCACCTAAGATTGATCTTGGCTATAGTATTATTTAACTGTGATCTAGGTAAACAAAATTTATAACTAAGGAACTAGAATAATAATATATTTTTGCGAATAACCAGAGCATAAATTTAGATTTACCTATTTAATTATCTAATTACTCGAAGATATATATGCCTACCTAGTGCCTATTTTTCGTTTGTTGCGTAACATACTTTCATTATAATAGCTACTTATAATAAGTAGGTACTTTAACTTGTATTAGTAAAAAACAGAAGACAATCGCACTAGTATTTCACACAGCAGTAAGTGGGTACTTTCTTTACCTATAGTGTACAAAGTATCAACCTACTTACTGAGTTAACTATGTAGTTATTTTTTTCAGTTATTCAACATGAAGCACATAGTGACTGCACTCTGCCTTCTAGTAGTGTTTACAGCACTTCCAATTGTACAATGGTAAGTTTTACTTCTTTATATGTAAATCTACAGTGGTGAAAATGTGTTTTATTTCTATTACTTCATTACTTTTTTAATTACACCTATATTTAAGCTTTTACACATGTTAGGCCCTCATGCACGTTCCTGGGTTCACTTCAAACCTTTTTAGTGGATAATCCAAAAACCTCCAGGTGTTACCACCTGGAGGTTTTTGGATTATCCACTAAAAAGGTGTAAATCTTATCTAAATCGTTTGCAATTTATATTGACGGGTTATTTATTAATATAAAGATTTGATCATTTAAGTAGGTATGTATGTATGACATATACCTATATCTTGTACAGTAGGTAGATACTAGATGATCTAATGTTGAATCATGTGGATAACTAATTTATATAATTTACACTAGCGCCCGCGGCTTCGCACGGGTTTCACTGTCGTAGCTTTGAAAAATCCTTTATTAGTGCATCCCTCGACCTCATACGGAACCTTTACACCAGATTTGAATTCTTAGACCCAGCTGTTGATATGTCAGTCCGTCAGTACCTTATTAATTATGTAGGTATATTTGTATTTCTTTGAAATACAATGACTAAACTTCGACGTTATGGTCTGTTGTAAGATGTTTTTGCATCAACTAACTGGGCGGTGTTTAGGCACTAAAGCGGAATGCACGCAACGATCTTTTAGTACTTATTACAAGACTAATATTACTTATTACTTATGCGACATACAAGAATTATCTGTTGACTATTATCACAGGTTTTTTGTACAAATAATGATTCATAATCTGAGCTATTCTGTTCTGTAGTATATCGGTGGTGGGACCTCGAGTGTTGCGTCCTCACGGGGCGTATACCGTGGCGATAGCGGGTACATCCAGAGCGTACACACTGTACGTGGCGGTGGAGGGACGCCGCGCCAACGGCGAGCAGTACTCTCAGGGCCGCGAGGTGCAAGTGCCTGCTGCGGAGTCCAGGCTTATTGACCTTGAAGTGAGTTTCATATCTCTATAAATATCTATCCAACATATATTCAACATATATTCTATAACACCTTGTTCATTGGTCTTCCCTAACACTAAAGTAGCCTTTCCTATGATCTGCAGTAATTTAAAAACACAGTCCATCCATTTTAAGTTTAATTATGTAACTATTTAGTATAATGTGTGTGTTACACTGCTTGCAGTGCTGTTGGTCTGATGCTGAGGCGGCCCAATAGACAACAATCATATCATCTCTCATACTTTGTAAAAAGAGCGACGTCAGGTTTTGTGGCCAAGTGCTTTATGGGCATTAAGTAAAAGTTCAGTGGTGTCGGACTCTGCTTTGAAATTTAAGTTACTGGTTCAAACCCAAATCGTACCCATATATGTATTTGAGGCCATTCACCAACCCGCACTTGGCCAGCGTATATAGATTAAGACTGGACCATTCTCTACACTTACTTAAGATATTATAGACAGGGCCAGCTGTGGGATGTTAAAGTGTGGTTACTATGTACAGGCGGGCAGAATTGTGACCTTCTTTCTTCCGACCACCATCAGTGGTTGTGGTAACGGCCCAATATTTCAAGAACGGTTCTCATACTATTGTGGTTTAATGCATTCGGTACTAACAGAGAATCTATCTAATACTGCAATTATTCAAACCGCATTGGCAATCACCAAAACAATCATAGCGGCGCTTACCAAAACGTGACTTCATCATCTAAGACATAATACAGATAATTTTACGTGTGCACATCAGTAAGCGTAATTTCAACCACTTGCAAAGGTTAAGACTACTTTCTGAGAGTCTCTTTCACATCAGGCTGTATTCATAGAAACTGAGTATTTGCAGACAGGGAAGGAACAATCAACCGCATAGGCTAAAACTCAAAAGCTAGTAGTAGGTAGTAGTCAATACGAAAAAGTTTTGGAATACTATCATGAACCTTTCTAGATAATTAATTAAAATGCAAAAAAATCTGCAAACTGTTTTATCTATTCTATTTCCAATCCATTTTATTTCATTACTAGCAATAAATTTTCGTTTAACGAAAACGAATTTGAAAACGCATTTTAACAAGTTCAAAATAGTAATCGAAATGTTTTTTCGTATTGACGAACTCGTACTAAGGGTACAGATAATATATTTCCGAAAAGCATAACAACTCGAACTTTAGTAGATTTCAATTTTCTATGGTGGAGGCTTCAAAATGAAAATAGCAAACGGTCTCATTTCCAACCACTGTTTTACTATCTAGAAACTAGGTACACTATGTTATTTGATCATCTATCAACGTTCAACAGATAGGCGATCCAGGTCCGGGACAGTACGCGCTAGTGGCTCGATCCACATCGGGTCCACAGTTCTCCTCGTCAGCGCCGCTTCGGTACCAGCCGCGTAGCTTCTGTATCTTCGTACAAACTGACAAGAGAGTGTACCAGCCCGGAGACACCATAAACTTTAGGGTCGTCGCGCTGAACAAGTAAGAGTTGTTAAAAGACTTTATTTACCACTAATGGTTGCTTCTTCGCTTCAGGTGCGATATAACCTTATTGCGTCGCGTCGTTGTTAAATAAAGCGCTTTACACTCCAGTACCTATACATAGCTAAACCATTACGGAAACTAGGAAGAGATCGATCAAAAATCACACACACAGACGCACACATTGACTCGAATCTTGGCGTCCGGCATCCCTCGCGATGCTGTCAGAATCGTGTCGCGTCGTAGGTAGTAACTGTCGCGCGTCTATGTGAGTGTGCCGTATTAAACAAATTTTTCCTAATTTTCGTACTGCTTTAGCTATATTATAATATGTACCGTGCCAAAGCCGTCGAAATTATGTCTGTCAACGATGCCGATGCCTCCGCTTCATGGATTGTGTTGGCAGGTCGGCTCCTTTGGTGTGTAAGACGCGTTATACCAGGTAATCTATTCATAGGGTAGTTTAAAGTTAGTACTAGGCGCTATTTAGTACCTTTGGTGCCCGGCATAGGCAGAGGTAAGTATGTCCACTTTGGTTTAAATACTGAATTTATGAAGTTATTCTTATTTGTTTAAATTTTTGAGCCATTATAAACTTTTTCTTACAAAATTAGTCTAACTTCGTATGATTAATCGCCTAACTATCCAATAACTTCCAATACAATACTTTTAAACACAAGTATAATCAGTTGTTGTCTCAGCTCAGTAATGTCCTTGTTCCATTTGTACTTACTAAACACCACTAAGAAATGTTACAAAAATAAAATAATTGTCGACATCTTACAAGGGATAGTAGCACACATAACTCAAAACATTTAGTTATTATATCTTTGATACACGAAATAAATGGAGGGAAAACAGAAATATACTCGTAATAATACCATAGACAAGAGCTAGCACTTGACATGTAGTTTTTTTTAATATTGTTTATGTCCGAACTCTTTACATCAATAGGCTGTATGCACATTTGCCAACTTATGCTACCGGCCCAGGCTCACGGCCGATTTTTATGACTGATTTTATATATATTCTATATATTTATATATTCAATTGGTTATAAAATCGGTCATTAAAATGGGTTGAATAATCAGCCGTGCCGTGTGCAGGCTTATTTAATGTACTTAGTTTTATAAAAAAAAGTCACAAGTCGCAACACAACCATGTGGCAGCGGTGTCAACGCTGCAACAACACAAAACTTTCGCTTTCGGTACCATCACCGATACGAGAGCGTAAGATTACGCGTGATTACGGTGAGGCCGTTGACCCCGCTGCAGTGGCTGAGTGGTCGCAAGCACAATTACTTACCAAGAAGTCTTAAATTCAAATCTGAGCAAATAGGACAAGGCTTTTAGCTCTAAAGATATTTTCTTTACTAGTTGCTGAATAAGAATGTTACTAGTATAGTATTATATTATCTGTGCTTGGAGTATGGCAGTAGATCAAAGTTTAAAGTTCTAGTAATGTGTTAGATCCCACTGAACAGCAAGATACTATAGCATTGGAAGTTCTTGTCAAAGTAGATACTTACGTACTTAATTAATGGGTCATTTACTATCTTTTTTTTGGTCATTGATTATCTATATTTAAGTATGTATTTACAAAAGAAAAGTAATATAAGTAGGTAGTGTACCTATTATCAGTTAACTGGTTTCCACAATACAAGCTCAGCTTAGTTTGGGATCCAGATCGCCGTGTTTGTCAATGTCCCACGATATATTATTATATTATACTAGCTTTCCGACAGCGGCTTCGTCCGCGTGTATATCGGTTATCGCGCCAAAACATTACCTTCTTTTTGCGCAGTCGGATAAAAACTATCCTATGTCCATTCTCGGGTCTCAAACTACCTTCATACTCAATTTCGTCCAAATCGGTTCAGTAGTTTAGGCGTGAAAGCAACACAGACAGACAGACAGAGTTACTTTCGCATCATTTATAATAATAATATTAGTAGGGATTATTATTTACACGAGGACAATAGCCGGGACGGGACAGTAAGCTAGGATAGCAAGTCACTAAAAAGTTTCGTTTAAATGGGGATAATTGTATAGAGAACAATCTCATGTAGGTAGTGTATTTTCTAGTGGCTTTGTGTCCTGCCTTACTGTTCTGTCCAGCTATTGTTTTCGTATAAATGGCTCATTACTTACATTATTCTAAGGAGGAAGACTATATCCTGATGTGGATGTCCCCAGGTGGATAACGACACTTAAGTGACATAATTTATCTTATAGACACTAGGCTTATTCATGCGTTCATTGGCCGATGCACTTGCAGGTACCTGTTACCGCTAGCTACAACAGTGGACGTCAGTATTCTGGACACTGGGGGCTCACCAGTCCAGCAGTGGGCGGGAGTTGAACTCGACCGAGGTGTACTTACTGAGCAGCTAGTCCTCGCTGACGAACCAGCTTTAGGACAATGGACCATACAGGTAAATCGGTACAATATGAAGTAAGATACCAAAACAATAAAATATTTTAATATAAATAATGCTAATTCAGAATAAACCTCTTTCATATAAAATCTAAGAATATTCAAATTTAGAATCTCCTTCTATTTGAAGTTGATTGAAAACCAAATAGTAAATGCTCACCTACCTACTTATTTCGTAATGGTGAGCGTTACTTGAAGTTTCTCAACAAGTTCCTATTACGCAATAGGAGGTGATGCGTAGAGACCTTTTTGTACAAAGATAGGTAATCAGTAAGTATGACGTGTTCAACATGCAAAGTTTAACTGAAACTATCTGGTAACACTTATTTACAATGCAGCGATTTAGTACATCCGTCTGGCCTGCATAGAAATGTATGAAAAATATGACATGTACGATTCCGCCATGTTTAGACATGGCGGAATCCCCGCTTATTCAAACCGCGTGGTTCTAACGGTTTGCTATTTGGTTGGTGTAGGGTGATCGTGAACTTCTAAAAAAGATTTCACTATAATAAGCCTCGCGCGACTCATAAGCGCTTAGAATCAGCGCGTATTCCGCCGTGTCTGAACTACCGCTAACTTACATTTATTTAAGTAACATTAGTGACATTAATAAGTAGGTACTTATTGGCGTCCATAGCATTAGGTAAGTTAACACCTAGATACATACAATGTGTACCTCGACATACTATACAATGTGATTGCTCTACGTGAGAAGGAAAACAGCAATTACACACAGTTAGTACTACTTCCTTATGTATTTGAAGTTAAAAGGTTTAGCTCAATCTATCAATGCACCATAGGCACAGTACCCAACAGCTGGGCACGGGTCTCCTTTCAACCTTTATTTAGGAGTCGAGAGAGTTTTGGCCTTAATCCACACATGGCCAAGTGCGGGTTGGTGGATGTCACATGTCCTCGAATGATTACTTTTTAGACATGCCGGTTTCCTCACGATGTTTTCCTTCACCTATATTGAGCAGCGGCGATAAAACAATTCACAAAAAGATGACTAGGGATCCCGCGACCTTATATTTCAAAGGTGAGGTCAATACCGCCGCTGCTCCAAGCATGAAGTGCTATGTAGATATAGATGATAGATTTACGGTGGCGAAAATGATTGCAAGTTTTAATAATAACATGCAACTCCGGAAATATTAGCCTCGAAATCTACATTGGCCATTCGCTGACCTTAAAGGATATTATATAAATAAATATGTAATATTTTGTCCAGGTGGAGGCACTTGGTCAGAGCTATACGCGACAGATCCTGGTGGCGGACTACGTGCAGCCACGGTTCCATATGAACATCGATATGCCTAAGGAAATACTGTTCAGTGATGGAAAATTCACTGTCAATGTTACAGCTAAGTAAGTTGCTGAGTTTCGTGTTAGGTTCGGTTGCATAGTAGACGAGTTCCAAACAGAAACCAAATTCCAATTAATACCATTATGCTACAAAAAACATTTTTTATGTGAAGTAGGCTCACATAAAACATACACAAATTAGACAATTAGACAATACACAATAAATATTTCATTAGAGAAACAATTTTGTTTTATATCTATAAAATATATATATTTATATATCTATGACCGCTTAAATCCTCAAACTACCAAAATAAATATGCAATTGAAATTTTCATAAATTTTGTACGAAAGCCTGACTAGTTCATTTTAAATTTCGAATTTGTAAACCTAACAAAAAATATTTTGAATTTGGAACCTTTACAGTCGGCCAGTTGACGTGAATATGACATTGTATTTTTTTTAAACAATCGACAATCACCTTAACTATTAATGTAATCTGTAAAAGTGTAGGCATTCATTTATACTATACTTTCTTAGTTATTTTATTAGCTCCTGGCTAATTCATAGGCGTGGGTGGAATGAATGAACTCATCGTAGACCTTTGAACAAAGCAATTTTCTCAACGAAAGCTGTCATTTCCCATCTATACAAAATAACGTTAGAGTTCAATCGAATTATCATTCCGTAAATAACTCCATTGTTTTTAGCAAAACGTAATACAGTCAGTGTTTGTTAAATAAACTGATTGTTAGATACTAGAAAGAAACGTCTTTCTATGAACAAGTAATATTATTCAACAATCAAATATTTTCCATCGTAGGTAGGCAATAGCTATTTATAGCGCTAATTTATTTTAGTTGTATTATTAAACAAGTTTTTGTTGAAATTTATTTGTTACCTATGCCTATTATATTACACCTTTTTTTTTATTTAACGGGGGGAAATACTTTATGGATTCTCCCGCCCTGTATGGGCGCAGGGCGTGGGGTATGTGGGACTCCATACTGGTTACCCGAATTAAAACCCCCGGGTGTTCTTTCGCGCATCCTAGTTAATGTGTCACGGGAACCACAGGTGACACTATTATATTACACCTAATACATATTTTATATTAGTTGTTGTGCAAATTAATTGGATTTAATTTTTTATAGAACAGTAATGACGACAGGGTATGGAAAATCGTAATTTAATAAGTCCGTCAGTAAGATTATAAAAAAAATGGTAGACACGTATTTTTTTGCTTTATTTTTGAAATGAAACAATATTAAGATTAACACGCATTAAAGTTATGGAGTGGGAGTGCGTTACGTCATACCTCTCTAGGGATAAAACGTTGCCTAGGAGTGACGTCATTAGAGATTTTGATAGGACCTATCGCCGTAAACTTTGTCGCACAAAAAAATGAAAAATACATGTCCAATATTTTTAAATTATCTGACGGACAAAACCAAAGAAAGGGTGGTCAACCCTATTTGTATAATCTTCTAACTAATCATACATAAGTACCTACTACGATTCTAATATTGCGACTTAATTACAGCCACTTCAACGGCTTACCAGTACGAGGAGAACTAACAATATCTGCATACCCTGTTTATTTCTCCGGAGTACTACAACCGGTGGTCGCGTCACCTACGCGGAAAGTGGTCGATATTAACGGACATTCCGAAGTGACCTTTGACCTTAAAACTGACCTTGACCTCGCGGAGGACGCGGCGAGACCTTTGGTTGTGGAGGCAGTGATTGAAGAAAAAGATACGTTGATAAGACAGAATGTATCGTCTAGGATATTACTGCTGAGAGCGCGTTATAGACTCAAAGTGTCTGCACCGACGTACTTCAAGCCTACATTACCTTACATAGTGCAGGTAGAATACATTTACTAAAATTTAATTTCCTATACCTAGTCTAAGTAATGCACTATAGATATATAATAGATATAAGTATTTCATTTAAAAAAGAAAAAAGCCTACTGAGTTTAGGCTTGGCAGTGTTTCTCAGTAGTTGCCAGTCATTCACTGCACGGTAAGAAAAGAAATTGGACTATTTTTATGTAGACTCGCGTCTTAAAAAAAACAATCATATTTTCATTCATTCATTTTATTCACTATAAATTTTGATTTTGATTGATGAAATGAAAGACTAGGTTTATAATCCGTTTGTCTTTGTCTGTCATCTTAACATTTACTCTAGTAAGAAAAAGATAAAGTCCATTTTAACTCACTCTGGGTGTTATAAGATTTTTATGAATAAAACCGTTAGTATTATACTACGCTTTTAGGGTTCCGTACCGCAAAAGGTAAAAACAAAACTCTTGTAAGATCACTCAGTGGTCTGTCACAGCCGATTTTTCCTTGAAATCCTGGACAAATTAAGTTAAATTTTGTACACTTATGTGAATTCAAAAGCGGCATGTGATATGTAAATAAATATATTTTAAATACGGTAGCAACATGTTGGGGTTAGATTAGAAAATTGAATAAAAAAGATTTTAACTACGGTGTATGACGTTTCAAATGAAAGATCACTAACTACCAAGTAGTCTCGGAGATAAGAAGAGGGATATGGTAAATTTTCGTCTATAATCACAAGTGATTTAAAAACATTAAAATGACAAAAATCTCTATCTTAGCCCCTCACAACAACAACGAATTCTTTCATTTGATACGTCACACTCTGTAATTAAAAACACATTTTTGAAGTGAATACTTCTTTAGCGGCGTTGAGCACTTTTTCTATAATGGGTATAAAATCTTAAACTCGCGTCAGGACACGTGACCTGATCGAAAAAGCGTAAGACGGATGGAGACGCAGGGCGCTTGCGCGAATGTTCGTGTATGTTACAGCGTGCCACGCGCATCCATGGATGGTGACAGAAAACAGTTAAATTTTTAATGTAATATAAATTGTCATGTTTGTGTACGATAGCGCAATAAATGAATATTGTATTCTACCACATAAATGATAGTACCTACTTTTATACTGATAAAGCAATTGGTGCAAAATTATTCCCTAACCATTCCAAAATATCAAACATGCTCAACGTTAATAATCAAGTTTTCACTTCTGCCGGCACTCCCGGAGTGCAACCTGTCGTTTTTTTTGTTTTCTAATTACTTAGTTCCAAAATGCGGCCCTTACGTTTAGTATTCATTTACTTACATGCCACGATCCACGTCCAGTCCAGTGATTTCGGAGGAAATCCGCGGTGGAAAACTGACAGATAGTCACGGGAGGGACTAGTTACCAGCTCTCCAGGTATTAAACGGACGGAACCCTCACCGTGCGAGTTTCACTCGCTTTTGTCCGGTTTTTTTCTCACATTTATTATACATACTTACTTGAATAAAAACCTAAGAAAATGCTAATAGTACAAAAATTCAAAGATATTTTTTTAAGCTTATCAACATGCTGAGTGTATGATTTTGAAGTATCTTTTAAAATAAACCTAGAGCTAAGCATACAGATCAATCAATTCACATCACAAACACATCCCATTACATTATTCAGTTAGACATTACGTTATGTGTTGTTAGTCTTCAATAATTTAATTTAAGTTATTAAGACAATTATTATAAGACGAGCCTTGCGTAGCAGGTAGTACTTTAATAGACCTTTAATTTTTAGTATTAAATCTGTATAGGTGGAACTAGTAGATCCAGCTGGTCAAGTGCTGCCAACAGACGGAGACGTGAGTGTGGAACGTTTGTGGGATGACGGCGCTCCAGTCAATATAAGCACTATCACTCTGAATAAAGGCGTCGCTACTTACACCATTGTACCTGATGCGGCGCATGTTAACTCTACGCTCAATTTAGTGGTAAGATTATAAGATACCTACATACAACCCATATATGTAGATGATGCAGCTGGTCAAGTGGGGACCAAAGACGGAGATGTGAGTGTGGAACGTTGGTGGGACGACGGCACACCAGTCATTGTAACAAAAGTCTAAAGCCGCTCTGAATAAAGGTGTCGCTACGTACACTATTGTACTTGCGGCGGCGGTGGCGCATGTTAATAGCACGAAGTAGTACTTAATTCTCAAATTAAGTTTTCCAGAGTCTACATAAACCATAGTGTACTTGGAAACAACGACTCTCGTAGATTTATTTATGGCTTACTTAGTTTCTAATTTCAAAGTATTGGTTAGTTTGTAGTAAACGTGCAAGTAAGGTTTAGTTATGTGTCTCGCGACAGGACGTGAGTATTAACAATACGAAATAACCAAAAGCGGCTTTGCCAAAAAGTAACGGCACAGAATGAATACGTCAGTAATTTAGCAGTTCAGATGGGCGATAATAATATATTTCTTAAATAATTTATTTGGAGAATAAATAAATAAATGTGCAATTATTCTCTAGATAAAGTACAAGGAAGTAGCAGAGCGTGTGGTGAACGTGCAACGCAGCGAGTATTCGTACGGACAGTTCCTTACTGTGGAGGTGCTGACACGTGACACTGCGGTAGGAGGTAAGATGCGCGCGCGCATCACCTCCACTGAGCCTATGGATCTAGTGCACTATGCTGTGCTGGGGAGAGGGGATATTGTCACTGTTAAGACTGTTGAGGTTAGTACAGATATTAGCAAAAATTGTGCTTATTTATGTTTAAAATTTAACAAGAGTTAGAGGAAAACAAGAGATAGTTAACAGGAACAAGAGCGATGAAATAAGTTGCAAAAACTAAAACAGGAAATTTTGACACTTCGACATGGACTTCCACCTATAAATACAAACTTCTAAGTCGATTTAGACTAGTATTAAGGAAAAAAATGGTAATCAACATACAAGCGTGTTAAAGACTTACCCCATATTCATAAACGTCTTATAAACTTAATTATAGCTATAATAGGTTTATAATTCGTCTGTCTTTGTCTGTCATCTTGACATTAACACTGGTAAGAAAGAGACAAAGTCCATTTTAACTAGTCTCATAAGATTTTTACAAGGCCGGTGTAAGTAGGTAAGACGGGGGGTTAATATAATGTGTGTGTCGCAGCTGAGTCCAGGTCGTCGCAGCGTGGAGGTGTCAGTGGACGTAACGTCTCGCATGTCTCCCGGCTGCGCGCTGGTCGCGTGGTACCCGCGCCTCGACGCCGCCGACAAACTGCTCGCTGCCGCGGTCTACGTGCCGCAGGATAACTTGCTGCAAAACGATGTGAGTCCTCATTTTATATACCTACCTACCATGGCGAAGGGTGGAAGTTTGAAAAAGAGAAGTCAGAACAAAAAAGTTCTTACTTAGGAAAACAATATCTCTTCGTCACCGATCGTTCTTACACTTGATGCTATAGTTATATTTGATGTTGTTTAAAACTTTTAAGCGTTATGTTCTTAAATACGTGTGATATTGACCAATTCCTAAAGGGAAGTCGATGGGAATCGGCTTGTACTGACTCTTCGCCACTGCTAACTATATTTTATGCTATATTTTTGACAAATTAATGACACGCCACATCCTTTGTATCGTCACATCGTGGCATTTTATCAATAAAAAAAAGAGAGGCAAAACGACAAACGGCAACAAACATCTCCCACTGCTAGATGGGCACACTAAATAGGTATACTAAGCACTTCAACGGCGTGCATCATAACAGCATATGATATATAAAAGGTGTTAATTAATTAACCTACCCAAACTTTGCCAGGGTACTTAGTTACAAAAAATAGTCTGAATACAAAAAAAAAATTGTGCAATTTTTGACTAAGAAAAGTAATCTATCAAAAATTTCTCCGAAAACAGTACCTAACGTACGATGCGACACCCGCGATCTCTCTAGTTCATCGAAAGGTGCCGTACGAATAGCATATCCAATAATTTACTCTTAATTCAAAATTGCATATCATTAAATCGATAGCTTATTTAAAAAAATAATTCGTAAACAAACCCTTAAATTTTGAAGGCCTAATTTATGTGCAAAATATTGATCCATTGCGACGACGCAACGCAATTCATTATATACTTTAAGACCTTCCTCAACATTAAAGAGACGATCCTGATATTACTCAGTCGATTTATTTTTGGGTAAAGTGGGATTGTGTTAAGTGATATTTATTTGGTGATATATTAATTTGAATGAATGAATGATATGAATGATAATTTATTGTTCCGAAATACAGTTATCCGAATTTGTTATTCAGATCGCAATATTACCAGTATCAAGCAGTACTACCAGCAAGCCCAACACATTGGTAGAGCTGCGCGTGTCAGGCGAGTCGGGCGCGATGGTCGCACTTCTAGCGGCCGACACTATGGCTGTACATACAGGGGTAGCAGACAACGGACTGGGCAGTGGACTTGATATGCATATTGTAAGTACGAGTATATACGATGTAGAAACTAAGACAATAATATAAAATATATTAAAAACCCAACCGTAAGTTATGCTCTAAAACGTCATTTTTTTAACAGTTTTCAAATTCAAATTCAAATATTTTATTTCAGATTTACATCCATATATTGTTAGTAGAGATGCAGCTTAGACCTATGCCTTGCCTTGCCTTGTTTTATTTAGCTGGCCCTGTTTGTTTTTTGGTTTGTTTGGATCAAATCTAGTAATTGAATTCAGACCCCCTTCCCGCTGATAGATTGATCTAAAAGGTAGGTATGCACCTTTAGATCCGGTGACTGATGAATAATACGTATTTAACGTCCTTAAAAATCCACGATGGCCGCCGCCATAAGATTGCAGATCACTAATTTTCTGGCAAACTACTCAATATGGGTATCAGATGAAATGTCCTGACTTGCAAAATTCATTTAATATAAATCCAAGATGGCCGCTAATATAAGACGACGGATTTTATTAAAAACGGTTCTATTAAGATGAACTAAAAGTTATTAATACTTTTAGTACATTTCAATAAAACCTTTTAAGAACACTTGGGCATATGTTACGAATCTTTACTCTCACGATTCATCCAGCCGCTTTGACATCCGCAAGATACTAGGGTAGAAATAAGTTTACGAACAGTCAGTAAATTTTTTGGCAGTCGAGCCCTTTTTACCCGTCTGCTAAAGAAGAAACTTTTTACTCGTCTGCTTTTTACATTTAAAGAACAGAAAAGTCTTTCTTCAGTCTTCAGTCATGCTTAAATTACTTTAAAACATTGCAGATCGAACGTGAAGTAGAAAGTTTTAACGGTATGGCGCATTCCGTGTTCAAAAATGAAGAGCAATTGCCTGGGATGGGACTGGATTTGGGAGGATACACAGCATACAGCGTCTTTGAAGTTTGTATTGGCGAAGATTTTAGCTTAATTTGCTTCTCTACCGTACTCGTACTAACGAAATTAATAATTCTATTTGCAGAATGCTGGAGTAGTAATATTGACTGATGGCATGCTCGTTAAAAGTGATGGTAAGATTCTTATTAGTTGAAATATGTATCAGCAAAAATTTTATGGCAAATACTTTGACCTATTTCTGAAACCAAAGTATCACAGTTTTTTTTTTCGGTAGGAAATGAAATTGAGCGATTTAAAGCAGAAACCAGATACATGGGTAAACGCCAGGGAAGTAGATAAGAATTATTTGACAAGAGTCACAGTCAAATAATTGTCACTTTTGTAAAGTAGCGTAGACTGGGTGGGTAGTCCTCGTACGGGTTGAAAATGAGACACACTAACCTTTTTTATGCATGCTCTACAGAAGAAACTGTATAAAGATCTCATGCATACCTGTCTCTGTCCCATAGCGAAACCGCGCTTGGGAAACCTGTTGTCGTAGAAATGGACAAGGATAGATTTAGATTCTAATGTTCTCCATAAATGTTGCACCCACCAGGCACGAGTACCGAGTCCCCCACGGAGGCAGGTACCCGCGCGCCGCTGGCGGGCCCGTACGCGTTCAGCCGCCTGCCGCCGCCTCCCTCGCCGCGGTACTACCTCACCGACACGTCACAGCCCACGTGGATGTTGGCCAACCTTACTGTTGGGTAAGACCTGCACGAAACTTCCACTAGGAGTTAATTGTAGTAAATGCTAGTACCCCCTTCGTCTATAAACTTCCAGTAACCATCGATTATTTCTAACCACTTTGATACTGGTCAAACTCGAGTGCGAATCTAGGAGGAGATATCGGGGATCGTGGGCTCTTAGGGCTAGTATATGGTACATATTGGAACCAGACTAGAATTTTCCTTGACATAAATCTTTCGACCCGCCTCTGCGCCTACGTCTAATGCAATTTTATAGTCTTGACATTGCTCTTTGCAAACCTCAGAAGCACGCAAGTCTGACTTTAAATACTTATGTAAGTAGAAATAGTGATTAAAAACAGAAAGCGCTTCGCAAGTCCCACAGCATATAATGTGAAATTTCCCGGCAACGTATAGAAAAATCAACAATATTTTCTTTCTATTTTATAGTCTGGATGGAACAGGTGCAAAAGAAAAGTGGACAGCAGCAACTCCAGGAGAATATACCATCGGAGCGTTCTCTGTACATCCTACCTTAGGACTTGGTCTGGCGGCTCCACAGAAGTTCGCTACCTCTGTCCCTCTGTCCATAACCGCAGAACTGCCTGCTACTCTACAGAAAGGAGAAACAGTAGCTGCTGTTATCGTACTGAAGACTACTCTAGCAGTCGATACGTCTGTCGAAGTCACTTTCTACAACAGCGACCAATATTTTGAATTCGAACCGCTTGATAACGAATTGAATTCTTCGAAGAGTGAGTATATCTCTTATCATCAATTTTAAAACGTGTAATGACCTCCACGTCCGTCTTTATAGTCCGTCCATTGTTAGAGGGTTTAACTTGAAGCTGAACCTCTTGAACTTAAACTTCTTTCGGTTTCTGTGGGCAGCCTGTATTTTTCTGCCGTAATTAAAAGTAAAAAGAAGTTTCAGCACCGAATGAGATCTGTGCCGTGTCTGTCTCAAGTTTTTATTGCCAGTGTATCATGAGATGTACTGCCATATTTCTATTTTCCTGAAATTTGCTATAGTGGAAGGTACTCTAGCCTCAAAAAACGTAAAGTTAATATCATTAATATATCTAACTTCACTAAAGTATTATGTTGATATTACGTGTCGATCACGTATCAGAGATCGAACTGTTCCGTCGAGTGCGCGTGAGCATCCCAGCGCGTGGGTCGGCCAGCACCGCCTTCCTGGTGTCGGCGGTGCGAGCGGGAGACGCGCCGGTCATTGTGGAGGCGAGCGGGAACGGGGTCTCTGACTCACTCTTCAGGACTATACTAGTGCAGGTAATGTTGGTTCCAATCTCCTAAAAAATATCTTACTAATATTAAAAATGCGAATTAATTTAGTTTGTCTATCTGTTTGAGAAGATAGTTTGAGAACCAGGGAAGGACGTAGGATAGTTATTATCCAACTGCGTAAAAAGAGGATTAACGCGATAACCGATAAACGCGCGGGTGGAAAGCTAGTAGTACTCGTAAAATGTGTCTTACAAGTACCTAGTATTTTATTCCAATTTTGGTTTTTTGTGTGGCATACAATAGACCGATCTAGAAGAAGTCTATCTTTTTCTTTCTATCTTTATTCTTCATATATATTCTCTCAATATTGATTTTATGACATCAGTCATTGCGCGACGAAAATTGCTCAATCGCACAGTACCTACTCACACGTTTCTTGCTCCTTTATCGTTTACTCGGAAGCAAAAATCTTAGCTTCTTCGTATCTCGTTAATTTTACACATCGTACCGGCGCTTCCACTTTTACGAATACCACAAATAACAAAGACACGGTTCCTAACAATAAGGAGCTATGTCCACCCAGGACGGCTACGAGGAGGAGGTGTGGTCGTGGAGCGTGCTGGACGCGCGCAGCGGCGCGGCCCGCAGCAACGTGTCGCTGGAGGTGCGCAGCGGCGCGCGCGCCGGGCCCGCCTCGGTGCGCGCGGCGGGCGCGCTGCTGGCGCCCGCGCTGCACGCCGCCGCGCGCGCCGCGCCGCTGCCCGCGCCCGATCCTGCGCATGCCGTGCAGCCGCTGGCGCTCGCCTGCGTGCTGCTTGACTATCTACAGGTACTCGACAGAAAAATCCATTCTCTTTTCCGTTATTAATGTTCTGTGGTCGCCGTCAAGTAGACTGTTACCTTTTGGATGATACGCAGTACACCGTATTCACCTGTAAAACTATTTGTGACTAAAATTGAGCGTCCTTAAATTATACCTACTTTTCGATGCTTTTATAGCGAGCTTAATACCACGCGCACGAGTCTTTCGGTTAAAACTTAGAACTTAGCCCCACCGACTACTTAATAACCAAAAATGTTATTTATAAAGGTAACATACTACCCTAACTACAGGTAACATTCGGTCGAAAGCTATCCAATGGACGCCATCTCTTCATTGAAAAACCTTTATCTCTTCATTGAAAAACCTTTATTTCTCTTTATTTCCTCAATTTCTAACATAAAATCGTCAAAATGATTTATTTCACGAACTTCACATAATATTTGTTGGATCAGGCGACGGGACAGGAAGAAGTAGCAACAATTAAAGAGATCCGGTCTTTAGCAGCGGCAGGCTACCAGCGATTGATGGCGTTCCGACGCAAAGACGGATCCTTCGCGCCTCAAGTGGACAGTGACTCTCAAGGAGACGTCTGGTATGTTTCTTGAACAAGTATTATGAAAAACTCTTCAATTGTGAAAAATCTTTAAGTTAACCATGATAATCATAATGAACAGTGGTATCTCTGTCTTCAAGTGGCAAGTGAATTGGTATTTAATGGGTAAGAACATTCGTCGTTATCGCATAACATCAGGCAAACTGAAGTTAGGTTAAAACAAAAATCCATGGATTCAGTTCGCTAATAGATTGTTTGCTTAGTTATCTTTACATATTACAAGATGAAGCCGTTTCCGCCGTTTGAACGAATATTCATGCTGTTTTAATTAATAGACTGAGTAATCCATGAAAAAGTTTTAAGTGTATATTTGTGCCCGTGCAAGTCGGGGTAGGTCGCCAGTTTTCACTAAATCATGATATCCATGGTGGCTATCATGATAAGCTCACTCCACTCTTGTGATCATAATCCGCAGTGGGGCACTAATGACTTCTGCTCATATCAACCCTTTGAAAATAACAACGGTAACCTCTTGTAGGTTATGGTATTAGTACACCACAAGTCTTCTGACCCTGGGATTGTACTACTAGTATGTTGTCGGTGCAGGACGACAGCAGTATCAGCGCGCTGGTTGTCTCGTTGCGCCCGCTACGTGCACGTGCAGGACCACGCGGCACGTGACGCCGCCGCGTGGCTGGCGCACGCGCAGCTCTCCTCGGGCGCGTGGCCCGCGCCCACCGACGTGCTCGACCCTCACACACAGAGAGACATACCGCTCGCTGCGTACTCGCTCATAGCGCTGCATCAAACTAAGGTCAGCTCCGTTGTGAAATTCTTCATCTAATATCTTATTTTCAATGGAGTCTTCGAATGATATACCGAAGGCCTCCAAGTGCAGATTCTGTGTTGTAGGCACTGTGGGCATGCCCACAACCTTAAAATTGAACTAGTTTTGTAATTATTACTCGGTTAATGGCCACTGCCGGTGACGTCATATTTTATGTAAGAATCTTCTGTATCTCCGAGTGTCACTTGGCCGATTTTTGATCCAGGTCATAAACTATAAGTGTGCAAATTGTCTTTCGAATCTTTTATGCCGTTTTCTCTTCCATTGATATAAACTATGTAGTACCTATAAATTAAGACCTGACTAGATTTTTCTTAAAACCGAAAAATGACTAATATTGTGACCGTGTATGCCTTGTAAACCGCTGGTTACCCATCCAGGGCAGTGACGTGTTGTACAAGAACAACATCAACAAAGCAGTGGACTACATAGCGAAGAACCTGTCTCCAGATCTGGACGCATACTCCCTGGCACTAGTCGCCGCTGCGTTCGGAGTCACTAGACACCCACAACTACAGGACGCACTGCAGATGTTGGACAAATATGCTAACACTACTGGTACATCTTCTCTTATTTTTCTACTTCTTGTTAATCTCGCAAAAATTCGAGAATGGCTAAACCATTTGAAAATTTTTGGTTAACTAAGGTATCTTACGTGGTACGAAATTCGAGGGCTTATACTACGAATAATATGAACTCGATCAGACTATAAGGCAAAGCCAGTTGCAACTAACTCTCTAGGTAAAAAGGTAAACTTAACCTTCCCATTGGAGTACTATTCCCGTCTTAAATACTGAATGTCCTAAACATTCGGGATGCGGAGGGAGACGGTTTACATTGTCATCGAAAAGTATTACGGCTGGTTGTCGACCGTCCACTGGGTTCTATCAGTCAGCTAATATATTACTAACCAAACTATTTGAAAAATCCTAGTTTCTAGTAGTTTTCCTACAGTGTGAAGCACGGCCAAGGTGATTATTTAATATCTCGATACAGAAAGATTGTTGCATTATTGTGTAGGGTCTACATTATTCTGGTCGCGGCGCGTGTCGAGTAGCGAGTGGCGCAACCCGTGGCTGCTACACAACAGCGTGGCGGCGCAAACCGCAGCGTGGGCCCTGCGCGCGCTGCTGGCCGCGCGACAGCCGCAGCGCGCCGCGCCCGTCGCCGCGTACCTGCTGCAGGCCTGCACACCTACCGCACCTGATCCTGAACTGGTCAGTACCCACACTCTCCGTGGGCCCTGCTCGCGCTGCTGGCCGCGCGACAGCCGCAGCGCGCCGCGCCCGTCGCCGCGTACCTGCTGCAGGCCTGCACACCTACCGCACCTGATCCTGAACTGGTCAGTACCCACACTCTCCGTGGGCCCTGCGCGCGCTGCTGGCCGCGCGACAGCCGCAGCGCGCCGCGCCCGTCGCCGCGTACCTGCTGCAGGCCTGCACACCTACCGCACCTGATCCTGAACTGGTCAGTACCCACACTCTCCGTGGGCCCTGCGCGCGCTGCTGGCCGCGCGACAGCCGCAGCGCGCCGCGCCCGTCGCCGCGTACCTGCTGCAGGCCTGCACACCTACCGCACCTGATCCTGAACTGGTCAGTACCCACACTCTCCGTGGGCCCTGCGCGCGCTGCTGGCCGCGCGACAGCCGCAGCGCGCCGCGCCCGTCGCCGCGTACCTGCTGCAGGCCTGCACACCTACCGCACCTGATCCTGAACTGGTCAGTACCCACACTCTCCGTGGGCCCTGCGCGCGCTGCTGGCCGCGCGACAGCCGCAGCGCGCCGCGCCCGTCGCCGCGTACCTGCTGCAGGCCTGCACACCTACCGCACCTGATCCTGAACTGGTCAGTACCCACACTCTCCGTGGGCCCTGCGCGCGCTGCTGGCCGCGCGACAGCCGCAGCGCGCCGCGCCCGTCGCCGCGTACCTGCTGCAGGCCTGCACACCTACCGCACCTGATCCTGAACTGGTCAGTACCCACACTCTCCGTGGGCCCTGCGCGCGCTGCTGGCCGCGCGACAGCCGCAGCGCGCCGCGCCCGTCGCCGCGTACCTGCTGCAGGCCTGCACACCTACCGCACCTGATCCTGAACTGGTCAGTACCCACACTCGCCGCACGAGTACCAGTTTGTGTGGTCTGAAGTGTTTATCTCTTAGACTAGTGGTCTCATTTGAAGAATTCTTGCACTGTCAGATAGCACACTTATTGAGGAAGGCTATGCTACATTTTATCCCAATGGTATCATATAAAAAGGAGGTCAGGTGGAAAGCTAATGGATTATACATACTTATGTACATATCTCCAATCTTCAGATGATCTATTATATACTTAACAACCCTCAGAATGAGGCTTAAGGCTGGTATGGTCCCGCCCCCATCATAGGCACCAGTGCGAAAATCGTGTCAGAACCTGCATCGGCGTCTGTTGCGATGTTGCCGTTTTGGTATATTTATTGACGAAGTTATGTCGGCGCAGCATTGCCAGTCCGACACATATATCGATTAAGTCACTGTCAATACCTACAGTAAAGAGGACTACCTCTTTGCTGCAGGTACGACAGATGTCTTCAGTCGTAATGGTCGTCTTCATTATATATAATATTATGCTTGTTTACTGTTGGTTTAATTTGTAGGTGGATGCCTTAGCACAGTACGCGGAAATGACGAAGACAGTACCAAAACTGCGAGTGTCAGTGAACGTGACTGGGTCTGACGAAGTGAAGCAATTCCAGATCGATGAGAGCAATGCTCTTGTGATTCAAACTAAATCGGTAAGCATTTAAGATATCGGTAAGATTACCCACATACAAACATATCTATCTATTCGAGTACATGTAACATCCACCAACCCACAAATAACCTGCGTGTGTGGATTGAGGCCTAAACTCTCTCAACTCGTGAGTGAGTACCCGTGCCCACCGGTGGGACGCTAAAAGGGGTTGGAGTGATTTTTCATAATATAGAATCTGTTAATCAACTTTTGTAGCTGACTGTACACACTATTCTTGTGAACAGATCCGCAACAGTAGGTCAGTAAGCGCCGTGACGGAGGGTCGTGGGATGGCAGTACTGGGCGTGTCGGCGCGCAGTACTACCAACGTGACGGCACCGTGGCCGCGGTACACGCTGGACCCACGTGTTGACCAAGTCTCTACCAAAGACCGTCTTCAACTTTCAGTCTGCTTTGGGTAAGTTATCTATACTATTATTATTAAACAAAAGAGTTTATTTTTTTGGTTGAACACTAGTCTCAGGAACTAAGTACTATAGGCCGACCGTTTAACTCGCGTATCGCCATCTGACGTACAAAGTCATAAAACATTAATTAAATCTCTTAACCACAGATAAAAGTAAAACTATTCGTCACTAATATCCATATCGCTTGAATCATCATCACTGTCTGTGCAGCTTGAGGAGTTTGAATCTTGGCGATAGGCGATACGCGAGTTAAACGGTCGGCCTATAGTCCGACATTTATCCCACTGCAGATACAAAATTTAGTTCAAGCGGGACGAGCCGCGGCGGAAAACCAGTGTTTGAAAACAGCCAAAATTCCTTGCTCAAACGTTCAGGAAACTTCTTGGAGTCCTCAATTTACATAATAAGCCACTTTAAAAATCTCTTTTCCCTATTGGTAAAAGTGATTTTATTTTATTGGAGCGAAGTAACTTATCGTAAGATATTATTATATTTTCTGTGTCGTAAGCTACACTTCACACGTTCGACGGATTGGAACTACACAAATACTATAAATGCGAAAGTAACTCTGTCTGTCTCGCTTTTACAAACTACTTAACTGATTTGGATAAAATTCAGTATGAAGATAGTTTGAGACTCAGGGAAGGACATAGTATAGTTTTTATCCGACTGTGAGAATAGAAGTTAATGATTTTGCGCGATAACCTTGTTATATGCTCAGCAGTTGAATAAAAACTACCTAGCCTCCTAACCTTCCTCAATAAATGGGCTATATAACAGTGTAGGAATTTTTCAAATCAGACTAATAGGTACCTAGTCCCTAAAATTAACGCGTTCGTACAAACAAACTCTATAGCTTTATCATTTTTATTTCAGATTCGTGGTTCAAGGGAATGAAACAGTGAGTGGTCTGGCACTTCTGACTGTACAACTACCATCAGGGTATTTGGCTGACATCAATACCCTTACTGAACTGACGGTGAGTAAACATTGTATATGTACTTTTTGTATTCTGTACTCCTGTTGAGAGGGCGTAGTAGATTCTTCATCTTGTTATTGTATAAAATTGCATTATTTTAATAACAAAGAAAACGTAGGAGTGGTTAGTAGCTATCTGCAGCTATACGTCATTGTTACTTGCCGGTTTTCAATTATCATTCCTGCATTAAGGGGTACGTGAGATAGAGGTACTATAAGAAGTGGTACTTAAATGAAAGTAATAATCCTATAAGTTTACTTTCATGCACATAAGCGCCAGGAGTTACGTGAACCATTCGTGACATAACCGCGAAGTGTCGACCCTAATTCGGTCTATTTTGTTTCACCTGCATGCTCACTAGATGGTGCGACCAACCTAGAAATTACTTGCGTGCTCGTGTCAACAGATGGCGGTAAAAGCATACCGTACTTACGTAGGTACGGTATGCCGACCTGTACGTGTACTCCTAGGAAGCGTCACTTCTGCCTACATCTTAGGGCTACAGGCGTGAGCGTTATGTCTGTGTGTATAATAATAATTTTCCAGGACATTAACCCACACGGTTATCTGGTCCCAAGCTAAGCAGAGCTCGTTTTATGGAAACCAGACAACTGGTATTATACTATAGATGTAGTAACAAGTGTGTGTGTGTACAGTCGTCCCGTGCGGTGGCGTGGGCGCGCGCGCGCGGCGGCGGGGCGCGCGTGTCGTGCGCGGTGCGGGCGGCGCGCGGCGAGCGCTGCGTGACGCTGGCGGCGGCGCGCGCGCAGCCCGTCGCGCGGCAGCGCCCCGCCTGGGCCACGCTGCACGACCTCTACGACTCCAGTCAGTTCTCTCTAGATTTATAAATTTACTACCGTGTGTCTCTACGTCGAACGATAACCTAATAGACGCGTCTTCATTATTATACAACTTGAACCGAAAATTAAAGTTACTCTACCTACTTGAAACCATTCTTCAGGTTATTAATAATGACTATGTGATATCAGAAGTTAATTCGTATTATATTATAATACGATTTTTGATGTGCTAAATATTTGCAAAAATTGCGCGTCGTATGTACAACCCTAATACTTGTTTTCTGAACTCTCTTTGAAGGATGTGACAAATGAGTGACAGTTGGCGGTCTCTTCAAAAACTAGGTTTGTCTGAAAATAAATTGAAAAATATTTTTATTTTCTTATTGATTTATTAAAATTTTACGTCACAATAGCATATAGCTCAAATAAATTTATGGCATGATATACTCATTCCGGTTCACCTTATATGATGTAATAGGTAGGAGGAAGATCCCTTCCAACCTGTTTAATAAAAATTAACAAACGTCAAATCATTTACTGGCGTTTGTGAGGAATGCAGCAAGACCAAGTGTGATTTCACGACTACGTCTACGCGTGCGATGCACCTTACTTGCCCTTAAACTTAAACCACCTATATCACATGCAGGTCACCGTGCCCGCGTGTTTTACCAAGTGAATGCTGCGAGCGCTTGCGACGTGTGCCGCGCGTGGCCGTCGTGCGCTCGCGCGTGCGGATCTGCCGCGCAACAGCTCGGTGACGTTACTAACACGAAGGACGCCGCTTCACCGGACTCTGCGCACACGCATCTCCTCTCCATCGTGACGCTTGCACTACTACTGTTTGTGCAAATAATTGCATAGACACAGTATATTACAAATATCAATAATATTGTGTAGGTACATTTTAAACCAGGAGGACTAAAACCAGGAAGACTAAACAGTGTAAGCAAAGTGTATTTGATCAAACCAAAAGTCAAAACTAAAAGCAAAACAAAAATAAAGTTTCAAATTGGTTGAAGAAAATATTTTATTTAAAAATCTTAATAACATGCAACTAATTTTTGTGAAAGTTATCAGCTTACAAAATATTTAAAGATACTTACCTAAATTTATTTAAGTAAATAACATGACTGAAATAATAACAAAGTAGGTAGGTAGGTAATGTAGGTACTTATAATAAATAATGTTGTTTAATATTGTAAACCTATTGTAATTTAGCTTATACTACCTAATTGTAAATAATAAGTTTTAGTACAATCAATTACAGATTAATAAAACTATTTCCAATAGAATATTTTATTTTGATTTTTCTGACAATTACCACCTACTTTTATATTTCCATCTTACTCATCATCCAGTGGAAGAAACCCAAGATCGAGAAGGACATTGTCAACGGCACAGCTGATGCCTTTATCCACGCCCATAGACTGTAAAGACCATTAAGACAAATAAGTACCACAGCTTTACCTTGCGTTTGTGAGATGTCAATAAAAATCCCACAAAAACAATATTAACGTTCGCCGTCGAAATAGACTTCGACATTAACGTCGACTTCAACTTTTACATTCGACATCAAATTTGACATCAACATCGATTTCGACGGGTATCGGACGGGTAGCCTACGCTTAGTAAAGGTTCCAATAAAATTAAACTTACTCGTAAGGGTCATCAGACATGTAGTAAGGTTGCGGCGTCGGCACCAGCCCGCAGTCTGCTATGTTCACACGCACCATGGGTCGGTCGTCTACGTCCGTCGGCGTGTGCTCCACCATGTGGATAATGTTCTGCCCCTCCACCACCTTTAACAATAAGATATCATTAGTTACTTGGTATTACTTCGAACAAACTCTCTTGATAAATTTAGGTATTGTACCTGTAGAGATAGACATATTTATATAGGTTAGCCACTTTTAAACGCGGTAAACTACACCTCTTTATGTTATCTAAAGGCGTACGTTAATAAAGGGCAATACTTCACTAGCTGCTAGTGAAGTATACTAAAACATTCAAATATGTTATCTTTCTTATATATATAAAAGAAGAAACTGACTGATTGACATATCAACGTACAGGAAAAACCGCAGGTTCTATAGACCCTAAATTTGACACTGACGTAGGTTCCGTTTGTGGTTTAGGGGTGCCTTAAGAAAGGAGATAAAACAGGGATCCCGCGGGCGGAAGCTAGTACGTATAAATTATGTTGTTTAAACGTACATACCTACACTAAACTCATGGGATAGCTAGACATTATCTACATTTACATAGATAGGTAGGTAAGATACTTACTTTTCCAACCACAGTGTGCAGATTATCCAGCCAAGGAGTACCAGTTGTTGTAATTAGGAATTGGCAGCCATTTGTATGGGGACCTACGAAAAACCAAGTAAAGATACGTTTATTGCTTACCTATCTGTGTGTGTACATAAATGGTAGAAGTATTGTAATTATTTTGAATTTCAACAGGCTATCCGAGTCGGATAATTTCGTTTCAACAGGCTACCCGAGTCGGATAATTTCGTTTCAACAATCTACCTGAGTCGGATAAATAGACCTTACATACCTAATTGAAAATAGAAAACCACCCTAGAAACCTATAGAGCCCAACACCCTAGAAAGCGTCTACGACACGGTTGAAAACCGACGCAGTTTGCCAGTTTTCAACCGCAGCCGCGTGACAAAATAGTTACCCACTTTCCTAAATCTTAGTAATTTCTGTACTGTTGGTAGATCGCTTTATAAGCGTCGCCTTAAAATTACCTTTATTCGCCATTGAAACAAATCCAGCGGTGCTATGCTGCGTGTCTAGATTTTCGTCATCAAAAGTTTCTCCATAAATGCTGATAGACCCTGAACCATCATCAGAAACAACATCACCACCTAAAATTCAACTTGAGTCAATACATAGGTAGCTATGGATGAGGTACCTTCACTAAGTAAAGTCACTTTATTTTAGTTAAAACTAGCTATCGCAGTATGATAAAAAGAAGATATACGTAATAATGTATTCTAATTCTGTGCCAAATTTCATCCAAATCCGTCGTGCGTCGAAAAGGTTGTTTTTGCGTGAAAGAGTAACAAACATCCAGACATCCTTAAATACTTTCGCATTTATATTAGTATTAGGATTAAAGGCTCGATTTTATTAAATAGGTACTAGTTACTAGTAGGTAATAATAAAAATGAATACCTGAATAATTAAAATGACGGTAATTTTAATTATTGCCTTTGGTAATTAAATATCTCGGCTTGTACCGCAGCACTCCTCGCTACAACCCATATTTGTTGGTGAAGACTTAGTCATCAGGTACTTACTTACTTTATTATTAATCTACTTAGAATAAAACGTTAGAACAGTTAGCGATTGATAACAATGCACAGTGGGTGGGGCATGGTGACATTTTTTATGGGACTTAACACACCACAGCAATCCCGCCATTACTATCTACTCCTGTAAACCAGGATCAACAGCGGTGCCGTGAAGAGACTCGGGATGACAAATGGAAAACACACGACATACCTTGCACCATAAATCTTTTGATGATACGATTAAATGACGTATTCTTGTAGGACTTCCCTTCAATGCCCTTCGTGGCAAGCACTTTAAAATTCGTCACCGCTTTTGGAGCCAAGTCTCCAAACAGACCAATCACCACCTTGCCCAACGGTTTGCCCTCTCTTTCGATATTAAAATAAACTTGATCCGTTACCCGAAATTGTCTTGCCTGTAATTCGTAGGAGGAGAACAATTTAATTTACGTATTGATCGAATTTTACCAATAAAGTATTAATCTCAGATAGGTAGTGTACTCACATCTAAACCAATTATATGGCTTGATAATACAGTAACTAGAACAAGAGAAGTAGGAAAACCCATTTTACTGAATTTTTACGGAACAATATCCACAAGCCACAAACACATTACTTCAACTGGTTCTTTAATTAGATAATTACGTGGTATATCCCTAAGCATACGGCCAGTAGATGCTTAAACAGGTAGTAGGTAGGTATATGAAGGAAACCTTTTAGGTGCATAGTAAGGTGAGGCATCAAAGTTATAGGTACGTATTATAGCAATATAGGTAGAACTAAGCATATGGTACCTACAGATATTTACCTATCCAAAAAATGTCCGTTTCAACCGCGCGACTTACTCATGTAATTTGATGAAATTTCGCCATTAGTTCATTGTTACAACACATACCATTTTTCCTGAATTTGTTGAAAAAGAAAACTAAGACCAAAAATAGTTGACCGCTAGCACCGCCACTCGCCGAACTCACGACCTATGATTACATATAAATTAAATATGCAGATGGCGAATCATTCATCAAAATAAAGGTCTTTCTTTGCTAATTTTTTTCAGAAATAAAATAGTCAAATAATAGGCGGTGAGTTCGGAGAGTGGCTGTGCTAGCGGCTTACTATTTTTGGTCATAAGCTTTTTTCGCAACAAATTTAGGAATAAAGATCTAATATGTGATGTAACAAATATCCTTTAGTCGTAAAACTCCTGGCAAAACATGAGTAGGTAAGTCACGCGGTTGAAACGGACATTGCAAAAAACTAACCCGCGTATTCTTAAACGTATTTTAATTATAGCTAAAATAGGTTTATAATTCGTTTGTCTTAGTCTGACATCTTGACTTCTCACCGAAATCACTCCCAATCACAAGTGAATCCTTCCATCATGCCTTAAAATCGTGCCAGTTGTCGTCAAAAAATGTGGGCGCGCTAGGTCTCACTCTCCCGCATATAATTTGAGTATGAAACTATAGCTAATAAATGAAAACAAAGAATGTTTTAAAACCATTTATTTTCATTGAAATGTAACAATTTGAACATATTTTATTAACTTCGAACGAAAAAAAGCGGTGTTATAAGTTAAAACGTGTGTTTATATCCGTGTCTATGTATTTGTGCATAAGTTTGTTGCATCATAGAGCGTAAATTGACTTATGTAGATAGCTGAATGTAGCTACATACCTAAGTAATTTTTTCGACTAAAATCACTTTTCCATACATTTTAAAACCATATTATTGTCTGTGGTTTGATGGTTTGTGCTGACACTACTTTTTCATGGTTTTCGGTATGAAGTAAGCCGCAAGTCCAGTCCTATTCTTATTTGAAACGCATAGTAGGTACATGATTTGTTCTCTAATATGTAGTCTGTGGCTATGGTTGTATGTTTCCAGTATCTATCTATATCTAGTCTGTGGTTGTTTCTCTCCTATATTAATCTATAATCTATTTAAATCTATTGTAGTCTTTGGCACGCCTGGTAAAGCTTTAGAAAAAAAAAACGACCGTACGATATGTCAATGCAAAGCTAAAAAGTGACAGTTACGCCCCTCCCTCTTCCTTCTTCACCCCCGCTAGAGGATTGTCACTCTCATGTCACTATTAGATAGCTGTCAGGGGGTGGTGCGCCTGAAACCATAGAGTACTATTTACGTACTTTTTCACTATTGCAGGGTACATTTAAATAGTTTGTGGTAGGTAAAGCCGTTCCCGATTTCCAAAGTGTAAAAATCCGACTACCTCTCATTTAATTACTAAACTATGCATGACTGCCATTACTGTTTGTGTCATAGATTTGGGATACCTATTGTTATGGTTTGTGTTGTGTTGAAGTATTTGCGTTGATTAATTTCTGTACATTATTATCAACCCATTTAATAATATTGTGATACGTGTATTCTAGCAACAGGACGCTACATAACATTGATTTCTATTGAGTGTTGAATAGTATTCAGCCTCTTTAGTTGTCAAAAGTTTTCTGCTACTGAAAAACTTAAGTCGCTTACCATGGTGCTGTTATTTGATTCTCTCTATTGCTGTCATTTAAATAAATAAATTATAAATTGTGCAAATAAAACTAAAGTAATTTTGATAGTGATATTATTTTGTTAGTCTCTTACAGTTCTGCTAAAATTATACACGTTAATAATTTCATGTGAGAAAAGAAAATCGTTATCAAAGTGTACGACATCAGCGTTCCTTTCAGAAAATTTTTACTGTGAAGAACCTTGATTAGTGAAATTAATAAGACTGCATCAATTGATAATAGGGTATTTATCAAAGTGTACGACATCAGCGTTCCTTTCAGAAAATTTTTACTGTGAAGAACCTTGATTAGTGAAATTAATAAGACTGCATCAATTGATAATAGGGTATAATGCGAATGTAAAAATTAAATAAAAGAAACTCAGTAAATAATCCTTTGTTGTTTTTTTTATTCTTTCCAGTAAATAAGGCTATGGTAAAAAAACTAAATATTTTAATTTCAATGCTGGTAACACTATTGTGGGCGCAGCTAATATTTTGTTTTTTACCGGCAACATTGTACCGACTTAATTCAGGCTCATTAGACAAAAGTAGCCGGAGCCCAAATCCTTGATTAAAAATATTACTTGTCAATTTCTAACTTTGCAACGGTACATGAACGGCAAATGAAACATGACCGTCTGAACCGCTAGGTTCTCTTAGTAGTCTGTGGTCTTTGGTTGTTTCGTGCTAGTTCCACTCATGAATTGTTTGTAAAATACATAAACATTGCAAATTAAGTAAAGAAGACTAAACTAAACATAATGACGGTTAATAATACTATTGCACATCAACGTTTAATACTAAGTGGAGATCGAGAAAGGTTCGTCCTTATCCAACTCAAAAAAAATACTGTGGCGTTGTAGAGCATGCCTATGTCCAGCCGTGGACAAACATAATTACGGTATTATTAAAGATATTGATTCTGATGTACCTAGGTAACATTATGTTCTAAGAAGTTGAAATAATATCTTTTGTTATAATGTATTTTGTTTATTTGCAGGTTTAAAGAGCTGTTAAGAAGACGTCTGATCGAATGTGGTTGGAGAGATCAAGTCAGAATGCTCTGCCGGGAAGCTGTGAAAGACAATGAAAGTAACAGTGTTAATTTTGATAATTTAGTTATGAAAGTAACTCCTCGAGCTCGTGCCCTGGTTCCAGATACTGTAAAAAAAGAATTGCTCCAAAAAATCAAGACCCATCTACTAACACAAAAAGATCAATAGATAGACAAAAAGCAAAATAAGTAAAGTGCATTTATGGGGCTAGCTAGCGAAAGCCTGGGTGGGCTATGTAAGTTTAAGGGGCTAGCTATTCAGTCTTTGTTCATTTAGAAAACACTAGTTTTGTTTGAAAATATGCATTCATTTGTGAGTTTTCAGTGGTATCAGCCTTGCCTTTGAAGTATAAGGTTGCAGCTTTGATTCCCAGTCATGCTCAATATCGGCGAAGGAAAACATTGTGAGCCAACCAGCATGTCTAGAACTAATCATTTGGGGACATAATATGACATCCACCAACCCGCACTTTACTGGTGTGTGTGGATTAAAGCCTGAATTCTCTCAACTCGAAAGATAGTTGAGAGAAAACCCATACCCAGAAGTGGGACACTTAAAAGGGTTGAAGGCCATTTTAAGCATTTTGCAGCAGAATGCATCTTAGTATATCTTCTTTAAAAACTGGAGTTTTCTATGGGTAAAAGCTAAATTGAGTTAAAAAAAATTAGTGGGCCTCTTATTCATCGCTATATAAAGTCTTAGTAAATGTTCAGTGTACATTTTTTTATTGTATAAATATAAGAAAATCCATTAAGAATAATTTATTATAATTATGTTTAAGTTGGTAATTGCATGAATCTCTAGAAGAGATAAATACCTAGTAAATTAGTACTCTTTTGCCATTTCCAATGCTGAATTGAAAGTGTTAAGTTAAACCTTTTCTAAATAAAATTAAGTTTACAACCAACATATATTTTATTTTATAAACATTTACTATACAATCAGGTTAAACAAAAATATTTATATTATATTGCTTATACATAATACTGCCACATAACTCTATATTTCATAATACCTATAACATATTATACAACCAGATTATTACAAAATGTCATGAGCATGTTATTATTTTACAAAAGTAAGAGATTCACTCATAAAAATGCAAATGTTTTAATTAAAATTTCATTGACATAATTTACTAATAAATATAGGCAAAAATCTCACTAAAATTTATGTTTTTGCTAAAAAACCATGTATGGAGAAATTAAGGGCACTATTTTATTAGTTAGTAAAGAACTAACACTTAAATTAATATCACACCTGCAAAAACCAAGGAGACAAAACATTTCTTGAATATTATAATAAAAATATAATAATCATACAGCATTTGCTGTATATCAACACAATATTTTCATTACTTTATTTATATAATTACCTACATAATAAGCTGCTACTGCAGGGAAATTGTAAAGTATGTGAACAAATTACTACTTATTTGCTTTTTATTTATCTATTTTAAATACATCTCACAATGCCCTCACAAAATACTCTGATATACCAGTCATATCTTTTGAGCAAACAAAATTATGCTTATTTTACAATTTAAACCCAAATACCTAATTTTGGCGAAATACATACCATAAATCTACCATCAATATGGACGAAGAATATTGTTACTGTAACAATATTGCACAGTGCCAAATTAGTGGTTCTTAACATTCATACAACTTAATAAGTGAATAAAACTAGATCAGAATGTTAGATGAATTCATGCTAAAATTGATATTGTTCACATTTCTTTAAAATCATTATTTTTATTTAGAATGAAACACCTTTTAACTACAATCTGCATTTTTTCATATTTCAACTAAATGACTATAATTTACAATAAAATGGACTCCTTATTTTAAACCGGAAATATACAGAAATGTTTAAAGATAAATAAATGCATTCAATCAAATGTAAAGGTTAGATAAAACACTGAAATAATCAAAGTGTATGAGCAAGAAGTTTCTTAGTTTATATAAATAATTTTAAAGCTCTTGGTGTCACCAAATTTATTTTATATACAAAGATATACAATGGAATGTAGTTTGGACTCAGTTGATACTTTGATCAAGTAATTACAACTCATTTGATTATGTATAACTAAATAATGTACCTAGTCATAACAATATTCAGTACTCTCTTAATATTAAAGTTACACCTACCTAACACCTATAAATTCTACTTACACAACAAATAAAATTATTGATCAATCCATTTACAAAATACTGCTGATACTGAGCAAATGAATAATGTATATTTATTATTATACTTATTGCTTGAAATGTATGTACAGCAATATTAATGTAATGTACCTATTTTATTCTTATTAATTTTCGTAAAAATACGTTAGTGTGATATAAACTTACACTTTATGTATTACTTTTGATGACAAACCTATGTCAGCAGCTGCAATATGAAACACTCGCGCTGTTTTTTACAAATATCTTCATTGCTATGCGAGTCTAGGGCAAACTAAAATTAGTAAGTAAAATCCAATTTCATGTAATGTTTTCTAATCAATAATGCCAATTGGGCCTTTTATTTTTATTGAGATTTAGATAGTACCACCATCACATACGTGCATGTAGTTAAAAATTAACACCTTTACCCTGAAAATTATGAGCAATGAAGCATGTTAGTAGAAATTACAATTATATTAATTACATTCCACACCTCCGATTAATAGGTAAAGTAATTTATCTATAAAGAAAAATATAAACAAAAAGAACATTCATTTATACTTCTTATACAAATGAAAGTAACTATAAATATCTTTTAGAGATTCATCTATCCATAGGAACATAATTTTTCTAATGTGCCTTAAAATAGTTGTAATATTATGCTTATTTAACTCTTAAATAAAGATCTGAAGCTAACTCATTAGATATTAGAGAATATTTTAACAAAATGTCACATCAACGTGTATAATAAAATTTAGAAAGAAGCAACATTCTATAAGTATTAGCTACTCACAACCCGTGCTTCGTCTGGCTGGACACAATTCGGCTTCTCTTCCCTTACACCAAACCCAAAAGATAAATTTCAATTTGGCTAAATACAAAGTTTTTCTTGCTAAAACAATCATCTTTACGTAAAATAGGTACCCAAAATATGGGCACACTCACATAAAAACAGCCGCACTTCTATAATTATATTGTCATCATAAAAGGTGCCTGTAAAGTTTTTAAAAAAGAAGAAATTTTAGTAAAATAATTTGTCAATAATTTAAGGTCAGTCGCTTAACGTCAATGCGATTAAGAGATTCTTAGTTGTTAAAGCAGTCCTTCACTGTTTCGTGTGTTTCTCACGTGTCGTTCAGCTACCAGCTAATAGTTCGTCGGCTAGGAGTGTGCGGCTAGACGAGCGAGAGGCGGCGCGCGGCGCGGGCGGGGCGGCGGCGCCCGCGCCACCAGCACCAGCGAGGACGCCAGCGCCAGCCGCACCGGCACGCGCGAGCCGCCTGGCAACCTGACCAACACATGTACACGCTTAGAAAGTAGCATACAATTTGTATAAAGCGAGGTTTTAGAGTAAGGATTTTAAGGTGTTAAATATTTTATGGGCTGTACAAAAAATCTATTTTTCTAAAGTCCTTTTCATTTAGTTTACAAGGAATGACACTAGAAATCTCTGACGGTTTCACCCAGATCTTTGGCCGAGTGAAATACGAGTGTGTGTAGGAGACCGACAAGTGTATCGAACTACCTGAGCGCCGAGTCATATGCAAATTTGTTCAACAGGAACTTGGACTAAAAAAATGCAAATAGCGTGTCATCATAATCATCTTTTTTAGTCCACTGGCAAACGTAATCCTCCTAAGGCACGCCAGATGCAAATTAGAATGCGTGACATAGTAACGAGCAAGCACACTTCGTCTGAATATTTATTGTATAAAAAACTAGTAGGTAGTGTAACGAACTTGACGAGCACGGTGGTGACGGCAGCGCGCGTGTCGGCGGTGGGCTCGATGGCGACGGGGCGCAGGCGCAGCTCGCGCCGCGCGCCGCTCAGCGCCACGCGCACGCACGCGAACGGACGCTTCGCCATGTGCAGCATCTGCATACACCCTCAACTATACTCTGAGGACTTGTCACCGTATAAAGCCTATGCGGTTCTGTCCCAGATTCGAATTCAGTGCGCATCGTGAAAATGCGTTGGAACAGCTAGTCCGACGCAGGTCTATTTGTATGGTACTTTACGCACTAGATTCGATTTCTCTTCCTCCCTACTAAATTTCCAATCTGAATTGCTCAGAACGTCACAAATTACATATGGAGGAGGTTATGCCAAAATCATAATTCAAAATAAAGTTCGACTTTCTTAAATCCATAATTTCAATCGCGGATTTGAATCGCAAGTAGGTGTGTAGTTTAGAGACGTCGCGTCGGTTTAATTTAATTAAAACAGAATGTAATTAGTTAGTGGGATATGACAATTTTAGGCAGGAATTTGCTCTGCATTATTCAGCTAAGAAACATTTTAGAATTTATTAAATACAAAATAGAACAACAGGTACTACAAAACAATAACTCACCTCTACGACGTGTCTCCGCCTAGCGCGGCGGACATCAGCCGCCTGTTTCGCCTTCCAAGCCACGACGCACGCGGCGAGGAACAAGAAGAAACACGAGAAAAACACCGAGAAGAACACGAACAAATCGATGTGCAGCTGATCTTGTCGAAAGAATGTGACACCAAAGCTCGCTACACCGTCCTCAGTGTGACGAGCACGGATCACGATGTAGAACTTAGTGTGAGTCAGGTCGTGAACATTCTGGGGCAGAGTTAGCACTAAGCGGTTGCGCAGATTCTTCACACGTAGTAGGATGTTTCTCCTGTCCACTGTGACGTACGTCGCTAAGTCTTTGGCGGTGTAGTCAGCGAGGGTGTATTCCATTTTATCGTAGTACCAAGTCATGCGCGGATCTTCCGGTTGATGGTCGTCAAAGGAAGGCATCCTGCGGGCAGGCTCGTGTTTGTGATAGGTCGGGTCTAGCTCGACGGCGTGGTCTCCGTTGCTACCGTTCACCGACACTACGAACGAGCTGTCGTTCGGGCTCAGGTACAGGTCCACTGCGCCTTGAGTCACGTCCACTATTACACGTATGTCCACATTCATATACCTCGGGTTTACTGCTACGAAAACCGTTTGGCCAGGGTATAAAGGTCTTGGCTTAATCTTGCACTCATCTGCAAAAAAAGGCAGCAAAGCAATAAGGCTTGTTACTGGCACAGATAATATAATACTATTTACTAGTTAAGTCTGATCAAAAGGCTCTCTGGTGCTTGGCGAGATTTTATAGTGAAGTTTATATTAATACCAATAGATTTTCCATCGAAGCAAAGTTTATTTTCGATATTGATAGTCTTGTAGCACTGGTGTCCGTTCCGTGGGTCACCCATGTAAAGGTCCCTGCACTTGACGCACTGATAGCGCCAGCACTCCTGCGCAGAGTTCTTGCTGGCGCCGGGCGACTGGCACGACACGTCGCTCTCCGTGTTGTTGCCGCAGTTGCACTTCTCGCCCGTCACCGGGTCGCACGTGTCGCCGTGCCCGTGGCATTCGCAACTAGAACAAATATACGTAGGTACTGTTACGAGCTGGAGAGGATTATTACACCTAGTCACTGAAAATTATAATAATTTTGTGAACAAAGAAAGAATTTTCTAAATACTTACGGACGGCAAGGGTCCCGGAAATCATCGGAACCCCTAAAGTATCCTTCAATACATCGTTCGCATCGCGGTCCGTCGGTATTGTTGGCACAGCGAACACAGCGAGCTTTGTTCGCCACCCCGTCTCTGTTGTAGTCGTCGTCGACGAGGCCGCCAACGTCACGGGACGATGGCGTCGCGTCCACCTCGCTTGTGCAGATAGACGTGTGTCCGTGACAGTACGTAGAGCACGGTACGCACTGGACGTTGTTCACCGGGTCACCCACAAAGTTAGGCTTACATTTCTCGCACTGTTCTCCCTGTAATATAATAAAAAATATTATTATTATACGTCTATAAAACTCGCCTACGCTGTCTAGTTCCGTGTATACAAAAAAGTTGCCGACCATGGTGTTGTTATGACACTCTTTGCACTGGTCGAGTTTGTCGGGTCCGAGGCAGTCTGCGTGTCCGTTGCACTGACACTGGATGGTGCAGTTGGCGCCGACGTATCCGAACTCGCAGCGACACACGTCCGGCTGCACGCACGCACCGCGCACACACCCCTGCGAGCACACAGCTGTGCACGCGCCGCCCGCTCCGCCCGCTCCGCCCCGACGGTACCCCGCACCGCACAGGCACTCGTA
This sequence comes from Meganola albula, assembly GCA_936450015.1. Lineage (NCBI taxonomy): Eukaryota > Metazoa > Arthropoda > Insecta > Lepidoptera > Nolidae > Meganola > Meganola albula. The sequence continues at coordinate 8,038,919 of OW388144.1, read as the reverse complement.
GCCAGTCGGCAGGTCGCGGCACACCTAAACAATAAAATACATTTCACTATTCACGCTTTTCGCAAACGACCGGGCCATAAATAAATTTAGTTAACTTTACCTCAGATTCGGCATTGCACTGATGATGGTTGTTCTCACATTCGTTCTCGGGCGGGCAGCGCGTGTAGTGCCAGGAGAAGTCGTCGTCGGAGTCGTTGGTGTGGTGCACGTCGTTGTAGAGTTCTGCGCAGGTGTCGCGCGCACCGTACCGCAGCGGTGCGTCCACGGAGCCCTCGGAGCAGAGGCCGGCGCCGTCCGCGTCGGCGCGTGCGCACCAGCCGCAGTGCGAGTGTCGCAGGCAGTCGGCGCACTGCGCGAACGTGCCGCACGGCGCCGGACACTTGCCGCGCTCGCCGCGCGTCAGCACCAGGCCGCACACGCCGCCCGCGCAGTACACCGGCTGGTAGGCGGGCGACACGCACGCGCCCAGGTACGTGGCCCAGCGGCACTCCGCCCACCCTCCCTCGCCGCCCTCGGCGCTCAAACAAGATTGGCAGTCCGTGTACGACTCGCACCGCTTCGGGCACTCCTCGGTCTTCGTCGGCCGGAGGCTCGTTCGACCCGGTTCTTCTGTTAGCGCACAGGTCCAATTGAATAGTTCTGAAGATTCCTCGGCGATTCTCGTTAATTGACCTGCAAATACGATCGAGTTTACACATTGGAATCTGTCTTTAACTAGTATTTTTGCAAGAAATTCTCCCACCTTCTCTGACGGCGTGTCTCGTCCAAGTGCAATCATTAGAGGCGACGCATTTTTCACAGTCTGACGACGCACATTTCAGTTCGGGGCAATAATCTACGTCGCTAATATAAGAAGTCCCGGCGTTGCACTTCATACTGGTACAAGATTCATCGGTAGGAACGCATTCACCTGCAAATGAAGTTCATTAACGATCGCAGAGAGAGAGCAGGCAGTGACAACAGGCAGGGCAAGGCGGCGTACCGACTGCGGCGGCGCAGGACTCGCACCAGCGGCAGGCCGGGCGCGGCTCGGGGTACAGCGGCCAGGCGGCGAGGCAGGCGCTGCAGCTGGTGAAGTTCTCGCAGGCGCGGCGAGCCACCAGCTCGGCGTCGCACGCTGCGCCCGAGTTGGTGGACACGCGGTCGCTGCCCTCGCACCCCGGCTTGTCCACCGAGTAGCACTTCGTGTAGTTGCCCGTGCTGCAGAAGCTGCACCCCATGTGACTGCGGCAGTCCATTTTGCTCGCGCTCCACAGCGAACAAAGGTCTTCTGGGAGAGATATACGCGTCACCTGGCAATGGGCGCTTCCCGTCCAGCCGCCTATTATGTATATGAATCCGTCGTTCTCTGTTTCTACGTCTATCGCCATGGCGTGAGCTATTGTAGGAGGCGGTGAGTGTCCCACGATACTTACACCTAAAAATTCGATAAGTAAGTAAATATCAAACGCGACTACCTGCATATTATGCAGTGCATAATTTTAAATATTACGATAAAAACGATACAAACCTTTCACAAGTCGAACCCACTGATTGCAGCTGTAGACATATGCTATTAGCGAGTCTGATCTATTTTCAGGATCAGTTCTCCCTCCAAAGATGATCATGTATTCATTTGTGGTGACTGCGGAATGTAAGTACGTAGGTTGCGGCAAGTTGTCATAGAAATGGTTAAGATTGGGGAACGTTGGTAACTCGCTCCATTTCTTCGAAGGATAGTGGAATGCAAATAGCTTGTTAGAAAGTGCAGTGCCATTGTACGAGTATATGATACCTCCGTAAACGTACAGGCTTTGTGAAGGCGCGTGATACACGCTGCTGTGTCCAATTATCCCTGAGGGTTTGGCTCCTTCAGTTTTAAGTTTATTCCACTTTTCGTTATCAAGGTCAAATTCCCATATATCAGACATGAAACCCTCTTCTAAGGAAAATCCTCCAATCATCACCAAGCTTTCGTAGTCCTGATATTTCTGTAGAGTGAGTGTGTGTCCAGCAAGCTTAGGGGGACCCTCCTTATCGTTATTCTGAATATGGCCCCATCTTTGATCTTTCAGGCTAAATTGCCAGAAATCTCCAAGTGTCTTGTTCTGACCACTTTTCTCTTGTAAACTCAATCCACCATAGATGTAGATATTCTGTTTCGAGTGGTAAATCTCAGCAGCATGAAAGTATCGTCCTTCTGGCATCTTAGCATCAGGAGTGGCTTCTACTGTCACTTGCATCCACGTGTTATTCTTTGTGTCGAAAAATCGTATATCATTTAGGGGTCCATGAGATAGCGAATATCCTCCAAACATCCACAAACCGCGTCTGTCCGCTACTAAAGTGTGACCAAATCTGGGAAGTGTTTTCCTTAAATGTTCTAAACTATCTGATAAATATTCAGAGTTGAATAGCTCTGTGAATACAAGTTGCGTCTTGTCGAGTTTGATGGAGCAGTCGTCTCCACCGAAACCATCGTTACATAAACACCTGCCATAGTTTAAATCACAAGAACCGGCGCCATTTGCCATGCTACAGTTGTTTCGACAGATTTCAATTTCACAACTAGGCCCCCCATAACCTTCCCGACATATGCAGTGTCTTTTGTTACACACCCTGGGCCAGGCACAGTGGTCTTCACAAGCGAGCACTTTGTACACGCCTTCAAAGCCTTGTTCTGGCTGACCCTGCTTGTAGTGAACCGTTAAATTGCCACTGCGAGCCTCAACGACTCCAGACGAGGCGCCATTACAGAAGACTCCCAGTAATTGACTTTGCTGGGTGTTGCTTAGGTCTGCCACTCCACCGAGGCCATCGTACACGTACACCGCATTTTCGTCACACGGTACATCAAAGGTAGAAGAGTTTATTGTAAATTGAATAATAGCGTCGCTAATATCGCTGGCGGATATAATCCACAAACATTCTTTGGAAGGGCCGATCGAATTAATATCGGGATCGGTTTTATAAGAGCCTATGCCCTCAGTCTCTGTGGCATTGAGCATACCTCTCGGTTCGCACTGGTAGTAGCAGCGACCGCCGTGTCTCGGGTCGCCGTAGAACTTCGGTTTACAACGTTCACAGTTGAGTCCTTCGGTGTTGTCCTTGCAGATACACTCACCGGTAGCAACGTCACAGACGCCGCGCGTCTCGTCGCCGTGGTCGTTACAATCACAGCGGCGACAGCCCTGCCCCGACGTGGCGTTGCCGTGGCTGCCAGGCTTGCACGACTCGCAGAACTCGCCCTCGGTCCAGTCCTGGCACTCATCGCACCGGCCGACGCCCGTCTTGCACGTCGAGTGGTCGTGACACCCGCAGTTGATGGAGCAATCGGCGCCCGTCCACCCGAGGTCGCAGTGACACTTGAAGTTCGGCGAACCCGAGCAGTACCCGTGCACACAGTTGTTGAAGCAAGTACGCATGCAGCTCTTCTTGCCGTCGCCGTTGTAGCCCTGCTTGCAGCGGCACGTGTAGGATCCGTGCGTGTTCGTGCAGATGGCGTGCTCGTGACAGTCGTGCAGGCCCAGGCCGCACTCGTCCACGTCGGGGCAGGTGGCGTAGGCCCAGCCCGCGTCCGCGCCGGACACGTTGAGCACGGCGGCGCAGTCGCCCGCGGGCCGCGACCACGCGCCCTCCGTGCACGCCCCCTCGATCGGGTTCTCGTGCGAGTAGCACCAGCCGCAGCCCATGCTGCGCAGGCACGTGGCGCACTGCGCGTGGCGCCGGCACGCCTTGCACTGCCCCGCCTTGCGCGCCTCCTCCGGCGGCGACGAGGCGCGGTCCAGCCACTCGCGGCACAGCCCGAACTGGTACTCGCTCGTGTACACGCTGAAGCTGAAGCACTGTCGCGTGGCCTCGCACCACACGCAGCGGCCGCGCTCGTCGAGGCACGCCTCGCACGAGGCGCGCAGGCGGCAGGCGCGCGGGCAGCCGCCGGCCTCCCGCACGGCGCCCGCGGCTCGCCCGCGCCGCGCGCACCGCGCCTCCTCGGCCCACCACTCGCAGCCGGCGCGCACGCAGCGCTCGCACTCGATGTGGTTGGAGCAGTTGGGGCAGGCGGGCGGCTGCAGCGTCAGGTAGCGCCACTCGCCGCCCGCGCCCGCGCCGCACGCGCCGCGCTCCTCCGCCTCGCGCGGCTCGCAGCGCCCCGTCAGCTCGCACCATCCGCACGAAGCGTCCGACAGGCACAGCAGACAGTTGTCGTACTTCGAACACTCTCCGTCCGAGTACGGCTCCAAAAACTCGAACGTGAACACCTAGAAAAAACGTCGCGTCAGTCCGGTGCCGGGAATCTAAACTAACCGAGGGTGAGCGTCCGCACCTTGGCGCTCTCTTGAGACTTGTTGTGCAGGAGTTCCATCTTGGCGTGGTGGTGCGAGGGGTAGAGGCCGGTGTGCAGGGAGTCGTTGGCCCGCATGTCGACGGCGAGGCGCGCGGGCAGCGGCGGCGGCGGCCAGGCCAGCGGCGCACACGCAGCGGGCTGCGCGGGCAGCGCGGGCAGGGCGGCGCGCCCGCCCAGCGCCAGCGACACGTTGGCGTAGCCCGCGCACGCGGTGAGCGCTTCGCCCGTGCCGTTCCACTGCGCCGGGATGTGCAGCCAGCCGCGCAGCCGCGCCTCGCTGCCGCCCTCCAGAATGTTGTTGCTGCCGCCGCCGGTGCCCCAGTCCACCGTCGTCGCGTTCACCACCGACACCGCGTCCGGATGGTTCCAGTCCGCCGGCTGCTGATATCGGATGAACGTCAAGCCCGGCCGCTTATCTTCCAGTCTACATTTATCGGGGGTCGTGATTTCAACTCCCGTCGGACCCCACCACCCAGGATTCTCTGAAGGCGTGTCTTCTCCACAAACTCCATAGTTATCTGCGATGAGCGACCGGGATATAAAAGATTATTCAGAATCTAATAAAATAAAATATTTAATTTAAATAGATACCTACCATCTCTGTGATGACACCTTGCGTTCTGCACGCACCAATTGCATTGGTCTAATCCCAGCTTAGTGCTGACAGAGGGCAACGGTATGCGAGTTGTGTTAAGCGTCCCTTGTGGCGGGCCGTGAATTAAACACGATAGGCAGTCCCCCAGCGCGGGACATATGCCCCCACACCGAATGGACTGCAAGTTTGTAGTGCAATTGGAACCTATAGTCCTACCGTAGCATGTCTGCAAATAAAACGAAAGTTATTTTCTCTACTAAATAGAATGAAGACATCTAAATAGAGATGCGTTTATACATACATCATCTGCAGAACACCAACCACATTCTGGATCAGCGAGACATTCTGGTTGTGAGCGATGTCGCCGGCATGATGATTCAGGGTGGTTACTCGTAATTCCTGCCTGCCAGCTAGGTATCACGTACGCTAATAAGTCACCTGTAACAAAGATACGTCGGAACTTAGATATGTAGTAACGTAACAAACAGAAAATTGACGTCAATAAATCTTACCATTTACATTGCCATGGTACCCGCCAACGATAAGCAAAGTAGAAGGTGATCTCAGTGCAGCAGCGTGTGCGAACACTCCTTGCTTCTTTGGATACAACTTGCGGACTTTCCCTAACACGTCGAGCGGTATCCACGCGTGACAACCAAGGTGATAGATATACATTTGACCATCGTAACAAATTTCTTCACGGTTATGTCGGTGCGAGTATCCACCAAATACAACTAGATAATTTCCTACAATCATTTACATGATTAGTATAAGGCATAATTATTACTCTCATCTAAACAACGCAATAAAAGTTAATAATACCTATAATAGTAGAAGTGTGGAACGCCCTCTCTCGAGGTACGTAAGAGTCTCGTAAATGCGCTCTCGGGTAATGTATTTCACTCCAATGTCTATAGTCAAGGTCAAATGCAAACATCCTATCAGATAGTTTTGAAAACCTGGAATATTAGGTACAAAAATTATACCGAAGTAGGCTAGGTAAACACTTAGTGCTTGCGATAACTTCGTAACCGACTGCAGACAGCAGCAGTAAACGACATGTCGCTGCGACACTATCTGCTGGTTACTTTGTATTTCTATGAAATACCTTTTGCGGCACGCGATCACGTCACCCGACTACCTGTCGCACGACCACTGACGACGGCTGCAAATCTAAGCGACATGAAGCTGGGTTTGAATTCATGACTACAGCGACAGTCTCCTGCTGTTGGTGTCTGCCGTCGGCTACGAACTTGCAACTTTATACTACTACATAAACAATTGGACTATCTTACCTAGCCACACTGGCCACTACTCCTCCATAAATTAGAATAGAGTTAGAATGAGAGTGGTACACAGCCGTGTGGGCCACTACACGTACGTCCAGCTCCTTACCTCCTCTCACATGCACCTTTTCCCAAGACTCTGTGTGTACTTCATCCAGTTTTATCTTGTACATGCTAGAAAAGCAAACAAATTGGATACAATTATATAACTAGATGAATTTTAATGTGCCAAAATAAATGTAATTATATTTAATGATTATACCTTGAGGAAAACTCCCCATCGACAGTACTTCCGCCAAACAGATATAATTCATTTATCACAGCTGTCAGGCTATGTCGCGTTAGGCCGGGAGGTGAGAAGGTGGAATTAACAGCTCTGAGGGCCCAAAGATCCGTTACGGCATCATACATCCACAACTCTGATGACAAGCTGCCATCAGACAGCTTCCCTCCATATAACACGAAGCCACTACCGAACGCGCACGCCGAATGTCCATACCTCGGTTCAGGTTTTGTCGTATTAGAGTTTGAGACACTTAGTACTTCTGGTTGCTCCGTGAAATGTAAGTAGCTCTCTGAATATGAAGTCGGCGCACGCGAGTACATGAGAGGTAATGTCGTTTTGTCTTGATTTGAAAAGGATGATAACAATAAATTAAATAATGAGCTTCTATTACCGATTTGCCAGCTGCCATCAACATTTCCCTACAAATAATTTTATTGATAAAAGAACAGCATTTTTAAAATGTATAAACACATAATTAATCTTTACTACATACTTTGGTAAATAAAGTAAGTAATGATTTATCGATTTCCTCATTTGTAGGGTACCTTCGTAAAACTTTTCCGTTTTCATCATACCACTGACTAGTAGAAAACCTATTGGAATAAAAATTATAATTATGTTAATGTCTTTTTAATTAATAATTCATTTAACTGGGCCATCACACAGAATTATAGCTTATGCAGTTTATTACTAAGTGTGTTTTTATTCATCAAACATTGTGTAAACCTCTAGATAAGATCTAACACTTTTTATAACAGCTTATTCAGTTTTAATAGTTGAAAAGACAACTTACATATTGCATTGCCACCATTTGACATTGGCCAAAATAACACATTACCTATTTACTCAAAGCAATACCACAACAAAATTAAATCATTGACATTGGTTAGTCGAACACAGATTTATTCATTTTGTTATTTGCCCTTGTGCACAATAAATAGCTAAGAATAGTTTAATACATAAGATAGGTTGTAATCATGACTAACTTGTATACTTCTAGGTGGCCTAGGACTTTGTTCAAGTCATATCCTCCGAACACATAAAGAGAATCAGTATGGTTGACATATACAGCAGAGTGTGCTGCTCGCTTGGTCATCCCACTCTCCGTATGAGAGAGCCAATGCCAACTGTTGCCTTCCTTATCACTCTTCTTCAATGAACATGATTCCCCAGAATACCTGTAAAATTATTCTACTGTATTTTATCTAGAATGCTGTTAACCCTTAAAACCCCAATTTTCACTTTTAAATGGAAATATACAATTTAAAATTCTCTGTCTTTCTGTTTTGTAATATATATATTTCAAGATATATAAAAACTTTGTAGGCCCTTAACCAACAGAATTTATGATGATTCCATAACTTAAAGAGGCTAACCTACACTTAAAGTTAAAATAGCAGAAAGAAATAAAAATAGATATGTCCAAAAAATAATAATCTAAATATTAATCAAGTATTATAGTTTTGAAGGAATAATGACTCCCAAGTGTTTTCCCATTTTCTCCAAAGTAAGGCTTAAGCACCTTCTGGTTAAAGTTATGGTGATTTAGAAGTTCATTAACAAATCTTTACTATGTTACTCACTTTTAATCATATTCACTAACATAATATGTTAAGTTGATTCAATTATTTTGTTAAACAAGCAAACAGCCTTAATTTTTCCTTATTTTAATTTAAAATCAAGGTTATGGTTAAGGTTAATGATTATGGACTGCATTAAAGTAACTTTATTTTTTTTAGTATCATTTCTGGTTCACATTTATGACTATATCTAGAATCTATACTCACCCTTTCTTACACACACATCTATCTCCCTTGCACTGTCCATTGTTGGAGCATGTGTTAGGACACAGCTCCACACTGCAGTCCTGCCCACCCCAGTTACCCACACAAAAACACTTGTTAGAAACACACAGCCCACGGCCTGTACAATTATTTGGACAATTGTGTACAGAGTATGTAGCTCGGAATCCGTCCAGTACATAGTTTGTGTCACTGTATAGTAATATTAACATCTAGAACAATAGAATAGCAATTAATTATATGTAATATGTTTTTATGTTTGCTGTGTAAATGTGAAATATCACTATTGTACATCTATGTGAGTAGACTTTGATGTCTAGTCTGTGTATAATACAGTGAAGTAGCAAGTTACTAATTATTATGTAAATGAGCTACTGTTTTATAATAATGAGTAAAGCAGGTTTTTTGTTAAAACAATAACTTTGGATTTCTGTGACAACCAACAGCTTGTGTAATAACTTGTTTATAGTAACACTTTTTGATAAATATACTTACAAAACCACTTGATGCAGTAACATTTTGGGGCTCAGTTTTTCCACTGAAACTTCCCAGTAGTGGTGCATCAAATGAGTCACCATCATATACAAAAACATAATCATAGGAACATTCTGTGCCCATACGAATAAAACTTAAAGTTATATATTGGCTCTTATTAGCTGCCTTAATAAGCCATTCACAATGAGAGTCCTACAACAAGAAAACATGAAAATAAACATGGCAGAACAACAGTGTTACAATATTCATAATAAATGTAACAGACTTGAGTATAGTTAGAGTTGGTAGGTCCATCGGTGATAATTCCACTAGGCTCAGTGAACACACGACGCGTCTTATCACAGGGCGCAGTGGAAGCGGCGCACAGGACAGCTAGACAGATCCAGCTGATTACTACGAAACCTGCACCTTTCTTCTGGTAACTTAGACAAAACATGCCTTTTCCGGATCGCCGCAAAACATAGGTTGAATATCAAAGCCATATAATCGTAAATTTTCGACGAATATTGAAACTAAACTGTAGAATAAACAACACTTGTAATAAGTTAATGGGTGACATCTACTTCAAGGCTAACCACTTTGTGAATAATGCCACCATGGCACATAACATTTAATATCTGTACTAATAGTATTATAGCTGCGGATTTCTATTTATTATTGCTTTCTAGTTTTCTTATCTGTCTAATATGTTTTAACTAGATTTTCTTAAAAACAAACAATTCACTCCATCACAATATTTTGACATTTTACTGACGTAGGTAAGACGTTTAATGACATTACGCAAGACATTGACAACGACGTTGACATTTTCTTACATGTTGCCAGCTACGGACTGTTCAAACTTACTAAATACGAGAAAAAAATGTTTTTATTGGTATCACTTTAAAAGTTTTCTTTCACGTAGAGTCCGTGTCACGAAAGAAGTCCCGCGGCATTCAGTGGAACTAATTATTAAAGATCGGAAATGTTTCTCAATTTGCAAAAATTATAACAATAAGAATGAAGCCTGAAATTATTATAATTGAAATGAGAGGGTGTCCTCTCAACTCTAAATTTTAAATAGACTGTAGAGTCGCCTAGCAGCAGCATCCTAGCGCCCCGGCTGAGGGACTTCTTTCGTGAAAAGTACTCTTTAATATATTTTTTTCATCATTGTCGCATATTTCAGCTCACTTATATTCGTATTTACTAAGCGACTTTGTTTACCACAACAGCACACGTAAAATAAAGTTACCTACTTACCCTTATTTTTTTTGCTAAAGTCACATGCGACATCTTGGATCCCAAATTGATTGAATTTTCGTATTTAACGCTTTCGACAACTTTAAAAACAATGCGTAAAATGAGAAAGATTTGCTTTTCAACCATAAGGTGACAGGCTACGTTAAATTTGAAAAGAAAACTGAGTCTATGGTCCCACAGCTTGTTTTGATTTTTCTTCGCCTGCTCCCTTAAAACACCCCCGGCACAACCGAGAATTGAACATGTCTACATATTATTTGAAAGCTGTGACCAATACCGCTTTGCCACCGCTGCACGTATATTAATAGTAAAAGTATCTATTTCCTATTGCATCTTTAGGTATTCTTTGTACTTCAGTACCTAGGTAGGTTCTATTACTAATACCTAAGTGGGAAGGTTAAGTAGGTGCGTAAAATTAAAGATAATTATGAATCAACAAATCAGGCGAGCCTATGTAAGTACGATGCCACAGAGCTGTATGAAACCGTAGTCCTACAAGGGGTTGCTCGGTGTCAAGTCAGCAGAAAACTCGGTCGATAGAGAGAAACGGATCAACCATTCATAGCCTTTTGTTACTGTATTACTTAAACAATGATTTGTAATTAAAATTAAACTTGAGAAGGTCCAGAACAAAAACCGATAAAACCACTTTTCATATTTTCACATGAAACAGAAAAAACTGATTATAAAATTATTAAAATGTTAATTGATAAACTAGTATAATGTTAATTTGGATTGCAGAGAGGGCTTTTAAATAGGTAATATGAAAAAAATCTAATGTTGATAGTTTACCCACAATTTTAGTTTCAAATTTGGAATTATCGGTTTTTAGCCCGACCACGATGCAATTATCGGGATTTAAACGACTATGTTGTAATTATCGACTTTTGTCCCGGAATTTTGTAATAAATCAACAATTTGCCTATTATTATGTTTTTGTATTATGAATAGAAAATTAGTAAATATACATGCTTATTTTGTCTAATCATTAAAATCATTTCTTATCATAACAAATTGCAAATTCTTACACTAAAATATTTGTTTGTTTCTTCTTTGTTACAGTTACATAAAATATCTTCACCTTCTAATTTCTGTTCTAGATGATGGGTTTCATTTTCTAATAATTCTTTGTACCATTTAAATTCTTCAATAATACTCCAGTCATCACCGAATTGTTTTTTCATTAAATTATTTACATCCTGTTTTTTAGCTGCACTCAAATCTTTAATATTATTGTTGGGTGCAATTTGCTTCTTTTTAGCAGACAAAAAGACTTACGTTCTTCATCCGGTTCGTTTCGGAAATTTTAAAGGTAATTTTTTTAAGATAGGACTGTTTTTTGTCAATATAATTTTGCTACTTTTTGATAAACGATTATTACCACAAAACAAAAAAAAATACATTTGTCGGTAAATGCTCTAAACAGGAAAATATTTCGAAGAATTTGTATAGCATTTATTGGTATTAGCTCCGAAAAATAAAAAAATATATAAATATTTTGTCGAGTAGTGGTATTTGTCGGCCTTTGGGACGACTGTCCATGTTTAGAGTCATTTTTAGTACGTTTTTAACGATATGTGCTGCAAGCTGTTTGATGTACCTACGTTTGTATAAGTACTATGACTAACAGAAAAATAAGTAAAAAATGCTTAAGCCAAAAGTGGATTTATCGGTTTTTGTTCTGGACCTCCTCACTTGTTATTAATGCTTCAGGTATCCAAGAACATGAACATTAGATAGGTACATGAAGTAGGTAAATTTTATCATACCTACTACTTGTTATGTATAGCGCCACCGCCATCAGTAACGTATTACGTACCTCCTGCATACTTTGTGACTCGATATTAATTATGTATATATGAGTAGGTATGTAGGTGGCGCAGCGGTACGAGCCTCGCCTTAGAAATATAAGGTCGCGGGTTCGATTCCTAGTGGTGCCCACACATCTTTGTGTCAATTGTTTCATCTTCGCTGTTCAATAGCGGTGAAGGAAAACATTGTCGTTAAACCGGCATGTCCAAGAACTAGGTAGTCATTCGAGGACATGTGACATCCACCAACACGCACTTGGCCAGCGTGTGTGGATTAAGGCCTAAACTTTCTCAACTCAACTCATAAGACAGTTGAGAGATGACCCGTGCCCAGCAGCCGGACACTAAAAAAGGTCGAAGTGATTGTACAACACCCGACGCGCTAGTAGTAGTAGCGCTACAAAAAAAGGGTTTATGAGTTTGCTTTGTTTGTTTACTTACTTACAGTAAACACACAGTCATTACCTTTTTTTTGTTTACCGGGGGGAAATCGTTTATGGATCCGCCCTGGCACAGGGCAAAAACATGTGGAACTCTAACTGGTTACCCGAACTTTACGAAAAACCCCCCGGGTATTCCTTCGCGCGTCTTGGCAAGGGTGTTACGAGAACCACAAGTGACACAGCCGCAAACACAGTCAGTGCCTACCATACCTACCTACTTATGTACCTAGTACCTATCAATGGCGAAGGGTGGAAGTCTGAAAAAGGGAAGCCGGAGAAAAAAAGTTCTTACTTATCAAAATATGTAATATCTCTTCACTACCGTCACCGATAGTTCTCACACTTGATGCTATACTTATTTATGTTGCTATTTACAACTTTTAGGCGTTACTTATTAATATACTTATTATCAAGTGTGATATTGACCATTTCCTAAAGGGAAACCGGTGGGAATCGGCTTGTATGGACTCTTCGCCACTGATACCTATAGGTACTTACCTAGGCACTTACAAGCTATAGCTATTAATTCAATAATCGCAAAGTACTCCAGTGAAGCACTCATTATGCAGTCACGTACCATATTTTATGAAGGTGAATTAATAAATCAAAAGCGCGCACCACGTGAGAGGCCGGGGGCTGTTGAAGTTTTTTCATCCGGAATGGAGTGATAACCGCTAATGACACGCTTACCGCCGACTCATCTACAACACCATCAACGCTAAATTAAATTATCGGCAACTGGATTATTAACAGCGGCATTCTGTTTAAATACTAGGTAGGTATTACGTAGCTCATTTGCATTTTCAGCATTCTTTTATACCTATCAACTGCTTTACTCAGACAGAGTTCGTTATTTATTGAATACTACCTTTCCACCCGCGGATCTACCCCCGCATATTTCGGTTATCGCTCTAAATGGTTTAGCGTTTACCTCTCCACCACCTCTTTTGCGCAGTCGGATAGAAAGTATCCTATGTTCTTCCCCGGGTCTCAAACTATCCCCATACCAAATTTGATCCAAATCGGTTCAGTCGTTTTGGCGGTGAAAGCGCGACAGACAGACAGAGTTACTTTCGCGTTTTTAATATTAGTAGGTACCTAAAGAACTAAATTTTTTTTACCACTCATGTTATTACAAGCTCCTTTTTTATTTTATTGCCGTGCCAAAGAAAAAAATGCGTTTTATCTATGGCCGCGTGGAATAAAGAACGTTCGAGGAGTTCGACTTGATTTGAGTAGAAACTTAACTGGTTAAGTTAAGTTACTGGCGTACTTTGATGACTATCGGTAGGTACAGACACAAAAACGGTAACGCAATCGACTTTTTTTTGATATTTTTAGAATTATGCCGATAAAAACTTTCAAGAACCGTATACCGTATTTATGTAGTAGGTACACTATTAACGTTATGGAAAAGAAATGCGAAGGGAGAATAGAATACCTAAGGCTTTATAGTATCAAGGGGAGGCACAAAAGATCCAGCTGGATCGAAGTGCTCTGTGTCTACCACCCCATGAATAAAATAATACATACTTGGTACCTACTGTAAATTAATAAAGTAGTATAAAGTAGTGTAAGCTCTACAACTACATTTAAAATATTAATCAATAGAAACTCATCTCCCCGAGGCTTATTATAAAGTAAACTTTCATTGAAACTGAAAATGCTGTAGATATTATATTTTTAGCGTGGCACCCACCTGTCCTTGATAGCAGGTCTTGTGAGCGAGTGACCGCGCGTGACGGTACATTCTAAGCGCACGTTTACTATGCAAATCAACTGACCTCCAGCGGTCATTTTTTAACAAAAAGGTAAACAGTGCCGGTTCATGTTTACTCCTGGACCGTTTTTATGCAAAACTCAGCAATCAAGTGTCGTGTTTTCCTTTATCTCAACTAATACTTACTTAATCCGTCGCTAAAACCAATTACTATCCTCCAACGTAGCTGAGGATCATTTGAATTGCATTTGGATAAAGAAAGTCACCGCATCGAAATCGCATTCGCATTCGTTTAATTAAACTCTACGTTGCCTCTAACGTTACGATAGGTACACAAGTTTATGACGGAGTTAAAAAACTTATGATCATAGAAAATTGGTAAGATGCTTCGTAGTTCATAGGTACCTAATGTGCAGAATGGCGGTAGGTACCTACCTAAACAACACAATGGTCAAATCGGTAGATCCTTATATCTTCGAACCTAATATGTATGAAATCAATAAACCGACTACGCAATACAATCAAAACATTCCATAAATCAATACAATCAGATAATGCACTGTTCGCTGTTATTATTTCAGTCACATCGAGTGAAACGAAGTCGCTGAAACGTTAAGGTTACACGTTTTCTATACAAACTAATATAGTTAGATAGGTAGCTACTTTACATTTTTACGTTTCCCGCTATGATTTGAAGCTAATCATGACTAATAAGTATATTTGATTCTAATTTTGGCATCAATAGCGACAAATCCAGTAGTAATTAGGTAAGTATTTTATTTTTATCTTTATTTTTAAAAGGGACTTTTACGCCCACTGTATGCCAGTCCCATCGTATCTTATACAATTATCTATCAATAAATATGGGCTACGTATGTAAACAAAATCTTTGTATACCAATTAGTTGGTTTAGACAAAATTTTATGGTATATGCCTAAATCACATTTGTATGTTCAAATCCTTTATTAATTTGTTTTGTTTTTTTGCCTCAAATTGGACACATTCCCTTATTATAAAATATGATGTAGGTCGTTAAGATTTCGCATTGCTCATATTTGGGAAAATTAATAAGTACAAAATTTCAACATAAAATAAAAAGTTTTTGCATGGAATATATCTTATGTAATTTATCATAATAAATTCGTCAACATATCATTACTGGGCAAAACAATGCAGGTAACTACTTCCAGGCTATTAAATAAATGAATTAGCTGTTATCAATCTATAAATAAACCTAAATTACGATGGGTTTCAAATTACAGCAGGAAATCAAAAAATTTCAAGCATTTGTTTGTATGGAAAACGAGACTCCGTTTTATATTGGTGTCGTGTGGTTTTCTAAGCAATATCACTTTCACGTGCGGAAATGTAGAGCACATTGGAGGGAGCCGAGGTCCGAACATCATCATACAAATGGGACATTATCGCCCCGCTCAGCCGGACGGACCTTATCTGCCTCTCAACTATATTTGTTCTGCACCGGATTACCAGAGATTTACCACGGTCACCGACCGTTAACAACCGATTAACCGTCCTTTACAAATAGAAGTTAACATAAACGACACGTGTGGCTGGTTCAATTTTAAAATATCGGTGAAAACTTTTCGGAACATTTCAGATTGCTACAGTTAGCAAGGCATATTACAGAATTAACTAAATTACTTCACATTCCATTTTTGAAAAAATATTTTTAATGAGCAGCGGTGGCGCAGTGGCATCAGCCAATATACCTAATGTCGCGGGTTCGATTCCCATTGCTCACACATCTTTGTGAAATCGGCATGTCTAAGAACTAATCGTTCAAGGACATGTGACATCCACCAACCCGCACTTGACCAGCGTGTGTGGATTAAAGCCTAAACTCTCTCTAAGACCCCTGCCCAGCAGTGCGACACTAAAAAAAGGGTCAAAGTGATGTTTTTTTGTATGTATCATGTTTATTTGAAACTTTCGCCCAAGGCTTTACCCGCGTGGTCCCCATTTTGTACCCCATTAGACCACACACAAAATCCATGTGCCAAATTTGGTATCGTTAATATCCCAGTCAGCCAGTTTAGTTATTAGATAGTTTAGATATTTAATTCTGACCTACCATTAGAATCCGTCGACTTCTACATAGGTTGATAACAAGCTATTGCTTAGTAGCTATAAAAAGCTGTTGGCAATATATGTAGAACAAGGCAAGGATGGACTTGCGATATCGGTCCGCGATAAATCAGCGCTGTCGATGCGGGGCCGCCCCATTGCAGCTCGCGGCTTGATTTGTCGCGTCCATCCCACGACTGTATGACCGATAGGGATGTTGTTGTACTTATCGATACAACTTACCAATTTGTACTATGGATGCTTTGAAGTTGATTGCGATAAAAAAGGCAAGATAAAGTCGAAATTGGGCACTAACACTTACATAAGTAGTTTAGTAGGTATACTTAAAAGGGATGTCGACAAGGTACGAAAATCGTATTTTAAATTTGTTATAATCAGGTAGCGATTATGTAATAAGTATGACCACTCTAAATTAAATATGTAGGTATAACCCCGACGCTAATACTTTTTAAAAAACTAAGGTAAGAACCGTAATATTTATCACGTCGTATGTCTCAAATTTACGGGAATATCATACATTGTCCCCCCGTGATCATCATGAAGTCTGTAAAGACTGAAACGTCGGGACATAAAATAGCCTATATAAAATCCGTTATTAAGTTATATTTCAACATACTTATCTATCACTTCTGCTTTCAAATAAGAAAATCCATTTAAATAAGCGCTACATGGTAACACACTTGTACATAGATACACAGACACACGCGCTCCTCTTTTTTGTCGGGGGTTAAAAAGAGAAAACGGGTGGAATCATAACACATCAGTTACAACGCTTCATTGATAATACCTATTGGAACGATATCTTGTGATTGAGCTTGACATTTTGTCTCTATAATTACATTCAAAGGAAGGGACAACACTAGCTATTGATATGGAACCAATAAAGCGCTCAGTAAAATAAAATCGCCCCCTAACCAAAACGCGGTCGAAATATTCCCTTATTACTATTGTGAGCTGTGAGCTGCTTGCATAAAATATCTAGTCTTCAATGTCTGTCTTACCTTTGTTAGATTGCATGAGTTTTTAATTAGATATCCTACTCACATACATCTGATTTGCCTACAATCCTACTCAATAATTACGAATTTAGTTACTACAATTTTTAAAATAAAGTTGAAAATAAGTAGATTTTGAAAAATTAATCTCATTAAATATTTTAAACAGGATAGGCAACCAGCTAATGTTTCCACATGAAGTGTGAAGGCACAGTGACCCTTATTAAGTGACATGCCGGTGTTAACTGCGACCTAATTTCAGATTAATACGCTTAAGCGGAAACCTCACTAAGCGGGTTCAAATGGCACACGGAAGACCGAGCGATCGTTAACTACCATCATGACCGGCTAACTACCGACCAACTAAACATTTTATTATGTTTATTCTACTTTCCCGATTCTTCTCTATTACGCAAGTTTAGCGACTAAGTAGATTTATAGTTTCCGCCCCGTTCATTATCTGTATTGAAGAGCTAGAGCAGCCGATAGTCCGGACGCGTAGCATAAATCTGAATGAAACGTAGTAAATAGCCTCCCGCCCTAACAACTTTACCCGAATCACTTCTTGTGCAAAAGTTTTAGATGTTAGTCCCCAATAAGTTTTTTCCGATTACTATCTTTCAAGTTACATAATCTATTTTTGATAAGAAGTTCCATGGTCGCCTATTAAGCAAATGTTAATTTAATATACTTAATATGAGTAAGCATTCAGTACTTACTATACACATTCGCAACAGTCCTTGCAGTTCCAGCTGAACCTGTTTTGGTACCTATACACTACAGACATCGGCTGAAGCACTACTCGTAACTAATATAACAAATAAATGTAGAAAGCTATAACCCGTGCCATCATGAATTATCCCTCTCCTGTTGCCTAAACATTCTATTTTCCTTTTGCGACCATTTTTCATGTAGTTAAGAAAAACAAGGGCGCCATAACTCTCTTGCCGGTTGATCAGATATCATGATAATGGCTGTAATGGATCCTGGTCAGCGGCCCGCATGCAAATAAATCTGCGGCCCGATGCAATGATGTGTGGAAAATGGGAGTTACCCCTTGCACGGTGTGCCCCGGCGGCCTGCTCTCACCGGAGATGACCCACGCAATATAATAAGAGATTTTCTTTTAATTTTAAAGAGTTAGATAGGTATCTTTACTACGTTAAGGTAGATTAGATATTAACATAATCGAATACAAACCCGGGTAGAATCTGAGGTACCAAGCAGCTTTTATTTATAAATCACTAACACGACTGTGCAATGCACACATAAGAACTATTAAGTTTTTATTTTTAATGACATTAATCACATACCTATCTTAAATTTATTTTTGGAATATGCTTTTAAAACTCTTCATTTTGATAGCCAATTCGATAGGTACGGCTAAAAAATATTAAAACTTACAATTTAACGTAAAGGTTCCGCCATTTTCTTTTCAAACAGAACCTATCTAAGACCACTTGGGTTATAAAGCAAGTCTAATGACACCTTACTTTTCGCAATCCATTCAGCTGTTTAGGAAATACAATAAAGAAATTTACAAACATATAAGATAAGTGCAAAAAAACATTCCTTGCTTGTAGGCGTGTAAAAGGTAGACGGGTTTTTTGTACTTACAATCATAGTTTTGTTCTGCATTTTAGGCTAATTAGACTCATAAAAAACTATGTACGTCGGTAAGCTATTATTCATATACACATAGTAACACACATTATAATTAATTCACGTTACATTTAAGTTTGAACCCCTACACATTTAAACACTTGCAATAAAATTAATAGCATTGTTATCAATTTTTATTGCGTTTTATTGAACAACTGGTTTGATATTTTGCTGATGTGACCCGGGAAAGTTATCATGATTACGAGCACCGAGCAGTCTCTACCTGCTGCAGTTGTTTTGTCCGGGAAGTGGGCAGCGATAAAAGTCAGGGTAAATGGCAGTCAATAAAATAAATAGCGTCGGCATCGCAGGGTGTTCTGTAAATAAGTCGCTGGGCTCGGGGCGACGATCGCCTTTTTTATTGGCGCCTCGATTGCTCTCGAAACAACGAGTGTGAAGCGACGGCGACGCATATTGCAGCGTCGCGCTGACGCAGCAGATTATACGCGAAGATTAGAGATAGAAAATCCTCGCAATGTGATTTCACCGTGTATTTTTATATTGCCATTGTTTGATAAAATATGGTATTTATATTTTTTCACGAACCATATACCTACTATTTACATAATCAACTGTAGTGACGTAACCCCAAAATTTCATACCTTTGCGTTATTCGAAATTCGAAAGCTGCTTCTAATGCTACTATGATGCCAGTTTACCTTTGACACAGTTTGGAAAATTCTCCTTTTCACTAGACTTAGGTAATATTGTACCTACTTAGTTATAATGTAACTGTCTCCAGAGAATTGGCTAAGATAGAATAATAAAGTATTCCACACGTATCGCGGTCGCGAGCGACTCCCGGATAGATGTATTAATTTGTAAGAATTTGTCGTCGGCGACCCTCAGCGCCCCACACTCCGCACGCATTCCAATCACGCACAACAAGCTGCGTAATTGCACCTAATAATTTCCTTAAATAACTACAAGACCACTGGACATCTTCCCTCTTTGGAGATTTTATCGTACGCAGTAAAATACAAACGAAGCATGCTTTATATTGGAACGTCATCTATAAGGAATAATAAAAAACGGCAATTTCGTTAAAGTTTTATTATGTCCATGTGAATGGGCTTGTGTTTTAGTTGTATTGAGTTGGACGGTGGTGCTATTAACACGAGGTGTCACTGCACCGCCGTGGGCACCGGGCACGGGTCGGACCACTGTCCCGAGGGACTCGTCAACATACTACGAACCTAATCCAATCACGATTGCTCACGCCTACCGACACCTACTTACTGCTAAATTGCTTAGCTATATTATGATTGTACAAATTCAGATGATAGTATTTAGGTATTTTAGGGAGTTTATAACTTCTCTACCTCACTACATATCCCCTAGTTACATACATATGTCGTAAATCATTAACTAAATAAATGAATGGTTACATATGGACAATGGTTACATAAAAACAAGAAAAAGTTAAAAAACTAAAAAAGAAATGCTGTCAAAAAATACGCACCAATTATTATGCTACGGTCTACGACTGCTACGCAACTACTACGATCAGCATTACTACGAGCTACGAGCTTAGTAGCAAGTAGATGCTACGAGGCGCCGCGTCGTAGCATCATCGTATCGTGTCGTAGATGAAGCTCCAGTTAATTTACCTAAGCATCTTACCGCTATCTACTTTGCGCCCGCGCGCCGTCATTATGCTAATGACTACTTGTAATTCCCTTATCGCGCTTTGTCTACCTGCAGCTTTGTATCAATAATAATTGAAATAATTTTAAGTCAAAACTACGAGCTTTGGTTAACATAGAAAGTAAACAAATTGCATCTTTGTTCAGTTGATAAAGTACTAGCTATAAAATCTAAATGTGCGACGCCTACGCCCAATTAGACAGGAAACGAATAGCGAGTCGGTGAGGAAAGATGAGGTGTATTAGAGGCGTAGTTATTAGAGTTTCATTTTCGCTACGGTGACCGGATGCAGAGGTAATGGGCGCAAGACGCAGGGGCCCGGCAATAAGTCACCGTGACTATCCGATAGCAGCAAATCAATGACCGCCCCGCTATGATACATGGGATTAACTGACGTTTATAGTTTTACTTACCGGTCCAAATTAATAGGAGAAGTGCTATCTTTCATATTATTTTTATAGCTGTCTGTAATAAAGTAATATATTTCATTATTAGTTTATTAGCAATATATTTAAGATGTTGTATTTAAAAAGTATTACATATAATATCCTACATATCAACTCGGTCACGAATAAAGCAAAGTTCTTTTTCTAAGGCCTCGGTGGTCCAGTGGAAAGCCTGTTTGCTTCATTATAGCGAGGCCTCGGATTCGACTCCCATTGTCGAGCCAAAAGACTTTTCTATACACATAGAAAATCTCCGCTTCAAGTTTGAAATTGTATACGATGCAAGGTTCGCCTCCAAATCGGGACCTAAATGTAGCCGGTGAAAAATGGGTGCTATTCACCTTACAAACGTGGTGCTATGTATGTATGTATACCTACTTATCAGTATGATTAGTTAAAGTTTTCTGACATACGTATGTAGGTATCTCTATATTTCTGGTCTGTTATCATGGCGCGTTTCGTATAAAGTTATAACTAAGTGGGTTCAATAAGTAGTCCCATTGTATCACTAGTAAAGAATAAAGGTCTAAGTGGACACCTGTCAGGTCCAGGGTTGTCGAATTGGATCGTGCGTCAGTTTAGGGACTTCGGTGTAAGGGTGTCTGTCAGGGCTGTTTAAGCGTGGGTCGCTTGTTAGCGCGAACGTGCTCGGTTCCCGCGAGCACGTGGGTAGATAACAATCTATTTAGATTGCCTCTATATTTCATTTTTCCCTGTCGCTTTAACTAGACAGAGGTGCCGCGTGGCAAATCAGAACAATACGGGTTGGTTTCAACTGATACCTTTGATACATTTAATGTTCGCGACTCTGATTTGCGCTAATATTTGGATTGACTCGTATAAAATGGTTAATGCTTCTTAGACACCGACTGGTATAATTCACATGCCATCACTCATTCTGCCGTGGTAAAAATAAACTTTGCGAAATTTTGGTGTAGTCGCAGCTCATATTTACTTTACTGTTCTGAAAAAAATTAAAACTAGAGTATGTAAATAAAGAATAAGTATTGTAATAACTAAATTAGTTACTTTAAGGGCTAGGTAACTGATTTTTGTGTTTATTTCCATAGTCGGAGAGCGTGAACGCACTCCTGCTGACAGGAATGCTACCACCCGCATGCGGTACACCTAAATAAGTGCTGTGTAGCGCAACCGCGTTTTGTGTAAAAATTGAAGCACGGCGCGTCGCATCCGGTACTCCGCACGCTGGTAAACCGTTAGTGCGTTCACGCTCTTAAATTCAGACTGGGTTAAAGTTTGATCATTTGTTTCAGTTTCTATTTAACATGGTTAACGTTACACAAGACAATATTTATTGCAAATAATCTGCAAGTGTAAATCAGGTTAAATCTGTAGTGCTGTGTAAGCTAACGGTTAGTTAGGTACTGTTGACACTGCGGCAGCGCGGGCGGTCACTATATCACTTGAGCACACAACGAGCCACTGCGGTAACACAATCACGGCCACACCGCCACACCTCTGGAAAACAAACTGCTGGGGTAACACTGAGATGCAATATATTAATCTAATATTAACTGCCGCGGTAGTCCAGGGGTACCTAAGCGTATTCGCTGAATAACCGCGCGGTTCCGGTTCGATTACCGGGTGAAGCTTAAAGACTTTTAGAATATACTTAGAGAATCTCAGTTACAGCGTGAAGTTTGGAATTGTATTGAAATCATAATCATAATCATATATTTATTTGCAAACATGGGTAGATACATTATAGGTGTAAACATTAAAGTAAACTGTTCTCCACGTTTTGCCGTGACATGGGCATGCAAATTATGTCAAATTTTTATTTTTTAAGTGTTATACATATTGATATCAATGGAGGTTTAGAATTGAAATATACAATAAATGATTAGAACAATTAAATCTCAGTCAATAATAAATACAATGTCAGAAGAGTTACCTAATGTCACTTAACACAATAATTATAGGAGTCAAATTTAAATTACATGATTATTATTATATTAACATGGAATAGTGTCATGTGCCATATGGATTTCCGACTAAATATTCTTTAACACTATAGAATACCTTATCATTGAGATTGAAATGTGTGAGTAAGTGAACAGCAATAGGCTAGCCTCAAAAACAAAATCAAATCAAATATATTTATTATAACAAGTAATACAGTACACTTTCGGGTAATACAGGCTTGACGGTAAGTTGTTATTGAAAGAGGTAGGACACAGACTCAGTAATTTTCTTCGTTCCGTAGACAGGTCGTCTGAGGCTCCTCCTTACGGAATACACTGGGCTGTTTTCCTGTGTGTGAGTAAGGTAGGCACGTCGACATCTAATAGGTAGGCAACTCGCGTCAGATGCCTGTTGCAACTGTTGCAAGCGTTAATAAGCTACAGTGATCGTTTACCATCAGGTCGGCTGTAGACCAAATCGGCAAGATTTGGTAGAATCCAAAAGTCTCTCTAAGGTTCAGACTATAAGCTTCCGGAATCCCCACGTACGAAAAACAGAAACAACAAAAGTCACTTTAAGGTAAAATCCAGGATCAGAAGGTCCACGATCCTTTGTAGTTAAACCAAGAAATATTCAAATTTAATTCGAGAATATTGTGCGATGCCGTTATTTTTCGGGTATGGGCAATTACAGATGCTTATAGGAATGACCTAAGTGTTTAGTAGGGCTAGTAGAACGCCGTTCTGTAGGTTCTTATCATTTCAGTGCGCTCAACTTCAGTGCTGGTTCTGCGCCGCAAGATTTTGAAGGGGTTTTATTATTTTTAAAGTGCGCGCTCGTTTGCACGCGAATGGGCCACTTAACTGAAGACAAGCGCCCAATGTTCCGCGTAGATTCCCATACTAACTGCATTAGCCAAGTTTATGTGACGGATAACAGTCTGCCCCGCTTTTGCCATGTTTTTCTAGAATCATACTAAAATCTCTATCCGAATTTTATAGTACTAAAACTTTATTGTATTAAACTTTATAGTTTCATTCTGTACTTCCTCTCCCATGATCAATATAACTGCTATAGCAAGCTAATAGGTATTAATTCGACATTCCGTTCCTTAAACCAAAAATCTTTAGTTTTAGTGCTCCTACTTACTGCTTCGACGGGCTGGTGCGGTGGCGTGGAGGTAAGACACTCGCTTTCGATTCGTTCGGTCGTGGATTCGATTCCCACCCAAGACGAACATTGCGTGATAAACATACTGTTTGTATTATCATTTATATTATCACTTATCCGGTTTCCACAATACAAGCTATGCTTAGTTTGGAATCAGATGACCGGGCGTCCACGTCCTAGGGTATTGTCACAAGACAATCGGCAAAATGGTACAAACTTATCCTTAGGAAAAGATACACAATTATTCACAATTAATCTTCATCATTATTTATGTCTAAAAACATATTAGTTCGACATATTGCAAAAATATAAATTAGGTTTTCGATCATTTATTACTGTGTGTAAAAATAAAAGCGTTTACGAGCGTTCGTGTGTAGATGTTGAGTAGGCAATAGGCTCGTTACCAGCTTGTCGGGATACACAGCGAGACAGAGGAGAGGACGTGACGTGTACGTGACCGGATTCATGACACGCACCTTTCGCCGTTGCCGGTGTGCACTGCGCGGGTCCATTACAACCCTTGGAACTTTTAACACGGGAAGTGTAAACGTAACTTCAAGTTCACTTTTTCCATTTTTTTGTGTCCTTGCTGGGCACGGGTGTTCTCTCAAGTATCTTACGAGTTGAGAAAGTTTAGGCCTTAATCCACACACGCTGGTCAAGTGGGTACAAATCCCGTGCTGGGCCACAGTGTTTTCAAATTTCTCAGCACTGGTCCTGAGTCAGGAAGTTGATGGTGTAGTACCCCTGTGCTTCGGAAATCACCTAAAGCCGTCGGTCCTGTGCGCGATCTCTCACCGTTCGAGTCGGTCAATCCTTCCCCCCAGATTCTGAGTGAAGGGAATAGAAAATGCACATGTGTATGTGCACTATAATGTCTCCTGTGTACCTTTTTTTTTTTTTTTTTTTTTTACGATGGAGAATGCATGACGCATACCCCGCCTTATTTCAGAGGACGAGGCGGGGTTATGTAGGACTAGTTTAAGGCCGCAGCCACCCCTTAAGCGCAGGCCGAAGGCGACCTGCGCAGGGCCCTACCCACTAAACTCCACCGACTCCAGCATCCACGCTCGGCGGGAACACGGGATCCATAAAGACACAACCGCGAACCCGCCAGTGGGAGCCCACCGAAGCAGGCTCCTACGTGTTGTTACGTCCCAGGAGAGTTACTGGGACTCTTCGACGGCGGACCGGTGCAATGCAGAGAGCGAATTCCTCAATTCAACTCCCCGCTGGTCACATCGAGGTGGGGTGGATCAGCGGGCGAGGGCCCGCTGCCTCCTGCCTCTCCGTCTCCTGCGGCACGGGGCGGAGAGGACATCGTCCTCCCTCGCCCGCTCCGCCGCCTCCTTCTGTGACATAACTGAGTCGCAGAAAGAGGCCACCGCCTCCCAGGACCCCTCACTCTCGAGCATCTTATGTACGATGCTCGTGAGGGAGAGGTCCGGCCCTACTTCGGACACTAGAGTGCGTCGCTCAGAGGGCCAGGCCGGGCATACCTCGAGGGTATGCCAGGACGTGTCCTCCGAAGCGCCGCACTCATGGCAGACAGGAGTCGGCTCCCTACCGATCCGCCACAGGTACTTACCGAAGCAACCATGCCCGGTCAGCACCTGCGACAGACGATAAGTCACCGACCCATGTCGCCGGTCCGCCCAGCGATCCAGAACGGGGCGGAATGCTTCCACGGTACGCAAGAGCGTACCGGAGCCCGTCACCCGTTCTAGATCGCCGGCCCACCTAACCAGCAGGTCGTTCCGCGCCGCGCGCGCTTCCCACTGTCGCCCCACCATAGGCAACTGCCTCCCGGCTTCCGGCTCCCTAACCCTGCGGTGGTACCTTTCCGCAAGCACTTCCGCCTCCAACTCCCACGGGGGGGTGCCAGCAATCATACAGGCCGCTGTCCGGGACACAGTCCGGTATCCCCGTATTGCCCTCAACGCTACGGCCCGCTGCGGCTTTCGCAGTGAGACCTTGGCCCTCACGTCGAGGGCATCCGCCCAGACCGGTGCCCCGTACAGCGCCATGCTGCGCACCACCCCCGCATACAACCGACGGCAGGGCGCGCTGGGCCCGCCGATGTTCGGCATAAGCCGACCCAGCGCGTCCGCCGTCCTAATCAATTTCGGTTCTAATCGGCGGAAGTGCTCGCCGAATTTCCAGCGGGGGTTGAGCAGAAGCCCCAAGTACTTCATATGGGGCTTTAGCTCAACCCGTACTCCCGCTACTCGTACCGCCGCACCTACCGGTACCCTGAACCGCGGCCCATGGAACACCATGGCCTCGGTCTTATGCAGTGCGACCCTCAGCCCGAGCGCCTCTATTCGCTCGACGACGAGGGTCGCACATACCGAGGCCCTCCTCACCACTTCTGCGAGGTCTGCCCCCCTGGTGGTCGCTAACGTGTCATCTGCATAACACGTCAGGGAACACTGGGGCGGCAGCGTGCCACGAAGAACCCAGTCGTAGCCTATGTTCCACAGGAGTGGTCCTAGAACCGACCCCTGTGGAACACCGCATCCGACAGCGTGTCGCCACGTCCGCCCGCCTTCCCTACCGGGTATTAGAACCTCTCGCCCCCCCAGGTAGTCCCCTAGCAGGCGGGCCAAGTAAGGAGGCACCCCGTGAAATCTGAGTGCCTCAAGTATCGTGGTGTGCGGGATGCTGTTAAAAGCGTTGGCGATGTCAAGGGACACCGCCAACAGGGAGCCTCTTCGCTCACAAGCATCCCGCACTTCTGCCCTCAGCCGGGACAACGCATCCAACGTGGACCGTCCCGGCCTAAAACCATACTGCACCTCGGAGACATCAGGGCCTACGCCACCTAAGTGCTGGACGAGGCGCGATGCGAGAATCTTCTCGAAAACCTTCGCGACCTCGTCCAGCAGGACAATTGGCCTGTATGCGGACGGGGAGGTCTGTACGCAGCCATCCTTCCGCAACAGGCACAATTGTCCATCCTTCCATGGCTTCGGGAACCGTCCGACGCGTAAACACACATTGAACAGTTCCCGAAGCCCTTCTCCGAGGTGCTTGAGGGCAGCCACGAGCGCCTTGCCGGGGACCCCATCTGGTCCCGGGGCGGTCCTTTTCCCCCTGAGTCGGCGGATCGCGGCGACCATCTCGGCGTCGGTAACGTCGGTCACGACTAGGCCCCCCGCGTCAACCTCGCTTTCTCCTCCATGGTGCGCCATGAGCGGCGGCTCGAACGACCCCGAGCCACCGGGAAACAGCAGCTCCACGACGGAGCGCAACAAACCCCCCTCCATCGTCACCGCTAGTGGAGGACCGCGGTGACGCATCTTATTGCGCGCGGCGCGGAACGGCCTACCCCACGGGAACCTATCTAATAGCTCGAGCAGCTCCGCGTGCGCTCTCTCCTTCGCCTCCGCAATGGTGACCTGCAGGGCGCGTTTTGCCTCCGCATACGCAGCATACAGCCGGGCCTCCTCCACCGGGTCGCCGGCTCGGCGACGCCGTCTGTAGCGGGCGTGCGCACGCCTTTTGGCGTTGGACACCCGCCGCAGCTCGGCGATCGCCGGCGACCACCAGTACACGGCCCGGCGCTGTGGTACGCCACGTATGCGAGGCATCGCTGCACTGCAGACCGCCTGCAGGCACGAGCGCACGCGGAGCGCTGTCGCGTCGACATCCGGCCCGTTGCACGGGCCAAGGACCCATCGCTGGACTATCGCGGCCTCGTCGGCACGGTCGCTGTCAAAGGCCGCAAGAGCCCAGCGAGGGAAATCCTCCACTGGCGCGCCGGGCGCCGTCCGTCCCTGAGGGGCGAAGACATCAAACCTTATATACCGGTGGTCGGATAATGTCTCCGCCTCCTCCAGGACCCGCCAGCCCACCACATCGCGCGCGAGGGCGGGGGTGGCAAAGGTGAGATCCACCACGGATCCCCCCCACCGTCGCACGCAGGTGTGTACTCCCCCCGTATTAAGGAGGGAGAGGCCGGTGGACGCCGCCCAGCTCTCCAGCATGCGGCCACGCGCGTTGGTCGCCGCGCCGCCCCACGTCAGGGACTTGGCATTAAAATCGCCAGCGACTACTGTGCCCCGACGCGAGACAGCCCGGCGAACGACCCCGGACAAGCCGGTCAAAAACCGCTCAAATTCGTGGAGGGGTCTGTTAGGTGAGAAATAAACTCCCACCACGCAGAGACCCCTCCACGACACCGAAACGTAACCGGCGCCGCTCTCGACAAGCGAGAGCGGCGCTGCCGATGGCAGCGTGGTAACGGCCACGCTGCCCCCCGAGTCGCCTGCCCAAGAGGGCTGGTCGGGAACCACGTATGGTTCCGCGACCACCGCAATGCTTACGTTCCACTCCGCCATGGACTGCAGGAGTAAGTCCTGCGCCCTGGCGCAGTGGTTCAGATTTCCCTGGAGGAAGCTGTACGGATGTGGGTCCATTAGGACATCATCGGCACAGCCTCCTCCAGGCGCGGCGCCCTCCCGGGAGCAGCAACTCGTGCGGCCTGTCTGGCCTTAGTGGGAGGAGGGTTGCATTTCCCTCCTCCCATGACGTGGCCGGCCGGCCGGCCAAGTCCGGCACACAGGCCACATCGCGGCTCTGCGGCCCCGCACGTCGCGCTGACGTGCCCCTCCTTACCGCAGCGGAAGCAACATTTGCTGCGGTCCACCGCGGAGGGGCACATCGGCCCTGTATGCCCCGTTCCCATGCACTTAAAACAGCGCATGGGGCGGGGCTCCAGCACGCGAGCGCGGGCCGCACTCCACCCGATGAGGAGGCGGCGACCGACGAGGCTCTTCGCCGCCGAAACTGGGCAGCGCACTAAGGCGGAGCAGGTGCCCCCCGGTTCGGACCGAAGCGATCCGGCCCGCACCTGCTCGGTGGCGCAGCCGCCCTCGGCGGCGACGAACCTGGCCACCTCCTCGGAGGAGACCGAGTCGTCCAGCCCACTGATGCGGACGTCCGCAAACTTAGTGGGCCGGTTGACAACGGCCTCCTCCGCCAGCACCGTCCTCAGCTGACCGGCCAGCCGGTCGGCCAAGGCGGCCCTCTCCACGCCAGAGATCTCTAGGATCTTAGTGCCGGACGCAGAGGTCCGGCACGAGATCTTCGAGATCCCGGCCTCCCGCAGGTCCACCGCGCGTCTGGTCTTCTCCAACACGGCGGCGTACGTGACCCCCCGACTGACTGCGTCAGGCGTGAGGGCCACAACAATCGCCGCCGTCTTGGCCTCGACCAGGCGCGGTGCCTTCTTAGGGGCCGCCTTAGCGGCCTGCCGTGTCTCGGCGGGGCGGGCGGACTTGCGGGTCCTGCGCCGCTTCTTGCGGGAGGACACCGCGGTCCAACCCTCCCCGTCCGAAGGCTGCTGAGCCCGAGCGGCGGGCGCCCGTACAGCGGGTGCCTGCGTAGCAGGAACCCGTACAGCGGGCGCCCGTCTGGGCTCAGCAGGTGCTGCCGGCCTCTGCGCAGGGGGGGCGGCCCCCCTTGCCACAGCCGCGTACGAAGCGGCGGGGGCTGCACGTCTATCGGCGGCTAATGGAGGGCGCCTGTCGGGGATTTGCATCCCCTCCAATTGCGCCCTAACCATCCCGCCGATAGAGCGGTGCAGCTTGGCCGCCCACTCCTCGAGTTTTGCGTCCAGGTCGGCTTCCTTGCCGACCTGGGCGCGGGTCTGTGGGGCAACGCCCACACGCGCGGGAGCCGCTGGTGCAGCTCCAGGTGCAGACGGGGCCCCCCTAACGGAGTCGACCCGTCTGATGGCCCGTACCTCGGCCTGGAGCTGCGCGAGCTCCCGCTTCATGCGAGCGTTGTCGGCCCGCAGCTTGCGAACCTCTTCCGAGGTTGTACGTGTGGCAAGTCCCTCCACCGCGCCCTGGAGTGACTTCAGCGCGTCCCGGATCTGCTTTATACTCTCCCCCTTGAGATTCCGGGACTTGCGAGTCACCCCATCGATGGCCTTAATCCCATCCAGGGCCCGAGCCATCAAAGTCGCCACCGCCGGGCCAGACTCTACCGGACCCGGACCCTGAGTGGAGGACGCCGCCAAAAGGTCGTCTTCAAAGTACGAGTCCGTACTGCCATCCCGCAAGGCGGGGACAGTACGGCTCAAACCGACCGCGTGTGGTCTTCCGCGCTTGGGGGCCGGGACCTTCAAGCGTTTGGGAGTCGGCACCTTCGGAGCCGGCTCCGTGTCCGCCTCCGATCCCGAACCCCCATCGAGGTCCACAGACTCCCCTCCCCTGGGAGCGGAGGTCCCAGGCAACGCCTCGGGCCCCACTCCCAGACGAAGGAAGTCCACGGCCCTCCCTCCCTCGCGCGAGCTCTGGGAGCCCCCCAGAACAGGGGGCCCCCTAGAGCTTAGCGGCTCGCGAAGCCGCTTTCCGCTCCTAGTGCGCGGCCGGTCACTCTCCTCCTCGCTACCGAGCGAGGAGGCGATCCGGGCCGCCTTCACAGGGAGCGCCTCCATATGGGGGTCCGGGAGACCCGTCGGCGCGGGGCACTCCATCTAAGGATGGGCACCACACGCAGAAAGGCCCCCCGAACAAAACAAAACAAACAACTAAAATAAAATAAAATAAAACAAAAACAAAACAAACAAAAAGACAAATAAATACAAACTAATAAAATAACAAAACAATTCAAAATAAATACAGCAATCAAAATATATACAACTACTTACCCAGCACCGCCCTTCACTACACAAAACTAGTCGAGTCCGATCTCTCTGTCCCGCCTCGGGGCTGCGCCCCAACGTCCCCCCGGAGACCGAGCCCCAGAGCCTTCGCCCCAGAACCCGCCCCAGAGTCCGCGCCCTGTCCGCTGGCCAGCTAAAAGGACGGCTGTGACGTCACTCGCAGCTTCGCCGCGAGTTTGCCGGAGCGTCCCTCGCAGCTCCGCCGCGAGTTTGCCGACGCCGCAGCTCGCCACACGCCCGGACAGAACAACAGACTCCGAAGCCCTAGGCCTCTAGCTCCGGATCCGAGACCGATCTCGCGGAAAGAGACGCCTGGGTACAGCACCCGGACCACCAACTTCACAGCACAAGCACAAAACACAAGAAAAACACGTTAAAAACTATTTTTACGAATTTTTAACGCGGAGCGCACCACAAGACATCTGCACGCGGCGCGACTCCAACCAGCTCTCCGTCTCCTGTGTACCTGACTAGTCAGCTTAGTTGAAGAAACGACTGGGAGAGATAGATTATTATTATTTAACAAAAACCCTACTGAGTTTTTTTTTCAGTAATTGCACGGTAGAAAACATAAATTGGATTATTTTTATGTAAAATAGTCTAAAAAAAATAAAGTCGTCTAGTCTCAAAAAAAATAAAGCATATTTTCTTTTTATTTCATTTCATTGACGTCACGTACGACTTGGGCCAAGATTCTCGCGCTTCAGACATTTATATCTAATAGACACACTTATGTCGAAAATAAATAAGGGTTTC
Organism: Meganola albula; assembly: GCA_936450015.1. Classification (NCBI taxonomy): domain Eukaryota; kingdom Metazoa; phylum Arthropoda; class Insecta; order Lepidoptera; family Nolidae; genus Meganola; species Meganola albula. Next base: position 8,007,531 of record OW388144.1, on the reverse strand, counting down.
ATTAGTTCTCTGACATTTGTCTATAGATATTAGTGTTAAAAAAAAAAATGTCTAAAGCTAAATGTGTAAAAAATGTCAGAAAACTTGTGAAATCCTTATTTATTTCCGACATATGTCTATTAGAGATAAATGTCTGAAGCACGAGAATCGGGGGCAAGCAAAGTATAAACTACTCGTTAGCACAGATTTATCTTTTTTATGAACTAATTATTTCAATGTACCTTTGCTAAATGCTTGATGTTCGTATAATTAGTACCTTATTTCCTGTTTTTTCTTAGAACAAACGGACGACAGTGGAAACGGGAACCAATACCTTTTGAATACCTTCCCTTGTCAAATTTAATACGCCCTCCATCTACACTATCAGTTGTGCTCCTGTCGATATCACTTAGCATAATGTACACTTTGTATGTAAAACTATAAGGAAGGAGATAAGTAACTATAAAAGATAAAGGCACAATAAAATAAATTAACATTGACTCCCTAAAACTAAACAGTAACTATTATGCTTTAATTTGTATTTATTAACCGTTAAAAAGGATTCGAAAAGCAGAATCACTAATTTGCAACCCCTCGACTGCGGTCTGCGCGGTGTGTGAACATTGCGCGGTTTGATTTTATTCATAGCGGGGGACGCGTCGACCGCCTAACAATTTGATAATGTATTCACTTGATAAAGCGGAAGGTGGTACTTCGCGAGTGCCGCATTAAAAAACCAATTACAGCGTGGCTAAATCGCGACGCCGCTACTCGCAGCTATTTGTCAGACTCCGGAGGGATCAAAAGTATATTCTAAATTTAATTTCACGCAATTTTAAAAACTGGGGGACAGTTGGAAACATTATTTTTTATTGGGACTCAGTTATGAAGTTGAAAACGGTCTGAGGGAGTGAACTTATTAAAGTGAAATACAAACCAAATTAAATAGATATTACTGTTATTTGACACTGCTTTAGAATTAAGTGATATTTGTAAAATTAAGAATGAACTACATAGATGTACATACGTGTATATCTAATTCATTCTTAATTCTACAAATCTCACTGTAGTTATATACACAAATAGTTTGGTTACAACTATGTTTGTAATATGTCTGTTTTTTTAGTCTGTGTACTTATATTACAAGGAAATTTTAAGCAACTACGAATTTCATCAACTTACGCATCATCAAATTTTAATGCTTTAAACTAACTTAATGTTCCACACATCAGTAAAGAAAGTTAAAAATCTACACATATTGTCTAAAATTATTTTAAAACCAATTACGGTCGTGATTTTTAAGAAAATTTTATAGCACAAAGATGTCATAGGGCGAGGGCAAGCAGAGGCATTGTAACAAACAGCCGCCCTAATACAATAACGGGCGGAACAAACTGCGCTATAAAATATCACCAGTGAATAAATCAGTTTTGCCGTGATGCGTCCCGAGTCACGACCCTCTACCTCTTGCAACTATCGACGATTTATTGTCATACGTTATTATCTAACAGATAAAATAATAATTGATAAGGTATTTAAACTGAAGAAAAGTAGCAATAATTTATTTATTTATTTATTAATGACCTACCTACATAACTATGTGTAGAAATTAAGTACACACGCCTAGATGTTCGCTCACTTCAACTCTTTAAAAATGACCCACTGCTGGACAGGGGTCTTCTCTAAACTATTTTACTCATGCTGGCCAAGTGCGGGTTGTTGGATGTCACATGTCCTCGAATGTTTCGTCACGATGTTTTCCGTCACCAATATTGAGCAGTGGTGATAAAACAATTCATACAAAGATGTAGGGGCACGACTGGGGATCGTACCCGTGACTATATTTCAAAGGCAAGACCGATGCTGCTTCAACACTATTGCCTAGATAAAGTCCTCAGAGTAGTATTAAAAGTATGTAGAATTTTATCTAACACAAATTTGTTTTATCCCAGATCCAAATCTTGAATTCAAATAATTGAGGTATTAAAATATAAGTAAATTACCAATACTTGGGACAACAAGCAGATTGACTTATTTACCTACTTACTTATTTTTCTTACTTATTTCAAGTTTTGTAGTACTATCTTCAACTTGTCAAAATCAGTTTTCATATTAATTATTTTCGTTCAAAATGTTTATCAAAGAGAAAATTTAACGCTAAAAATACCATAAAACCGAGAAACCGAATAGGTGAAATAATTTGTAGATATATGGGCATTTGAACTTATTATCTTGACAGCTTAATGATAGTATTAAAAAACTTTTCCGTATTGACTACTATTAATTAAGAGTTAAAAAGTATATAGAAATCTATGTTCCGTATTTTTCGCAAAGTAACCGTGAAACAACGTCACATTACACCACGCACCACTAGGTCGTTCAACACTGATTGTGTCGCGACAAGTTAAACGATTTGAAACAATTTAATAGAGATCAAAAATTCAGGACCCCACAGCACCCGCACAAACTTTTGAAGTTTTTTTCCCCAACTAAAGGGATTATCGGTGAGTGGAGCTTAGGGGAATATTGTATGGTTTTATGGAATTCTTTATATATTTTTACCTTAATTCAGGCACTTTTCACAAAAACGTCGTTAACGCATGTTAAAAACAAACGTGCCACAAATTCGTAGCTCGTAGCTGTAGTGTATCTACTACGGAGTACTACGAATTACTACGAAAATTTAGTGTGCTACGAAAACAAATTTTTGTGTAGCATTATTACGAGGTAGGTTTGAAAATCAGGGGCAGCAGTGTCGCAGCGGTGTGGGTCTCGCCTTAAAAATACAAAGTCGCGGGTTCAATTCACAGTTGTGCCCATACGCCTTTGTGTGAATTGTTTCATCGCCGCTGTTCAATATTGGTGAAGGAAAACATGGTGACGAAACCTGCATGTCTAAAAACTAATCATTCGAGGACATCCACCAACACGCACTTGGCCAGCGTTTGTAGATTAAGGCCTAAACTCTCTCAACTTGTAAGATAGTTGAGAGAAGACCCGTGCCCAGCTATGGGACACTAAAAAGGGTTGAAGTGAAGTGAGAAGTGATTGTAAAACCGTAAAGGTAAAATGATCCTAAATTTCAGTAACCTACGCAACGGTATTACTGCATTTCCAACTTAATAACTCAGAAAATAAGTTTTCAATATATACTCATGTTACATTTATCGAAGGAATAACGTGAGCTTTAGGTTATTATGGTCCCTGATCGAGTTCACGTGTCTACTCCACTTCTTTGCTGGAATGCTATCAACGTAAATATCTTCAGATCTCTTCAGACTTCCTTACACAGGGTACTAACTACAAAATAACCTACCTTAACTGTTTCTGAATAAAGTTTAAATTCCAATTTTTGCTGTGAGTTGGAACTTTATCGTACTAACAAAGCTGTGCGATATGCGATTGCGTTATGATAGGATCAGGGTGCATTGGAGCGTGGCCCGTACAGAATGGTGCTTCTTACTCCCAGCACACACTGTATGACGTTAATGTCGTTTAAATGCAGTGATTTTATACACGCCTCTTCAAAATATTAAAAGTCTTTGCGAAATATCACAAGACGAGAGTAGACAAGTGACAGTATCTTAATAGCTTAGCTCTACGAAAGAATAACATGTCAAGCGGTGAAAGAGTAGGTAGAGTACTTTACAAATAATATCAAATATTAAATTATCTTTATTTAAAAAACCATGTATTTTGTACCGTCCGCCATATTGGATTCAAAATGGCGGAATTTATAAAATCTTGTATTGTCATACAAACTAAACCTGTATGCAAAATTTTAGCTTGATAGTTTTAGTGCAAGCGGGTGAAATATTGATAGAAATATTGCAAGATTCCAGGACATACATACTTAGAAAGACACTTTAAGTTAAATAAAAGCAGTTAATTAATAGGCACAAGCTACATAATTAATCAACTATGTGCTTAGTAACTACGTCAATAGAGACTTCTCTTTCAATGAAATATTTGGTTCATTGATGAACCAAAACTTAGTTCCAGACGAATACTTTATAATAATAATATATTCACACAGACACAATTACATTTGCTTGTGTAGTGGGTACTAGGAACTGATATAATATTTAAATAAATTTTGTTATGTAAATTCATACCTACTATAGATAAATTACACTTAGACACTTAGAATCATGCAAGCGCACAAAGTTTGTCCAAGATGGAAATCAAACTCAGTCCAGATAGTAAGGAAAATTCACAGTCAGCTGATCTTCTGCGGAGTATATTTTTTACCCGTATAAAATCGATATACCTTATTTCCAGGATTATTGTAGAGTATAATGGAGCAGAACGGCATCTTCCCCAATCGGCTCATCCGATAAGCACAACCAACCGGAACGTCTCCCCTGCACCTCACTTGTTCCATCTATTGATTGTCATTTGTCACACACATGTTATACGCTACGTTCCTATCAAAACTTTAAAATAACTGTATTCTAGCCTATCACAAAAAATCCTCTAAAAAGTACTGTCTGCATATTTTTCAAAATGTGAATTGTTTTTTCTATATTAGTGAAGAAACACATCGTGAGTAAACCAGAATATATTCAAGAACACCAGTCATCCATCACCCCTAAATCAATGTGTGTGGTATGGATTCATTAATTAGTTTAATTCAAAACACGCACATTAAAACATGATGCAAGCACTATCTATCTCAGTCACCTAGAAATGAGTAGAGAGAGAGAAGACTACGCATGTATCCTGTTTTGTTGTGCTGTGCAAACGCCCCGTAAGGTCTAAACTACCGAACTCTTAAGATAGCCGGTAGAAGACTCGTACCCACCTGTAGGACACTAAAATAAATTTTAAATTGTTAGTAGCAGTAAACAACATACACAGCGCTAACGCCTGTGTTACCCGAAGGTATGGGTAAAGTAAAGGTCCTTACATTTCTCCTAATATACATATTTGGAGGGCGAACCTATTGCTAGTCCTTGGACACAGTTTTCAACTTGAGCCGTAACTAAGATATTTCTGTATTAGAAATGATTTTTTTGTTCGTGGTTCATGGTTATTATGCAAATTCGCTTTCCATACAAGGCAAAATGTAGCATACATACATTCGTGTAGAAATGCTTTTGATTCATTGTGACGGGCCGGTGGCGTGATCGGTAAAATACTTACTTTTCACGCCGCAGGTCGTGGGTTCGATTCGCACCCGAGACAAACAATTGTTTAAATATGTCTGTTTGTCTTGTGTCTGGGTGTAACTATCTATATTTAAGTATTTAATTACAAAAGAAAATTATTATATGTAGTACATATATCATCAGTTATCTGGTTTCCATTGTACAGGCTCTGCATAGTTTGGGATCAGATGACAGTGTGTGTTAATGTCCCACCATATTATTGTTCTCTGATTCTCTATTCAGAAAATAATGATAGGAATTGGACTGAAATCGATAACTTTTACATCAGGATGACCTACTTCATTGTGACATCATAATTCAAGGTATAAAATGTAATCAATAATGTAAATTAAATAAGAGATACAAGTTATGTGCAATAACAATACGGTGAACTGCATTGTATATCGCCTTCTATGTCATGTAACCACAGTAAAGATATGTTCAGTAATGTACTGTTTTTTTTTATTCTGAAATAGGCTTGCGCTTGACTACAACTTGCCTTATGTTAAGCAATGATGTAGTTTACGATGGGACGCGCTCGCGCAATATACCGATTCACTCGAATACGAATTATTTTCGGTTAGGAGGTGGCAGTGGAATGAGGCTTCATATGGTTAGCAATCATAAAGGAGCAACAATCCCGACCCATCTTCTTAAATGGTGTCACCAGGTATCGCGCCGGAACACGGCATGGTCTGGTGGGTGGTCACTAACCACGGCCGAAGCCTACCACCAGTTGATTACCAGTAGACTTACAGTACTGCTTTAAACATAGATGAATGTATGCAGGCTTTAAAGTTGTTTTTTATAACATCGGTATTATATGGACAACAACGTTTGCAAAACCAATTTATTACCATAGATTATAGACTCATGTCTATTCTAATTTTGGTTAGCAATTTATCGTTGAGTTTTGCCTTGCTAGCACTTAATTTTTCGGTAAGACACTTGCTTTTCACGCCGCAGGTTCTCGGTTCAATTCATATGTTTGATGAGCATGTCTGTTTGTCTTGTACCTGTGTATAATTATCTAATAAAAGTATGTACTTACTTTTAAAAGGAAAGTAGTCTATGTATAGTATATCAGCTAGGTGGTTTCCATAACACAAGCTCTGCTTAATTTGGGATCAGATGACCGTGTGTGTTAATGTCCTAGAATATCACAAAAATATGACAGTTCTACGAAAACAAAATATGTTTTCTTAGAACTTTCATATTTTTATGAATAATAGTTAGCCAGTGTTGCTTAGTCAAAAAATAAATTGAGCTATGTTAGTATGTAAGTTACAAAAAGTTACATATCGGTTCTTTCAGAGCCTGGCTCTTTCATACACACTCTCACCTAAATATAAAATACATAATATGATAGTATCATATTAAAATTTTATTTTCTATTACTATTCCCTATTTTATTATTTTTTACAATTTCTAAGCATTTTAACTTATATTTGTTCTGATCTGATTGTATAAGCAGACTATTTTAATAAATGTCATATTTAAGTAATGGTTTAATTTATAAGTATAACCTTATTTACATTGTACAACTCATTCACAAATAATCCGATTTGAATTTTATTTTGTGCTACCTACAGTGATTATCAACACACCGAAGACTGCGTCAGTCCCTTTCCAAGCCAATCTATAAAACAAAGAGGGTTATGATTACTATTGGTATTACTTCTCAATACAAAGTAATACTACTGTATTACGAGTTACTGTGGCGTGATATCGCAATTCTCATTAGTCAGCACTTTTGGACAGTGTTCAGTTGCATGATGATACCTTTAATACCTAGCATTACTTATGTTTTAAACAAAACAAATAAATACTCAAACATGCAAAGAAAATACGCGCTCCAAATTAACATTTCTGAATCTCAAGAATCTCTGATAACTCAAGCAAAATAATCCCTTCAGATTTAAATTCAAGAACTATGCAAGGACCGATCAAGTTCCTAGTAAAGCCGGACCAAATCTATAAGACTGCTATAATGACATCCTTTGATCAAATATAATCCTTTTCAACGTCTTCAATACGAAATTCAATAAATTTCCGCTCCAACTGTACTTGTTAAAGTCCTAGAGAGATTATATTTTTATAGTACCGACTACAAGACAAATACAATCATGATTAATCGGATCTGGACAAATGGCCAGTGATTTGAGCGAGCCATCGGGTCCGTGAATGTCTCGGTGACTATCTAAAGTATCGAGATAATAGGTGCAGGGGTGAGCAGTCTCCCTGGACTCTCCGCCGCCCACGGCCACTAAGAATAATGTAAGTGTCCGGGGCGACATTTGCACTGAACTGCCGACGACCTCCGCCTCTTACTTATGCGGTTTTTAATATTTTTATTGTAGTGGCTTTGGTCACTCCGGAACAAAAATATGTAGAATTGAAATCGTTTAAAAAAATAGCATAAAATTGACCAAGGAAACCAAATGAAACGTGACTGATGGTAATGACTACGATATAACTTCAGATATTCAGAATTTTACCTTTAAATGGAAATTGATAGCTCTCAGAGTACTCGAATAGTCTTAAAAGCCTATTTTAATGTGTTTCAAATAGTTTCAATGTATGATATACTGGTTTTATTGGAACATGTATGATTTCATTTAGATACTTGCTTATTTTCCTGCTCTTAGAAAAAATGCAAGGTAAATTCTTATCTTCTTTAAACAAAATCAATAGATACTTATTTAATGGAGTAGAATCTCTTTCGCTTTCTTATTTCGGGACGTATATTCAAAGGTATGGTAAGGTAGTATAGGAACGTGTAAAAAACAGCTGTCTCCCAGCATAACACCCTCGCGGTCACCGTTATTGTTGGCCGAACACTAAAACTGCCCATAAAACACCCGACGCCACTGATACATATCTACACTTATTGAAACTCCCCATTTCCGATATTAATAATTTTTAGATTTCCGTTTGTCTAAGACGCTGTTCAAGATTTTCTAACTTTTGTTTTAGAGGTGTCATAAAATAACTATCCCATAACCATTAGTAACAATAAACTTTTCTACCACCTTCAAGAATGGAATTAGATTATAAAATATTACTCATGACTCGTTCATAGAAAACAGTGTTTTGGTCGTTAAAAAAGTAATAAATAAAAACAAAGAGGAACCTTTTTAATGCCCAAGTTCATGGCAGGTTAAATAATTTAATTTATGCGACGTAGTCCGTAGTAGTTTTCGTGCAAAAAGGGATGGATATTAAAAAGAATTTGCTTGCACGACGAGATATAATATATGAGTTGAAATAAAATCTAGCAGTGACCATTTATTGAGGAGCCCTGTTATTAAAATGTAGAGCGACGGTGCGTCAGGACCGCGGCGACTCCGCGCCGGCTGCGGCCACGACACAATCTGATTTATGCCCCGACCAGCAGTATTTTATTCGTCGGGCGCCTCAAGAAAACTATAAGTTTCCGTTCGGCAGGACCAGGGGAGTAGCCCAGTAAATATTGTCTCCGCTCGCTGCATCAATACAGACAGATATCTATATTTATTACGCTACTTTGTAAGATAATTTAGTAATGGATCGGGATCATTACATTTTCATTCAGTAAATATTTTCCATACATTTATTTGGAATCCATGGTACACATTTTTCTACCTACGTCAATAGTTTTAGAAAAAATAGTACTTATTGTTTATGATGACACACTAACGTGCTGAGTAACTTATTAAAAGTAGTATATACATATAGTTTTTTTTTTGTATATTTTTTTTATTTTATCTATAAACAATAATGTAATACACATACGATCTTTATTTTAATAATTCCAAATTGCAATTCCAAATTAGGTAGGTACATATATCTATGAAACATCACTGCAGAACAATATTCTATGGCCATAATACATCATTCCAACGACAACAAAATTGTTCCTTTTGTACTGTTCTTTGCAGTTGCAAAATATAAGTATATGTTAAAATTTTAAATCCTTCCTTGGTTTCTTGGTATTTTATCTGAATCGGTTCAATTAAAGCGTGAATAACCAACAGACATACAGAGAAAGCTGCATCTATAACATATAAGTGTGGCTTCTCATTTTAATTGTATTAAAAATGTGTTTTTTTTGTAGAGACCTAGTATCGCCTACATTTGTTACACATAGTAAAGGCTGTATATTCACTATACGGTTGTTAAGTACCTACCTCAACTATAGAGGTAAGAATAACGTGTGCAAGTCACTGTAAATGAAGGCAATTTGTCGCTCCTAGCAAGCTGATAGGGTTGCTCACAGTTTCACCCTTTCTTAACTACAATGTGAAATAAAAGCTACACTTCTATACTAATACTACAATGCTGAAACTTTTGGCGCCAATCTTCTTATTTGACAAATTCTTGCACCATCAGGTAGGTAGGTTATTTATTGAGGAAGGCTATAGGCTACTTTTTAATCTACTTCTAAAATGTAAATCACGCAAGCTTGGCTAAAACGGAAAAGCTAGTTAAAATAAGCTAGTTGAGGGTGTTGATTTGATGCAGTGCTATCTCACGTCAACCCTTTAGTGTCCTACTGATGAGCACGGGTCTTCTCTCAATTATCTTACGAGATAAGAGAGTTTAGAACTTAATCCACACACGTTAGCCAAGTGCGAGTTAGTGGATGTCACATGTTCTCGAACGATTAGTTTTTAGACATACCGGTTTTCTCACGATATTTTCCTTTACTAATATTGAGCGGCGATGAAACAATTCACACAAAGATGTGTGGTCACGACTGGGAATCGAACATTATATTTCTAAGGCGAGGCCCGTACCGCTGCTCCACCGCAGCTCCAGTGCTTTCTAATTCATATTAATTCTAACATTCAGTACTTTTACAGCGTGCCAACTTTGACCTAACACAAAAAACGAGTAGGTATCACTACAAATTTAATGATTGTAAAACTTTTTCAACGGAACATAGCGCGACTCATGCCTGTATTACCTACACGAAGTTTTGAACAAAGCTATATCACACACATTATATCCTATGTTTAGGTCCCTAACCTAATAGCGAGAGAGCCTACTGCTGTGCATTAGGCACAATTCCTGACTTGGAGTTGCTGCTAAACTTTTTCTAAGTATTTATTAAAGAAGTATTTTTGCTTAACCCGAAGTTTGAACACAGAACCTCGCAGATATTTAGCGAACACACCTATTACTGGATCAAAAAGCAATTGGGATAAATTAAAATGCTAGTTACTTTCAAATGAGCATCAAAATTCGAGTCCACCCGAGGAGCGATGGCAGCGCTAATGAGTTGTCACTGTCACGTGGACCCGCCCCCTACAGCCGTCATGGCACTGATTGACGCAGCAACCCTGATTACTGTAATTTATCCAATTCTTGTGATGTATTTAGATACATAACTGTAGAATCTTACTCTAACATAGTATTATACTATCTGTGCTCTAACTTAATAGCATGTATTTCAAGATATCGCCATTATGTCCTAGAAAATCATTATTTAATCATAGTTTTTCTTTCGTAAATCTTACAAATTAATAAAATGAAAATCATTTCAAGTATCAGTAACCTACATCATAACACAATAAATAAAACAATTAAATATTTTGATAACGGAAAGTCAATTTAAGTGAGGCGCCCTCATCCGTCTTAAGTTTTTCGACGTATATCTATAAAAATTGTCAAATAGATTATAATCTCATCAAATATGCATGCACTAATAATACATAATTGGATTAGCTAAATACCTAAAGTGTGTATGATAAGAAATATTATAGATCTTTTTTTCATATAAAAGCGCTAAAAAGTCGCATTATTCCCAGCAAACCCTTTCATTTGATGCCATGTTATTATAGGACTTAGTGAGTAATCAAAATAAGTAGTCCGCCATCTTGGGTGTTTCGCCATGTTGGATTTAGAATGACGAAGCACTGCTAACCAATTGTATTTTTATTGAAACTAAATTTAAGATTATTGAGATTCAGCTCAACAGATTGAAAATATCTAACTAACATACATTGCTAGTTGATCAAAAGCTTGTAATTATGACAAGATAGGTTTTAAATTGCTAGAACCTACTTGACTTGATACAATAACAAGATTATTATTATTATTATTTGATGTATCTACTAAAGGAGTACCTATTCGTGTGATGTTATTCATTCGCATAAACCACTTTTTTGTAATTTTAAAGGCATTTTAGTCATAAACAACAGCTATAACAGAGGTTAGAGTGTCATTCACCTCAGATCAGACACACTTACCTAAATAAAACATTCATATTTTGCAATAACGATGAAACATTGCAATCGATATTTATGCTGCAGTTTGCAATTATTTATTAAAAGTAAGCAAAACATAAAATTAATACATAATTTTATAATTCAATAATAATAAAGATAAAGACAATTTTGAAGTCATATTAAATAATAAGTGGGTAGGTACTAACTAGTATAATCAGTAGGTTAAGTATAGGTACCTAAGGTAAGAAATAACGCAATTGTCTTACAACTATTATGGTATGACAACGTAATATGTACTTACACAAAACATTCACGCCTGTATTTCCTGAAAATGTAGATGGAGGTAAATATCGCTCACATATTGCCCATACATAATAGGACGAGCTTATTACGAGAAGTATTCGAAAGAAACAAAATACCGGGTTAAAAGTAGGTACCTACATTATATGTTAATCCAAATAATAGACAACTTTTATTAAATGTCACACACCACTGAATTTACGTCCGTGCCTTTTTAATCATTACTATGCTAGTTTTCTCCCTGATGTGGTCGGGAGTCTATGATTTTTAGTCTTTTGGTTTCCCTGATATTGTCGGGAGGCTGTAGTCAGTTGTAATTTATTTTGCGATTTGTTTGTCTTCCTGATATTATAAGGACCCTGTCATCTTTTTGAGTAAGCAATTGTCTCAATAATAGTCTATTTGCATGCAAAATCCGTTAAAACATTAATTCTTAAAAGAATAAGAAACATCTATAAGTACAATCCGCACAGCAAACTGTGATCGGTGCAAATCATAAATTTGAAGAAGGAAGTAGGAAGTTTACCTCTAGGGTTTGTATCTTTGTACCAATTTCATAATATCTAAACAAATTATTCTTAATATTTTTTTCTTTTATTCATCAATAAATTATTCTATGTTGAAGTGTATCTGAAAATTAAATGACCATGAAGCCACTAACGTTTATTTGATCGTTACACCCATTATACTCCTCGCCGCGATCACGGTGGGTCATTAGTGTTCAATTGTTTTGCGTTTTGCGCAACGGTGCCGGCATTTCGTCCAATAAAGCCGGTGCCATTACCACTCGGTAGGTGTGCCCTCAGCCCTATCTGACCGCACGCTGATTGAACACTTGTTTCGCGATCATTTATCTCTAATCTTGGATATGGTTAAACGCACAGTTAAACGCTTGACTGAGTATGCAAGTTTAAATACTTATTATAACGCATCTAAAGGCTCAATAAATACGATTAAAGACGTAAAATTTAATTAATATTTTCAATTTTCCATTTTCACAAATGTCGTCGCGAAATGTCGCGATTATGCATGATAGTATAAAGTAACTGCGAGAAGTATACTCGCAATCTTTGTGTGAATTTTAACATCGCCACTGCTCAATATCGGTGAAGGAAAACATCTTGAGGAAACCGGTATATCTAAGATCTAATCATTCAAGGTCATGTGACTTTCACCAACCCGCACTTGGCTAGCGTGTGTGAATTAGGGCCTAAACTCTCTCAAATCGTAGGATAGTTGAGAGAAGACCTGTCCCCAGTAGTGGGACACTAAAAAGGGTTGAATGGACCCATCACAAAATAAAGTCTCTCATTAAGTTCGCGGTGATCTCAGAAAGTATTAAACGGATTTTCGTACTGTCTTTATTAATGCACAGAAAGTTTATACTCCCATGCCTCAAAGAGCACGTTAAGGCGTCGGTCCTGCGCTTGATCTTTTACCGGTCCTGTCGGCTTCAGTCCAACCGGGATCGTGAGTAGAGGGAATAGAAAGTGTATTTCAGTTTGCGCACACACATGCACTATAGTATCTATCTGCAGCGTACCTGGCTAGTCAGCTTAAACAGGCCCCTGTAGCTGTAAAACGGTTACGAGAGATTAAACAACTTACCCACTTAGTCTAATACGTTGCTTGAACCCGTTTGTTTAATCCTATCGTACATTACGTAATCTTATTGTGTAAGTAGGTAACAACTCGTAAGCATTGTTTGCTTTAGACATTTATCTCTAATAGACAAATGTAGAAAAAAAACGGCGAATGTCGATTGAAAACTAGTTGTCGTAGTCTCAGTAGGTAGGCGTTAGAGATAAGTCCACCTCTCAACGCATGAAATGCAACGATTAGTCTATTCTGTTGCAATCGACATAATATGTCAATTTCATTAGTTTTCTATCGACATTCGTCATGTTTTTACAACATTTGTCTATTAGTGACAAATGTCTAATGTGCAAGGATCGCGGCCTACTCTTCTACGAATTGATATAAACATAATTTATTTAACAGCTATTAGGTATCTGCGTTTACAAATACAAAATTGTCATTGAAGTTTAACTTCCCCCTTTTTTTCACCTATGTTTTTTTTCTAGTAATTTTCTGTAATCAGCTGAGAATGCTCTGTCATTCTCTATAACGTTATAATAATAGGTTTATAGAACTGTTTAGCGCTAAAATGCGTTTATGAATGCCATTTTTCATAAATTTTACTAAAGTACTCTTTAGCCTTTAGATGTGTTATAAGTTTTATGAAATATACCAGCTTTCTGACCGCGGCTCCGCCAGCGGGTTTTTCGAATATCGCACTAAACCATTAACCTCTTTGTGCACAGTCGGATAAAACCTGTCTTATGTCCTTCCCCGTGTCTCATACTATATCCATACCAAATTTCTACCAAATCGATTAGTTAGTTTTGACGGGAAAGCGCAACAGACATAGGTACATAGTTACTTTGGCATTTTTAATAGAGGTTTATGTGAAAGATTACAAAAACATGATTCATCTTAATCGTGATAACATACCTGAACATACATGCATGAACTGTATTAACAGAAAGTGTAGGCAGAGGTAAATATCAGCGACTTTTCCCTGGCTATGTTTAGATCCCATACGTTATTACGTATTATCGCCCCCTATTGGGGGCGAGCCTATTCAGCCTATTGCCCTTCATCGGGAACAATTCCAAACAATTCCAAATAAAAGCTGCAACTAAGATTGTCTAAGTATGTTAGAAAAGTCTTTTTTGTAACCCGGGACCTCAACGCTTACCACTGGACCAGTGATCGTCTTAAAATGTGGATTATACAAAACTGTAGATCATCAGCAGTGGGAAGTCTGCAAAAGGGAAGCCGGCGCAAAACACAAGCACAAAACACTTTCCAAACTGAAAGCTGCAACTAAGATTGTATATGTATGTTATACTATTCTTTTTTGTAACCCGGGACCTCGACGCTTACCACTGGACCAGAGATTCTCTTAAAATGTGGATTATACAAAACTGTGGATTATTAGCAGTGGGAAGTCTGCAAAAGGGAAGCCGGAGCAAAAAAGTTCTTACTTAAGAAAATATTACTTAATATATAAATTGGTGCTATACTTATTTTTGTTGCTATTTAAAACTTTTAGGCGTTCCATAATATATTATTAAGTAGGTACGAGATATTGACAATTATCTAAAGGGAAGCCGATGAAAATCGGCTTGTATGAACTCTTCGCCACTTTTAGGTAGTCCATTTGTGATTCTACACAGCTGTTAGCATGACAGCTGTAAGATAGCATGAGTAAAATAATATACTATTTACCCCTACCTCTTAACGTAATAAAACAGTTCAACAAGGTTTTTACATATAGCTAGTATAGTATTAAGTATAATAATATTATCTGTGATACTACTAATACTAGTCACGAAATTACTATTCAAGACATTAGGTATCTTCTTTCCGATATTTTCTTTCTTATCTTATAACTTGTTTATTCTGAAATAGGCTTGTACTTGACTTCATCTTGCCTGATGTAAAGCAATGTTATAATCTATGAAGGAACTCGTACGCCAAATATTCCAATTCACGGTCAGTCGGAAAACTAGTACTTAAATAATTATGATTAAAATTTTTAATGTAACTTTTGCCCTGTCTAAAAACCATCTCAGATTTTAAATAAAGAAAAAGATGCAACAAACTTGTATGGACCTCGACTGACACGCACGTCAAACTTGTTACACCCCTCTTTTTCATCGGTGGTTATAAAATCAGAACAACATTGTAAGACTAAGATACTCTGTAGTACTTATAATCTTCGGCTAATAATAAACATCATAAGCCCGTAAGGCACCGGCCACCGGATACATGTGTCGATAAGCCGCACTCACAAAACCTTAGGTCCATTGTAAAGTACCTACTTACCTACAAACTTAGGTACTTACTAAATTAGGTATTCTAGAGATAGGATTTTTAGGTACCAAATAAAATAGAAAAAAAAACAATAATAAAACAATTTTTTCTACCAATTCAGCTTTAATGTCATGGATATCAATATCCATGACATTAAAGCCTCATTACGATTTGTCAATCGGTACAGTAAGTTACATTAGGCCACATATTATAGATTTCAATACCCTTGGTAAGAAGAGGTCATACACTACGGTCTACCAGAGACGCCTGCAGGTAGACCCATGTCGTGGTGTGTATGGGGGACTCCGGTTTACCAGAGAGATCTTTACATAGATTTTTGAATTTGCTTCGTTCGTCTGCGCAGGTCGTTGCCATACATTTTCCGGACTACCTACACAGGTATACTTCTCGGGTAAATCGTAGCCTGTATGGCTGATATTAGAGGTAGTAGGTAGTTACTTAGACAATTCAGCGTATTCAAAAGAATAACAGTGTAAAAGAATCTAAACAAATAAGTATAAGTATTGTCTATAGTATTATATTTTAAGTGGTATTGTTTTAAAGAAATTGACAAGAGCGACAGCGTCTCCTGTTAAGCGCATTATCAAATATTTTACGTAATAAACTTTTACTAAACTCACTAATCTAATAACTACGGTTGACAATAACTACGGCTGACCATAATTAGGGCAGGATTATGTAACTAACTACATAATCTTACTTTAGTTACGGTTAGCTACTAGTTAGGTTTTTAACTATTTATCTTCCAATAAAACAAGTTTTGTCTTAAGTTTTAAACTCAGATCATCGAAATTCCTTCTGGGCGGTTGGCTGCTTTGTAGTTTTAACTAATATAAGATAATATCTGTAATTGTATTGTTTTGCTCTTAATTTGGTTTGGTAACACTAATGTTATGAAACTCTCACCTTGGGTTTGTGCAACGCGATCCGCCGCCGCGTTGTTTTCGTGAACACGACACCAACGTGAGCTTCGTCGCAGCGTGTGACTATTTTATGGTCCTGTTAATATTAATACCTACAACATTCTTTATGTAGATTGTAGATTGTAGCGGGCTTGGATTTCCGCAACTCGACGTCAGTTATGCGCCTATTTTGCGTAGTGGTCTGGCGTAACTACTGCCAGCCCAGCTCCAGGAGGAACTCTAGCAGACTTTTCACGTTGCCGACGGCTTCCTGAAGCGACCTCGGCGACCCGAGGTGTTCAGCCCGGTATTTTGCCAGTCCTGGACCATATAGGATCACGTGGACGGCTGTTTCTTCTGCCTCCATGCAGACCCTGCACAGAGGACTGTCCGTCTATAGGTTTTTAGTATAGGTTTTGTTTTAACTTATGGTATCTATTATCCTGTGAAAATATCCGTCCATTCTTCAGTTGAGCTTGAATAAAAATATGAGATTTGTAACGAAACTTTCTCTGTCAGAAAACCAAAGTAATCCACATAAACTAGTTATTTAACTAACAAGCTGAAGTGATTAAGGACAAGGCGTATGCCTCAGAAACTCAGAACTATGCACGCCATGCACCTTCCAAGTCGAGAGAAGAGATGTAGCAGATATCAGCCTCGTATTGCGAGATGGAATAAGCATGAGATACTCGTAAAGAAGAGTAGTTATGTAGCATGTCGTGTTCGATAACTCGTTTAGCTGAGGCATGTATCCAGATGGCCTGTATGATGATAATAAGACCCATCTTTTGAGAATGTACTATAAGGCATCTGTGTAGGTACGTACTACGCGCTTAGAAGCTTGAGAATAATAAAAGTAGGTGACTTGTGACGCCATTCAAACTACGCAACCCGGCCGAGGTCGCTCTGCCGGAAGGCTTGCGGACAAATTGTCACGTCAGACAATACAACAATGACAATGTTGGGACCATGTCAGTACCTACCTACCTACTGTATAAAGCTCCACGAACGTATAATAAAATATTTCTAACCTATCTTCTAAAATATTAGGTATGTCCTACCTTTGAAACAAAGTGACTATCGTTAAAATCTTCCCACGTAGGTACTTATATAATATAAATAAAGAAGGTTCGAGTCCACAATTTGCACCAACCTATGCGAAGCGAAGCAGGTGTGGGTTTTAATAAGCCTGCCTGTTACTAACATCCGAGTCTATCTTCACTTCAACCCTTTTTAATGACCCATATGACATACTGGGCACGTGTCTTCACTGAACTATCTCTAGGAGTTGAGAGAGTTTAGACCTTAATCCACACACGCTGGCAAGTGGGTGTTATCACATGCCTTCGAATAACTAGTTCTTAGATATGCCGGTTTCCTCACGATGTTTTCCCTCGCCGGTATAGAGCAGCGGCGATGAAATAATTCACACAAAGATGTGAGGGCACGACCGAGGATCGAACCCGCGACCTTATATTTCAAAAGCGTGGCCGATACCACTACGCCACCGGTGCCCTGAGTCTATCTAAAAGTACTTAATCATCAAATTGAATTCCACATAACATTATCACAAAATAAAATTCTAATTGTTATTGCCTGGATTGTTTCGAAACGTCAGTCACGCTTCCTAGAATATGGCAAGCAGCGCTGGCAACAGGATGTCGCCTGTAGGTAATTTGATCCCGGTGTGGCGAAGTACCTGGGTACCTACCTAATGTTACATTGTTTCATATAGATATTCTCATATACGTACCTAAATGTTTACACATAATATGTAACAAAGTAGTCTGTGTGCTTATGGCTTTTAGTTATTTCTCCGTAACCACCTACCCCGTTACAAAGAAATAACCTACCTAGTCGATAGAGTTACGATTTTTTCGCTACAATCTTAAATACAAAATTACTCTTTAATTAATTTATCCACCAAATAGGTACTGAAAGAAGGGACTACTTTTTGTATCCATAGTGCTCAGGTTTTAAAAAGTATTTGCATATACAGTGTGAAGTACATCTATCTAGTATAGAGAGAGGGAAGTGAACATTGGTGCGCGACACCAGCAGGTGCGGCCGCGTCTCTCGGTTCGTTTGACGACAATCGTGTTTGCGGCGGAGCCCTGCAGCGTTGACGAGTCGTGCACGGGCGCACTTCACTACCATCTACTAACATGGAGACGGAATTTTTTTACAATCCAAAATGTCATGATCTACTAAACCACTATATTCTGGTTTGAAAACTGGTAGCTCAGATCTACTAGTTACTATCTACTTAGTCTACTTAGCACCAAATCTCCAAAGTTAGTTAGTTAGACTCTTATCATATTTTGTTCAACACTGAAAGCTAACAGGATCTGTAATTTATATTATATTCTGGGACATTAACACACACGGTCATCTGTTCCCAAACGAAGCAAAGTTTGTGTTATGGAAACCAGATAACTGGTACATATACATAAATACTATCTACTTTTCTTTTGTAAATATATACTTGAAATAGATATTTACACCCAGACTCGATGCAAACAGACATGTTCATCTCAAAAGTGTTTGTCTCGGGTGGAAATCGATCCCACGACCTGCGGCGTGAAAAGCTAACTGTATCTTGCCGACCACGTCACCGGCCCGTCTGTTACAGACGGTACCGCGAAAACCGATTTTTTTCATAAAATTCTTACCGACTCAAGTTTAACGTATAACTTCATTATATGAATAAAGAATATGTATTAATAACATTTTATTTGATTTATTCGGAATTTTACTCAATATCGATTGATATTAGTAAGTAGGTATCGTTTCATCCTTACCTACACCAACGGATTATACAACCTTGAGCGCTACAAAACAAGTTTTTCTCAAATAAAATTATTATTCATACTTACGCTGCAGTGTGAAACGGTATATCATCAAAGTTTCATTCCACACTATTTAACCTGATGGGAAAGCAGTGTCTTTGATGCGGCTCCTGCGACGCGTTAAACAAGAGTCGAAAAAGTGCGGGGCGCCATCACCGCACCGCACGGGGGCGGCATAATTCAGTTAAATCACGTACGTATTCAAAAGAGCTTCTCTTGCGGCTTTGTAGTAACACCTCATGAGTACTTCAGCGATCTATCTATGTAACGCTTTGACCAAAAGTTCTAGTAGGAGGAGGCGAACCCATTTTCACTTATTTTTGACCAATTGAAAAAGTATTGGAAATGTCCAAGCCATGAGCTATGACATGGCTTTGTAAATGTTACCTATTTGGCTTTAGCCGGGGAAGACAGCTTAAATTTACTGAATAAATGTTGACTAAGGACTTAACTATGTACTACTACATTATTACGACACAAAAACCAGAACAATGCATTCACATTGAGGTAGAAACTTTATTGTTATGAAATTGAACGGATGAAAATATGATCCCGAAATCCAACAAATAAAATTCCAATTACACAGGGAAAGAAATGACATATTCGGTTTGCTCAAATCCTTAAAACGTCATCCAGATATCCATTACATGTCTATTAAATCTTACGACATATATTTGTGGGGCTCAGCAGTGTTCCCCTCGCAAACACGGCGCCGATTACGTACTCGGCCGACCGAAGTAAACGAATATAAAACACATGCGGGAAGACGAATGCAAAATGTGCTCGTCAAAATTTTGCATAGGTAAACAGAAGAATCACCCCTTTAGCGGTTACAAGAACAGTGCCAGCTATACTCAAATATTTGCTTGCTGTCTGTAGTATACACGCAAATAATGTACATACTTCTCAAAATACTAAGTTCATTGCTCTAATCAAGAAAGTTAATTCGTGCATCAACTCTATGCATCAATTTCTTCTCCCAGTACATAATATGTTCTCCTGGAATGCTTTTAGATCAAGCGGACGTAGGTAGGTAGTAGTATGCGGAAGCTAGTCTAGTAAGCTCTACATTACACAACAATAAGTAAGATACTCGTAATAATGTAAAGTAGCTGCTCTCCTCGTCTCATCCTCCGTTTCCCTTAGTCACAGTAGTCTTATTAGTTATTATTGCTGTCTTCTTTTGTCTCTAATAAGCGAAAACCTTTGTAATAGAAGATTTAAGTCTTAATAACCTAAAGTCTCGGGTAGGAGCGTTTGATCTATTAACTAGCTGATGACTAGGTAAGATCAGTGTGGTGTGAGCAATGTAAGCGTGACTGACAACGTGACATAATATTGTGGTGATGTCAACAATACCACGTGGTGTGGAACTAACGAAAACCTGACCTACAAAGCTAATTTGAAGGACATCGAGAAAAGGAGAGTGACCTGACACAGCAGCGTCTAAAGTGATGAGTAGCGCGTGGCCGGCGCGGCGCGGCGCGGGCTCGCCGGGCTAAGGAACGACCTATCGATTGGCAATAGTGCCGCGCCAGCGATCCGGCCGCGCCCCGCGCACCCAACGCGCCGCCCGTCCTGCGCTGGAGGTACTTATGCTACATCTAGCTCTCTTTTCACTCGGAAAATTTCCTATGAAAAAACACTTTCAGCTAATTATACCGTTTTATGAAACACTTAAACAGTTGTTATAAAAAAATTGACACAGTTCTCCATGTTTTGCCGTCACATGGGCATGCAAAATCTTTAGTGGGTAGGTATTACATACATACAAAAAAAACAAGAGGTTTATTATTAAATTATTAGAAATGTCCACCAGGAATATCAAGCTAGAAAAACTCAAAATGTCGCAAAAATAATAATGTTAATGTCAATTTAAAACAATAAATACCTAGGTAGGTTACATTGCAAAATACATTACAGACTTTTACAGACTTTAACCTTCTGTAGAAATATATTGAATTTACTATGGCTGTAAATAAAAAAAGAACTTCAGAATATAGATCGTAGCGTAGCATCGTGGCAACGACCCTGGACGGATGCTTGCGTCGTCAGCCCCCGTCAGCACAGCAGCTGTTGTAAGCCCTCGTCAGCATTGCACCCGTCAGCAACCGGACTGATTATCCGCACAGCTGTTGTATTCTAACAATGTGGCTCGTACGATCAACATAACGCATATAATAGCTCGCACTTCTGTTTAGGAAGGCTTTATGGTATCTACAGGTAGCACTAGGTTACTACGATTAATTTAATGTACCGTACACTACAAAATCGTTTATATTACCTACAACCTCCATCACCACTTATGTCACCTGTTCACAAAATTAGCTATAAAACGTAAAAAACGTAATCAGTACAAACAATGAAGCTGACACTTAACCGTTCGTAGCGTCGACCTAGTGCGGGAGTATCGACCGGCGACCCTGCAAGCTGGCGACTGCTGGCTCAGCTCCGCGCCCCTACTTCATCAGCCCTTTTCGTGTATCTGCTTCCACTGTACAATAACAAGTATCATGAATAATATTTTCACGGTATTCATGTTGAATGGATGATGTTTAGTAGTCTTTCACAAGAAAACTTTTATTATTAGGTACAGAATACCCGGTCATTAGGTATGCTCCGTTTGGGGGGGTTTTGATATTTCGCGTTAGTTAAGTCCTGCGTGGGCATCTTTTCAATGTTATCAAATAGATTAACACTTCTTTTCTGATTCAGATTTGTAATATTTTTTTATCAAGAGGTACGTACACCGGGAGGTCTTTGTAAGTCAACGCTCTGGAGTCTCACATACCTACTGTGTCACGCCCTGATGCATTACGACTTATAAAAGATATTATACCACATATATAAGATAAGAAATTAAAAAATATGTATGTTTTTCTTTTCAAGGATGATCGAGCCGTTATAGGTATATAGGTACTTATCTATTTATTTATAGCCATTTAATTTAGATGCTGTTGCTGTGGCACTATAATTCCAAGGACAAATTTCAGAAAACTGAATGTCACCAAAACAAACAGTACACTTGAAAATCTGATAGGTTACAGTTTTAACCAAGGTGGATCATTTGGCAGGAACTCACGATAACCACATTTACACATTTTGCAGATAGGAATATCAAGCAAGTAGCCGTAAAATTTGATAACGTCTAAAAATGGAAAGTATGGAATGGTGACGTCACAGCTAGCAGTCGACCTTGCTACTAGAAAAATGTGCCGCGTCGGGGTGCTGGCTCATCACAACGCGGCCGTCGCTCCCTACCTGACGCTGCTAATGTTCGGAAACACCACAAACCATCTTTATAGAGAGTACGAACTGCATAGTTCGTTATTTACATAGTTAATTTTCTGTACTTTGAATGCGACCTTTACTTTGTCGACAGTAGGTAAACAGTTTGTTGTTATTTTTATGATCATAATAAGTTATGTATTAGTTAACTAAGATGTTTTTTGTTTATCTACTCATAATCTACGAAATGTTAACGATGATAAAGCAGTTTGGCAAAGCCTCTACTGAATTCCTAATACATACAAGAATAAATGAATATGTACTCATAAATATCAATGTATAGTCAAGTCGCCAAAAATCCTAGTTCAAAATGCAGTCCAATGGTATGGTAGATATAATGTGCCATACATTATTATGATTTACCTACATACGCCTACAAAATGGGCCATTACAATGGCCGGGGCCACAGTAACAATGGCCATAATTCTCCTCGACTTCATTAACAGGCCTCCATTTGCATGGCAGCATGTACTTACGTATCTATAGGTCTGTAAACCATCCGAAAGATAGAAGAGGAGCACGGACGTACTAGTACTTCCAGAACGTACTATAACGAGTCCTTAAACGGGCCAGGATTTTCGTTCAGGGAATACATTTTATACAAAAATGAACCTTAAAACCAGAAAGTAAGGGTATCTGGCTTATTTGGCAGTGGAAAATTAGTGTTTGTGGTTATCGGGTGTAGGCGGCGCGATGGCCTCGACAAGGGGCGTGGCGGTAAAGTGCACGCCCTATCGTGTCTCTCTCCGCTCTACGAAACATTGCGTTGCTACGAGCGAGATTATGCTACGAATGTAAGGCTACGCATTATAAAATATTTTTGAATTAAATAAGTAAGTAGATACTATAATAATAATACTTTAAAAGTTTATATAATGTTATCAAAAATACTAAATACACTTAGGTATCGAAAGTCTAGGCATTTTAGGTATTTTTTAATAATTACACAGTATTAGATATTCTTACTCTATCGACCCTTAAGAAAGTAAAAATAACTGAACATGGTTGTATAGAAATTAAATTTACTTTCGATTGTACAATACTTTTGTACTTGATCATTACATACTAATGGAAAGAAAGTAACGGAACGCAATGCTTGTAAATTACGAGCATTAAACTATTTAGCCTAAGTGTGTGTTTCTTGTAGAGTCCATGAGATTTCATTTAAAGACTCATCTTTTAATCTACTCTCATAATAAGTTCTGATTATAAGACTTTTCAACAACCAAACAACAATAAAATATTAGTTATACAAAACACACTTATCTTCATATAAACGAACATTACACCTCAATACATCCGTCTCACTTATTGGCATTTGCTTTGCCATCAAAGAACCTGACGCCTACACAACGCCAAGCATTTCTAATAACAAATTAGTATCAAGTTACAAACATCGCCGTGTGACGCTTGTGTAAACTAATGTACTGAATACTGCAACTATGTTGTTATCGATAGTCACTTGTTATAATAATCTGTGCGACTTGAGCGCCGGAACAGGCTAGGTACCTCCGTAGTGCTCTCGTGAGAGTCAGGTTTCTTGTAACTAGAAACAGAAATAATCAAGTAGGTAGGTACCTAGATTTTATTGGTAGGAGTACTGACGACCGCTATACTTGACTTTGGATTCCAATTAAACCCTCATCATCGAACTATCTAATTATAGTCCACCGCTGGACGTATGTAGGCCTATAAGCGCTTTTTCACCCTGTCTCCGGCTTGGCGCATCCAGCTGCCGTTGGCTATTTTTCTCCACTATAAAACTCGCTCACTCCAACGGTTATCGGTTCTTCGACAGATATAACCAGCCCATGCCCACTTCCGCTAGTTAAACCTTTGCCCTATGTCGATAACTTTAGTTACGTGCCAGATAACCTCATTGCGGATTTTAACCTTCAAAGAAACGTCAAGCATAGCGCGCTCCATTGCCCTCTGAGCGATTTTAGATTGATGGACCAGCAGTATTATGAGTGTCCACGCTTCAGCACCGTAGGTCATAACTGGTTAAAAGCACTGGTCAAAGACTTCAGTCTTTGGGCAATGTGGTAGAGGTGACGTTGAGACTCGAAGTGGATTCCTAAATACTACCCAGATCAAAGGAATCCCACCCTTGTGCTTCTTGTAGTTGTTACTGCCTAATTGAATAATCTGGCCAATCTCAACATTATATTAATTCAATCTGTTACAATTATTCACTGCAACCCTTTTTAGTGTCCTACAGGTGGGCACGGGTATATAATATAAGGTCACGGTTTCGATTCCCAGTCGTTCCCACACATCTTTGTGTGAATTGTTTCATCGCCGCTGCTCAATATCGGTGAAGGAATACGTCGTCTATGAACATGTCTAAGAACTAATCACTCGGGAACATGTGTCATCCCTAACCCGTACTTGGTCAGCGTGTGTGGATCAAGGCCTAGACTCTCTCAACTATCTTACGAGTTGAAAGACTTTAGGCCCTAATCCACACACGCTGTACAAGTGTGGGTCCAGGGCTAGGTATTAGGGTGGATCGAAAAAAAAAATTTTTTATTTTTTTCTTAGCATGGGGGTAGAATTTGTAGTTTATAAAAAAAAAAACGTTTTTCAAAAAAAAAAAAATTTTTCGCAACATTTAGAGGTAGCCCACTCGTTTTTTAATAAAATAATGGATCAAATGGACTTATTCTAATTCTGGCTTTCAAAAAGACATTCCACGCTGTGGAATGTCTTTTTGAAAGCCAAATGGAAATCAGAAGTCAAAAAAAATTTTTTCCTATTATTTTCGTAACTTTAGCGAAAAATAAAGAATTAAGCAGCCCTTTTTTCTGTATTGAAATAAAAGGTAAGTGAAAAAAAATCATATTCAATTATTTTTTCATGTTTTCCACGATTTTTGACAGAAAAAAATGTTTTTTGCTAGAATAAGTCCATTTGATCCATTATTTTATTAAAAAACGAGTGGGCTACCTCTAAATGTTGCATAAAAAAATTTTTTTTTTTTGAAAAACGTTTTTTTTATAAGCTACAAATTCTACCCCCATGCTAAGAAAAAAATAAAAAAATTTTTTTTTCGATCCACC
The DNA here is from genome assembly GCA_936450015.1 of Meganola albula. Classification (NCBI taxonomy): domain Eukaryota; kingdom Metazoa; phylum Arthropoda; class Insecta; order Lepidoptera; family Nolidae; genus Meganola; species Meganola albula. Next base: position 7,981,883 of record OW388144.1, on the reverse strand, counting down.
CTACTAGGTATGCCAGTTTCCTGACGATGTTTTCCTTCACCGATATTGAGCGAGCCGGTGCAGCGATGCTCACAGGACATGCTTACTGGACATGTATCATCAGACCAGCGTGTATGTAGATAAAAGGTTTACTGGTGTTGGGTCGGCTTTTTGGAGATTCACTGCACGCATCCGTAGGTCCCACGTGACCCGAAACGTGAAGCTGGTGCTATGGGCTATACTCATTGATAGACTATATCGACGGCTTAGATTAAAAATCTTGTAACTGTAAAAGACGTAACTTTTCAGAAGGAAAAAAAGAACTACACACAGCTGCGTTTACCATTTACAGACTGCAAGTGCAGCATCTTCATCTTACCACAAAATTATACTTCGTTATTAATAACGTACTCAGTTACGGACAGAGTATACCTAACTATTTATTATTAAACAGGTATAAAATAACTTTGGTCTCACATTTAGACCAAAGAAAACCCATGCCCAGGTAAGGAAAGGTGAATACCGGCTAACAGCGATTAGCTTCGACCGCGTGTAGCCGACTTTCATACTTTCAGTCTTAATTAAATAAATATATTACTTCTAGTTACAAAATAACTCAATAAATTATTTATTACCTAGATATTTTGTGCAAACGTATAAAATCTAAGTATCTCGTGTGCGTCACGTTTGTCACACAGTCACCACATTCACAGCCACGTGACAGAAAGGAAGTCACTTTCCAGGTAACTACTATAAGTAAGTACCTATCTATTAACAACCAAGCACTACCTTTAAAGGTCAAAAAGGGCTACACCATAGGCGTATAGGTAATGTTAGGTACTATTATAAATGACAGGACGACACAAGACAGCACGTTCTCTAATGCAAATTACTTTGCATGTGTGCCATCACTACAGATCATCCAAATCATCAACTCTCTTCCGCGGTTGGCTGTTCGGTACCTATCCATCATTAAACAACCCATACAAAGATAAGTTAAATTTCGTCATGTGACACTACGTTGTCAGGTGGTCTTTACGGAATTGTTCTGTAGGTACCCTAAGTACCTACGCGTTGTCAATCCAAAAAATTCTCTTCTAATACAATCATGCACCTGTCAGGATGTTATGTTAAAATGCAAAAAAGATCGCATTTTGACAAGTTCAAGATAGTAGATACCTAAACGTTTTTTTTTGGTATTGACGAACCTGTTACTAGATGAACAGACACTTTCAGTTACCTTACGCTGCATCATCATCTTAGGGCTGCAGAGGTAAGTACTTAAACTCATAATAGATTCAGAAAAGAGATGCATGGTACCAACGGTACGGTAGTAGTGGGAGGAACCATAAAGGATTTCCCCCTGGTACAAAACTAAGTAGGTTTATACAATAATAAAAGACAATTTATTTTATTAATGCATCAATCATAGCGTTAATTTGTTATTACCTTCCTACTGTCAGTCGACCTCATTCCCGCTACTGTTTTGCAATCGATTTTGCTTTGACGTTCTTGATAACTTGAATATTGCACAATCGTAATTATTATTAAATATCCACACTAAGTCATTGTACTCGTACGTATTTAAAAAAATATTTTATATACTTAGTAAATTATCGACCATTAAAGAGAGTAAGTAGTAGATATCCTTGTTTAATATCCCAGAGCTGGGAAAGCCTTCTCTCAAAACAACTTTAGAAAAAATAATTCAAGGAAAAAATAACCGCGCCATTAAAAAGAAAAAAATAATATTTACATCTGTTAATTGAGTCGGTGCTAATAACCCCACTAATCTTGGTTTTCGTCCTAAGTACTATCTAATCCACTGATTTAGCACCGACTTAGAAGACGGTCTTTTATGTACTGGAAAACTATTTGTCACAGTTACCGGCGAACATTAATAACAATATTACAACCCAACTTAGGACCTCCTTCTTTTCCTTTTTTTTTCATAAGTCCATAAATTAAAATTTTGACCTTTATCCAGACACGCTAGCCTATCGCAGATCAGTATCCACCAACAGGGAAGGTTGCCAGATGACATGTCTTAGCTAGATTTCTGTAAAAAGTTAAGTAACGTAATATAACCATAATTAGCGTAGCACTGATATCTTCAACCGCACTGCTCTCTGCTAGCTGCGAGGCTTCTCTCGACATTATAGGGGTACACGCTAGACAATTTTAGGGTAAGTAGATGTCACATGTCCTCGAACCTTTAGTTCTAATACAAACCAAGGTCTAAACAAGGTCTAGATCCTCTCATTGATTTTTTTACCAAATGTCTATATTCACTAAGTACACCTAAATGCAAATTTTTAAAGAATGTTTGTGATTCTTTCACGTCAAACAAACTACTTACGGATTATGAGATTTGCATGTAATCACCTAATACACTTATGGAGTACATACCAACCTAGTTGTAAATGTTAACATCACGAAGATTATATACTAGTGAATATCTATAACTTATACCAAAATAAACTTATTCATCATCATCATCAGCCTATTCTAGTACACTGCTGGACTTAGGCCTATCCCAAAGTACGCCAGTGAGCATTATCCGCAGCTTTTCTCATCCAGTTTTTGCCAGCCACCCTGCTGATATCGTCACCTAGTCTGAGAACATCCTACGCTACGTTTGCCAACTTGTGGTACTATAGAACTATAGAACGGCCCACTGCCCAAAAACTGTAAAACTTATTGTCATACTTTGAAGTCCAAGTAGGTGCATTAGGGTTCCTTCCTAAGAAATTAATTTTTGATCATTGTCTACAACACAAAATAGGTAGGTCGAATGCCGGGCGGCCGCTGCGGTCCGCCAACAATGTCTGCGCTAATCCGCAAACTGACGATGAGACGGATAAGGCTACCTAAGCTATGAAATGTAATTTAGGCTCCAAAACTCTCAAAACATTGTGCTAAGTACTACGGAATGTATAATGGCTTCTTAGACCAATTTCCAGTTGCATTTAATATTTCTTGCGGAAGGTACCTACCTATTGTAAATATTATATTAATCGTTGGTTTACAACTATGGTTTAACATAATTGTCGTAAGAGCAATTTTTACTGATCTTTGGGTGATAATATAAAATACATAATTTAAAAAATGGGCATAAGATATTAAAGGTAGCTGTGAAATTAGATAGGTACATATAAACAAAATATAATACAAATAAACAGAAACTGATTTATTTAGAACATTTTATTAGGAAAACACAAATCCTCCTAAGTATGCTTAATTTTCTCAATGTATGGTACCTATCTATTTACAATCGTAGATTAATCAGTTGATCTGATTGTCCTTAACTTAGGTGTAAATATTAATATTACATAATATAGAATAACGAAGCTAAGAATATCTTACGACACAACCATATATTTAACACGGTGTTTTCAAGCCGGTCCCGTCGGGTACCACGGCAGCAATGTTCCACCTTAAAAACTTACAAAACTGGAACTGATGATAATTACTTTTCAAACTTAACAAAAGCACGACAGTGAGAGCTTGTGCGAGAGGCCGGCGGGATGACGGCGGCGGCGCTGCGGCAGCTCAGTAGCGCTGCCAGGCGCAAGCGGCGGGGGCGGCGGCGCGCGGCGCCGCGCCCTGCCGTCACAGCTCCGAAAAGAACTCCGGCGAAGAGTGCGGCGTTGGTGGCGCGTGCTGGGGACCGCAGTGCTCGCGCCCCATCTGCACCAGCAGCTGTTGCTTGAGAGCGTCGCGCTCCCTAGTCACGCGCGCCACCGTCAGCTGCAGCAGATGCAGCTCGTCCGTTAGTGAACGGTTGGTCATCTCCAGCTCCTGCCGTTGCTGCAACCTTTTGCTTCGACAGTTCTGCGCGTAACCACGATTCTTGAGCGTGCGTCTCTTTTGTTTGAGTCGGGTCACGTCTTCTCGAGGAAACCCATGAAGCCTCTTATTCAGTTCTCTCACAGTCAGAGTCATGAGCAGATCATCGCTTATGAGATCGTCCCCGCAAGAGGAGGGTTGGTATGAGAGGTGTCCGGTTCTTGGAGAAAGAGCTGAACAGGAACTGGCTGGTCTAAGCGCAACTTGTTGCACGAGGTGATCTTGCTCTCGCCACTCACGACGATCCCACTCTTCGTAATTACCGCAAGTTACCGTCCTCATGTCTAAAGGTTCTCGCATGTGCGGCAACCACAGTGTGTCTTCGATGAGTGCTGCTCGACAGGGGCTGCGGCCGATGGGAGCCGGGGGAGTCTCCGGTGGAGTGCTTGGGTCGACAGCGATGGCAACGTGCGGCTGGGGGTATGGCCCCGCGTCTGGCCAGGCGCGACAGGCGCGCGCGCACGCTGGCGGCGGCTCTGGAACCTCGTGCCAGCCTGTGCGTAGCGGCTCGCGCTTAACTACATTATGATCTTCCAGGTGATCGAGCTCAAAGTTCTGCACGTACTCGTCTGCAAGCTGGTCGTCCTCTGGATCGCGGCTGGGCGGTAAGGTTTGCATGGCGCTCGCCTGGGAGCAATCGACGAGCGCGTGTTCCACCATAGGACCGTGCGGGGCGCACGCCGGCCTGAAGCGGACTGCCGCGGCACCTCGCACAGGGCGGCGCGAGACTCCGCCCTCACACCCAATGACGTCCCGAGACGCGCGCATACATCTACAATATTTATTTTCACTAACATAAGTTCACTAACACTACGATAATCATAACATTCATAGCATAATATCTATACGACCAACATAACACGATAATGCGTAAGTACCTACTTACTAAAATATGTATTGAAGTGCCTACATTTACGAAACAAGATGTATGTACCTACGTATACTTCAAGACAAATTCCATTTGTAATAAATGATGTACCTACTTATAATACATAAATACATTATCAGGTAAAAGATATTAGAAGAGATTTGAAATTCTTAACACGTAAGTACTTAGTATGGGTAGGTAGACCTACCCTGTATATCCCATTTACAACTTTCAATTAATTTCATAGAAATTTAAAACAATACACTATAGATTAGGTACCTATAACTTACTTGGTACTGGCACACTAAATTCTAAAGAGCATTTCTATCACGTGTGTTCGTTATTGTTCTATCCATCTATGTTTTATACAGATAACAGAAAAATTCACGAACTCTAAAAATTTTTTGATTTGAAAAAATACACTTAGAAAATAGAAAACTTCTATAAATCGTAGCAGCTACGAGAAACTCGTAGCTGATATCGTAGCATTCGTAGCAACTCGTGAACGTTACGACTGTCCTGCGGCCGTTCATTAAAATTTAAGTACCGTGGGCGCCGGTAACAAGTAGAATTTTGGAGTGAAATTATGTAGTGAAAAGGATTATTTAAGTTAGATATTTGAAGAGAAGGTATAACTACTAGTAAAAATGCCACTTAAAGGCACTATAATGATCATCGTCGAAAAAATTTATCATGCTTAAATTATATCCCATAGATAATGATGATGGATGGATACTACTTAGCCGATTACCCAAAAACAAAGATAGGTCATAAATCATTGATGCTAGCTAATAAAACCATACCAAATAGGATTAGTAAGTAAGAAATAAACTCTAATATTAATGGAGTAGGTATGTAATTAATAATTAGGAGCAGCAAGGAGGCTAACTGTAGAACAAAGTGATTTCACGCGTCGCTGCCGAGGGGCAGAGTTCAGCATAATCGCGAGTTAGGTACCTACATTGAAGCAAGCAAGCGTGACCCACTCCACATCAACCCTTTCTCATTATCCCGAGTAATTGATATTACGCTGTTATTGTTAGAATAATAGTTAATGGTTATTGAAATAATAATTGGTATCTACCTATCTCCTTAACTATTTCATCGTAGGTATTGTATTTAAAGTACCTACCACAGAATGTATAGGTAATAGGCGGTACTAGAAGTACCTCAGATAACAAAAAGTAAAACCGACTTGAAAAAAGATACTAAAATAAGTAAAAAATTTATTCACTTTGCTCATAGTACCTAATTCGTATTGAAGTCGGTGCCAAACAATAACTAGGTACGTATAGGTATTATCAATCTTTTTCACACAGTAAGGTTGTTGTAGTGTATTTTCTTGGCACCGACTTAAAATTAAATCAAATACTTATTAACAATTTTTGATTATCTAAATTTCAATACGAATTACTTCATGTTAAGTAAATTTATTTTTTACTTCTTTTTGTTTCCTTTTTGAAGTCGGTTTTATTTATTGTGAAATATTTTATTTTACAATTTTTAGTGATAACTCATACGGTATTCATAATCAAACCCCTAATAACAATCACAACACGATCTAGGTGTAGGTGTATTACTTATCAATACAGATTAATCAAGCCCAAACATCAGGTATCTGCTGTAAATCATCGAGGAGTTCCCTCGACTGTTTTGGATCCATCATCAGATCGACTCCAGACCTTCATTAAATATTACTGCTTTCAAATATTTCATGCAAAAATTAACAAAAGCACTGGTCGTCCCTCCAATTTTCGATGGGCCCGTAGATTTCTTTGGGATACCATCATCAGATCCTAGTTTCCTTATTATGGTAATAGTGTTGGGATATCACCTTTCCAACAAGAAAAGAATCAACAAAATCGGTTCTGATCCGACGAAATTATCCGCAGACACGTAAAATATACGTAAATTTCTGGGTTGCCCGCGATTATCCTGGGATTACATTATCAGGTCCTAACATGTGCCAATGGACCACCGCAGAAGTATACTCTTTCAAATAAATAAAGAATCATCAAAATCGGTTCGTCCGTTCGGGAGGTACGATACCACAGACAGACACTAACACATACAGACACGTCAAACGTATAACATCAACAAAGGAATAGCCAAGATAATGAGTTAAACCTCCCTAGGTTAAATCTTAGTTCGTATAGCCAAGAGTACCTAATCATGCAATACCATTAATATACATTGAATATTACACGGATAGAGGATAGGGTTGCGGCAGCGATGCGGCACGGTTCAGCGGCGGGCGGTGCGCGGTGGCGCGGCGAGGCACGGTGCTCGACGTCTGCGTCAGCCGGCGCTGTTTGTTCGCAGTCAACATTGTTAGCGCGCGCAAATGTTATTACATGATTAACCCGACAACCAACACGTATCCCACTTCTGTTTGGCATTGCTTTGTTAATTGCCCACTTTGAAACTGCGTAGGTACGCCATTTATTTCGCCAAACCAAACAACCCAGAACAGTGAAGGAATTATAGAGCTAGGCTAAGTTACCTAAGTATAATTATTCTATGGTAAAGGGAGCCTATGCATTGCCAGAATAGCCATAAGTAGGTACACGTGGCGTAGCTATAGGTATACCGTAGGTAGGTATGTACTATACCACTTGACATTATCGTGAGTCAACTACCTGACTGTCTACACCTGAGGTACCTACCAGTGTATTTATTTACAACTTAAAGATACTATTGGTCAAGAAAAAGGACCAAACTGAATAACAATCTTAATAATATCCTGAATAAACTACTTAAACTAACTAATTCCTAACCCAAACTAATGCCTCAAAAATTTCTTCCGCATCGTTATCTTCCGGGAACGTACCCAGAACGTGCCGCGTAGGATGGCAATACTGCCTTTGCCCGAGATACAACCTAGGTGTTTTAACAACTCCTTGAAAAGTGAACAAAAAAATAAACATTTTACAATAAGTACCTACCTACACTTACCTCTCACCTGGCATTGTTATCGGCTGAGTGATAACATTCAGCTGGTGAGAGCCTGTCTCCCAGAGGCGAGACACGTTCGCCGCGCTATCATGGCTCTTCATCAATTGATCCGACGCGCAACGCGACGCCCTCGGCCTACTCACGAGGACAAAGATCCGTTTTTAGTTCAGCCATCGTTTGATATTGGTGCCGATTCACTTGTTCTAAATTAAATTAAATTATAGAATAGATATAGGTAGGTAGACTACCTCGTCCTGCCCAATAAAAAAATTGAAGTCGTTTCTACCTTTTTTTAGGGAAAACCTTTTATAGGTCGACTGCATCGAGGCGAGACACAGTCGGTATGTCAGATTTCACAGAAGTTTATACACCAAACCTCCTCTGCCAACCCACAGGCCAGGACGCGGTTCCGCTTTTGTACCTAGGTACTACCCGAACAACCGGCTTGTTGCGACCACCCCATGAAATGGTAGGTCACATGCATGATAGGGGGATGTCTAGTAACATCCCCTTCCTATGAAGGTGGACGCGGAAACACAGCATGCCACCTTGTCGGACCTGTTTCTGATCGGGCAACAAATCGCGTTATTCGCCGCCCACAGGCCACAACTTATTGAGGCTGAAGGTCTCGTGGGGCTCTACAACGTCTAGTGCGCCTGGCTCGACGCGGAAGAAGAGTTTTTGCTCCTCTCTCCCGTTCAGCCACTACAAAGGGCACTCATGACTTTCTCGCAAAATGAGGAAACTGCCGACCAAACGGCATCGTTTCTCACCATTCACCATGGCTGCAACTAAAGTGTCGAGCGAAAGCGAGGAAACACTCGACTCGATTCTCGCGCATTAGACATTAACTCTAATAAACAAAAGACGAAAAAAATAATATAATAGGATGAATTATTTGACAAGCAAACCGCTTATTAAAAAAGTTTCAATGTTTCATGTAGTCGAAATATTTTGTATCTGCAAGTCCTAATCTCGCACCGCTGGTTGGCAAAAAATTGATATTCTTTCATTTTAGTTTAGTGCCTAGGTACCCCAAAGCAATACTAGACCCGCGACTAGAAAGTTAAAAAGTCCATTCTAATATTTAAGTTATTTTGTTAGCTGGCTTTTCGCACTTGACCTGCTGAACCGATTTATGTGACATTTGGTATGAAGATAGAGGTGGAGACAAGATCAGCATCATGAATAAAAAAATGTAGGTAATATAACAATATATTAATTAAATTTCATACAAAAATGAAAAACTATATAAAGTAAACCATCATTTAAACTTAATTAAATGCTCTCAAATATGATTTCTACGAATTAAATAAATAGATTTTAATTATTAAAATATAAAAATACTAACAATACAGGAAGAAATTGTAAACGGAATACTGTGAACTCGTAATTATGTATACAGCTCCTGCTTAATTGTATAAAACCTCTATTTAAATTCTGTTAATAACAATAAAATTTACAATTATAGGTATATCAAGAAATTCATAGATACTGTCGTAAATTATACATAATAAATTATTTAACAAAAATATAATACCAATCTCGTAAAAAGCCTCTCACAATTATCATAACATTCCATTCCAATTAAAATAACAAGTATTTAACAAGTACTACTGGAAAAAATGGTACAAAATATCTTAGTACCGAAGTACCTACCTAATTTATTGAGCTTTACTTTGACTAAATTTTTATTTCTTCTACAAATCTTACAGCACTTAGTAAGAAGACATGATTGTGATATCACATTAGTTATACAAAACCATATTCAATAATTATTGTAATTCAGTCTATAACATTATTAAATTCTGATCAGTAAAAAAATATTACTTACAAATAAATTAAATCCGATTTTACCAAACCTAGTCTTTTAGCTCAAAACAAATGACTGACATAATAATAATGTAGATGTGTTAGTATACCTTATAATACTATAAAAATAAAAAATAAAAAAAAGATTTAAATTAATAGTAAAAAATATATCTTATTCCTAATTTGTAGCTTCATATGGCAAACAGATTTTGGATTAGGTAATAAAATATGTAATAGATTGATCGAAAATTGAGGAATCGTGGGACTTTTACTAAGTAAGGTAGGTGGGATTTTTAATAGATATTAAAAATGGTATTTCCTTCGTATAAATCTACAGATTCCTATATAATTCTTTCACCCCACGACACGATTTCTTAATTCCTTCCTATGTTAAATTCAAATTTTAGAAAAATACATACAAAATTCATTTCAACTAAATATTTACGATAAACCACAAGAATAAAATAATAATACCCATTTCAAATTCTTGACTTCTATTCTGTCTTAAAGTGGGCTAATGCGTAATCGTGGTAATACATCATAATAGCGAGTGGCTGTCCAAGTATCAAGGAGCTCCACACCATGATGTTGCCCCAGCGCGGGCCGAGCTTCACCTCCGCGAATCGAGATATAACCGCCAGCGGCGGCTGCGCCATCATACCCAGGAATGCCCAAATCCTGAACATCTGAAGAGGCACACTCACCTGGAATTTAACATTATCAAGTATAAAGACGTACACTAAACTAGTGACATCTAGTGAAAAGAATAAGTGAAGGTATTACTATAGTACATAATTATACTATGGTATCACATAGCCAAGGATCACGCCGGTATTAGCCGAAAGTGTAGGCAGAGAGAAGTGTATCACCCACTTTTCACCGGCTATGTATAAGTCCCATACGTAATACGGGGCAAGCCTATTGCCGTTCATAAGGCTTACCCGAGTATATTAGAACTATTAGAAGTCATTTTCCGCGACCCGCGTAATTATTAAGCGAACACGCTTGCCAATAAACCACCGAGGAATTTGTACTATAGTAAAACTTACCAAATATTCATGGAAAAACGCAGATATGAAGAACACGACAATGCTTGCGTAAAATTTCGTATATCCCATTTGTGTGATCGGTTTGTAGACATGTCTGACTGCCCACATATGGACAGGCATGTTCCACGTACTCCAGAATATGGAGATATTGTTGGCGTTCCACCAGTCACTGTAGAACTTGCGATCAGCAAACTGAAGCAACTCGCCCATCAAGTTCAAGAACGAATGGAAACTTAAGTAGAAAAAGCACAACCATAACAGATGATTTGGAACCTGAAATAAATAATAATTAGATTTTATTTAGCCAAATTAAATCTCAGCCTTCCTCGGCAAATGGGCTATCTAACAATACAAGAAATTGGCTCGCTTGTCTTCGGCCGGCTCACGGAAAAAATCCTGTGAACTATTAATTAAAGGCCTTTCCGGCCTAAGTTTTTTTATTGGGTAAGTTATTCGAAAAAAACAGTGCACGGTGTTTTATAAATTGATTTTGTAGTCCTTGAGATTAGCGCATTCAACTAATATTATATAATATTAGCACAGATTTGACATCTACGATGCTGTAATTATAATTCAGGCTTAAGCGCGACTTTCAGAGTCGTCCGACTTAAGAAATGGGCGAGGTGATATTAAAACAGAGACGCTGTAGATGTACTAACCGCCAGCTTGAGTAAACGTTCTGTGATCCTTAATGGATCCATTTTAGAAAAGGTTTCAATAGAGTTTGTTATGGACGGTATCATCCACTGTTGGAACAATGCAAGCACCAAGTTAACTCCGAATATTAACTCCAACAGTCTCTTTATTACGAACCTCTTCCGGATTCTGAAACAAGGAACCAAATGAAATTCTGTTTCATTTTAAAGACTTGAATAAATGAACAAAATAAAAATCATTATTATTAGTATTTGTTTCAACCTCTAGAACGTCATATGCACCTAAGGGGTGCTTAAGACATTCATAACACTATTTAATATTTAATTGCACGGACATGTGCAACGAGTGAAAGGAAATTGTAAGTCAAAACTAGATTTAGGCAACTGACCCTTAATAACATGAACTTTTCGTGCTTTATACATAAAAAAATGGATTTAGATTCAATTCCAGACATTCCACAGGTTAAAAAATAGTCGTGCTGGTGGATTTTAATAGGTACTAATTAAAGCGTGGAGTTAGCAAGCAGCAAAACAAGGAATAAACTAACCGTGCGGTACGAGGGAAATTCAACTCATAACAAAGGGTGGGAGCCAACATAAAGTAAAACAAATCTTTGAGGGTCAGGTTGTCGGGGTACTGGGTAAATCTTGCTGCAGCCGCCTCGCTCAATACGTCTTCTTTACTCTCTGTAGGACGAAGAAAGTTTAATAGAGAAGTTAGTAAGGATAGCTAAAGGATTATGAAAACAAGCAGACAATGCGAGATCTGGAAGGAGTACTAAAGAAAAGAACAAAAAATACACAAAAACATTTCAACAGAAACAAAAGCCGCAAACAATACAGAAGATATAGAGAAGCTGACACACTAGATGTGCACCAAAACCAAGGGTGCTGGTAAACTTACGCTCTTGTGCGGCTGTGATTAGTTTACCTGCAAATTGAACATTCACATAAGCTAATAAACTTTGATACCTTTTAGATACTTCTCATAATAAAATCTTAAGATATTAGTATAGGTGCATAATATTACAATGCCTTACTCGCGACTTCAACAGCGTAAGATACGGAAGTACCATATGAGAGCACATATCCACGATAAAACAATTTTTCGGTGCCTATTTAAAATTCGGTCAGTCAGTAGAATGATTAATGATTAAAAACGGGCCATAATAATGAAAAGGTTACTTAATCTTATTAACATTTAGGGTCCACAATACTGCTATGAATAGTCATAGTTAACAGTAATCATAATAATAACATAGAGGGACATTAACATAAGGCCATCTGATCCCAAACTAAGTAGAGCTATGGAAACCAGATAACTGGTAATATACTACATACAATACTTTTCTTTTGTAAATACATACATAGATATACACCCAAACTCAAAACAAACAGACGTGTTCATCACAGTAGTCTGAAGAAGTTACTTTACCGTAAAATATAAATAATTCTTACTCCAGTTAGGTGCTGATAAACTCTGTCGTCTTAGCTTGTTGTCAAAGAACTTGGTTTTCAAGCTACTTCTGCACCAATAGTTGGTTTGAACATAGCTCCAGAGTTTCAAAAATATTACCAAATAAAGCATACACACTGACGTTATACCAACTGAAACAAAAATATAAATATATTAAATAATACATAAACCGCCATCTATGCAACACTGCTAGCTATCCAATATTGTAGTTAACTGTGCGTAAAAGTTTATTCATTACAAAGTAGAACCACCAAATATTATTTTTTAATAGATTCACCAGATTGTGCTGGTTTAAAAAAAATACCACCTTAACCTTAACTCTTTTCCGTTGTATGCATTCTCTCCGTCTTTCTACGGTGTGCAAACTCAATCACTGATTCAGAAATCCAAACTCAAGGCTTGCCAAAGGACGATGGAGCATAGCATCTTGTGTCAAACTAACTGACAGAGTACAAATACACAAATGGCATACATCATGTAGCTCGGAAAGCCGCTAAGCTGAAGTGGGATTGGGTTGGCCATGTTTGTCGTATGGCAAACGAACAGTGGGCAAAGACGACCACAGATTGGCGCGGAGATCTGAGAAGAAAGCGTCGCGGTTCCAGACTGAGATGGCAGAAAAAAATCGATAAATTCTTGAACGTTAAAAAATACATTTGGACAGAGGTGGCTCAGGTGAGGTGGCACAAGATTGCGATGTCTGGAAGGTGTTAGGAAGGCCTCGCTTGCCCAGAAATAATAATGACTCCCATCCGCCCAGTGTCTGAAGCGTAACTTAATTCGAGATAAGGAACTAAGTTCCAACAACAGCAGTGCTGCTCTTGATGATTACAAATCTATACTAATATTATAAAGCTACAGAGTTTGATTGTTTGAATGCGTTAATCACAGAGACTACGGGTTCAATTAAAAATAAAATCTTGTGCTGTTAGATAACCCATTTATTGGGGAAAGCTACAACTTACGTTTTATCCTATTGCTGGGCAAGATATAAGCGTGTAGGCGAAGCCTTGGTTGGACCCACGGCTTCGCCCGTGTGACCTAAAGTATGTTTAAGTTAGTGTTTCTTAAAGTTAATTAAAGTTTGTTATATTTACCAAAGCTGAACTCATTCCCTTTGAAATAAATAACCGCAACAGGCAAAGATATAACAAACAGTATGTTGGCCACCTGCATTGTGAGCCCCAATTTTTCAGGTATTATATCCTAAACAAAAATAAAATCATGAAGTGGTCAAAATTAAAATTCAGTAACAGTAAACAATGTATAATTCACAAAAATCAGTACCTAAAATGTTACATACCCTCGCAATATTCTTTTCAATCAATAAACTCAGAACTGGCGGTACTATGCTAACTGAAAATAAAATCAATAAGTTACATAAAAATAAGGAATTATTTTCGTACAAGTGTAAACCTACATAGCGATCATGCCTATATTAACCATTCAGCAGGTGCAGACAACGATTTATCCACACATACCCACATTTCACAAGCTATGTCTGATTCAAACTACTGTTACAATTTCTTTTTGTATAATAAAAACAACTTTCTGCATTTAATCTGGGACCTTGCAGTTATTAAAAATACTCTTGACTGGACCAAGAAAGCAGATATAACAAATAACTGATAAAATAATTACAAAACTGGTCTTACATGCTATCAGGATCACAGAAGGAAATTGGCGACTATCACCTTCATTGTAACCAGTTAATACAATTATCCATTCAAGAGGATTGACACGGATCCCATACCTGCAAAAAATACCATCCATGAAATGAAATGAGAACACATTTTAATAAAATCTGGCTAAAACTACACATCTGGCTTCCTCCCCATATTTATTTGCTCGCTTTCCAGCCACGTCTTCGCCCGTATGACCTGTATTATAAATCATGCCTAGCAGTTGGATAAAATGTAACCTATTGCCTTCTTCAATAAATAGGCTAATCTAGCAGTGCATGAATTTTTAAATCGGACCCGTAGTCCCCGAGATTGGTGTGTTCAATCAAACAAACTCTTGAACTTTATAATAATAGTATGTAATAAAGAAGTATAGATTGATTTGGCATGGTAACAAAATACAAATTAATATTAATAATTAAGTTCAGCTTTATTTTCTACTTTACACCTGTTTTTTTACATAAAAATATCTATTTCTTGTTTATTATTTAAATTGTTTGTTATGTAGCCCCCTGGGATTAAAAGCCTCCTACATTAACATTGTTGCGATAGGGAGCATCTATCGGTAGTATCGCGATACTATCGTGGCCTTGAAAATCAGTTACCCTATCGAAACTACAAATGACACTATCGTTACTATCGATTGTTAAAAATAATACTATTGCCTATGTTCGATAGTATCCTTAACGAAATTATCGATACTATTGAAACGCGTCGATAGGTCATCGATTGTTTCGACTATTTCAATAGTATCGATTCGACTATTTAGATAGTATTGCCTAATTTTCAAAATCGATAGTATTGCAACATTTCGATAGTTTCAATAGGACTATCGCAATATCAACTATTTTTCAAGGTCCATCGATAGCTAAACATTGTTGCAGTGCATCCACCTTTTTTCAGCACTTTTTTTGAGGGCCACAAATACAAATTATAACATTCACTAAATTATAACCACCATATACCTATTATACATTACACCTAAAATAAGTAATAGTGGATACACAACTTACTTTAAAAAATTCTCAAGACCTAAGCGCAGTCCTCCAATAGAGAGCATAAGAAAACCCCAGTTCACTAACCCAGTGAAGTTATTAAATTCTGAACTCCATGAGAAAAGTGAATCTCTTGGTACATGGATCCTGTAAATTAAATTGATTGCATGAGAAACTACAGACATAATTAACTTCATAACAATACACATTAAAATATACATGCTCAATTCGACCAGTTTTTATTTTTTTTAAGATCAATTCCTTTGAGGAAGAAGGTGACTGCCATGTTGTATGGAATTGCCACTTTTTTAACTGAGGTGTAAGACAAACCTCTGGTCACATGAAAAGTCTATCAAATGACTAGATATTTCATTAACATTTGGGACATCTTATGCACCTTGTGGTGCTTATGAGATTTATAACACTTGCATATAACATTAGCGACCCGCCCCGGCTTCTCACGGGTGCAATGCTGATACTAAATATAATAAGGTATATTTACAGAATGTATAACATTTACAACTTTTTTTACAGGTACCGCCGCACCGCTATGTCCCTGCCTTTTAAATGTTCTATATCTTGGAAAATATTCACTCAAATGACATGCTGTAAAAGGCAATATTAATCTATATTGAATGCACAAAGTATTTAAGATACTTAATTGGATAAGGACTAATGCAGTATTGCTTAAAATCGCTTTGTAAATAAGCCATTACTTTTGGTTGAAAGTAAAAGAAAAAAAATGGTTATTGTGAGTTATCCCTATGAGATAGACATATACCATCGCAGACTTTTTTGTGAGGTGTGCAATACTGTAGTACATTATATCTCGTTTTTGCCCGTGTTTGCAATGTGAGTGCAATAAATGCGTCAATTTACGACACCACATCAGAAACCTTTAAAATTATCAGTGTTTCTCTACTATATTATACATTTATTATACACATAAACCTTCCTCTTGAATCACTCTATCTGATAAAAAACTGCATGAAAATTGGTTGCATAGTTTTAAAGATTTAAGCATACATAGGGACAGACAGAAGAAAGCAACTTTCTTTTCAACACAAACACATGACAATGTGTGAAATAGAATTGTTAGTGGAAATGAGATTTAGACAATCGATCCATAATAAATGTTTCATTTTATATTTAAAAAATAAAAATAAATGTATGAATGTGTATTTAAATTAAATTCCAGTTAGTCCACAGGTCAAAAAGTACAGTGGTACTTGGGTCCATTAACTTAAGTGTTTTTTAATTATAATATTATTATGCATACAGATTAAGTTAAAATTTGCAAACTTACTTCTGCAATTTTTACTTAGGATACTGTATCCTCAAACTGTTAAAACTTTGTCTTGCAACAAATATTGTAGTTGTTAATTTGTAAAAAATAATACAGCAGGAAGGGCATTAGGCAATATCATTAGGCAATGTCCTTAAATAGTGAATATCATTCAAAAACAGAAGAATGTAAGGTCAAATAAAGTAGATAACTAAAAAATAAAAAGTGCTTTTAATTACAATATCAAGTCAGCAAATGAGCCAAATTCAATGTTTTTATTTCTTTGAGAATTTTAATTTCTTCATGAAATGAGTCAAAAAAGAAAATTAATTATTAATGTGTTGTGTAAGAGCAGCTTGGTCCCAAACATACAGCCCACTTGATAGTAAGCAGTCACTATATGTTTATAAGAGATATCACACATGTTACTGATCCTGTAGATGTTGACGGGCCTGGCTACCATACCCAGGAACAAAACGTAAAGCTATTAGTCTGTGTAGTCTGTACGGAGGAGATACCTCACCAGTCATCCATCACTATGCCCAACCTCTTTTGAATTTTATTTGTTGCTTATTTTTTTTAATAGTCATTATTATGATTGATAACTTACGGTTTATCAGACTGTGATTTCCGAATTTTTTTCTCTTGCTCAGTTATTTCTTCAGCTTTCGAAACACTTTGAGCCCGCCGAAATCGGAGAGATTTTTCATCAGACTCGGCAGTCATTTTCTGGATACAATTCTGTCTTTTCAAAACACCAGCACATCAATGAATCCAAGAATAAGTAGATAACAGTATAAACCCCGCAGTAATTTGTTCAAAAAGTAACCACTGAAGTTCGGCTAAAGGTCAATAAAAATCTTTTACGACTACAATGAGGCAATGTAGGCAGTTTACTACAACAAAATACAGATTACAAGTACGAGCGAGTGTTTTTTAAATTACCTGTTGTTGAGTGTTAATAAATTTGATAACTAAAATTGACAAAACGTAGGAAATATATATATACCTAATATATTAAAGTCGCTCCACTCCGTATGTAGGTACCATACATATAGTCCCGCCACAGACTACTAAGAGAACCTTGAGTCCAGGGACCTGTAACGTTACTAAAAGTAACGTTACTAAATGTTCTCGTAACGTTAATCTCAGTATCGTTACACAAGAACGGAACGAAATTCCTCATTTTGTTACTAACTTTATGCCATAACGGAACGAAATTGGAATTCTGTTCCATAACAGTAACATTATATAATGTTACTGTTAGGAACATAAAACGTAACATTACTCATTTTGTTATGCGGCGTTGCCAGTTTTATCGCAAGGCCGCCGGCCGGCCGGCGTGGTCGGGCGCTCTCTGGTACTCCCCGCGTGCAGAATGGCAACCTAGCATAATTTCTTCGTTTCTTATTGTTTACTTACATCTTGTCGGATTTCTGGTCAAGTTTAATTTTAATCGAAGCCGTAGTTGATTGAGGTTGCTTTTGTTATTTATGTATGCGATTATTTTATTTTATTTAGTTTAATATTATGCGATTCATTTATTTTATTTAGTTTAATATTATTCGATTAGTTTATTTTATTTAGTTTAAAATTATTAAATCTAAATTTATAAAATACTAATATCATGGAGCAGCGGTGGCGCAGCGGTGCCGGTCTTGCTTAGAAATATAAGGTCACGGGTTGGATTCCCGGTCGTGACCACACATCTTTGTGTGAATTGTTTCATCGCCGCTGCTCAGTATCGATGAAGGAAAACATCGTGAGGAAACCGGCATGTCTAAGCACTATTCATTCGACGATATGTGACATCCACCAACCAGCATTTTGCTAGCGTGTGTGGATTAAAGCCTAAACTTTGTCTACTCGTACGATAGTTGAGAAGAGACTCGTGCCCAGGAGTGGGACACAAAAAGGGTTGACGTGAATATCATGGAGAGGATTGATTTGATTGTTTGTTTGTTTCTTACGATTTAACTCAAATACTACTGGGCTGATTGACTTTCACTATCAAAAAGTAACATTTTTACTGAGTAACTTAAACTTTATGTACGTACACTAAAAATGTTATGAAAACGAGTTGCAAGGCGAGGCTCTCGGAGTGACTACAGAGGCGTCATGGCACCCTTGGCTTCAAAGTGACACAGGTGCTGACGTTTCATGACAACCAGGTGCCATTTTGGGGCTCCCGACGACATGCCGCTGCACTCGCCGGTCGAGCGCCCGACGTGGTTGTCGCAGCGGTTGAGTTTGGTCTCAATGACCACATTGTATAAATAAAGTTTGAAACAAATAATGAAACACGTGTTTTTTATTTTTCCAAATAATATTTTATCGTAGATATTCTGGGGGTGATTTTAATCGAAATTGATATCAATACTCTTTCGTACTTTTGATTTAAATAACTCTTTATTTGACACAATGACATGTTTGATTACTCAATGCGATGAATAGGTATGCGTACGCGCAGCGGAATTTTGTCGTATTTAAGTATTTTAATTATGCAGATATTTAGTGTATGACGTCGTGTAATTGTGTATGGTAAAAAAAATTGTGTGTGCAGCCATTGTGCAGAATTTAGCCAAAAACTGATTGCGCTGGGCGAACGTTATCCTGGCGAAACTTTTTTTAATCCATGGACTTAAAAGAAAAGAAATATGTCCAAAAATTATGACCGTTTGGCTGGCTCGGCCCCACTAAATTTACGTTTTATATGTACACCAATGAAATGTACTCGCCTCTAGGAGTATATGTACCGCTTTCTTTTTTAATGTAACGCTCTACTTTTGAAGAAATACGCAAAAGAAGGTGGCCGTGCCAGCCAAACGTTTTGAGCTCCGCCCCCGTGTAACATGGAAAATATACAGCGTATTAGAAAGTTTATTTTACTCCAAAAATGTACTCCATTAACACGTTTTATGTACCGCAAAAGATATTGTTAATACCTAATAACAAATAATGTATAGACGTGGTATGTGGCCGAGCTGAAAAAAATAATTATATGAAAATATCTAAAAAGGCAAAAGAGCTTCAGCCAAAACTATTAAAATATAATTTATGCA
This sequence comes from Meganola albula, assembly GCA_936450015.1. NCBI lineage: Eukaryota > Metazoa > Arthropoda > Insecta > Lepidoptera > Nolidae > Meganola > Meganola albula. The sequence continues at coordinate 7,962,214 of OW388144.1, read as the reverse complement.
TGCCAAGTACCATATGTACCGCATTATTCTTTAATACAACTAGTTAAATTTGACGAATAAACCAATCTTAGGTATCAGTTCGGCCCCCTACAGATGACTATATCTTTTTTAATTTAACATGTAAGTTAACACAAATCGGCTTCCTGACGTATGCATAGGAGCACATTCGTTCAAAGTAAATTGCGATTCTCCTGTACAAGTGATTTAAAAGATAAATTGGTTAGTAATTTAAAAGATAAACTGCTTGCTATTTTTTCAAGGTATATTATTTAAGACAAATAAAAACCATACAGCTAATTTCTACTAAAGATTCCACGGATCAGGATTCTTATTATAGACCTTAGGTAAATTAAATAATTAGGTTTCTGAAAAAAAAAATGATTTTTCTTATGTATTTTAAAACTATATTATTAATAATATTGATATTTAATGCAAAAAACTGAAAAAAAATCAATTAATTATGAACAATTAAAAAAGATGAAATTTAATCAAAAATCACGTGACTATAAACGCGCCATGATTGGTCACCATTGTTGTGACGTCATAATGTTATAGCCATTAATAACAGTACGGCGTTTACGGCTATTACACGTGACTAGACAATAAAATTGAAAAATTGTTAAAAAACGAGTTGTTAGTTGGTTCCGATTACCTATGTGTGATAAAGGACTTATTTTGGCAAAATCAAATTATCAAATTGAATCCCAATCATTAGTTAAAGATACATACATTTATTATTTAAACACTTTAAGCTATCAATAAAAAAAATTTAATGCTATGATTTTAAAGGTAATAATTTGGAGTCCAGTTGAAAAAAAAAATTACTGAACTCTACTAAATTACAGTAATTATTTGTTTTGTATACGTAGATAAATAATAATTAATGTAATGGACCCCGCCCTGTACCTCCTACTTACTAGGTCGAGTGGGTTCCTTATACTCTAGAGTATGTGTCCCTAGAGTATATGATGATGTTTAGGTAGGTACCTAGACCTTCGTATATTCGCCGCTGGTGGCACTTACCCCACGCACCCCTAAATGCGTATATCCAGTGAAATAGGTACGGCACTACTGGCCAACTAGAGAAACCCCGGTCTTGAAATGCAAACAACAATTTCTTCCAAAAATTACTTCTTGGTCTTGAGATCTCGAGATTTTTCTTTTTGTTGAATACTCTTCGGCTCTTTATTTGTGACTCTTCATTTGCGACTCTTCATTTGCGACTGACTCGTTCGTTCGTCGAGATCATCTCACACCCCCTCACGGGGGTCGAGGAGTCGGTGACGGGGCAGGTTTTGTCCCCTTGCCGAGAGGGTCCTTCGCTGCCCGTTAACACGGGCAGGTCCTTGGGGGGGCCGCTGTGGCGGCCCGTCTTGCTGGTGGTGCTTCCCCCTTGGGAATGTGGTGTCGGGGCCGCGTGCGCGGCCGCTCAGACAAACGTCTGTTAGGTAGAGGGCGTCGTGCTAGAGGGAGCGTTTCTTCACGCCGTGCGTGCGGTCTGGCCTTGCCGGGTGAGACCCCGTGCGGGGAGGCCCAGCAGGGGCCGACCAGCGTACGCTACGGCGGCTCAGTGTCGCTCCCTCTGCTGGTGTCAAGTGACGCCCTCGTCCGGCAATGGGGGCGCCGGAGCGGCGGCGTCGCGGCCAGCGATCAGGTCCCGGGGGAAGCAGCGTCGGTCCTGGGCGGCCTGCGTGGAGGACGCGAGGCCGCGAAGATGTTCCCACGTGGAGACGTCGGCGCGGGCAAACATTTGCCCCGCCAGACGGGCGACGAAGTCGTCCAGGCTCTCGACTCTAAGGTCCCTCTGGATTGTTGCGTTCCTCACGTAGCGAGGGGCGTCAGTGATGGTGCGCAGCGCTTGACTCTGCTGCGCACGTAACCGCTTCTTGTTCGTCTCGCTAGTGAGGGCGAACCAGGCGGGGGCTGCGTAGGTTAGGCGTGTACGAACATATAGTTTGTACACGCCCAACTTGCTTCGCAGAGGGAGCTTCGAGGAGAGCGCTGCACGCAGGAGCGCGCGGGCCGCCGGCCTGCGCGACGACGTTGTCCACGTGGGGCTTCATGGTCAGGGCGGCGTCGATGGTCACCCCCAGGTACTTTACCTCGGGTGACCACGGGAGCTGCACGCCCTGGAAGCGGAGTGGTGGTGGCGGTTTTGCGCGGGCGTTGCTAAGGAGAATGGCCTGTGTTTTACTCACGTTCACCGAGAGTCTCCACCTGTCCAGCCAGGCGGGGAGTAGATCGAGTTGACGCTGCATCTTCAGCGCTGCGTACTTTCTGTTATGGTCGCGCGCGAAGAATGCAGCGTCGTCGGCGTAGAGCGCTAGCTGGACCTGGCGCGCTGTCGAGATGTCGTCGGTGAAGCGTGAGTACAGCACAGGCGAGAGGCAACTGCCTTGCGGGACTCCCGCGGCGATCGGGCGGGGCGCGGACAACGCGCTCTCCACCACCACTCTGAAGGTCCGGTCCTGTAAGAAACTGGAGACCACTTTAACAATGCGGCGGGGCGCCGGAGACAGGGAGAGCTTGTAAACAAGCCCCGAGTGCCAGACACGGTCGAAGGCCTTCTCCATGTCCAGGAATACTGCAGCCGTGAACTCACGCCTGTTGGCGGACGCTGTTGCGTCATGCAGTACCCTGGACAACTGGAGAGTTGTGGAGTGTTCCGAGCGAAACCCGTGCTGTTCCTCCCTCGGCGAGATGTGCGGCACGAGGTGTTGCAGCAGGAGACTGACTCGTTCCGGCAATACGACCGCCTTTTATACCGGCCGTTGTTACCGTAAAGAATCCGCGCGAATGTTCTCGAAAATTCGAGATCATTCTTACTATCTCGAGCCCCTTTTTCCTTGTTTTTCTCTTTATTTATTTAAGAAAACTGTACATATTATACCTTATTCTACGCGTTTTTACAATCTCTATAATATTAGAAAAAGCTTATAAATGTACATCATCACAATAAAAATTGGTTGCCTGTAAAGTCGGTATACGGGCGAAAGTTTTACGTGACAACGACTTTGAGTGGTAAAATAATTTTAATGTGAATATTCATTCGTATAGTAGGAAGAAGGATGAAATAATAGTAACAATTTAAAACATTTATTTATACAAAGAATTATATTTAAAACATTAATTTATACAAAGAATCTCGCTCTTAGGCGGGCTAACTGTGCTCGAGTGGAAGGGACGCGTGCCTTTCACTTTTTATGTCTGTCTCTCTCGCTCTTAGGCGGGCTAACCATGCCCGAGTGGAAGGGACGCGTGCCTCTCACTCGCTCTCATTGTGAGCGCATAACGTGAGCGGAGCGTAACGCAGTTTCTTGAAGTGTCACCCGGCAAACCAATTTATAAGACGTTGTCACGTCAAAATTTTCTAGAACAAAAACACAAAAATTCACATAAACAATATTGTTCATTCTAGAAAATCGTCCATAACTTCCTTATTTCTTATCAGATTTCCAAAATTCAAACTGTCCCATTCATTTTACATCCACGTCTTTAAAATTAAATCATTTTTATTAAAAAATCTCCATAAACAAAAAAGGTCATTTTCAAGTTACGTAATTTTAGTACTAACATTTTACTTGGCAAAAAACTATCTTAAAAATCACTATATAATGGAAATCCGATAACTTCAATCTAATTAGAATACAAATTCAATAATTCCAATAAGAATCTAATCAGAAATTTACAATTAACAACAATTAATTTAACTAAGTTAAACCTTACATTTTGCACGTAATTGCGGACTTGCTATGCGCAATGTCGTTGTGCGGTTTAGTTATGACCTGGTCTCATCGTCATCAATTAATAACAAAGGTACTTAAAGGTACGCACGTAAAGGTTGTACGTAGATAAATAATTATTAAGAAATACTTACATCGAAATGATCTTCACAACAAAAAAAAACCATTTTGTCTTGGGAGTATCACAGTACACTGCTTAAAATCATTTATTTTGACGTTTGTCAATTTAGGGAACATTTAAAAACATTTTATGAGGAGTTATTTTTGTAGTATTTATACATATTGGTACAAAACAAAAACGATAACTTTGAGGTTCTGTTGCATCCCTAGTTTCTGTATGAATATGCAGAATTGCATTATTAATTGACTGTCGTCAACTCAACACTAAAATTCAGCATTTTATCAATATAAAAAGCCTAATATTTTCAAAAGTTAGTTTTGTTGCTTTATTCCCAGTGCTGGTATAATATGCAGTCTTAAACTGCGCCCCACTTTGTGGTCTCCAGTTACAACCTGGAAAATATAGCGCTGTCCGGGTTAGGTCTTGCCATCTAAATTAAGGCAACAAGTGCAATCCTAGTAATAGTGTAGTAGTGTAATAAGGTTGTAAAAATAAATAAAGTTAGTGAAAGTCCAGATCGTTGTTTTTGTTACAAGACTCGATCTGGTTATTTTTAATATGAATTTGAATATTTAACAATAACAACCAAATAAATTAGATCAGAACATTGTATTTATTATTTGTCTACCATCTGCAATGAGTGAAAACTTACATTCACATGTCGGGTTTGTTCGGGTGCTGTCGGCGTGTCTTCGGTACTGGATTCAAAAATTATTTTTTATTTTGAAATAACTTTTTAACTCTTGCGAAAAAAATGAAAAAGAAGTTTTTTTATAAACTTATGATATGATCTTTAAATTTATATTTTTTTTTCAAAAACCCAATTACCATATGTAAGTACTACTGTTCAGGTAAATATTTATCATGTTGTAACTTAGACTATTTAACTAATGGACTAGGCACGCACGAGCGTTCCCCTCTGCAACATTGGTTGATCAAACTATCTACTGGCTTTAAAAAATTACTTCTTGAATCGATTGTTTCATTGATGGAATCGGTATAACTCGGAAAAACGTGTTGTGTGCTCCAAAATAATGTCTGCGTGTGCTGTAAATAGCTGTTAGAAACGGTCTCCAAACTGTAATTTACAAAACAACGGCATCACATTTCATGTATAAGTGATTTTCTTTCTATTTTATTACGTTTTCAATAAAAAATCTATTAAATTGATATTATTTCTCAGTATCAATAAACCAACCGCTAACTAAAAATAATCGAATTGTTAATCATGTTCGTCTCAGGTGTTCGAAATGAAATTAGCAAGACTACCTAAAGAGATCCTTCTAACTGAATGTCGATAAAAATGAATAAGAGAATATTTAAAAAAAAAACAATATTTAAAGAATGTCCTAAACACGTTAACAGCTTTTTTGCCATTAGACAATACAAACAGCACGCCCCGCGCACGGCCGGGCTGGTACCGCTTTCCCACTATTTTAAATCTATAATATCTTCGGAAATATTCATTTAAATTATATGCTGTAAATGGCCATATTGATCTATATTTAATGGACAATGTATTTAAGGTACTAAATTGGATAAGGATTTATGCTGTATTGCTTAAAATCGCTACGTGAATAAGCCATTACTTTTGGTTGAAAGTTAAAGATAAAAAAAGGTTATTGTGGGTTATCCCTAAGGGTGTTACCACACTAATCGATCGATAGTCTATCGATGCCATCGATCGACATCGGTCGACGTTGATCGATTGATGTGGTAGCTTTAATTAATCGACGGATACCAGTCGACTAACCAATCGATCGATTGCCGGTCGATGGCATCGGTCGACGGATACCGATCGATTAACCTAGTAGAAGCTATAATCTGATGTCGACGAATCCATTATACTATCGATCGATGGCATCGATCGACGATCGCTCGATTGGTGTGGTAACACCCTTAGAGATAGACATATACCATCGCGGACTTTTTGTTGATCTTTTTAAGGTAGTAGGAGTATATTATTTTGATATATCTCTTAGGGTTTAGCCAGCGTTGGCAATGTAAGCGCAAAAAATGCGTTAATTTACGACATCGCATCAGAAAGCTCTAAAATTATCGGTGTTATTCTACTATATTATGCATGTATTATATACATAAACCTTCCTCTTGAATTGTTTTATCTGATAAAAAAAACCGCATGAAAATCGCTTGCGTAGTTTTAAAGATTTAAGCATACATAGGGATATAGGGACAGAGAAAGCGACTTTGTTTTATACTATGTAGTGATTAATTAATACTGAGATATTTTATATGTGCCTGTGTGCGTACACTCAAAGTTCTGCCGTTACTGGAGTGCGCGCCCGGCGCCCCACGGATTGTTATGACTAGTCCCTAATGAGGGTTGAGATTTTCTGTATTTTCATTCATTCATTCATATGCTCACGGTTGTTATCCCAAAAGGGACAGTCAGAGGGGTAGGCAGTGATTTGACCCACGTGTCGCCAATTTTTGTGTCTTCACGTAACAGGTGGCGATAAATAAATAATAAATATTTTTGTACACGAATGTTTAATTAGAGAAGTACTTGTTAATTAAATATTTATTTTTATCATAGAGAGTGGCGTTATTTTAAAAAAAAAATCGTTCAAGAAATGCAATTTTTTTTTAGCGTTTGTGTTCGCAACTGTACCATACTACTATACTGGAAGGTTAAGAACGTTACTTAGATATATAGCACGGCCGCTTTTTAATAGCCATCCGAACTTAGTCGGGTTATGTAGATTTTCAAAGCTCTGTCAGTATTTTAATTATTTCTCTTTAATTACTGAATTTAATGAGATGAAATTTTGCATGTGAGTAGTTGAATTAATAAACTGATTAATGGAATACATTTTACTATACAATTCCTTTTAGAACTTTTAGAACATCGTGACATTTGACTGCTTTGTAAACAGTGGTCTATTCATGGTAAATAATCCCATTAATTTTTAATTACTTACGGAACACCATTGATAGAAAGAAAGAAAGAAGAAAGAAAAACATTTATTTGACAACGACAGGACACACAAAATTAAATGATAAAAAAAGAAACACATAGAAAGAGAAAAAAAAACAAACAAAAGAAAAAAAAACAAGAGTAAGTGTGACCTATCAGTGTCAAACATGGACATTGCTCAGTAAACGCTGTGAGTGCCTACTCGAGGCGACCCACAGCACTGATTTTCAGCAATGTCCATATTCCCACAGTGTGACGCCAGGCGCCAAGGTTGCCAAAAGATCAAACCTGCATAATTTGTTTGTGTAACAAAAAACATGTATTTAAAAAAAAAGCAAATATTATTACCAATCACCAAGTCACCAACCATTACATAATCGTTAAATTCAATACAAAACTACGAGAATTATTTATTTAAAACAGATTTGATTATGAAATTGATAGATACATTGAATACATTAATACATAAATATGGATAAACTGTATAATAATATATAGTAATACTAAATTTAATAAAGCTAAGGTCAAGATATAAAACTTTTGGAATTTGATAAAAAGTGAAACCATTATTAAAGGCTTTCACGAGTTCCATCGCAACACCCAATGCTAGACAGCCGTAACCGTTGAGGTATGTGAAATAATGTAATATTTTTGGTATCGTTGGCACTGTTGGCAATAACTTAAAATAAATCTTTCTGAATGTTGATTAGATCCAGTTATATCTGATACTTGGCTACATGTTACAGACACTGACAAGGTTTGTAAAAACGTGAAAATCTAGACCGCAAAGTGCATACTTTACGAACTAGGACCTAATAAGCGTATTTTACGTTTATATTTTTATCTTTTAAACCCTACGATTTTTTATAAATCTGTTTTAAACAAAATTAAACTAATTCAAAACAACGTGTGTAAACATGTACAGCTCTCTATATAAGCGCTTTATATGAAAACTAGCAATGTTCAAATGTTCGCGCAGCGGAAACTTGAATTTTTCCGTAGTTTATGCATGCACTGGATTATTCATACATACACAAATACACACTAATTTTTGGACTCATTTCTTTTCTTCTGAGTCCATGGGTAACAAATTTGTTCCGCCAGGACAACGTTCGCCCAGTGGAATCAGTTTTTGGCGAATTTCTCCAAAATGGCTGCGTACACAATTTTTTTTACCATACACAATTACGCGACGTCATACACAAAATATCTGCATAATTAAAATCTTTAAATTCAACAACATTCCGCTGCGCGTACGTACACGATAAATAAAATTCGAAATTTTAAATTTTATTTGTTCTTGGATATTGAATGAAAAACTTTTAATATGGTCAAAGAGCCGTAGAAAATCGACCTTCACCGGTGTGACAACATATTTTTTATAAAACTCCTATAGAGAGTTATGGACATGCTTGTGGGAGCTTACCGATTTCTAAATGTTGCTTACACGCCTATACTTCTGAACTAATTTTGTATTGAGAGAATTCGAGACTCGGGTAAGGATAGTTTTATCCGACTGCGAAAAAAGAGGTTAATGGCCGAATAACCGACATACGCGAGGGCGGAGCCGCGGGCCGAAAACTGGTTAGTATAAATGACTATTTTGACACTTTACCTATAGTTTCTTCGTTTACCTAACCTACTTGGTTGATAGATAGATAGATGAAACATATTTTTGGTCAACAAAACTAATTCTATAAAATTGGAATACCGGCATTGGCTATTTTAATTTTTTTGTAAATATATTTTTCTGTTTTGGTTAAACAATGCTAAGTAGGTAGGTACTCATTACGCATTCAAGATTCTGAACTTATGATTAAATTTTTATAAGTTTTACTTTATTTCGCATAAATAATAACTAAGCAGCGGTAGCGCAGCAATACGAGCCTCGCTAAAAGGTCACGGGTTCTATTCCCGGTCGTGTTCACACATCTTTGTGTGAATTGTTTCATCTCCGCTGCTCAATATCAATAAAGGAAAACATCTTGAGGAAACCGGCATGTCTAACAACTAATCATTCAAGGACATGTGACATCCACCAACACACACTAGACCTGCGTGTGTGGATTAAGGTCCTGCTCAGCAGTAGGATACTAATAAGGGATTTAATAAAATAATATACAAATAATTGTGATACTCCAAGAAATATTAATGTTGTTTCTTGAGCCCAATCAGACATTTTTCCTAAAAGAGGTACTGTAATGGACCCCACCCAATACCTCTTACTTGCTAGGTCGGGTGCGTTCTTTATACTCTAGAGCAGCGGTCGGCAACGCGCGGCCCGCGGGCCGCATGCGGCCCGCGGACGTTCTGCTTGCGGCCCGTGAATATTTGTAAATAAGTTATAATTCTATCAAAATAAACGCATTAAAAGAATTAAAAAAATATGTAAACATAATGTAAGTATTACATGTACGAATTAAATTTTGTGACATTTACCAATTTTTAATAGCATTTTTATTTTTCCTATGGAATACTTATGATATGACCAATTATGCGTAGGTGTATTGGGCTTCTACGCTACGGTTAATACCATGACTGCGGCCCGCCTTTAGTTTATTTTGGCACCTTGTGGCCCTTGCCTGCCAAAAGGTTGCCGATCGCTGCTCTAGAGTATATGTCCCTAGAGTATAGATGTTGTATGTTGGTAGGTACCTAGACCTCCGTATATTCGCCGCTGGTGGCACCTACCCCACGCACCCATAAATGCGTATATCCAGTGAAATAGGTACGGCCAACTGGAGAAACCCCGGTTCTTGAAATAACAACAACAATTTCTTTCCAACGTTGTTTTCTCTTCGGCTTTTTATTTGCAACTGACTCGCACCGGTTTTTTTTTGCTGATCACCTAACCCAATCGGCTGGAAGGGCCTCTATTGGTTCACCGGACTTTTTCGGTGAACCAATATTGTGTGTATTATAAAAAGGTTATAAATGTTCATCACAATAATAAAAAAAAATCTAAAACAAAAACTTACAAAAATTCACACAAACAACATTGTTTAAACTAAAAAATCGTCCATAACTTCCTTATTTCTTATCAGATTTCCAAAATTCAAACTGTCCCATTCATTTTACATCCACGTCTTTAAAATTAAATCATTTTTATTAAAAAATCTCCATAAACAAAAAAGGTCATTTTCAAGTTACGTAATTTTAGTACTAACATTTTACTTGGCAAAAAACTATCTTAAAAATCACTATATAATGGAAATCCGATAACTTCAATCTAATTAGAATACAAATTCAATAATTCCAATAAGAATCTAATCAGAAATTTACAATTAACAACAATTAATTTAACTAAGTTAAACCTTACATTTTGCACGTAATTGCGGACTTGCTATGCGCAATGTCGTTGTGCGGTTTAGTTATGACCTGGTCTCATCGTCATCAATTAATAACAAAGGTACTTAAAGGTACGCACGTAAAGGTTGTACGTAGATAAATAATTATTAAGAAATACTTACATCGAAATGATCTTCACAACAAAAAAAAACCATTTTGTCTTGGGAGTATCACAGTACACTGCTTAAAATCATTTATTTTGACGTTTGTCAATTTAGGGAACATTTAAAAACATTTTATGAGGAGTTATTTTTGTAGTATTTATACATATTGGTACAAAACAAAAACGATAACTTTGAGGTTCTGTTGCATCCCTAGTTTCTGTATGAATATGCAGAATTGCATTATTAATTGACTGTCGTCAACTCAACACTAAAATTCAGCATTTTATCAATATAAAAAGCCTAATATTTTCAAAAGTTAGTTTTGTTGCTTTATTCCCAGTGCTGGTATAATATGCAGTCTTAAACTGCGCCCCACTTTGTGGTCTCCAGTTACAACCTGGAAAATATAGCGCTGTCCGGGTTAGGTCTTGCCATCTAAATTAAGGCAACAAGTGCAATCCTAGTAATAGTGTAGTAGTGTAATAAGGTTGTAAAAATAAATAAAGTTAGTGAAAGTCCAGATCGTTGTTTTTGTTACAAGACTCGATCTGGTTATTTTTAATATGAATTTGAATATTTAACAATAACAACCAAATAAATTAGATCAGAACATTGTATTTATTATTTGTCTACCATCTGCAATGAGTGAAAACTTACATTCACATGTCGGGTTTGTTCGGGTGCTGTCGGCGTGTCTTCGGTACTGGATTCAAAAATTATTTTTTATTTTGAAATAACTTTTTAACTCTTGCGAAAAAAATGAAAAAGAAGTTTTTTTATAAACTTATGATATGATCTTTAAATTTATATTTTTTTTTCAAAAACCCAATTACCATATGTAAGTACTACTGTTCAGGTAAATATTTATCATGTTGTAACTTAGACTATTTAACTAATGGACTAGGCACGCACGAGCGTTCCCCTCTGCAACATTGGTTGATCAAACTATCTACTGGCTTTAAAAAATTACTTCTTGAATCGATTGTTTCATTGATGGAATCGGTATAACTCGGAAAAACGTGTTGTGTGCTCCAAAATAATGTCTGCGTGTGCTGTAAATAGCTGTTAGAAACGGTCTCCAAACTGTAATTTACAAAACAACGGCATCACATTTCATGTATAAGTGATTTTCTTTCTATTTTATTACGTTTTCAATAAAAAATCTATTAAATTGATATTATTTCTCAGTATCAATAAACCAACCGCTAACTAAAAATAATCGAATTGTTAATCATGTTCGTCTCAGGTGTTCGAAATGAAATTAGCAAGACTACCTAAAGAGATCCTTCTAACTGAATGTCGATAAAAATGAATAAGAGAATATTTAAAAAAAAAACAATATTTAAAGAATGTCCTAAACACGTTAACAGCTTTTTTGCCATTAGACAATACAAACAGCACGCCCCGCGCACGGCCGGGCTGGTACCGCTTTCCCACTATTTTAAATCTATAATATCTTCGGAAATATTCATTTAAATTATATGCTGTAAATGGCCATATTGATCTATATTTAATGGACAATGTATTTAAGGTACTAAATTGGATAAGGATTTATGCTGTATTGCTTAAAATCGCTACGTGAATAAGCCATTACTTTTGGTTGAAAGTTAAAGATAAAAAAAGGTTATTGTGGGTTATCCCTAAGGGTGTTACCACACTAATCGATCGATAGTCTATCGATGCCATCGATCGACATCGGTCGACGTTGATCGATTGATGTGGTAGCTTTAATTAATCGACGGATACCAGTCGACTAACCAATCGATCGATTGCCGGTCGATGGCATCGGTCGACGGATACCGATCGATTAACCTAGTAGAAGCTATAATCTGATGTCGACGAATCCATTATACTATCGATCGATGGCATCGATCGACGATCGCTCGATTGGTGTGGTAACACCCTTAGAGATAGACATATACCATCGCGGACTTTTTGTTGATCTTTTTAAGGTAGTAGGAGTATATTATTTTGATATATCTCTTAGGGTTTAGCCAGCGTTGGCAATGTAAGCGCAAAAAATGCGTTAATTTACGACATCGCATCAGAAAGCTCTAAAATTATCGGTGTTATTCTACTATATTATGCATGTATTATATACATAAACCTTCCTCTTGAATTGTTTTATCTGATAAAAAAAACCGCATGAAAATCGCTTGCGTAGTTTTAAAGATTTAAGCATACATAGGGATATAGGGACAGAGAAAGCGACTTTGTTTTATACTATGTAGTGATTAATTAATACTGAGATATTTTATATGTGCCTGTGTGCGTACACTCAAAGTTCTGCCGTTACTGGAGTGCGCGCCCGGCGCCCCACGGATTGTTATGACTAGTCCCTAATGAGGGTTGAGATTTTCTGTATTTTCATTCATTCATTCATATGCTCACGGTTGTTATCCCAAAAGGGACAGTCAGAGGGGTAGGCAGTGATTTGACCCACGTGTCGCCAATTTTTGTGTCTTCACGTAACAGGTGGCGATAAATAAATAATAAATATTTTTGTACACGAATGTTTAATTAGAGAAGTACTTGTTAATTAAATATTTATTTTTATCATAGAGAGTGGCGTTATTTTAAAAAAAAAATCGTTCAAGAAATGCAATTTTTTTTTAGCGTTTGTGTTCGCAACTGTACCATACTACTATACTGGAAGGTTAAGAACGTTACTTAGATATATAGCACGGCCGCTTTTTAATAGCCATCCGAACTTAGTCGGGTTATGTAGATTTTCAAAGCTCTGTCAGTATTTTAATTATTTCTCTTTAATTACTGAATTTAATGAGATGAAATTTTGCATGTGAGTAGTTGAATTAATAAACTGATTAATGGAATACATTTTACTATACAATTCCTTTTAGAACTTTTAGAACATCGTGACATTTGACTGCTTTGTAAACAGTGGTCTATTCATGGTAAATAATCCCATTAATTTTTAATTACTTACGGAACACCATTGATAGAAAGAAAGAAAGAAGAAAGAAAAACATTTATTTGACAACGACAGGACACACAAAATTAAATGATAAAAAAAGAAACACATAGAAAGAGAAAAAAAAACAAACAAAAGAAAAAAAAACAAGAGTAAGTGTGACCTATCAGTGTCAAACATGGACATTGCTCAGTAAACGCTGTGAGTGCCTACTCGAGGCGACCCACAGCACTGATTTTCAGCAATGTCCATATTCCCACAGTGTGACGCCAGGCGCCAAGGTTGCCAAAAGATCAAACCTGCATAATTTGTTTGTGTAACAAAAAACATGTATTTAAAAAAAAAGCAAATATTATTACCAATCACCAAGTCACCAACCATTACATAATCGTTAAATTCAATACAAAACTACGAGAATTATTTATTTAAAACAGATTTGATTATGAAATTGATAGATACATTGAATACATTAATACATAAATATGGATAAACTGTATAATAATATATAGTAATACTAAATTTAATAAAGCTAAGGTCAAGATATAAAACTTTTGGAATTTGATAAAAAGTGAAACCATTATTAAAGGCTTTCACGAGTTCCATCGCAACACCCAATGCTAGACAGCCGTAACCGTTGAGGTATGTGAAATAATGTAATATTTTTGGTATCGTTGGCACTGTTGGCAATAACTTAAAATAAATCTTTCTGAATGTTGATTAGATCCAGTTATATCTGATACTTGGCTACATGTTACAGACACTGACAAGGTTTGTAAAAACGTGAAAATCTAGACCGCAAAGTGCATACTTTACGAACTAGGACCTAATAAGCGTATTTTACGTTTATATTTTTATCTTTTAAACCCTACGATTTTTTATAAATCTGTTTTAAACAAAATTAAACTAATTCAAAACAACGTGTGTAAACATGTACAGCTCTCTATATAAGCGCTTTATATGAAAACTAGCAATGTTCAAATGTTCGCGCAGCGGAAACTTGAATTTTTCCGTAGTTTATGCATGCACTGGATTATTCATACATACACAAATACACACTAATTTTTGGACTCATTTCTTTTCTTCTGAGTCCATGGGTAACAAATTTGTTCCGCCAGGACAACGTTCGCCCAGTGGAATCAGTTTTTGGCGAATTTCTCCAAAATGGCTGCGTACACAATTTTTTTTACCATACACAATTACGCGACGTCATACACAAAATATCTGCATAATTAAAATCTTTAAATTCAACAACATTCCGCTGCGCGTACGTACACGATAAATAAAATTCGAAATTTTAAATTTTATTTGTTCTTGGATATTGAATGAAAAACTTTTAATATGGTCAAAGAGCCGTAGAAAATCGACCTTCACCGGTGTGACAACATATTTTTTATAAAACTCCTATAGAGAGTTATGGACATGCTTGTGGGAGCTTACCGATTTCTAAATGTTGCTTACACGCCTATACTTCTGAACTAATTTTGTATTGAGAGAATTCGAGACTCGGGTAAGGATAGTTTTATCCGACTGCGAAAAAAGAGGTTAATGGCCGAATAACCGACATACGCGAGGGCGGAGCCGCGGGCCGAAAACTGGTTAGTATAAATGACTATTTTGACACTTTACCTATAGTTTCTTCGTTTACCTAACCTACTTGGTTGATAGATAGATAGATGAAACATATTTTTGGTCAACAAAACTAATTCTATAAAATTGGAATACCGGCATTGGCTATTTTAATTTTTTTGTAAATATATTTTTCTGTTTTGGTTAAACAATGCTAAGTAGGTAGGTACTCATTACGCATTCAAGATTCTGAACTTATGATTAAATTTTTATAAGTTTTACTTTATTTCGCATAAATAATAACTAAGCAGCGGTAGCGCAGCAATACGAGCCTCGCTAAAAGGTCACGGGTTCTATTCCCGGTCGTGTTCACACATCTTTGTGTGAATTGTTTCATCTCCGCTGCTCAATATCAATAAAGGAAAACATCTTGAGGAAACCGGCATGTCTAACAACTAATCATTCAAGGACATGTGACATCCACCAACACACACTAGACCTGCGTGTGTGGATTAAGGTCCTGCTCAGCAGTAGGATACTAATAAGGGATTTAATAAAATAATATACAAATAATTGTGATACTCCAAGAAATATTAATGTTGTTTCTTGAGCCCAATCAGACATTTTTCCTAAAAGAGGTACTGTAATGGACCCCACCCAATACCTCTTACTTGCTAGGTCGGGTGCGTTCTTTATACTCTAGAGCAGCGGTCGGCAACGCGCGGCCCGCGGGCCGCATGTTCTGCTTGCGGCCCGTGAATATTTGTAAATAAGTTATAATTCTATCAAAATAAACGCATTAAAAGAATTAAAAAAATATGTAAACATAATGTAAGTATTACATGTACGAATTAAATTTTGTGACATTTACCAATTTTTAATAGCATTTTTATTTTTCCTATGGAATACTTATGATATGACCAATTATGCGTAGGTGTATTGGGCTTCTACGCTACGGTTAATACCATGACTGCGGCCCGCCTTTAGTTTATTTTGGCACCTTGTGGCCCTTGCCTGCCAAAAGGTTGCCGATCGCTGCTCTAGAGTATATGTCCCTAGAGTATAGATGTTGTATGTTGGTAGGTACCTAGACCTCCGTATATTCGCCGCTGGTGGCACCTACCCCACGCACCCATAAATGCGTATATCCAGTGAAATAGGTACGGCCAACTGGAGAAACCCCGGTTCTTGAAATAACAACAACAATTTCTTTCCAACGTTGTTTTCTCTTCGGCTTTTTATTTGCAACTGACTCGCACCGGTTTTTTTTTGCTGATCACCTAACCCAATCGGCTGGAAGGGCCTCTATTGGTTCACCGGACTTTTTCGGTGAACCAATATTGTGTGTATTATAAAAAGGTTATAAATGTTCATCACAATAATAAAAAAAAATCTAAAACAAAAACTTACAAAAATTCACACAAACAACATTGTTTAAACTAAAAAATCGTCCATAACTTCCTTATTTCTTATCGGATTTCCAAAATTCAAATTGTCCCATTCATTTTACATCCACGTATTTCAAATTCAATTATTCTAATTAAAAAATCTCCATAAACAAAAAAGGTCATTTTCAAGTTACGTAATTTTAGTACTAAAATTTTACCCTGCAAAAATCTATCTTAGAAGTCGCTATAAATCTAATTAGAATACACATTTAACAATTCCATGGTCTCGTCGTCATCAGGTACTTACTTACTTTCATCTTCACTTCAACCTTTTTAGTGTCCCACTGTTGGGCACAGGTCTTCTCTTAACGATCTTACGAGTAGCGAGTTCTGGCCGTATTCCAAACACGCTAGCTAGCGGGTTGGTGGATGACACATGTCCTCGAAGGATTAGTTATACTCATGATAACTTTTGAATGGTATGTCCGATTTCAATATGTAATTCCAAAAATTTATATACAGGTAGGTACTAATATACCATTGAATATTAGGTGCTTTATTTAGATAAGGATTACTACCAAGGCACGAATAATTGAGTTTAATTTGTACCGGCTCTACAATTGCATATTTTTAGATGAAAAAGTAGTTATTGTAACTAAAATATTCATATAAATGAAACCGCGGACTTTTTTGTAGATATTTATGGCCTCTATAAAACTGTAGTACATCACATTGCTCTAATGTAAATAGTTTCCGCAGCGTGCGCGATATACCTAATGATTTGTTTCGTAATTTTTTTTAAACCTTGGGTTACATTATCGAAGTTTTCATGCGGATCCCTAATTTTTTTAAACATATAATATAGCTTTTCAATGGTGAAAGAATTTTTGATATCGGTATAGTAGTTTTTGAGCCTATTCGTTACAAACAAACAATCATATCTATCGTCTTTGTTATAGATGGTAGGTATAAATTTTGGAATATTTAAAAAAAAGCAGTAATTTGTAAATATTATTATGTTTTGTAAACGTTTTCTCGTTTTACCTATTATTACAAATTTAAATTTTCATTTAAGCAAAAATTGATCCATATCATCATGATGGAATGGTATGAAGAGAAGTTCATTTTCTTCAACCCGTTTTAATGTCCCAGTGCTGGGCACGGTTATTCTCTCATCTATCTTACGAGATGAGAGAGTCGTATATCCTCGAATGATTAGTTCTTAGATACCGGTTTCCTCACTATGTTTTTCTTCAATTCATACAAAGATGAGTAGGTAGTAGTAGTAGTAGTATTTAAAACTTATAAATTCTAAATACCTAGTTATCTACACAAATGTCCAGTATAAACTGACCTCATATTTTACGGAAATTTTATACAATGCGAGATCAGCATATACTGGTTTGTTGTGGTATTGGTACAGGTGTATTAAAAATGTATGCTTTCGATAGGTACCAAATATTAAGTGTATTTATTTATTCTAGTAAAATTCTTACTACATAGATACTTCTATCTAGTTAGCTACACATATAGCCAGTATAGGCTGACCTCTAGTTGTACGGGAATTCTATACAATGCGAGATCATCTTATACTGGAAATATGCGGATGTATAAAGTTACTGGTACCCAGTGTATTATTCTATACTTTCTGTAAGTACCAAATATTACTAGATTTGATATAATTTAAGGAAACTACGAATTGTGACATTTTGTGTATACATGCTAAAAAAACATCATCTACACCTACCTAGGTAGGTACATCTATTAGGAAAAATGTTCGATTGAAACTGAAAAAGCAACATTAATATTTCTTGGAGGCATATGAAAGAAAATGATATAATTATTTGTGATTTACATGCCGGTTTCCTCACGATGTTTTCCTTTACCGATATTGAGCAGCGGGGATAAAACAAATCACAAAAAGTTATGTGGGTACGGGAATCGATCCCTCGACCATACATTTCCTGCCTGCCTGCGTGTGTAGGCCGCACAAGGTACGACTGTACGAAGCTTGCACGAATCGAGACGAGCTGCTCCGAAATCGGACGAATACGTAAGCAGGTGTTTGTGAGAAAGTATAGGTATATAACATCTATGTACAACAGTGAATAGCTGTACACGTAAATTTTGTGTATAAAGTGTTTTAAATATAAAAAAATACTTCATAAATAAAATAAATAAATAATTATCATTGCATAAGTCGATAAAAAATCTATGCAATAGCTTTGCCACGGCGGCAGTCATTGAACTAATATTACTAAAATGTAATACTAGTGGTAGCGCTTTGCTTACCCAGACGTGGTGTTTCATTCATTTACACATACAGGGATCATACAAATTTTAACACAGTCTTGGCAGACCAGGAAAAAAGTATTATACCAATCTAGATTTCTTATCATTACATACCTACACTCTTACGAGCTCTGTCTACCCCGTGAGAAATATAGTCGTGGTGTTACATTTAATTACAAATACAGGAACCATCAGCTAAATTTTTCGTGTATATCTCTGCTGTTGTAGATATAATTCAATGATTTAAAAATATATTAACCCTGACACATATTTTTTGTTAAGAATTATTAACAATGTTAATAATTAATGTAATGTTATTACCGACTTCGACAATCCAGCTTCCAGACTAAAAATGTTTTCAAATGGTACCTACGCTATGTCCATAAAAATATATAATAAACTCCCGAATGAAATAAAAGACGAAAAAAAATATAATACATTCATATCAAAATTAAAAAAAATACTGATAAATAAATGATATTACAAAATAGAAGAATACCTAAATGACAATTTTAAAAAGTAAATATTTATATAAAATAAGTTAGCGCTATTCCTCCTCTCTCCTACTTTTGCTTGTGCCCGACAGGGTCCATAATTGTCTCTTATATAATTATTAACACCTTTTTAACATTATGGTTTGCAATAAATATTGAGTATTGAGTATTATTTCAGCTTTCTAATAAAAAACCGCGACAAACAGATACACGTCTCAACCTTATAACACCCCTTTTTTTTGTCGGGGTTAAAATCCATTAGAGTCCCAGACTTATCCGCTCTGTTTCTTAAATTTCAATTTTGATAAATCTTACACTTATGATAACTTTTGAAGGGTATGTCTAATTTAAATAATTCAAAAAGTAATTTACAGGTACTGATATACCTTTGAATATTAAATGATTTATTTAGATAAGGATTAATACCAAGGTACGAATAATTTAGTTTAATTTGTACCGGCGTTGAAATAGCATATTTTAAGATGAAAAAGTAGTCAATGTGACGTAACTAGAATATTTATATTACCAACATTTTTGTAGACTTCTATAAAACTGTAGTACATTATTTTGCTCTAATGTCAATAGTGTCCGCAGCGTACGCGATATAATGTTTTTTTCGTTATTTTTTTCACACCTTGGGTTATATTATCGAAGTTTTCATGCGGATCCCTTAATTTTTTTAACATATAATAGCCTATGTTACTCAGGTACGGTGCGGCTTTGTCTGATGGGTGGTCACTAACCACTGCCGAAGCCTACCACCAGTTATTTACCAGTAAACATAATTACCAGTTGATGGAAATAATGAACAAATAAGGTGGCAACTGCTAATCAATGTGAACAAACTCCAGCAAAGTGAAGGCCTGCAATTTGCTAATAAATTGACACCACGTCACATTTCTTTCCGCAACCAGATAATGAAAGTAAAGCTCGCTACGCAGTTGCTTAGCATGAGTGTTGCAAAAGCAATAACCCTGTGTGATGAAATTTTAAAATCAAGCCAATTCAAAGATTCTTCTGCTACTGTTAACTTCATATCAGTATTGAATAACTTTTTCGATGTTATAAATTCCAGAAAATTTAATTTTTATGGTTTTAAACTGTCAATAGATAAAACAAATCGGACATTTTTGCCTTTCTAGATGAAGTCAAGTTTTATATACTTAAGCTAAATGAATTATCCAAAGAAAGAACCAAGATCCTAGAATCTTATTAAATATTACCAAAAAGAAAATTGTGGAGTCCCCGACTAAAACTGGGTTTATTGGTAGTGTAATCTGCATTGAATCAATGAAGACACTCTACAATTATTTAGTAGAAGAAAAAAAAATTATTAACTACATATCAATGTACTATGCGGTACAGGACTACGTATGTGCGTGTTGTTTACCACGTATCTCCATAATATCGATTTAACCGATTTTAAAGAAATTTATAATTACATATCAATGTACTATGCGGTACAGGACCACGTGTGTGCGTGTTGTTTACCACGTATCTCCATAATATCGATTTAATCGATTTTAAAGAAAATCCTAATACCACGCGGGCAAAGTCGCGGTCAGGCGGCTAGCTATTATAATGCTAATAAATATCAAAATCGGTTCACTCATTCGAAAATTCTGAGGTAATAAGCATAAAAAAACATTTAGTCGAATTAATAACCTCCTCCTTTTAGAAGTCGGTTAAAAAAAACTAACGTAATGCTCTATTTATATTATATATTTATAGTATGCATTCAATCAAAATTAAATTAAGTTTTGTAGGTACAAAAGCCAGTAGCTAACTGGTGTCACCTCTGCGGCGTCAATCTTTAATCTTTTAATAACATGTCTTTATAATACGTTGAACAAAACGCGTAACCGCCATGAAATTCACGGCGCTTACGACTTTTTGGTCGCGAGAAAAACCACCGCGCTCACCCCGCGCATTCCGCCCCCCTTGTCGTCAAGATGCGACACGTTTTTTGTTTGGTATAGCTTCTCTTTCACTTCAACCCTTTATAGTGTCCCACAGCTGGGCACGGGTCTTTTCTCAATTATCGTGTCCAGTTCGACCGCGCGGCCATAGCGTTTTTTTTTTAAAAAAACCATGTCAATTTTTTGTAAAAATTTGTCAAAGTTGATTCCCAAAACCATAAATTTGTCAAAGATACGGTTAAAAAGTTATAAGGGTTTGAACATGGCCGCGCCATTGAAACGCGGCGAACCGCGCGGCCACTGAGATCTTTAAAACTAAGCCTTGTAGAGACCTGAAATTTACGCAAATGCAAGATTTAATTTGTAAAAAATTTGTAAAAATATAAAAAAAATACTCAGGTTTATAGTTTAAGAGCTATAACACTAAAACCGAATGGCCGCGCCATTGAAACGGTGGAGAAAACGCTATCGCCTGTATCTCGCTGAAAAAAAATCGCAGAGGTGTGTAGTTTATTGTAATTACCCAGATTTGAATTTGTCGAAACTAGGAAAAATACAACAAAAATTCCTAGGTTTATATTTCAGGAGCTATAAGACTAAAACGATATGGCCACGCCATCGAAACGGTGAATAAAACGTTATTTCGCCTGTATCTCGCTGAAAAAGCATCGCAGAGGTCTGGAGTTTTTTGTAATACCTAGATTTTAATTTGTCAAAACTAGTAAAAATACAATAAAAATTCTTAAGGTTATATTTCAGAAGCTGTAGAACATTATCAGTATGTGGTGCGATAGGGTGACCATGTCTTATTGTTTACAGAATACTTTCTACTTATTGTTACAGAAATTATAATTCAAGGATTCTAAATAAAATTAAAATGAAACCATAAATATAAAAACAATTATGTTTATTGCTTGAAAACAGTTACAGTCCGCGTGGACTTACGAAAAACTAGCCCTAAGATTGGTTTAAATGACGCAACTCCGCCCCTAAGCTATGTGATTGGTAATGCACACTATTGCATCTCACACGCGCCACCCCCGCGCGCCTCCGCAGGTCAGTGCGACGCGTACAGCCGTTAGTACTTATTATTCTGTGGTACAGCGACGTAAGCGTAAGAGTTTCGTTATCAGTGTGTCGTTGTGATGTTAACACGATAAAAAAGTGATCTACTGATTAATAAAATAAAATGTTCAAAAAATTCTACTGATAAAATGTTCAGTTCGTGTGTAATTACGATTAAGTGTTGTACTGTGGTGTAACGTCAGTTCGGTAAATTATGTAAACAATTCAGCAGAAGTGATTAAGGTATGTTGCATTTAAATATTTTATGATTATGTTAGAGCTCTCTCTTTATTTGTATGGATGACCGTGTAGTTAAGATATTTTACTATGAAATATTTACAATCTTATGTATATGAACTTATATGAAATACTAAAAACTATCTAATAACTAACAAAAATAATAATAATATATAATGTTTGCCCTGCAGTGGGACAATAATAGGCTGGATTATTATTATTTAATGTTTTAACACACGAACTGAACATTTTAATAATCAGTAGATCACTTTTTTATCGTGTTAACATCACAACGACACACTGATAACGAAACTCTTACGCTTACGTCGCTGTACCACAGAATAATAAGTACTAACGGCTGTACGCGTCGCACTGACCTGCGGAGGCGCGCGGGGGTGGCGCGTGTGAGATGCAATAGTGTGCATTACCAATCACATAGCTTAGGGGCGGAGTTGCGTCATTTAAACCAATCTTAGGGCTAGTTTTTCGTAAGTCCACGCGGACTGTAACTGTTTTCAAGCAATAAACATAATTGTTTTTATATTTATGGTTTCATTTTAATTTTATTTAGAATCCTTGAATTATAATTTCTGTAACAATAAGTAGAAAGTATTCTGTAAACAATAAGACATGGTCACCCTATCGCACCACATACTGATAATGTTCTACAGCTTCTGAAATATAACCTTAAGAATTTTTATTGTATTTTTACTAGTTTTGACAAATTAAAATCTAGGTATTACAAAAAACTCCAGACCTCTGCGATGCTTTTTCAGCGAGATACAGGCGAAATAACGTTTTATTCACCGTTTCGATGGCGTGGCCATATCGTTTTAGTCTTATAGCTCCTGAAATATAAACCTAGGAATTTTTGTTGTATTTTTCCTAGTTTCGACAAATTCAAATCTGGGTAATTACAATAAACTACACACCTCTGCGATTTTTTTTCAGCGAGATACAGGCGATAGCGTTTTCTCCACCGTTTCAATGGCGCGGCCATTCGGTTTTAGTGTTATAGCTCTTAAACTATAAACCTGAGTATTTTTTTTATATTTTTACAAATTTTTTACAAATTAAATCTTGCATTTGCGTAAATTTCAGGTCTCTACAAGGCTTAGTTTTAAAGATCTCAGTGGCCGCGCGGTTCGCCGCGTTTCAATGGCGCGGCCATGTTCAAACCCTTATAACTTTTTAACCGTATCTTTGACAAATTTATGGTTTTGGGAATCAACTTTGACAAATTTTTACAAAAAATTGACATGGTTTTTTTTAAAAAAAAACGCTATGGCCGCGCGGTCGAACTGGACACCAATTATCTCATAATTTGAGAGAGTTTAGGCCTTAATCCACACATGCTGGCCAAGTGCGGGTTGGTGGATGTCACATGTCCTCGAATGATTAGTTCTTAGACATTCCGGTTTCCTCACGATGTTTTCCTTCACCGATATTGAGCCGCGGAGATGAAACAATTCACTCAAAGATGTGTGGGCGCGGCCAGGATTCGAACCCGCGACCGCCGGCTTCCTCACGATGTTTTTCTTCACCGATATTGAGCATACCGCTGCTCTCTAAACGTAGTAATTACAGCTCACTGGCGGCAGTCCCCGAGTGCCAGATAGTGAGAAAGGCACCATTTGAGAGAGTTGGTCGGAATTTTTGATCTTAAATATCAATAAAATGTAAATCATTTGTGATCACGAGTGTATTTGTATAATGGGCAAGCGCGTTCCATCGTAGACTGCCACTCGTTCAATGTTTCTCAAGTTCTTATACCTAAGCTTTCTTCTTTCATTTATCTTGAATTGAATAAAAGTAACGCAGCGGCCCCAGAGTATCGAGAGGTATAAGAATAAAACCAGTAACGTTAAAGTAACGATACATCCAGTAACGTTACTGAACATGTAACGTTAAATAAAAATTTTGTTCTCCTAAAATGATACCTTTAACGTTATTATTTTATAACGTTACACATTGCTTAAAGTTTCAGTAACGTTACTTATTTTATACCGTTATGAGGTAACATTTCGTGGAACGGAACGAAATTAATTTCGTTTTTAAGTCCCTGCTTGAGTCCCGCACAGGCCCGGTGTTACCAGGTCAAAGATTTACTTCACCCTAGGCTTGGTCTCAATTTACCCTAGAATCTGTATTATTAAATTCTTTACGAATAAAGCAACTATAATTTTCACAATAACACACACGAAAAGAAAGAGCAACACAATTCATTGCTCTTTTTCTTTTATTCAATTTATCACTCGGTGCTTTCATGACACAGAATTTGTAATGAACCAAAATAGTTCACAGTTATTTTATACAGTTATTGATTGTTACCCTAAAAAATACCCTATAAGAATTCATACCCTAAAAATTACACTCCTGCCAAGATTACTTTTACCCTAAATATAGGGTAAATTACCCTAAGTTGGTAACAGTGAGCCCGCATTAGTAGCGTTAGCGTTTACATGCTCTTTGATTGATTAGTAAAATAATGCTCTTTGGAGTAGATTACCCCAGTCCAATTCAAAAGACAAAATGACAAACTATATAAAACGGTCAAGTGCAAGTCGCTCTCATGTACCGAGGGTTCAGTGCTTATTACAGAATAAGCACTGAACCCTGTAACTGTACATGAGACCGACTTGCACTTGTACGTACGTACGATGAGCACTGGCTCATCGTACGTAATATTTCTCTTAAGTAGACTAAATAACACTAATTAACCACTTGCCTCATTCATATCAAATTCGCCATAAAATGAACCTTTTGGACAAATGAAACCAATATTGGGTTGTTTGGACACCAATTTAACACAGTAAACCTGAGGCCCCTAGCTTGTCGCTATCGTTTTATCGCTATATTATTTTACGGTTGACTCAATTAGCCGGAAGGGCCCTAATTTATTTACCAGACTTTTTCGGTAAGCAGTCCGAAGATGGTCGAAGTGTCGAACCGATCGTCTTATCGCTACGTATGTCCTATTACATACGTACGTAGTGATTATGTTATACTCTTTTCATATACTTATATGTCGTTCAAGACAAAAACTTGAACTTAAAATTACTATCCGTGCGCAATAAGTTGAGACCATATCAAAACAAGTTTCCACCTGCGACTTCAACTCTGCTTTTTTTAATGTAGCAAGTGTTGTACTCTGAACAACGCTGCCGTCTTATACATACAGGGGTAGCAGGCGAAGGGTTGCACTCTAGGCGAGTTTCAACTATAATCTATCAGGTATCTAGTCGGTGTTTGCTGATGATAAAACTGTAACTACTAGTGCTCAATAGCGGAAGATACACAAGAAGGTAGCGTGCCCTGTCTAGTGTCTATCTCTATTGCTTAAAGATAAACTTGTGCCTCTTTGATGAGAGAACTCCAGAAGTGTGAATACAGCTGGGTTGGGCAGCATATGGGAAATTACGTCGAGTCTTCACGTCGTCCAAAGACGAAACGAGTCTAAAGACGAAAGTCTTTAACCAGTATGTCCTACCCGTTATAACATACGGAACCGAAACGTTGACACTCACGGTAGGACTGCTTCATAAATTTAAAATCGCTCAGCAAGGTATATAAAGGGCTATGCTCGGAGTATCTCTGAAGAATCGAATACGAAATGATGTGACCCGACAGGGAACTAAGGTAATCGACATAGCTTACCAGATTAGTAGGCTGAAGTTGCAGTGGGCCGGTCATATCTGCCTGACTCACAACCGCTCGGGTAAACGAGTTTTGAAGAAGAACTGGATGGGAAAACTGGGAAAAGCCGCGGATCGTGCTCAATAGGATGATGATGATGATGAAACCTGTGGCTTGGAAGTTATCTTATGTATGTTTGTGCAGTGCTAAAGCCAGCGCTAATGACAAAAGTATGTATAGAAAGTGTTAGTAAATTAACCCTTCAAAATTTGGAGGGGTTGTTTAATATAACAATATTCCACTAATAATCGTCAAGAACTTTGAAAATAAGCTATTTTTAAAGGTATATTGTAATTATTTTCATTCAGAGTAAATTAATAAATATTATCCGTAATACTTTGAGAATATAACATTTCGTTTTAATAGTAACGTGAGGTACTGTACGCAGAGGAATTTTCGATAGATTATTTTTTCTTTGAGACTATTTATTTATTACGTAAGACTATTTTTTTTAATTGTTACTCTCTCCCTCCTGCTATAAGAAAAAATAAGCCAACCCCCTCGCCGGATTGCCGGATTTGCAGTCCTTTTCTTATTTGAAACGAAATTACATTATTATCTATTCCGTTGATAAACATCAGCTTTGCCAGATAGATGGACAGACAATAATGTAAAGCGTCCTTTTTTCTATTTAGATAAAGAACCCTAAAAATAAAACTTGATAGTGTCATTCTCTCATTGTCACTGTCACATATCATCACAGACTACTAAGAGAGAATCTAGCATATCATTAATGTCATTGTCACTGACGTAAAAGACGCATCTTTATATGTCTATTGAATGAAATAGCCTTAGCCAATTAATAATTTAAAATATAATAAATACCAACCGAATTATCAAGTTTATAAAAGTTGCTCTGCGAAATAAGTCAACAAAGATGACTGCACCTATGGAAAGAATTCAGATTCTTGATGACATCGAAAAAGATATTATCACTTGCCTCCAGTGTGCAGGTATTGTTTATTTATCTTTAGTACCTACTTATTTCTAGACTCAGTAAATTAATTTAGTATACTGCAACAAATCGTTTATCAGGTTTTGAATGCAAAACAAGGTGTACATATATAATATAAGAATCATTAAATATTTTATTGATTGTTGTTAGTGATGCTATGACCCAGTCAATTAAGTCTTAAGAGACTAAATTCATTTTTGAATACTAGGCTACTTTCTTAAGTTCCTCAAGTTTAGTCAAAACACTAAAACTAAATAGAGTAGGTTGTAGTCCTATAACCTTTATGACTAAAAGGACTAACATCTTTACTCCTCAGGAGTCGAGTTTAGTGAAGTTTTTCTCAGATTAACATGATGAAACTGACGAACTTAATTGCTTTAAAATGCTATACATATTAATTTATAAAATATAACATCCAATTAAATTTCCATCTACTGTAGAGCCATATTGGACAACTCTGGGCCCCAATTCTCGCACTTTAGACATTAATCTCTAATAAACATATGTAAAAGATAAGGATTCCATTAGTTTTCTGTTTTTTTTGGCATTTCTATTAGAGTTAAATGTCTAAAGCCCAAGAATTGGGCCCCAGGTCTGTCCTTTTAAAAGTTTTCTGCATTAAAAGGGAAACTGTCTCAGAACTTCGGATAGCTGACTGTATTTATTAGATCCTAAGAGCTGCGTTGCGTTAGGCAGGCGTTTGCCGCGGCAATGTAGATCTGCCTCGTGGGCGACGTGCATCTAAAAGATGGCCTGTCTGCTGTACGCCCCTTAACGCAGGGGGGTGGCCTAATTACTAAAGACTAGAAAGAAAATAGTCGTCAGTTCAGACTTAAGCTGTGTGAAATGAAGTCAAGTCTCTTTTAAAGGCCTCTAAGGCCTCATCTCTCCATATCTCTCTCTCACAGTCTTCCAACACTAGTTGTTGTAACTGAAATTGGTTTTGATTTTTCAGCACAAGCTCTTTTGGAGTTGAGTAAAGAGAAGTCAGGACAGAAGCAAGCTGAGACTAACACCTCCCAATTTTTAAGAACATTAAGTCAAGTAGAGTCAAAGCTAAGTGATCAAATTAATTACTTGACACAAGTATCAACAGGCCAACCCCATGAAGGCTCAGGATATGCTTCTCAAAAAGTACTGCAAATGGCCTGGCATCGGTTAGAACATGTTCGATCTTGGGTCAATGAATTGGACAGACTGAAAGCTTCGCACTTGGCTGCTACTAGAGCAGTGACAGGTGTACCAAATGGCAACATGACATCATCAGGAACCAGCACATAATACTAGATTACTTACTCCCTTATAATATTTTGTCTGAGAAAACTAGATATTGTTACATGCTGCCAAACGTAGACTGTGCCCACAAGGTTGTGGTCACAGTTACACAAAAAAAAGTTTGTGTGAGGACTCACAGTGAAAATATACAATGCAAATAATAATGCAAAAGGTCAACACAATTGAGCATAACTATTTATTTGTCTACCTCTATTATGGTTGTCAGTACCCCACATCACTGAATCTGCATTTACACATTCCTAACATTTATTTGCAATAAATATTTTATAAAACAAAGCTATTGTTTTTGTCATAATACCTCTAATTATTAGTTCCTAGGTAAGGGATAGGTACTAGGTACCTACAGATAAATAATTTAGTTGGAATTTAAAGTGATGAAAATTTGCCCTCAAATTTACATGTACTATTTAAAACCCACACTACATAAATGTAGTTATTTTCACTCAGTTGATTGTTTATTGTCGAGTGCCTAAACTATTAACATTTAACCTTTAACATTTTTATCATATTTGCGATGATCTCAAAAACCACTGAATTGCATCAGAAACAACAATTTTACTCGAATGAGAAATGTAGTATTCACTCATCCTTTGTTATTTTTCCTAAGAAAGTTTTGTATTATAATCATATGGGCGTCCCAAGATTATGTGACATGAAGGGAAAGTACCTAGCGTAAATATCGTGATATGATATTTTGCTGAATTAAGACTATTATTTGTAAAAGTTAGAAACAAAAACGAAGAAGTTATAAAAATAGGTGAACAAAAACTAACTTCTAAAATGAAACAGTGTTCTTTCACCAAAAATATCATATCTAAGATACTTAAGGTGTACTTTCCTTCATGTCACATAGTGATTGGAAACCTAGTCCTGAGTCTATGAGTTTCCGCCCACGCGTCCGCGTGGTACCTACTTATTGGGTTAAGAAGTAGCAGACCTTTGTGCCTAATTTCATCCAATTCCGTCCAGTAGTTTTAGCGTGCAAGAGTAACACAATGACATACATGTTACACTTACCTACATTTTACAACATTATCTTATATCTTTAAATGAACAATTCTTGTATATATCTATATACAAGAATTGCTATTAAAGAAAATACCGAGCAAAGCTCGGTCATCCAGATATTAATAATTAAAAACAAATAATTCTGTAACCAAAATTTAATATTAACATATGAAATTGAAAGATGTTCATTACAAAAGCAGGTTTTTAACTGCCTATTAATTTATAATTTTAATTCAAATCCAAGAGCTGGAATGATGTTAAGAAAGACCAGATTTTTAAAACTAAACAATATTTTTTTTCGAACTTGGGATATATCTCATAAAAAAATCATGTGTACTTTAAGATAAAAAAATGTTATTATTGTGTATTAATAAAACAACACATTCCCTGTCTGGGTGCCAATCACGATTCACTCACGTGTGTGGCATCAGTCACGCAACTGTTTATCAAGAGTCCATGCTTGCAGTGTAGTCACTAGTGCATATTAAATGTTAGGCTGGACGTCTGCAGCTGTCAGACCATTATGTATTGAGACAGTGAATGTAACAGTATGCAAACACAAAATGAAAAATGTAATTACTACTCTACCTAGCAATCAGGAACAGCATCATATAAGACATACGAACATTCCCAAAGTTATACAATATACAACACATGACTATGAATAAAAGGTGCCAAACTTCCAATCATTAACGGAAGATTCTTAATTATACTCAATCAAATGTGTATGCAACAGATCTATTTATATAACTTATAATTGTATCAGTCTGCTTTATTTAGGGATTCTTGGCTTTGAATTGAAACTATGACTTCAGTTTGCCAACAGAATTTAACTTCCATAAATTACATTGTATCACAAAAAGTTGTCATGTTTACTACATATAATTACAAGTAATATTCTCTACAAACAGAATAATATAAATAAATAATATTTCTAATGTTGTTCTCATAAAAAATAAACTCATACATAACACCTATACAATACTTTTAAGAATCACATAACAGCATAAAGTTTGTTTCAGACACAAGTTTGGAACTAATTACCTAATGACGTTTTACTTTGTGATGCAATCATAATTTGCAGGATTTAGATACATTTTTGTTTTAATAAATTAAACCAATACAAAATAACCAAAATACAAAAGAAATGAACCTAGTGACTTATACAAATTTCTGCCTGTGGAAAATTTTATCATTATCA
Source organism: Meganola albula (assembly GCA_936450015.1). Classification (NCBI taxonomy): domain Eukaryota; kingdom Metazoa; phylum Arthropoda; class Insecta; order Lepidoptera; family Nolidae; genus Meganola; species Meganola albula. Next base: position 7,931,911 of record OW388144.1, on the reverse strand, counting down.
GTTATCATCATTCATCATATTATATCACTTCAGAATGATGCCTTCTGATAACAAATACAATTTTCACATGTCAGAAAACCTGACTTCAGATTTCAGTTCTTTTATCTGATCTTTAAAATAATCGCACTACAGGCATGTTTGATGTTATGCTAAATAATGTGCCATAAGAATAATAATTACCTACAAGTTTACACCAATACGTAGAATGACAAATTGTCCTAATTAGAAATATCTGATCTTAGTGTAAAACACTATCTAAAGTTATATTAGCTTTAACTTGTATGTTTCTATGTTCTAGTAACACTTGTACATTTCACTGTAACACAGCTGACATGTGGCATTTTTCATAGAAACACAATAGATAGCTTAAACTTTAGAGAGTGCTAAAGTAAGAACATTAGTACAGGTCTTTAAGCTTGTGGAGTACCACAGAGTAATCACTCCTCTTTTCAGCTCCTTTGGTTAGCATTGGCCTTGGTAAATTTTTCTATATCATCCAAAGATCTCTTTGCTTTTGATGATATATCATCCATTGATCTTCTGGCAGTTGAAGTGATGTCATCTAAAGATTTCTTTGTCTGTGATAATAGCTCATCAGTACTTTTGCATGCGGTACTTGCTAGTTCTTTTATTTCAGAGTCAAGTTTAGTGATGACCCATTCAATGGCTTGCCGTCCTTTACCAGCATTCAAAGATATCTTGTTTGCTAAAAGATCTTCCATGTAACTGCCTAAAGGTACACCCTAGAACAGAAAATGTGAATATGTGTTTAGATTTTGTGGGTAAAGACATTATCAATAAGAATATTATGTAAAATAAACCAATCAGCAAACCAATCACCCCATGGTTGGTTAGACTAGATTGTGGGTTAAACTCTCACATAGGACAGTCTTTGTATACGTATTTACAAAACAGAAGTTGTATTATTAATAGTAAGTTCTTATTATAACAGAAATCTGACATAAAAATACAACAGCTTGCATAATTTGGAATTAGGTCTAACTTCCCAACATACTATTATTATCACTATAAGTTATTAAAATAATGTTAAGCTACTTACTTGTACAGTGACAACAGCTTCTTGTTTAAGTAAGGTCTTGGAAGCATCTGCAGGGTGTGGTGTATATCTGACTGTCTCATCAACAGCTATGAACTGACCAAATGTCAAGTTTGTCGTCTTCAGAGTCATCTCTCGTTCATTCGGGTTTACTTCTGACTTTTCACTTGCATAGCAAATTTTTGCCGTTCCAATGATCTGTAAATACAAAACACTTAAGTATATTTGACACTAACTGTTGCTATACAAGAGATAAAATTAGATGTGTTATGAAACATGATGTTTTGCTGCCAAAACAAGCTTTGTTTTAAAGCTAACACTTCTTGGTTTAATTTAGTTCAGTACAATAAAGTTATTGAAAGTAACATTACTGCAATATTAAAAGATAAAAAAGCTATTATAGTAATGTTATGTTATCCATGTATGTGTTAAATAACGTTAGAGGAAAACTTACTGCCTGTGCCCATCTAGGAAAAAACCACTTTGAACTGACGAGTCTGTGAGTAATTAAAACTCCGTCGATAACTTTCCTTTCAACAACGTCCGTTCCAATGACTGCAGGATTCATAGGATTGGGGTATTTGCGCCATGCTGCTTGAGCAACCGTCTCCCATGGATGGCTGCAATTTACAACAATAGCCATTAAACACAAAGACAATCATTTTATACGACAGTAAGACGAGGATAATCAAGGTTGCGTCACACAAAATATGAAATACTTACTTGAAAGTGTGTTCCGAAGTCCAAATTTTCATTGTTAAATAATTGTTAAAAGAAATGAATTACTGTGAGAAAACTTTACACTTAACCACATTAAATTCCTGTTGATTTCCTTGAACTTCAAGAATTATGGTGTCACATTAGTCACGCTATTGTACTACCGGGCGACCTTTATCCTCAGAGGAGGATTTTAAAAGTGAGTGGTGGACATAGGCTTGGGCAAAAAATATCGATATATCAAAATATCGATATTTTTTCAGAAAAATATCGATATAAATCAGCGATACTTTTTCCCGCGATATATCAACTTTCGATATTTATTTTTAGGTATCAAAATCGATATATTTTTTAAAGCTCTGCTGTCTGCTCATGCGTCACATCATGTCTTTGACCAATCTGATTTCTTAAATTTAATTCAAACGCAAACAAAAATTACACTCTATAGTCTATGACCTGCTTGTCTATTTTGTTCATCTATGACAATGACACTGCTTGTTGGTTTGGTTTGGTTGGTATCACTGACTGCGTGTGTTGGAGTGTTGGTATGGTACTTGGGTGTGGCGGCCGACTGGCGAGTAAGCTCAGCTCAGCGTAGCTCATTGTTATTTATGATAAAACGTTATTATGTCTGCTGTGTGGAAGTTCTTTACCAAAAAAGGGAACAACGAACCTGTTTCTTGCAACTTGTGCGGTAAAACGTACAAAACTTGTGGAAACACTACAAATTTGGCAACACATTTGAAAACGAAGCACCATTATGCTTATTTGCAAGTGGTAAACATACAAAATTCATCGAAAACCGAAAAGTCTAGCAATGAGACTATAGATGTTGCGTCGGCAAACTTTGATGTAGGCTTGGGCAAAAAATATCGATATATCAACATATCGATATTTTTTAGTCAATTATTATCGATATATTTTAAAAATATCGATACGATATATATCGATATTTTTGCCCCATTTGCCCATCCCTAAGTGGACATGGACAAGAAATCTGTCTGCTGTCAGTGCTGTCAACGCATCACAGACTGTAGAGATCATACATTACGGTTATATTCTTTGTCTATGGTAGAAATACTACAAGCAATGATAGTATTGGCCGTTTCGAAATAACGAAAAACACTTATATTTTATTCTAACGGTTATTGTTAACAGTGATATTATCCTGTTAAATTGCTGTTTTGCTAAGTTGATATTCTAGTACATTTATCTGTCAGAGTTATTTTTATGCTATAATTAAACTTGACTGTCAGAATGTATGACAATAATTTATGAATTTAGTTAAAATTAAATAGAAAAAATAGAGAGTTTTAACTACCAATAAAACTTACCTATTATTTTTCCTGAGATATCCGGAATCCATAGTGAGATTAGCCTTCCGTTTTTCTTGTGTTCGTCGAGTCAAGCGAGCTCCTCTCTAACGCTAGTGGCGCCCTCGTGCGATAATTACTGGTCACGTGATTACCTGTTACCTCAAGGAGCGCGCCACATTATTTCGTCATTATACGGCGTAAGTACCGGGTAGGAATTACCTGGATTCCGGATATCTCAGGAAAAATAATAGGTAAGTTTTATTGGTAGTTAAAACTCTCTATTATTTGTTCCGTCATCGATATCCGGAATCCATAGTGAGAGATATGTTTGATTTCTCTCGGTACAATTGTTTTATTGATGCTATAATGTGTAGAAGTAAGTTGAAAAAGAAAAGTAAATACCTACAAAATTTTTACAACGAATATTTAGGTAATTAAAATAATACATTTCTTCTTTTTCTAGTTATGACAAGGTTATAGAAAATTGAAATCATAACGATAGTAAAATAATTTGATCAATTTCAAAATACAATCGATAATTTAATGAAAGAATACCGCACATACCGACCTCGAAGATGCTTCAAGTCCTGCTTCGCGTAGTACAAACTTTATCCCGCCTTCAATATTCTAGTGGCTAGTTTGCATGGTCCTTACAGTAATGAAGTAATGATTCTTGCCATTTGCCTAGATTGCGACGCAGCAGCACCCTTCTGTTTTTTATTTTAACAAATATAATTTAATTTCTTACCGGATGTCGGATTACTATTATACTCAGCTGGATCTACTGTTAAAACAGCAAAAAATTTACTAGTCTAGTTCTTAGGAATGAGAACTCGTACATCTGTTGACCCGATGCTACCAAAAGTAAAACTGCTACTTGTTTAAGATGCTCATCAACATTTTCAAATGTAAATTTGATGTCAACTGAATGGTAACAGGTCCATACATAGGTTTAAGATTATCTGCAACTGATAAATAATAATAAGGACTTCTGCGCTTACCAGTTCCATAAGTACTTACCATACCTATTAATCTTCCCAACTTGAATCAATTCGATCTCTAATTCTCCTAATTCCGTGTCTGTGTAGTAGTCGGCTTGGAACTGAGAACTTGCTACGGGCCCACATATCCTTTTGATGTTAGTATACTCGCCTATAGGCTCATAACCATCGAGGGGCTATTGGAATATACTGTCCGTGAGTATCGTTGAAATGTGACAGCACTTGCGTTTGCAAGGTTGTGTGGGGGGAAGAATCAACCCGGATTGTATTTCCACGAACGGAAACAAATGATCTTCCGGTAATCAGCAGACACATACCTTGGACTAGTCTTGGAGTTCCACAAACACCCCACCGCTCGAGTATATTGTTGCAGTTGCTAGAGGTGCCCATTTTGGGTTTACCTTATTGCAATAATATGCATCAACATCTGTGTTGTAGTAGCCTGAAAGAAACTTCAATGTCGAACTCAAGTTAAGATGATCCAACAGAGCTAAATGTTGTCGCGTCGCTTCTAGGATCTGGTGTCACATTAGAATCTAGTCCCGTCCTCCTTCTTAACGTAGGGTATTGTGGTGCGGTAGTCCCCATGCATAAGAAGTGTGTTCCTATTCCTTCACAGGCGATGCTTGTGAGTGATTCCTGTGTGAATGGTTTACAATGACATGACAGGCTTATTGGGCTTTTATCCACTAACCTGATTTTGGTGACAGTCCCAGATGCATTGAAAATCCAACTTGCATTGAATGGATCTGTTGTAAGCAAGTCTGTGTGGTATCGGCTCCGGGAGAAACGGTGACGTACCGGATGCCGCTGCTTCCCATCAACTCATCTTGATAAGTATTTGCTTCGGAATGACAAGTCGCTGATGAAGAGGCAAAACTGATTCACCCCATTAGGAGCTCGGCCTGTCTGAGGGATCAGTTGCCTGGCAACAAGTATTTGCTTCGGAATTACGAGCCGTTCGTGAAGAGGCAAAACTGAGTCACCCCATTAGGAGCTCGGCCTGTCTGAGGGATCAGTTGCCTTGCAACATCTGTTCATGTAGTGCCCTGCGTTTGCGTTAGGCATTGTGGTTCCGACAGGGACCTGATGTTGGCTTGCGTGTGTCCCAGGTAACTCCTAGAAATTCCAGTCGTTACGTCGGAACCAGAACAGATTTGCCGAAGTTGAAGATCATCTTCCCGATGATAAAGGCTCTGCGGCTGACCGAAAAGCAAAACGGAGTCTACCCATTAGGAGCTGGGCCTGTCTGGGGACTGGTTGCCTTGCGACATCTGTTCTTGTATGCCCAGCGTAGGTAGCGATAGGCATTGCGGTTCCAAGAGAGACCTTCGTTACGTCGGAACCAGAACAGATTTTCTGAAGGTGATGTTCCATCTCAAGCGTCGCGTCAGAGAAAACACATGCAGATAGCCACCTGTTCCTGCAGAATTGAAAAGAACTGGTATGTCAGCTTAAGTCAATGAGGTATACTGCGAAACAGATATAGAGTATTCTCAGGTAAGACTAGTGGTCCAATTGGTGACTGTCACAAAAATCTCTGGAGCTGAGGGCCAAATAACTTAAAAGACGACAGATCATTTGGTAAAGACAAGACGATGTACCTTACCCTAAGAAGTCTGTGATACTGAGATTGTATCGGCAGGTGAAGAAATGATACGCCTGCCTTAATATAGTTTCCAAAGGGAAGCCTGGTTTGCTATGAAAATGGTTGAACTATTTGTGTCCACTTTCTAGTGAAAAACTGTACAAGGCTGTGTTATTAGTTGAGTATTACGGCTTACGGTTACATTATGAATGATAAGTGTACACCGTTTAAAAGTTTGCAGATTACGTTAGAAGGACTCAAAAGGTGCCATAAATAAAGGTGCTGATATTGCGCAAGATATCTGCTGTAGAATTATCTCAATTCACGTTCGTCACTGTTTTTCTCTTGTTAAAGGATAGAAGATACAAGATACTGAATATAGTGATAATATTCCAGACCACCAACACCTACAGTCATCCGATCTCAAGCCAAGGAGAGCTCCTACACTATACATTCACTACCTTTCTTTTGCAAATAGGTATTTACACCCTGACTCAAGACAAACTGTTATGTTGATTATTTATGCACACCAATTTCCGTGTCGGGTGGGAATCGAGCCCACAACCCGCAGCGCGTTTCGGTGTGAGAAGCAAGTATCTTAACGAGCACACTATTCTGGTCTGTCAATATGATTAACTTACTCTTGGTTGCCTCCAAAATGAAAAGCCTTACCCTTTAGCTGCTTTGATGCTGAAGCTGTCTTCCTGTTGAAAGGTAGCAGCGGCAAAAATCGCGCTCATATTTTGGTGGCTTGTTGCTGGCTTTATTCAAAGTCGATATTATAATAGTTTTCGGCTAATAGGTTAAGACTGTACTCCTGTAAACACTTATTTCGCGCTCGCGTTTGAATATTTAGGCTCATTTTTCCAAACTGGAGGTAATAATAGGTTTTACTCCCCCCGTTTTTCAGTAACATATTGCAAAGTTAAACAAATTAATATTCTAAACTGAGCGTTATTTGATTTAAGCTTGAACGTGCGAATTATTTGATATTTATAAATAAACGAATTGTTATAACCCACACTTCGATCATAGGTTATTTGTAATAAATGAGTAGGTACTAACTTCGAAAAATGGACTGCACGGAACTGACAAATCAAAAGTATTGACTTTTAAGTAAATTGAAGCAATACCGCTAGTCACTTAACTCATAGTTATACCATTCAAAACGTTAGATAAGTTCAATGTATTTTAGCATGTCCAATTGATGCTACCTACTGTAACGATTTATTCCTTTTTAAAGAATACCTACATAAGTTTGTGCATCATATACTTTTCGATTTGTATACGAGGGTAAAAGTAAAAATAGTACATGATGACAGAAAAGAATTCTTTTAAAAGTGTTAACGGTTGTAGGTACTTTCATAATAATAGCTTGTTGAGAACATACTAAAATATTCTACAAGACATGGTGTACAAAAGTATTTTTCTTTTTAGCCACCGTTAATAAAATAGAAAGTCAGCTTTCGATTTAAAAATTCCTTAAATACGCATTTATATATAGAATTCGTTATTTGTAGGATAAAATATATTTTATATTTTGGTAATCTGAGATGCTTAATTAAGATTTCGCGTTACTTGAACTTGGTATTTGTCAAATTAATTCGAAACGCGGGCAAATATGCAACTGTGTTTAAAGTTACGTAATAAGTCACATTAGTTGCACGTTATTACTAGATAGTGTTAAAAATACAAGATTTATTCAATTTAACTCACTCACCTTACGTGCCCCTATTCTTTTTGGGGGTTAGAAAATCCAAACCTGATTTAATTTGCCCAATTTCAGATTACGCCTCCGCTGCAACACTCCTTCCGCGCAAACATTTTTCCGCACCGTTACACTTTATCGCGAAAGAGAGGATATTTTTACAGCACTTAAATAGTATATTAATTTCTTACACTAATTTTTAAGTTGCTCACACACGTCTGAACACTAAGAAAAACGACGCTATAATGACGAAATAATGTGGCGCGCTCCTTGAGGTAACAGGTAATCACGTGACCAGTAATTATCGCACGAGGGCGCCACTAGCGTTAGAGAGGAGCTCGCTTGACTCGACGAACACAAGAAAAACGGAAGGCTAATCTCACTATGGATTCCGGATATCGATGACGGAACAAATAATATGTAGTTCCAAATAGCAGCAGTAGTTGCGCAGCTTATTTTCAGCATTTTATTTAAATTATTTCAAGTATTAAAAAATATGTAAATAAGTAACACTAATAGTAAACAATTTTATGCAACGTTGTTGCTTAATTTTTTTTTATGCAATGTTATTTTCTAACAGCTGTTATTGTAAACTGTTGCCTGTTATCCTGTTATATTGCTGTTTTGCCAAATTGTTGTTTGTACATTTATTTGATAGTTTCTATACGATAAATGAGCAGTAGTGGCGCAGTGATACGGGCCTTGCCTTAGAAATACAACACTTAAATTACATTTGTTTCTTGTAATGGAAATTTTCGTTGGCAAAAAAACAATAATTGAAACCACAGATAATATAATACTAAATTGAAACTAAGCAAATAAATGTAAGCGAGCGTGAAAAGTGGTTGTAAACACGAAACAAGGGATAAACGTTTGCGCTGAAATTTAGTAATAAGTAATATTACCTGACTCATTATTACATTAATGAATATACGAGCAAAGCAAGTATGATTTTTTTCTTTGGTAAAACGAAATATAAAAAACAAAAGCCATAGTAGTGCGAGAGAAGTGAGCCCAAAATTATCGTTAGCAAAAACAACACTGTAAAATAAAGTAAATAAATAAAAAGGCGAGCGAAACGAGCGCTGAATATTTAATTTATATTGGTGATAACGAAAACAAAGGGCACAAAAATGCAAGCGAAGCGAATATAAAATTATCGCTGGTAAAAAAGAAAATTTAAAAATCAAGCAAATGAATGAAGTACTAAAGGAATAATGATTAGAATTTTTGATCTCGCTCTTTGTCTCACATATTTACATAGCTAAACTTTATGTGCAAAATCTATAATATCACTATCACTAATTTTTAAGAAAAATGTTACCTACCAACAAGTTTCCGGGAGAATTTCTGAAATAAACGAAATATATTATTGGTATTTATCTAACTACTCGAACCAACAAGGGCGGCTTACTTTAATTCTGAATTATACATTTCTTTGGAACGTATTTATCTGCGATGTGCCTTTATTTACAAGTAAGGAAATTAAGTTATGTTTAAATATTTATTCGAGCATACCTTACAAAAAAAAGCCTTGCCTTGTATATTTGACCGTCATTTAAATTTTACGACGTGTTTGAAAAAACCTTGTTAGAAATAATAAGTTGTTCCGAAATATCTTTAACGAAAGAAATTGATAAATAATCGTTTTTTACTAAGAATATACCCTTAGATCGACTCACTATTGTCATTGGAAAATGATCAAAAATTTTGTGTATTCTATATCCCATATCTATGGTATTCTCTTTGCTTTCTGACAGACAAGCTGTCAGTGTCAGTCATCATAGAAATTATACGTTCTTCTGTCAGTCTCAGTGTTTCCACATTGAGGGGAACTACCCCTTTTAAGGGGAAATTATGGTCAAGAGGGAAAAGAAAAGGGGAAAGACTATAAAAAGGGAAAATACGGGAAATCATAGATAAATCCCTTCGGAAATAATAAGGGTTTTCGCGTATGATAAATAATGGCTCTAACTGCTACATGATTGGTGAATTTTGACATTAACTATCAATGCTATGCCAAAAATATCCAATCATGCATAAAGTGACCATACGTCCCGTTTTGAAAGGGACTGTCCCTTTTATCGGCTACCTGTCCCGTTGTCCCCAAACAAAGCGCCGGAACGCAAAATAGTCCCGTTTTGTGAAACTGCGCGAAAATTTAAACTGATGAAGCTCATAAGACGCGCGGGCGGGAAATCACAGACCGTCGCGTCGTCGATGATCGGTGATTCCCCGCCCTCGCACGCTGTGGTCGGTTATCTAGCAACGCGGGGAGAAGAGGGGAGCATTTATTTGGTTGTTTTGTTTAGAGTTCCAGTAGAAAGAGTCTTTTCTCTCATGAATAAATTGTGGACATCTGAGAAAAATCATTTGCAGGTTCCAATTTTAAAATTGATGTTGATAACTAAGGTCAATATTAAAAAAACGTGCCAAGAATTTTATTCTTATTTAAAATCATCACACACTTTATTCACATAGAAATAAATATAAATATTAATGTTTGAAGGTAGTCAATAATAATCGTGATTAATATTTTTGGACGTCAAATACCTCAGTCCACCCGTGAACATGAAGTCTGAAAAGACTTTGAAACGTCGGGATCTAAAATCTAAAATAAACCGCGATAAAATCCGTTAAAAAGTAGTTTTATTTCAACACTTTATTCAAGCAAATTCTTCTTCTGACAAATATAAATTAAATTAGAAAAGTTGCATATATTTAATCATCACTGTCAGAAGAACTTTTGACAAAGCTGGCGAACTGGTGTTGATTCTTACTATTCACAATTTTTTTTTAATAAAATAATTATAATTAACATAATAATAATAAATACTAATGGCATTAATAAAAACACTTTTTATGAATAAAGAAAAATTAAAAGTTGTGTCTTTTCATTTTTCAACCAGCTAACTGAGGTATAAAAATGTATGTCCCGTTTTGAGTTCAAAAATAAATGGTCAGTTTAATCATGCAGCACTTGGACGGACCTCACAAGTCACACCTGCGTATTGCCATCTAGCGGATTTTTCATACGCGAAATCCCTTATTATTTATGGACTTTTGAAATTTTGTCGATGATTTTGTTGACGAATTTTGTGTAAATAGTAATATTAATACAGCAGACTATAGAAGAAGAACGATAAATAAACGATAAATTTTAGGTATGGTGTGTGGTGTCAAAACTACAGCAAAATAATTTTTGAGGGGAAAAAAGTCCGTAGAAGGGGAAATCTGAATTGCCGTATGGGAAAAGGAAATCGTTCTAGTGGAAACACTGGACTCAGTCTACTACACTGAGTAGTCTGTGGTCTACTACCTCTGCCATTTTTGTTGCGACTGTCTCTGAACATGGTAAGTTTGTAACGGGAAAATATCTATTAATTATTTTAAAATCGTTGATCTTTATACTAATAATTGTTGTTATTATCGTTCTCCACAACCTTCGCTTATTACATGCGTCCATATTTCCATTAACGTGCTTGGTATTTTAGAGGTGTGGCTTTGAAACAAATGATGATACCCTTTTATCAAATTATACGGTTAGAACCTGAGTTCTATGTGAAGATTTTACTAGGGCGGACTGATGTTACACCTTGTCTTTAATGTTAAGTATGGTTGATTGTAATTGTTGCTACAATCATTATTTCGATCTTTTCAGTCGCATAGAAAGTTTTCGGCTCCCCGTCATGGGTCGATGGGATTCTACCCCAAGAAGAGGTCCCGTCGTCATCGTGGTAAAGTGAAGGCATTCCCCAAAGATGATCCCAGCAAGCCTGTCCACCTTACCGCCTTTATTGGCTACAAGGCTGGTATGACCCACGTGGTGAGAGAACCTGACCGTCCTGGTTCTAGTGAGTATCTTATTATATCGGACATTATAATCTCTAATATGTAGGATATATGTAAAGCTTACTATGATGGTGTTAATTAACAGAGATCAACAAGAAAGAGATTGTGGAGGCTGTCACAATTATTGAAACTCCTCCCATGGTCGCTGTCGGTGTAGTCGGCTACATCGAGACTCCTCATGGTCTCCGTGCCCTCCTCACTGTTTGGGCTGAGCACATGTCTGAGGATTGCCGGCGTCGTTTCTACAAGAACTGGTAATTTACAGAGTTATTAATTTACTTGTTGATTTGGCTAAGAAGCTATGTACTTAAAGTGGTCCTGTGTACAATTTTGTGGCTTTGTAGGATTTAAATTTGATTAGTTCTTTCAACTGTAAGTAGTCAAGATGATTCTTAGTTAGTAAATTCTGTTCACTGATTATGTCCAGAGGTTTAATTGAATATTTAATTTACCTATTGGTCTAGACATAAATTACAAGTATTATAATTTTCTAATCAATTTTATAGCTCTCCTCTTACAAATGAGAGCATCACTCTAAATATGCGTAGAGCATGTTTCACCAATTGGTCTCCGCTCAACGATGAGGCCATTTGGTATTCTCTTACAGCAGCAACTTGAATTGATTTAATCAGGTACAAATGCAAGAAGAAGGCATTCACTAAATCCAGCAAGAAATGGCAAGATGAGCTTGGACGCAAGTCTATTGAGAAGGACTTCAAGAAAATGATCCGATACTGCAGTGTAGTGAGGATCATTGCCCATACTCAAATGAAGCTGTTGAAACAGCGCCAGAAGAAGGCCCACATTATGGAGATTCAAATCAATGGTGGAACCATTGAAGATAAGGTTAAATGGGCCAGGGAACACCTTGAGAAGCCCATCCCAGTTGACTCTGTGTTTGCTCAGGATGAGATGATTGATTGCATTGGTGTTACTAAGGGCAAAGGATACAAAGGTGTGTAGTACATAACTGCCCTTGAGGTTTACATTTCTATAGGGTTTTCATTAGTAAATCTGTGCTATAATGTAAATATTTCCTTTTAGGTGTGACATCTCGTTGGCACACCAAGAAGCTGCCACGTAAGACACACAAGGGTCTGCGTAAAGTTGCTTGTATTGGAGCATGGCATCCTTCAAGAGTTTCATTCACTGTAGCCCGTGCTGGTCAAAAAGGCTACCATCACCGTACTGAAATGAACAAGAAGATCTACCGTATTGGGCAAGGTAACCAAAAAATACTTTTAAAATCTTGTAGATGTTTATTTTATTCAACTTTATTATATTACTAATAACAATGACATACTAACCAAACCTTTATATGCAGGTATCCATAATAAGGATGGCAAAATTATCAAGAACAATGCCTCCACTGAATATGACCTGTCAGAAAAGTCTATCACTCCTATGGGTGGCTTCCCCCACTATGGTGAAGTCAATAATGACTTCATTATGATCAAGGGATGCTGCATGGGACCTAAAAAGCGAGTAATCACCTTGAGAAAGGTTTGTATTACATGTGTATTCCTTTCTTAATATTATAGATGCGAAAGTAACTGTCGGTTGTTTTCACACCTAAACTACTGAACTGATATGGTTGAAATTTGGTATGGAGATAGACCTTGGGAAGGATATAGATAGTCTTTATCTGACCACACAAAAAAGTTAATGGTTTGGCAGACAAGCATGGGTGGAGTCATGCGAATGTTAAAGAAAGATAGAAGCAGCCTTAAGCCATTTTTGTTTACAAGACTGAATTAACTATTTTTTATGATTTCAGTCATTGCGTGTGCACACCAAGAGGGCGGCTCTAGAAAAGATCAGCCTGAAGTTCATTGATACGTCATCCAAGTTCGGTCACGGTCGCTTCCAGACTCCGGCTGACAAGGCCGCGTTCATGGGAACACTCAAGAAAGACCGTATCCGTGAAGAAGCTGCAGCCACTGCTGCGCCTGCTGCACCTACCCAGTCCTAAATACCTTTATGGACTAATAAACTAAGAAGAATTATGAAGTTGTTTATTTTCAAACTAAACATGTTATAGATAACACTTTCCATTAATGATGCAAGTGCAGTTAGTAGAGCTTATTAGTTCAGTCAGTTCAAACAGTTCCCCAGGTTAGGTTATATATGAAAAATAAGATATTTTTTATAACAACCCCATAGATCATGTCCGTATGGATTGAGGAGCCACTTCAGATTTAAGAAGGAAGCTCTCACCCTTATTTAGTAGGAAAGTAAATAATTTTGTAGGCCGAATGCTGAAATTTGTAGTAAAATATCTTTAAAGTTATCTTTGTACCGAATATTGTCGAAAATTTTAATATAAAAATGAATCATCCTAGTTTCAACTCAAGAAACGTGGTCACCCTTAATAGCGAATTCGTAAGGAATATTCAGAAGTAATTTGATTTCAGATACAGAACATATACAATGTTGATCTGTGCATATTTAATCAGTAGACATTTCTACTAAATGTTAGTGTCTGGTATTTTATTCCGTTTGCTACAAATTCGAACACAATTACTACTAAATGTCTTTAGAGTGGAATATAAATTGACCAATAACTTTCATGGCAATTCACGCTCTTGTGTATAGATTGAGGAGCCACATTAAAAGTATTGTATATTCTTGAGTATAAACAGTATGGGGCTCAGATTTTTCGTAGACACTATACACACTTGCTACTAAATGATACAAAATTTTCAAAATTATACATGAAATACTTTCCGTGTTTCAGGTGGCTCCTCAATTCAGATGTTTGGATTGAGGAGCCACATTCACATTGATATAACTTTAAAGATATTTTACTACAAATTTCAGCATTCGGCCTACAAAATTATTTTCTTCCCTACTAAATAAGGGTGCGAGCTTCCTTCTTAAATCTGAAGTGGCTCCTCAATCCATACGGACATCATAGATCTAGCATATATTTATTTTCTTCCGTAACTACTGGTCTGATGTGAAAAAAAATCTTGTGCTGTTAGAGCCCCATAAAGGAAACTATAGACATTTTTTTTGCACCACAAAAAAATAAGCGAAGTAGTTCATAGGGTGACTGGATGGTGCTCATGATTACAAACCAAAGGACTAGCAACTTTTTTATTTAATTTTCTATTGAGCCGCGCAGTAGATTAATTGAGGAGCGTAGTAGGTATGTGAGATGCGCGCGCAGTGGGTTCCGCACGCGAAGGCAACGCGTTGTTCAACCAAGCGTTTTTAAGTTCTTTGGTTGCAATAGCGATAGTTGACCTTGGAAAGATTGTCGAACGAGCGATTAGTAATACTTATTTGCAACAATACAACAATGCTCAAACAATAGTATTACTTATTCTTAACAATCGATGTATCATTCAAGTGTCATATACTCAGGCATCATGGTACTGATTCTGAAGGTCACGATAGCATCACGATATTATTGATAGACTATCGCTATCGTAACAACGCTAGTCTAGTGCGCGGCTCAATATAAAAAATAGTGGCGAATGTAGTTTATAGTGCTAATTTGAGACTAGATGGCACAAAACATCAAGGGCTTTTCTAAAATAAGCTTTATCAAGTACCAAGGATTTATTTATTCTCAATATCAAAGTAATTATTTTTTCTTATGTACCTTATGCATTGTAAAACAATATTACGCTCTTTCCTAATTTCATTGTGTAGTAGCTTATGTAAAAGTGTCGAAGGTACTTTACGTCTAAACTTATGGGCTTGTTTCTGGTTTGCTGGTGGAAGATATTTAACAGATTTAGGCCTAATGTGACTGTGCAAACTTTTAGATTGTTTTGGCTGTGTATTATTTAGTTCTGAGTTAATTGGTTTCTCAAGTTTTACTTCTTCTGGGCCACTGTCATCATCACTTTTATTTTCTTGTTCCTTATCAACTTCTAATGTTCTGCTTTGACCATCAGTATTCATAGATTTAACAAGTTCAATGGTATTAACTGTATTTTGTGTTTCAAAACTTTTTTTAGTGTTAGGGCAGTTTGTATTATTCTGACTAGTACATTGGCTTGCTGGATTTACTACCATGACACTCTCTTTGTCACCGGTTTCCTCTTCACTAGAGCCATAATCACACATAAGTGATGTTAAAGCGCCACAAACTATAGGCTCCTGACTGTTATCTGGGTCTCTAGTAGCCTTAATTTCAACAGATTCTTCATAGTAGTCATCTTCAATTAAATCATTACTAGAACCCTTGGTTTTGTTTGAGTCATATTCCTTATCTGTATCCATAATGTCTAGTATACCTAAAATTCCTGTAAATGGTTGTAGTTTATTTTTTTCAACTGTCAACGGCACAACTGGAGTAGTTCTTTGTCTTTTGTTTGGTATTTGTGAGTTCTTAACATTATTATTAAGTGGAGGTTTCCTTTTGAAGTTAGCTCTATCTGATTTTTGAGTCTTATTTCTATCATAGCTGTTATTTCTTTTATGACTGGCTGCACCATCTGTAAATCATAAAGTATTTTTAATAACAAACTATAACTGATATCAGAATGAGTTGTTAGAAAAAATACTCATACTCCAATGAGCATAACTCATATGAAGAAATCTATTTCATGCTGCTAGAGGCACATTATGGTATCACAAAACTCACATTTAGATATTATGAACTTATTAAGTAACCTATAAGTTAGACAAGACAGACTGTAATTAGCATTCTATGTGTTTCAAGTAAGGGCTACTAAGATAATAAGCACATAAATGACTTCTTGATATACCTGCTGGTTTTTGGTCATAATTTCTTTTTTGTCTGTTCAAAGCCATTTTTTCTCCTCTTTCAATTTTTTCTTTGCATTCTGCTGCTTTCTTCTCAATATTAGACCTTGTAGGGTATTTCTTTTTTCTTTCTTCTCTCCATTTCTGTATTTCCTCTGGATTGTCCAACTTAGCAATTTTTTTGTACAATCCTGATAAATGTTGCATTTGAATGTGTTTAGTAATTACTTTAGGGTGTGCAATGAATTGACACCCATCTATATTGCATTTCTGAAACAAAATTCAAATTATGCTAAACTTCACACCTATCCTGAATTTGTAAGGTTCAATTGAATATTAAAAAACAAGAAACAATATCTTAACTGATGAGAATGTGTTTTCTAAAACAAGTTATCTCCACCACTAAATAAATAAATAAATATTCTGGGACATTAACACACACGGTCAACTGGTCCCAAGCTAAGCAGAGCTTGTGTTATGAAAACCAGATAACTGGTATAGGTATACTATACATAATAATACTTTTCTTTTGTAAATATATACAATAGATATTTACACCCAGACTCGACACAAACAGAAATTCATCACTAATGTTTGTCTCGGGTGGGAATCAAACCCACAACCTGTGGCGTGAAAAGCAAGTATCTTACCGACCACGCCACCGGCCCTTCCACTATACGGAAGCAATATTTTTTTTAAGGCAAGCCCTTTTGTCTACATTATAGAGAATGTTTTGAGGAAGTAATATTCACAGGCAAAATGTAATTCATTCATTAATAATTATTAATAAAATATAAATATTTTCACCTGATGTTGTTGTTTGTGCCTATCTAAGAGTTCAATCGAAGGAAAACCTCTATCACAAGTCTCACACCAATGTTCTTCACGATTTTCCGTTGATGGTGCATTATAAAGTGGTCTTCTCCACTGTTGATGCCCATAACCACGTGGACGCTGCGCGGGCCTAGGCCCTAAATGACTAGGACGTGGACCTCGATAACCTGGGCGCATACCACGAGGGTGCATAGGCCTGTACATGATTCAGTAGATTTGTAGGTACCTGCATATAGAAAAGAGCTTATATACAGATGATTACATACAAGTCATATAAATAAGTCTTCAATAAACCATGAATATACCTTGTATCGTGGTTTGCACTTTCAAACTATTTTTCAATAGCTGAAGTAAAGTTCGTTAAGTTACGATTTTAGACATTTATTATTCTAGATTTAAATGCCCATTCTATCTAATCAATCAGAAGGTTTTATGGGGAAATTAAATAAGTGCATTTAATAAAACGCAGAATAGATAGAATTTTGATTTTGACAATTAATGTCAGAATGAATGAATACTGTGACCTGTGACGGCTGTGACCGATGGATGACGTTGAGGTTGAGTGAGACTTGACGTTGATTGACACTAGTCGATCGTTATGTACAATAAGTACATTTGTAGTACTAACTTTTGACAGCTCAGAGAGTACTAATCAAATAGTGATGGCCTAATGCATTGCAGATTCGTTTTTTTTAATAATCGATTTTAATCATGAAGTAGTTGAAATCTATGCATATTTTATTTTTGCTCAACATTTTGCATTGTTTTATAAATATTCTGAGGTATTTCACTTCAACCTTTTTTAGTGTTCCACTTCTAGGCCCGGGTCATCTCTCAACTATCGTACGAGTTTAATCCATACATGCTGGCCAAGTGCGGATTGGTGGATGTTGCATGTCTTTGAATGATTAGTTCTTTAACTAATCATTCATTCAAGGACATGTGACATCCAATCATGAACTAAATAAACGCCATGTACTAAATAAAAAATAAATCATGTTATCTCATTTGAAAACGAAAGAAATCCAATTTTACAATACAATTTTTTAAGGTTCGGCGAATCCTGAATATAAATCAATAACATAATTTTGTATTTTTTTCAAAGTTGTGGAGTATTTTATTTAATTAAAAATATTTAAGTGTTCACTGTATGAACTTGTGGAGTTTTGGTAAACTGGTCAAGTTAGGTATTGAAAATAATCTAATATACCATCTCATTTACTTTGGTTGGACCATCATTTAAGAGAATTGGGGAGTGGGGGCTGAGTCATCTTCGTCCGTGACAGTGCACTTTCTATCTGAATTCTTTTTTTGAGTTTGAACGTAAGATTGTGTCAAATAGAATTTAATTTAATATTTGATGAATAAGGGCCCCTCTGTTGGGTAAAGGCCTCCTCTATTTTTGACTACTGTTTTCTGTCGTTGATAAATGTATTCCACTTTTCTCCTGCTATGCCTTTCATGTCGTCGACCCATCTTCATAATGGGCATCCCTGTTTTCTTTTACCTTTAGGTCCTTTTCATAATATAGCGTGGCTAGTTCCTCGATTATATTTCCTTCTGGCTAAATGTCCGGCCTATTTTCATTTGAAATTTATGTATGCATAGAAGTAAAAAACGGGTTGTTTTGTTTTTTCTTATTTTAGTATACTTTGTTTTTTTCTTTACTCCTAGAATTGATTTCTTTTATTATTAGTTTACTGGTAATTAACTGGTAATACCGGCTTCGGCTGTGGTTAGTGACCACTTTCTATACAAAGCCACACCGCGAAGCGGCCTTGCCGTCTTACGGTGCGATGTCTGGTGATTCCATATAAGAGGGTGGGTCGAAACTGTTGTTCCTTTATGGGTTCTAACTATACGGAACCTCATACTACTGCCACCTTCTCACCGAAAATTACTTGTAATCACGAGTGAATCGGTATTTTGGGCAGGCAGGTTCCATCGTATTCTACATCGTTGGCTAACATCAGACAAGTTAAGAATAAAAAAAATACGGGACTACCTGTATACATATGTATACCCAAACTTAGACAAATAAACCTACTTTTCGTTGTGTAAGATTTTATTATTTTACTAGCGGCCCGTCCCAGCTTCGCCCGGGTAGCTTCAGCCCACTCAACAATTTCCATAAAATGTAAAAACCATAGCAGCGCCATCTATTGATTACTTACTCAACCCAGTCGAAAGGTATCGACATCTGTTAGAATCATTTGGAGTTAACAGGTAATTGTGACTGTCAAATAATAACAGACAAATAATTAGCAATAAATTAAAATTGCGACTATAATTTGAGATTTAAAGTATCCTATCTCTCAAGTTGGATCGAACTGCACATGGTGTGCGAATTTTATTATAATCGGTTAAGTGGTTTAGGAGTCCATTGAGGACAAACATTGTGACACGAGATTTATATATATTAAGATTACTAGCGGCCCGCTCCGGTTTTGCACGGGTAGATATCGTATTTGACGAAAAATTTCATAATTATAAATTACTAGTTTTCCGCCCGCGGCTTCGCCCGCGGATGTCGGTTATCGCGCTAAACCATTAATCTCTTTTTTCGCAGTCGGATAAAACTATCCTTTCCCGGGTCTCGAACTATCTCCATACAAAATTAGTTCAGTAGTGTAGGCGTGTAAGCAACATTTTGAAATCGGCAAGCACCCATAGGTATATCCATAAATCTATAGGGGTTTCTTAAAAAATACTACGTCTCTTAGACCATGATCAAGAAATAAAATTTAAATTTCGAATTCTAATAATCGGTCTGAGTTATCAAACGTCATTGTGTCAAAATAAAAAGTAATTTAGCTAAAAAGCACGAAGGAGTATTGATATCAACTTTGAAGAAAATCAAACTCAGAATAATTTCGCAGGCTTCTCCCGCGTAATATTAGGATAAAAATAAAAAAAAATGAAAAAATAAAAAACACGTGTTTCATTATTTGTTTTAAGCTTTATTTATACCGAATTTGAAGTGAATTGGACCAAGGACTAAACAGTTATGGAATATTTAGTATTTCCAAAAAAACTCATTTAACACCCCCACCGGAGGTAGTTTTGGAAAAATAAAAAACACGTGTTTCATGATTTCTTTTAAGGTATATGTGTGCCGAATTTGGAGTGGATCGGACTTCAGACTATACAGATACAGAGAAACTTTAATTTTTACCATTAAAACTCATTATCCACACCTCATAGGGGTAATTATGGAAAAATAAAAAACCCGTATCTCATTATTTTTCTTAAGGTTTATGTGTACCGAATTTTAAATGAATAGGACCAAGGAATAAAAAGTTGCATACAAACTTCACCCCTCTATTTAACCCTCTTAAGGGATGATTTTTGGAAATATTGTTAGCCTATGTCCTATTCTAGGGTATACATTACCTACATTTCAAAGTTCATTAAAATCGGTTGAGCGGTTATGGAGATACGCGGTAACAAACCTTCACACACACACACACACACTTACTTTCGCATTTATAATATTAGTAAGATAGCTCACTTTTTGTCAGACTTTTCATGCTTGCAAAAAATACTCAACCAAGTCTGCTTTGGCAAGACAAACAATCAAAATCATTAATTTTAAAGCTATATTACCAAACCACCCACCGATAAATGTCCCTGGTAGTTCCCGTGACCCCCTGGCATAAATACACTGCAAAACACCCGAGGGTTTTAGTGGGTACCCTTAAGGAGTCCGACAAACCCCTGCCCTGCACTCACACGAGACGGCGGGATCCATAATTAACGCTTTGACTGACAGCACTGTAATATTACGGCAGTGTTGCCAGACCTCCTGATTTATCAGGAGATTTCCTGATTTGTGTGAGATTCTCCTGATCTACTGATTTTACTGTAAAATCTCCTGATATTTGAGTTATAAAATAAAAACATAGGTACGTCTATAGTGTAAATAACAAAAATAACATATGATACCTACCTACTAATTTTGTTTACGGAGTAAACACTAAATGAAATTTTCTAACCGAATTCAGGTAAGTGTAAGTAATTTAAAAAAAAAAGCGTGATATTGCAAGGCATACTGTACCTATCTATCTAAGGCCTTAACTCTTTTGACTCATAAATCACTTAATTACTTTTGCAATACTATTTGATATGTGCATGTAATAGATGTCGTTAGTTGTTTGATTGCAGCAACTGAAGACAAAAGACGTTTTACTATTAGCTAGATTTAATTATAGTACCACAGTGGCAAGACTATTTTAACAAATTAATTTATTATAAGCCGAATTGAGAAATAAATTTGACACCAGTTATTGAAGAAATTAGGACTAAAATTGTACTGAAACATAAAATTGTTTTATTTTTTAAAAACAAAGCTAAAAAGTCAAATGCATAAAAAATATTAGTTATTGATTATGAATATCATAAAAGTAAATAAATATTTTATTCATTTCCTGATTTTTCAGGTCAGTCTCCTGATTTATTTTCTATTATTTCCTGGATTTTGAAATTTTGATCTGGCAACACTATATTACGGGTACATTCAGATAACTGTAAATAATATTATTATTCAAGCGCGGGAAACCTAAAAATTGGCTGACGCGGTTTTTTAGTGTTTCAGTTAAAAAATTATTTTAAGTAACTTTTTACCCAGGATAAGGTTTAAAATTAAACTCTTTATATGTAATTGTATGTATGTAATATAATTTTGTACATTTTTATGTAAATATAAGTATATTTATAAATTAGTGCCAGAAGAGCTTGGTAAGTTTTAGCATATAGTTTTTTATTACCATGGATCCCCCCGGGGATCCCGGGGGTACAATACCCGACATTGCCCACAATGTTACTATAGATTATAATGCTGAAACTAGCATGGACACAGATGCTTCATCCGTGTCATTAAGAGGCGACAAAAGAAAACGAATTGCGGCGAAACGTATTTGCAGGACGTGCAACAAAAAACATACAAAACGCAATAAAGATGGTAAAAAGATCGACGGATATTGCGGTTGTGGTTCCGACGTGGAAAAGCCTGTTCAGCCCCCAGTAGTTCTTCCCCAACAGCCACCAGTAAGGTCTTTGTTTACCAACAGTGATTCTGCCCCATATGTTGTACATATTGTAAAAGAAACACAGTCTCAAAATGATGGTACCACATTACACCCTGTTACATTTGGTCGATTTTTAAAAAAACACAACATAAAAAATGTTATTAATGGTAGTCTAAAACGCATTGGCAGAAATCGCCTATCTATTTCCTTCAATCAGTTAAATGACGCCAACATTTTCCTCAGCAACACTGATTTACTAACCAGCAACCTAAAAGCATTTATCCCTTCTTTTATCATTACGAGAATAGGTATAGTTAGAGGGATCCCTTCGGATTGGTCTGAAGAAGAAATAAAAGAAAACACTAATATTCCTACAGGCTGCGGCCCCATTATCAAAGTGAGACGATTAAATAAAAAGGTAGTAGTTGATGGTGTTACATCTTTTAAAGCAACAGAAACTGTAGTTTTATCCTTTGATGGTCAGGTTTTGCCAAAAAGAATTTTTGTATGTTATAACTCATTGCCTGTAGAATTATACATTTATCCAACAGTTCAGTGTTATAATTGTTGCCGTTACGGACACGTTAAGGCTCAATGTCGTTCAGTTCCAAGATGTTTTCGATGTGGACAAGGCCATTCTGGCCATGGCTGTTCAGCTGATGAGGATGATGTGCAATGTTGCCTCTGCAACGGTGCACATCTTGCTATTGACAAGAAATGCCCTGAGTATGTTCGGCAAAGAAATATAAAAGAAGTTATGGCAAAATCATGTATTTCTTATCTAGAGGCTTCAAAATTACACCCTCCCATTTCTAGGGTCTCATATGCAGATGCTGTTCTTGCTACTTCATTTTCATCTTCCCCTGCATATTCGCAACCCACAGCCCTACCTGTTAATTTGCCATCACCTGTAAAAAACACTTCATTTAGCTATAAAAAAACCACTTTTAGTAAACCTCGTCCTCCTCCTAGCCCTAGAAAGGGATATGACAAGGACGCTCATAGAAAAATTATCAGCGAATATACGATGCCTGAGCCATCTAATGGGTGTGCCATTACAAATAAAAGTAAAGAAAATGATACAGAAATTAACATCAATGATTTCCTTTCCTCCTTAATTACTTTGCTTTCCCAATTTCAAGTTTTACCGTCAAACGCTGCCCCACTACTTGAAGCATTTTCTTCTTTTATTAAAAACAATAATGGATCAGTCCGCAATAATTCAGTGGAATTGTCGTAGTCTTATATCAAAAAAATCTGATTTAATCCATATAATCAATAAATACAAACCATTTATCATAGCAGTCCAAGAAACATGGTTAAAACCTGAGTCCATATTCAGGATTCCAGGTTATGCATGTGTCAGAGAAGACCGCTCTGATGGTTATGGTGGGGTAGCATTGCTAATCCGCCACCCAGTATTATTTTCTCACTTTAGTATCCCACCTCACAACAATGATTACTCTATTATTGCAGTTACTGTTAAGAACATATGCTTTGTTTCTATTTATATTCCCCGTCCAACTAATGACATATTATCTGAAATAGACACAATCATAACGGCTCTTCCAAGACCATTTATATTAATCGGAGACTTCAACTGTCATCATCAAACTTGGGGAAGCTCTGTTTCCAATAGTTATGGCAATTTAATTTTAGACATAGTTGACTCCCATAATTTATGTATTTTAAACTCTGGCTCCCCAACAAGGCGTTCAGCCCCAACGGAGGGGCTCAGTGCACCAGACCTATCAATCTGCACTTCGGATCTTGCATCTTTGATTACTTGGAGATCCCTCCCTTATACATATGGAAGCGACCACTATCCTTTACTTTTAGATTTTGCTTTTGCGGTTGAAACTCAACCCAAACGTAAATCCCGTTTTAAATACAAACTAGATAACGCTAATTGGCATTTGTTCAAACAACGTTTAGATGACAAGCTGTCACAACTTCCCAATGTCACTCAGGGCTCCGAACATGAATCTGCCATTGCCATGGCAAATGTCATTATAGAGGTCGCGGATGCAACATTCCCGAAAAAGTCTAGCCATCATAATTATATTCCATCCCCTCCCTGGTGGGATAATGATTGCACTCAAGCTATCAAGCCTGGCAATTTGGCTGCATTTGCTAAAATTGACCGCATTCAGGCTAAGGCTCTCAGAATAGTATCTGGGGCTATGAAGTCAAGTCCTATCAATGCTTTACAAATAGAATGTGTCGATCCTCCTATGTTCCTTCGCCGTCAGTATCTATGTGATAAATTCTTGTTTAGAGCTTTTCAATTTTCTAACCATCCCTTATATGATAAACTTAAGGCTCTGTCCACTCTTATTGAAACATGTAATTCCTGGTCTCATAAACCACTTCCATGCACTGTTGTCAGTTTTCGTAAGTTTATGTCCTTACTAGCCCCCACGCATCGATCTCCTACACACCCTCTCTTTTCCAGCGACCTAGAATCTCTAGTAAGATCTATTGACATAACATATAACTTCGGCATAGATAAAGACACCTCCATGGCTAATGAAAGATTTAACATCATCTTAAATAATGATTGGAAAGACTACCAATACATTTATACGGATGCCTCTAAAAACTCTTCTTCAGGTAACGTAGGTGTTGGGATATTCCACCATCAATCTAGAATAGTTCAAAAGGTGAAATTCCCTCCACAGACCTCTGTTTTTACCGGTGAATGTTATGGCCTCCTCAAGGCCGTAGAATTAGTCCTTTTATTACAGTTAACGAAAACCATAATTTTTTCCGATTCTATGAGTGCGCTACAATCGTTATCGAAGTTTCCTTTTAAGTTAAAAACCGTTTTCCCTATTATCATTAAGTTACGTCAGCTTTTAAACATGTGCAACATCTCGGGTTACTCTGTTTGTTTTGCGTGGATACCTGGTCACAGTAACATCTCTGGTAACTGTAGAGCAGATAAACTGGCCAATGAGGCTGTCGTCGATGGTGATATGTTTCCTTATAAAAACTTTTGCCATGACCTTGGCTCTTTACCCACAGACTATCTTCAAGATTCTTGGAATAGCCTCTGGGCGGAGAGTTCTACGGTAAAGGGCAAATATTACAAAACAGTCCAGCCCTCTATCCCGAGCAAACCGTGGTTTTTCAAACTAATTTATAATAAACGTTCAACTTCCTCACTTATACGCATGCGTTTGGGCCACAACAGCACACCGGCGCATCTTGCCCGTCTCAAAATCCTACAATCTGACGAATGCGAATGTGGCATCGGTGTAGCTGATATAAATCACATATTTTTTTCCTGCTCCCTCTATGATTCCTATTCATTTTATAATAGTTTGATATCTATTCCTGTCCCTTTACCTACTTCTATCCAGTTACTTCTATATCATAATAACCCTCGTATATATTCTATTCTAGTTGATTTTATAAACTTAAACACCAACTTAAAAATTTAATCCTTCCCAAATCCTATCCTGGTTTTTCCATCCGCTCTAAATTAAATTGTTTTAATGTTTTATAAGTTTCCTTAACTTTGATATTGGCAAATGGTCTACAACCGAGCCATTAAAAAAAAAAAAAAAAAAAAAATATTATTATTTTTATCAAAAGAAAAAATCATATATTATGTCTATTTTAAATGGTGAAATATCAATTTACTGAATCGTTTTAGTGCTACAAGTAGATTTTTTTGATCCGAAAAATCAGATCTTCGATTAATCGATTGATCTCAGACAGATCGCCATCCTCTCCTCTCCCTATATGATTCTTTGTTAATGTCACTCAATGTAGGTTCGTGAACATTACTATTGTAAATAATTACTAAAAAAATAAATACTTATTGTACTCTCTTCCAAACCTCTCAAAAATAAATGAACATTATTCAACTCGTTAGTACATTGTTTTGCTGGAAAAAATATGAATAACTCAGCGGCCAAAGTAAGTAGCTGTATATTTATTGTGACGTGTGTGCTGATAAGTAGACTCCACCAAAGAAAAGATGTCCCTAGCAGAAACATCTCTTACTAGTCTGTGAGCAGAAACGAGTGGTGAATTTTTTCAGCTAGGGTATGTTGCGATGTTTGTTGGCTGACTAGACTTTACCCGCCGCCTAGCTCATACCTTTCTACTTGCTCTAGCTTTAAGACGAAGTGTATGAATAATGAGGTTGTATTGGTTGTTTAAAATATCTCGTCTAAAGTCACAAAATCGATTTTGTGAAGTCTGGGTTACAATATTCGGTGTTATATGTCTTATAAGTTGTTGTGCTAACTGCTTTGAAAATTTGTCAGGTTGGCGAAATATTTACTGAGGCAGGAGCTGCTTTCAACAAATTAGCTGAAATGACTATGACTCTGCATTCTATGGGAGAGTTAACTTCAAGGTAACTCTCATTTTGGTTTTAAAAATAGCATTTATACAGATATTATGGTACCTACCATTTGAAAAAAATACTATGATTTTTTTTAACTAGATTGAAAGTCTCCAATTACTAATCATACTTCTTCGCATGTTTCAGTCAGCCGCCAAAAACTCCAGTCAAGAAAAAACTCTCCGATGAAAGAAATATAGTCGGCACTGTAACAAGCCATGCTCAGCACAACATTCATACCACACCTCTGTCACAACAGGTCAACTTGCATATTTTTACATGCTTTAATTTGACACGTTAGCTATGTTCAAGTAATTTCCATCAATACTGTCTTCAGTGGCGAAGCTCCTGGAAGGCTAGACGGGGCACCCACTTCAGGAGGCTTAGAACTTCACTTAAAACTTACAAATATAGTTCAGAATATAAATAAATCAGATTACAGGAATGCAAATTTAATAATGGCAACTTATGTCTTATATTAATGTGAGCAGCAGTGGCACAGCGGTACAGACTTGAGGAAAAATGAGGTCACGGGTTCGAATCCTAGTCGTGCCCTCATGTCTTTGTGTGAATTATTTCATCTCTGCTGCTCAATATCGGTGAAGGAAAACATCATAAGGAAACCGGCATGTCTAAGAACTAATCATTCGAAGACATCTGACATCCACCAACCCACATTTGGCCAGCACATATGGATTAAGGCCTAAACTCTCTTAACTCATAAGATAGTTGAGATAAGACCCATGCCCAGCAGTAGGACACTAAATAGGGTTGAAAAGAATAGAAAGAGAATATTTTGATAGCAAATATAGTCAAGTCTGATATATCCATAAATACAGAGAAGAATGCCTGGCATAGCAATAAAGTTTAATGAGGGTGCTCTAGCTAGACATGTAATTGGCACTGATTGTGTGTCTCCCCTAGGGACTATACTAAATATTGCTAAAGTAAAATGACTGCTTGATTTTTTCAGGTGACACTAAACATGTTGAATGCCCACGAAACAGAAATGGACACAGATGGTCTTGGTAATGATGTGAAGCTGGAGTTTGAATCAAGTGCAGAAGAAGTAACAACATAATGTTAGCTACTTTAACCCTAATGTTACTAGTAGTTCAAAAAGTCTAGATTAAAGTAATAAACCCTTAATTTAAGTAGGTACAGTTGCAGCAAATAACTTATAGCAACTATAGAGTGTTGTGTGAAGAGCACACATTACATTTATATGGGAATTAGCAACTAGCTACTACACAGCCATGGATGCTAATGAAGTTATTTTCTGATAACTGTACTAGTAGATTAGTCTCATAACTACCAATTATGCGCTATTAGCTGTTGTTCTGTACATATACGAGTAACTAATTGCTCTTTTTATGTTAGATGTTTAAAAAGCTTACAGCTTAACAGGTTAGCACCCCCCATTAGTAATCTATCTAATCTAATACATTTATATGAACAATTTCTGTGTATATACCTATATAATATGAATCTCAGAAACGGCTCAAACTATTTCCATGAAAGGAAATGCCGTGTATGCAGGGGGTGTAAGGGACGATTAATCGATCTAGCTAGGTTTAATTTTTAAAAACTTAAGTTTTATTCTTGTTTTGAGGTGGTATAAATCTGCTACACAATATCATTAGAATACGAAGGCAAACGTCACAATTCATAATGATATTGTAGCTCAGGTGGAAGATCAGGCGGTCATGTAGCCAGATGGTCTTGGTTTGAATCCAGATAAATGTTTTTTAAATTCCTTCTTTTTGTGAGAAAAGGAGAGGTTAAAAGTGGGATAGTATTTTGAACACTAATGTGATATACCTCATTGGAAAGCTTATATAATAAGCTATTGGAATTTAACTAAACACGAATTTTCGGATTAATTAAATGCTCTATTAACATATGTAACTCAGATTGTCGTTCAAATTTACAATTATTTTAATACCAAGCTCATACATTTTTTGAACGTCTCCTTTATTATTGGGAGCCCTTTAATATAATTTTCAAATAAAACAAGCAAAACTCAGTTATCCAGGTACTAAATATGCTATACACAAACATATAGGTAATTATTTCTATTGTGAACTCAATAATATATATAGTTGGCTTTTACGATAGTGACAAGGCTAATTTTTGCCTTGAAAGAATGTAATCTGGCAAACACTCCTTGTTAACATTATATTTTGATTTAGTAAATACAAATTTCATGCAGTAAAAGGATGAGGGGTGTTGGGTTTAAGAATCTATGGTTAAAACCAAACTAAGTTTTTTAATTCTGTATTTCTTTCTGCTATAGAGTAATCTGTTATTTCTGTTTGAGCATTTGTTTTAGTTACATAATTTATGATTGCTGATAGTTGTACTTGGATTTCATACAAAGTGCATTGCTTTACTTGATAGTGAGATTTTCCTGTTCCCCTTAGAAAAGAGTTTTCAACATGAAAAAATATTTTGGATAGCATTATAAAATTGTCATGATAATAAGTTAAAATGCAAAAATTATATACAAATTACTTGTTTATTTTATTTCCAGTGCATTTTGTTCAATTTCCAGCATTACATTTTGTTTTAATGTAGGTTTTGAACAAAAATAATAATTTTAAAATTTATTTTGACAGATTCATGATAATACCTATTCCAAAACTGTTTTGTATTGATGAACTCGTACTACGGGTATTTGTGTTATATTTTTATTATGCTTAATAAAATTTTAGAAATGTTTTGATTTGTGAATTTAAAATCAGTCTGTAGATTTTTAGCAATGTAGATAAATGTTTAGAGATGTTTATTTTTGAAAAACAGTTGGCTAATTCATTTAATTTCTTGACGCGCCGATGTGGTTTCGGTGCAGTTACAATCACGTTGCAATTAAGTTTACGTCTTAGTGCAAAATGGTATTCTTGTGATTGTCATACAAATAACGTACACGCTAAAGCACTCGCGTGACGCGAATTTGACGCGAGCGTATCTGACAGCGCGGTTGTCAAAATTACAACAGTACGAAATGGGCTGTTTTGATCGAAACTTTACTGCAACTGCACTGCATCTGAACTTATTTAATTACGTGAATTAGCCCACGAGTATTAACAGTTAAAATCATATTAACAGTTAAAATCAAACTACATTTCAATGTGTATAGCATTTTTGTAAACGATGTGATGATACTTAAGATCACTTGGTAAGATCATACAAAACAGATATGGTAATATATATGGCCCACATTTCGAGCTTAGTAAATATAGCATACCTAATTATGTTAAGCAATATGTGTATTCCATTTATGAAACAAGAAACATTTTGCACATAATGAAATTATAATAAAAATTTAAACATAATTGTTTGTGATTTCATCATAATTATTTTTACTAGTCGAAATGGTCAAATGGTCGTGAACTGATGTATAAATTATTTAAAGTGGTTAAACACTTCTTTTTTTATGCGGTTTTCTGGAAAATAGATGGTTAATGATTTTCGATACACATGTTACAAAACCTTAGGTCCTATTTTTACCCAACTGCAAAGTACAATGACACCCCAAAGCAAACTACTGCTTTCAACACATTATTATGTAAGGTAAGTATTGAATTAAAAGATCGATATTTGTATGTCCTCTTGTAATTACTCAAAAGACTGAACTGATTTTTAATAAATAGTACATTATTGGATATGTCTCATTGACGAGAAATTTTCGAAACAGGAAATAAAAAAAATAATATCCACATCTAATAGTTTACAAATGCTAGATTCTCACTACATTGGGATTGTCGGTAGGCATTTTGTAATCATTGCAATGTTATACTGAGTACTATTGCTGATATTAGATCAAAGAGGAATAATATGTATGTCATCACCATCACACATGTAAACTGTCAAATGAAAATAAGATCTTATGGTATTTTATTACACTAAAAAAGCATAACTTGTTTACAATATAAGTTAGTAAATGGTTGTGATGAGTGCTATTAGATAGTAATTTTCACAAAAATTTGTCTCCATGGTAGAAAGGGTACATTGGGTAAAAAAGGTTGTCAACCCCTAAAATTTTCAATACATAAACTGCTTCCAAAGGTATGAATCTTATGGCAAATTCGTGGATGGCATGCCTGGCGTGCCATCCACAACAAAACGGTTAATCTTTTACTAATCCACCAACCTGCACTTGGTCAGTGTGTTCTTAAACTCTCTCAACAACAAAAAAGTAGTCAAGAGAAATCCTGTGCCCAGTAGTGGGACACTAAAAAGGGTTGAAGTGTGATTATTAAGGTCAATTTTTATCTACACACATACTATTCCTATGAAAACTTTGTACCTTTCTATTCCATGAAGAATGTTTAGATTCATAAACTTTACAGTGTGAGTCTGTAGATATTATCTTTTCTATCATAGTATCTACATCACTCTTTATTTTTAATGTTTCATAGTGGTCAAATGATTTGCCAGATTTCTTTACCCTCCTTTGAGCACTTCTATAACATTTCCAAGGCTGTGGTTCAATTATTATTGTTTTAGAAATATTTTTAATAAATCTTAGGAATTCAAACAGTCCATCATCACCATTGTTAAGGTGTATCCACATAGTTACTGAAAAGCAGAACACAATATCAAATCTATATAGTTCACTATCATTTAAATATGTATTTATAACTTCACAATTCTTTTTATCCATAATGTTGCAAGTGGAAAATGAAATGTCTGGATTTTGATTCTGCTGCTTGGCTCTCTCTATTAAGGTAGGATCTATATCAACTGCTAATATTCGTACAGTAAGTTGAGGATATAGTGATTTTAAATACACATGCAATGCTTGGGTAAGTTCTCCTGAGTTACAACCAATGTCTAGACACACCAGCTGTGTTTGGTGTACATTTGGAAACATTTCAGGGTGAAGATTATTTATTCTTTCTTTCACATCATGGAATGTATAGTAATTAATAAAGTTTCCAAACTTAACAGCACCAGGATCACTTCCATAAAAGTTTAGGTCTTCACTTCCAGCTGTCGACATGTTTTTGGGTTTTATTTTGAATCTATAATCTTTAATGTCATGTGGCGTAGAGATTCCATCCAGCTAAAGAATGAAATGTGCAGGTAATTAAGGGTGTATATATATTGGTTTTGCAAAGGAAGAATAAACACTTTTGATACGTATTTTTAAACAAAACCACTCTTACAAAGAATAGATGACAATCTCCTATAATCTATCTATTGCAGCGTTAGCAACTTGAAGTGGGCTGACTATCGTACCAGGGGCGTAAAATTATCGTACATGGAATCGAAATTATCGTATTTTTTAGGATAATGTCTATTATAGATAAATAAATCATATAAATTGTAATATTGATATGCATGCAAGTATTTTATTTTTTATCTTTTTTAAACCACCGCTGTCAAATCAACAGAACACTGGATCCCAAATGTTTTACACGTGGTACAGAGTTGACTGCTCGTACTATCTACTTTGCATGTAGGACTCATTCTTCATTGCACAGATAAAAAATAATTAATAGGTTAGTAAGTTATAGAAATTATACAGCCACTGAAAAAATTTATTTGATAAATATACCTACTTGGCAATGATAACAATCACTCCGAGTGTGTAATCAAAATTTTGCTGCTCTAGAAAATTACTTCTTTCTTCACTTAATTTGAATAATTCCTTTTGTCAGAGCGAATACAGATATATAATCATAATAATATAACGAAATGACTGCCAACTTTTCTACACAAAATATACGATACATATGAAGTGTGAACATAATCGAAATATCGAACTTATATTCTCTTGTTCGCATTGGTAGATGCTATACTAACCAATAAGAAAGCGTGTACAGCAGGCGCTGGATAAAGTTACAGTATCGGCAGTGATGAAACTTAGCAGAGCGGATCGTAAGAACCAATAGGAATAGAGAACTTGTATTTCCCGGTATTTTCCCAAGATTTTATTGGACAAAATAAAATCATACTACTGCGATTTAGACTATCAGCGCATGAGTGAAATAATATAAATTCTCGAATTTTTCATCATGATATAAATTATCGTACAATCTGCGTACGATAATAATATGCTATCGTACATCGTACGTAGGCACAAAATTTTCGTATGTGTACGATAATTATCGTACGGTTCCGAACGCTGATCTATTGTATTGTAGATGACAATTCAATTCAATTCAATTTTTCATTTTTGGCCTGTTGTGGAAGGCTACCACAATTACAACAGATGACAACTCCCAGCTAAGCTGACACTGAGAAGTCAGAGTGACATTGAATGACGTTGGATGACGCCGTGACACTAACATCTTTAAGTTTACATCAGTCTGTGACTGACAGCTATACACTTAACATTTTTAGCTAGTTCTGTTAGAACTGCTGTTTTCAGTCTACTGCATACTATCTGATATTATCCGGTAGCCATGGGTAGGTACTAAAAATAAAATACATGAAAGTAAAATGCATCAAGTTCAACATGAATTTATTTATACCAACTTCCGGTTACTTCTTCGCCCTATAATTTTTTACATGAGTGTTTTGATTGTTCGCATATCCATTGTTCTTCTTTCGGGCAGTCAGAAAAATGTTTATCAAATCCTTAGTGACTCATTTAAATAGTGAACAAAAATATTACTAATTCGGAGCACAGGGTCATCTATCGATCATTTTGTAGGTAATCATCTCGGTAGATACGAATTCCATGTGAAAACCAAACCAAACATACCTACAGACAGTTACTTTGGCATTTTTAAGTAGATATTTTAGTAGTATGGAAGAATGGATCGATTACTAATAAATAAATTAATAAGTTTTAATAAATTTCAGCCCAACCGAATTTTGTGATTCACGAAATTCGGTCGGGTCGGGTCTTATTCTTGTGCGGTACATTGATTTGAGAGATAAAATACCTACATTTACTATAGGAGATGAGCTTTTTCGATTACAAGTACCTGAACCACTCGCCATGTACCTAAATATTTAATCTAGGTACGTGGAGAACGGGCCAGGCACACAATCTCAAGTAGGTACTCATTAGGTTCCTTTATATATGGTACTCAGTGTACCCACAGATCATCAAAATCCTCCACCTATGTGATGCTTGACTACTCTATAGGTATATAATAAGTATTTTTTACGACTTACTCCGTTGACTCAACGACCCAAAATTTGTCTGGGCCTCCGATAGAGATTTCGACTCTTTCAGCGATCCTCGGCATATTCTCTCCAAAGTGCGGGCTTGAAGCTCCCTTAGCAATATTTCACCGGTTGTCCGTGTTGCTCTATGGGTAGACCAAGGTACCCTATAAGTAAACCAAGTTAGATATTTTAAAGTAAAATATCAGTAAACAATGCAATGGTAGTTGAACGTTTCAAATAAGAATAGGATTGGAAATCCGCCATCTTGGTTCTGAATGCGCAACAACTCCACAGTTTTGGTATGGTGGGTACTTACTCGTAATAATACTTTTTCCTCGACTCATTGCTAGTTTACTAGACGTTTAGAAATTTGTCATATACCTAGGTATATTTAATCTAGGCAAATGGGGGAAATGATTCATTACACCTACACCCATTAACCTTCCCCCTTTTTAGTGGTTAACCATCGACTACACGCAAAAACAAAACAATACTGCTTACCTACTGGTCGCTATGGTTTTACTGGGATTCTACAACAGGAACATACATAAAAAATATAAGTACAACAGAATATAAAAACTCTTTTCTTTTATTCTTTCAGAAGTCGGTTGGGCCTAATTTTCCGCTCCTTACTCAATATCTGCCGCCTTAATACCTTTTCAGCCTATTAATAATTCCGCCATTGTTCGTTAGCCAGACGCTCAATTAGGTAAGTTATGAGTTGGTATAACATACTTCGTAAGAGCTCTTACTTACCTAGGTATGTACTTAGTTAGGTGAGTCCATCGCTAGAAATCGATTAACATTAAATATTTTTCCTATTCGTGCAGTACAAATGCGTGTGGACACGCGTACTAGGCTTTCTGTTTCCTACATAACAAAGCAGCGGAAGTAGGAATTTGTCTTTTGTGGTTTAAGCTAAAACCTGTTTTTACTGCCAAAACCTACCGACCCTCCTCCGAGCTACATTAGAATAAGTTTTTTCAACGTAACGCCCACTTGAGTGCGTTGCAAACTTTCAGGAGAGCGATGGGTGACCCAGTTGACAATGGTTGATCTAGGGTGTTTATTGGCAACGTTATCTAGTAGCATCAATTGGAGCGGTCGCTAGAGGCACCAGTATTAATGAGACTCAAAAACATTACAATCGAGTTGGCATCATCGTTAGTGTCATATTAGCGTAAGTGTCGGTGACTATCATGATATCGACAGCCATGAGATTGACAGTAAAATTAAGCAATTATGACGAAGTAAACAACGCACTCTACAAGGTGGTTAATAGGTTTAATTCTTCTTTAGGGAAATGCGGCTGATATAGAAACCATCTTTATTTTACAACAAAGAGCTAAAAGAGCTATCTACAAACTAGGAAGCCGTGTTTCCATATGAGAGAAATTTGGAGACCAATATTTTGAATGTCGCTTCTCAATATATTTATTCATGAAAATTTATTGTGTGTGCATACAAATATTACGATTTTTTTTAAATAAACGACACGCTTAGTTTGATTACTATAAATAACAATGATTTTGTAGCACATCATACTCATCTCCACAAAATCAGTAACTCTTTTAAGGGCCAGTGTATACGTTTCTACAATAATCTTCCAAATAATATTAGGGAAACGACTGTTATGAAATATTAAATAATTATAATATCTAAGTTATATAAGAAAGCATATTATAAAATTTCAGACTATCTACTGCAACACACTAAACAAACAAAATGTAATAGATTTAAGTAAAAGAAAAAAGCCTACTGAGTTTTTTTGGCGTGTTTCTCATAGTTGCCAGTCATTCATTGCACAATAGTATTTTTTTTTTTGCGGATGACCTAGCCGGTAGGGCATTATATTGGTTCACCGGACTTTTTCGGTCAGCCGTCCGAGGACAGTCGAACCGATCAAATACTGTGGCAACTGCCATAAGGGCTCCCCATGTAGGGACGAACCTCGGTTCAGGACGTTGTTGCACACTCTAGTTTTAGGGGATCGGGGGGCACGATAGGAAAATAAATTGGACTATATTTATGTAGACTCGCGTCTCAAAAAAATCAAGCATTTTTTCATTCACACTACATCTGCAGTGCAACAGCGATCGAAGGCGTCAGTGACAGGTGTGATAGCGTCAGCTCCGGCGCACAGGCAGCCGTCTTTAGGGTTGTCAACGACGTTGTCCATACCTATAACTGTAGTTATAACTTTACAAATTATGCCGTTGCCATCGGCGACTAAACTTGTGGTAGCGACGGCGTCTTTTCGCGCTGATGTGCAAAAAGACGACGTCGTTGTAGTCTTTGTCGTTTCCTAATTGTCAAATGCAGCTTAGACTACCAGTTTTGGCGTTGTTTTCTCTCTTGCCTTGGTGTCGTCTTTTAAATGGGCACAGAAGTGTCTATATTTTTTGTCCCTCCACTCCGCGGCGGCCATAACTTCGCCGTCGACTTCGGCATTTTGCTTTCGTGTTAATTGTTCCTTTTCCAGAAAGTTAATACTGCAACCTACCTGTTTATGTTAATGGAAACTATAAAATTTATTATCTAATATTACTACCTCAACATATCATAATTTTACAACTTTACGCTTGGTTACCACTTTTACTTTCCTACGTATAGATATCTACAAAAATGAAACGACAACAGTAGATAGCTTTCAGTCTAATAGATTAAAGTTTAAGATTTAAGTATAATTAAAGACTCAAGATCATGCGGTTCTTATATTTATTAATTAAAACATACAAAAGAGACGTCTAGACTCAAAACACTGCAAAACTATTAAAGGGGAAAAAATGTGGGGCTGAATGGTGTTAACAGATCACGCAAGTCGTTAATAATTGTACATTTTTACACACGTGAATGCGAAGTGGGTACGGCTCACGACGCGACTGGTTGCAGATATGTGTCTTACTTTTTGCCATACATTTTATCGGAGAAATTGGCTTGGAAAATGGTTCTCGATCATTTTCAAGTTCAGTTACGTAAGTGCGCGTGCGGAGAATTAGTGCGGAATAGCGGATGTTTGGTGGTGCTCGACGGGCAAGTGGCGCATGGTTATAAGCTCTCACCCACTGCAACGCCTGTCAGTCGCCACCGGACCACCCTCATACACGTTGGTTTCTAGTTTTAGTGCTGTGAGTGACAAAATCAAACATGTGTACCGCATTCCGGATATACCTCGTATCAGTTGTCTGTTTGGTGGTGGCCACGGGTCACGTTCATGGACCTCGAAGATCCCGCAGGATGGAGGTCGACGACTCCGCACAAAATGAAGTCGACAGTGGCAGAGCTGAAGATAGCTCGTCGTGGTGGACAGCTGAACTCTCTGTTTTACAAAAACTTTACGATGACTGTAGCGCTCAGAAGCACATGTCTATGTGTCTAAAAGGCAAAGCTTTAGTAGCACTTACGAGAGCAGTGGAACAGGTGACGATTACCATCTTAGGTTCAGTGTAGTGATTGAAATTAAAGGCTCTTGTGATACAGGTAGGATAATTATTGTTCTTTATGTTGTACAGGAGAGCGTTCAGCTCGCTGATGGGCTGACGTTAGTGAAGCAAGCTGACGCGCCCTCCGCAGTAGCGGAGCCGCGCTTCTTCCCTGGAATGTCCACAGAAGATAAGCTGGATACTATGTTGCGGACTAAGTTCGAACAGTTAATGAATACGCACACTATATCCATGGATTTGGCAACGGAAGGCAGGGGTAGAGGTAACATTTTATTTCAACGTGTTCTATTATTAATATGACTCGAAAAATGATGAAATAAAAATTTAACTTTTTGATTTTCCAGGCAAAAAAGTGTTGCCTTACCTGTTACTTGGTATCTTTACCACGGTGACAATTGTGGGAGGTATGGCACTCAAGACTTTAGCTGCTATCGCCGGTAAAGCACTTATTGCCAGTAAAGTAGCACTTACAATCGCTGGAATCATTGCTTTGAAGAAGTTGTTCAGTCATGACGGTACTCCTGCAGAAACTACTTTCCAAGTACACGCAGACGGACACCATAGGTGAGGAACCCTTACCATTGTTTTGGAAAGAAAGATATTTATATCCACTTAGTCTTCCTATGCATAGTTAAGTTGGGTTCTTAGCAAATTAGCGATGGTGTCTAATTTTAATTCAAAATATTTTAATTCTAGTCTTTAATTCGAAGGCGAAATCTATACGTGGTGAGGCCAGCGAAGCAGGGCGCGGTAGATCCATACTTCTACAGTGAGCCGACCACGCCGAGTGTGTAGGGTCCCGTGGCTGCCACAGGGCACCGCTCCGAGAGCCACCAGGGTTCCACACATTGCCATCCCCAAGAGGAGCCGTGTGTGCTCCGCTTACCACCGCCAGTCGACTCTACCGCGCCGACATACACAAAATAACCTCAAACCAAAGTACCGTCCGCCTAGCGGACATTCTTCTGAGATGTAACGGTTGTCCATTCTCGTTTTCAAATCTATGTCAGTAAATTATTTAATGTAATTTATTTATTAATGACTAAATTGTATGTTTAATTGTAAATTAATTTAACATGACGTCAGAGGTAGTAATAAAAAATGTTACTCTCAGTATAGTTTCATTTGCATTATCTACCAATTTACAAATTTTCCCAATTTTCATCTTAAATTTATAAAGAAAATAGGTAACTATGTCGATTTTTAAAGAAAGTGTTTAAAGCCAAAAGTTACCTCCTTTTTAGCCTTGTCATGCAATAATAATAAAGCAGATTAATTGAAATAAAGATTAAGATTTACAATACTTGCGCTTCAATTGCTTTTTATGGTATAACACTTTGATTGTATTCACCGTCTAGGTTCGGTGATTGTATTACCCAGTACCTACACACAAAGAGTATCTCAATCTGTTCGCCGCGATGTTTGTGTTTATTGATGCACTAAATAGGTCCTAATAACAGGAATAACGATTCTCATGCAGGTGCCTTCTTATTTAATAGATGCAGTTTTAATATCGCAACAAGCCGCTTTCTTTACACGCTCTAATGGAGAAGAGTACGAGAAAATGTGTCGAGATTTTCCGTTAATGTGGGTGCAACGAGTAGGTATGAGTAATGAAAGTAGAAAGTTCTGGTCGATTCACTGCACATGCACGAATGCTGTTACAGTGCATACATATCTGTCTTGTTATGATCTTACTCACGGGGCGTAGTCGCGATTAGTGTTATCGTGGTTAGGCGTGCTACTTACACTATCGGTTAGCTGCTCATCAGTCAAAACTGAATAATCAGTTTAATGAATGGCGAGTCAACATGTTCAGGCAGTTAACTAGCTAGGTAGGCAAGTATTTACAGGGAGAGGTACAGCGGCGTGTGGTAAAGCGTTTGTTCGGCTGCGGAAGGTCAGCACGTTGATTAGCCGTGCGCCGGTAAAGGCCGACCACAGCGCACGTTTGTGAGCCTGGATGCTGTTTATAATGCAGATATGTGTTTGCCCAATCGCTGCACGCTACGCTGGCTATATGGCATCGTTAATGCGGCTGCCGTCTCTTTGCATACGCAAATATAGGGCGGGCGGACCAACGCTGATTAAGCGGTGCAGTGGTGGCGTTCGCTACATTCCTACATCAGGAATGAGAGACATACCTG
Organism: Meganola albula; assembly: GCA_936450015.1. Lineage (NCBI taxonomy): Eukaryota > Metazoa > Arthropoda > Insecta > Lepidoptera > Nolidae > Meganola > Meganola albula. Next base: position 7,893,011 of record OW388144.1, on the reverse strand, counting down.
ATTAGTTTTTGATGCTTAAATCGTACCTACCTAGGTATATATTTTTTATGTAGATCAGTTTAAATCAGCAACGAAATGAACGACTCTCTAAATACGTTTTTGTTGTAACTCATATTTTAATTGCTGGGATGCAAAGGGACTGAAGTTGAAACCTAGTAAAATAATTATAACACAAATAAACCCTATTATATCATAATGGTCGCCATGATAGATGCACAACTCACTAGAGATTCGGGGTAACAGACGCAACGTGATCTAATAATATTTGCACCTCGCTATATGCTGGTGGCTTTCGAAGGCTACCATTTAATATTTGATGACTGTCAACATATCGGATTCAGCTTATCTACAATTGAGCCCAAATGCCTAAGTCTCTATAGGTTACCTACTGGTTTAGACAGTAGACACTTATACTAATGCAACTGTTCTAATATTCAATCTCTATTTATACATAGGAATTATTTAGAACTGTACCTAACTAACTATCTCTTGTACTAATTATAACAGTAAATGTAAAATGCTGATTAGTAATAGTAAAAAAGTACAAGGTAATTAATAAAATTTATGTTCATCTGTATGACTCTAGGTAGGTAAATATAGGACATGGAGCTGCGGGCGTCACTCGTACAGCGAAGTTACTTTACGGTCGAATGGTCAAAGTATTCGACATAAACCTATTTTGTTCTCTTCTTATATTGGATGTGCGCTCCCTTCTTCAGCTTCACCCGCTGCCGCTGTCCACTTCAGTAGGGTTGCTCCCGTTATGAAAATTCAGCTCATTGCATTGTAGTGAAACAAAAACTTTAAATTTCTCTATATAAAATTGAATTGATGGATATTTGTAGCGTTGAAATTTGGCTTTGGCTTTGATTTGGCTGATTTGTGTCTTAAAATACAAGTCTAAGGAAGGTTTATAAGGTAAGAAATACGTGGTACCTACGATATTCGCTGGGGCAGCTAGTAAAAAAAAATTATAGGGATTTCATGTTCTTCTTTTGAAAACATTTCTATCTTTTCATTTGTTAAAAAACTACCTCAATTTTTGAATGAATCTTCATAAAAATATTAGAAGATTATTTACTATGGGATCTTTTTAGATCCTGCTATTGATAATATACACTAGAATACTCAGATGGAGATCGCATATAAATAAATAAATAATTTTACATAAACGTAGGAGAAATCAGGGTATCAAACATTAAAAACACACGCAAACGCGTGAAAACACTTTAAAATCCAATTTCAAATAATTTAAATAGAACAAAGTACCTAACTATCTATAAACGAACTACATCTAGCAGCAGTAGAATAAAGTACAAGTGTGCGAATGAAGACACATTAGTCCGGTGCGCTCCGATAACGGCTAGTTAATATCTGCCTGTTACTTTCATTACTTATTAACTGATTTATCTTTCAGTTTAATAAATAATAATTATAAAATAAATTGAAAGGTATGGTGATGGATATATCACTAAACAGGTATCTACTTAGGTACCGACATGAAAAATAATGCAATGCATTAATATCATATTATTATATTTTCTACTAAAAACGCGGAAGGATCGATACTATCGATTGCACTATTTTATGGAAGAGAGTGTTAGAAAATTGTTACGATATTGATATACATAAATGGGGTTGCTAATGCTGAGTTAAAAATATTGATTTAGATAGGTATTTGGAGCAACCCTGACGTTGTACAGGGGGGTTATGTGAGGAAGTTTTGCCGGGAATTATGTTGGTACGTGCCAGAGCCATTATTGCTGCGAGAAAAGTTCATCAATTTCATTTCTAGCCCCATAAAGGTATTGGGGATATATATGTAGAGATCCGTGACCACTCCTCATCCTTAAAGTACATACCTACCTAAATATAGCTACTGACTTGGCTTTAGGTAGGTACTTTTCTGAAACAGATCACCCAGTACGTACTGTGAATTGTTATTCATAGAAATATTTTGTACATAAGTAACGATATTATTCGTGTTGTTATAACCCACCTTTTGCTGTCCCATGGCTGACGGCTGAGCATGACTCTATCAATAGAGTTGAGAAAGTTTAGGCTTTAATCCACACGTGGCTTAGTGCAGGATGTCACATGTTTTCGAATGTTAGTTCTAGATATGCATCACCGCGATATTGAGCATCGGCGATAAAAGATGTGTGGTAGGTATTGGTAGTAAAATGCGGCTATTTCCAAATAATTCTCAGTGTTTCGCCACAGTAAACAGTTGGTCATATTTGATGTTTTAGAAAATGTTTGTTTCAGGGTGATATATGTATCTTCATTCTGTGTTATATTTATTTAATTTATGATGATATGTAAAAACATGTAAGAATAAAAATTAAAAATTATTTTTAACTTAAAGTATCTATGTATTTCCTATCAGTTAATTCCGTGGCAAAGTAAATTGACCGCAACGTCGCGTCGCGTCGCTTGGAAAATCTATTGAAGTGAAAGTAAGCTTGCATTGCGCACGCATCCAATTGGCAATACAATTATTGAAATGTGTAATGTATTCGTGTAAGATTTATTAATTTAAGTGCATTTGAAATTCAATATTTTTTTCAATTGTTTGTAATGTTTGTTGTAGTTATTATAAAGTTGCTATTTCATCAGATTTAATATGACGTCGGTTTTTTAGTATAGATCTTCGTTCTTATTTAAGTAGGCTATTTCGTTTTATTACCTGGTAAAAAATAAAATATTTTAAAATTTGTAGGAACATAAGTAAATGTCCCACACTCCTTTTAACTATCTTAAATGTGGATAAAGTTTAGTCACAACTGTCACAACTTAAGTCTTCAAATGTTTAGTTTCAAATCCTGCCCGTTTGTGACATTAAGTAAACCTAATAAATTTGTCAATAATAGCTTCTAAGGAATAAATTGAAGCAACAGAAATTAGGGCAGCACATCATTTAACTTACAAATGTCAAGCAAAGTTTGTTAGAAAATGTTTAACTTAATCTAAACTTATTTCAATAGTTCTATATAATAAATATGTATTTCAATAATAGGTACCTTTGATCATTCATACGAGAGAAACTCATAAAGATGAATGGCAGTGAGTAATTTTATTTTAACCAGTTTGTAGGAAAACGGTACTATTATGCGTTATTTTCTGCGTACGTGCACTTGCAGTCTATACTTAATTCTGTATCTAATGAGTGCAGTGGAGCAGTAGGTGACTACCTACGTGATGAATGGATCTTACTGATAGCTTACATCTACTTCTATAGAATAACCAGTCTGCTGACATTGTAGATCACTGAATAGCTGAGGAAACTATTATTCTACGAGTATTGGCTAAGAGTAAAAACAAAGATGCTCTGCGTTATGACACGATATAGGTACCTAAGTATTTAGTTACCTAACCCTGAACGATTTCAACTACACTTTCAGATGAAGTGTGTACGAAAATAAACAGCGAGAATCCTCAAAATTTATAAGTTCTCATTATTTTGAAATTCAACTGTCCGAAGTTATTAAAACATCAATATGCGGCTGGTAGGCGACCCCAATTAGGCCGTCCGGGTGGTTAGGTTATGGACATTCGTGATGTACCCAAACGGTAAGACCTCCCGGGGAGAAAGCCTAACAGACCTTGACTGTCTCCTGTGCCATCGACCTGACAGTGTACCCTAGTGTTACGGGTTAGTATCGTACGGCGCACACGAAGTGACCAGTGGTCCACCCCCAGCCCCCTCGCCGGCAGTCATTATGTGTCATTAGTTTTGCGACACTGACCAAATGACTGGCCTGCGCTATCGAATGACTCATTCGGCTCGTGATTAGTCTATTTAGTTTTATCAATGTCTATGTCGGAAGGTAATTACTTGTTCAAGTTACTGGGATTTTACCAGAGTCTTGTAAAATACTCATGAAAAACAAACTTTCCTAAGCAAACTCGTGTTGCAAACACATATAGCAATAAAATATTGTACGGAAACAATGTCCAAGATCAGAAAGCGATCAACCGCCCCAACTGTGCCATAAATTCAAATTAGTAAGATTAATGGGATGTTATTAGAAGAGCGCCATTAATTGTGTACTTACACAATGGATTTAAAAGGAAAACGTAACTTTCTAATACTCATGTAATGCGCTACGTACAGAGTTCATTTCAAATGAGTAATATAGTAAAATTGAATTTAAATTATTGATAACATTCATATCAGTAATTTTATTCACTTGTTGTTTTCACACAATATGGAACTTAAGTGTAACACGAAATCTTCTAAAACCGATTCGACTTATATACTTATTGTTCTCTTGATAGACCGTTTAACTCGCGTATCGCCTATCGCCAAGATTCTGACTCCTCAAGCTGCACAGACAGTGATAATGATTCAAGCGATATGGATATTAGTGACGAATAGTCTTACATTACTTTTATCTGTGGTTAAATAGTTCTATATGAGATTTAATTAATGTTTTATAACTTAGTACCTCAGATGGCGATACGCGAGTTAAAAGGTCCATCTATAGTGGGTAATGGAAATATAATTATGGCGTATTTGGATGAAAATAGGGAATGGGGTATCTCAAGACAAGTCAACTATCGTGTCGAGTAGGTAAGTGGTTGGTATCTGTGGCATTGTACTTGTTACATAATAATACGCAGTGGAAATTAATCTTTTATTACATACTTAATCTACCAATTTTTTCATGCTTTGCTCCAATCTAAGTTAGTGAAAATTATGTGTCTAAAAACGGTAGGTAATTACACGCATGGGTAGTGAGAGCGGGCGGCGCGGCGCGGTGTTGGGCAGCCGTGAATTTATACAGAGAGGCTTCCCGGCGCGACGAGCAATGTACAGTATACATCTGAAGGAAAACGCTTCATTCCCACTGGAATATAATCGTCCGGTCGTAATTTATATTGTCTGCTGCAGAGGCGAGTCCCGCTGCACATTCATTTATTTTATGTGCCATTTACAATTGTCGGTCGATGGTCAAGGGAGCGAGTGAGGGGCTGAGAGGGAGGCTGCGGGGCGAAGGGAGCCCGTCGGTGCCTTCGCATTATAAAACCGTGCGGTCATCTGCGAACTCCGTAATGGTATTTGTAATAGAAGCGGTCCGCATGAGCTGCAGTGACCGCTTCACAACACATGGGTCAGATGCTTTATTTATAAGATTAATTTAGTCGGCGTCGGTTGCTCACGTTACGGTCGGTCTCGGCTTGGGCTCTTAGGCAAATGAATTTGCATGTACAAACGTAGGTATGTAAGTGATATATTTATTTATTCATTAATCACCAACTCTTTAAAATTATTGGTTTTGTATTCCAGAACAAAAGTACCTAGTGACCTATGTTCACAAACTGGTGTTTATAACCGTGTCCAACAGGTAGGTATCGGAATCTTTCTTAATCTAACGTTAGGTAACTATTTTTATGTTACCCTAAAAAAATCCCCTATATTTGCCTCTAATAAAATTTCCCTAAACACTGCTGATGTTACATAAGTGCGTATCTATAAAAAAATGTGTATCTTGTGGTGTAAACAAATTGCTTTTTTTTTAATTATTGTATTAGGTACTGGCTAACTTAATGGTAATGACAGTTAAAAAAGTATAAAACCCAATTACTGTTAAGTGTCTCTGATGAGGAAAGTTCCTAATGCTGTAAATTCTCTATTCTTCTTTTGTATTTAATTGTCAGTCGTTGCATTTTTCGCATGAAAGTCGAACGAGCAGCGTCGGCGGGCAAGAGGCTGAGTGGCTCTGTATTCTTTTGTTTTTTAATTATAAGGCCAGAGTCGGAGGGTGACGGCCCCCCTGCCAAGTTTCTGGTGGAGGTGCTTTCTTGTTAAGCGCGACGGGCGCTCGCCTCCTACGTGCCTCGGCCATTCATTTTGTAGAAACTTATAACCTGACCCGAGTACTTATGAGCGTCGCCAATAAATATAGCGATGACCGGAGGCGCTGCGGTCCCTGTCGGACATGTGAGCCTCCGCGGCGTCCGAGCGGGACAGCGCACGCTGCTAGCCGTTGCTCGCGGCGACCCATTGTTAGCTAAATATCTAGGTGGTCAGTTGGGCGGGAGGGGGCCAGGGCGGCTAGAAGACGGGCGGGGGCGGCGAACGTGCGGCCCGGCGCCGGCCGATGTATTGAGCGCGTATTGCAGACGCGGTCACGCGCTGCAATATTGCGTTCGCTTTGCGATATTGCCCCTCGGTAACTCAATTTGATAAATTGTACTAAGTTCGCTTGCTCAGTATTGCCATCTACTCGATAGACGTCTTTCGTAATGTAATACGTACATAGGTAAAAGGTACATAATGCAGATTTATAACTGACTTTAACTGTTAAACACTTTAGGAAGTTTTCGGTAGGTTTAGGTTTACAATTAGTGAGTAAAGGTAAAATCGAAACCTAGATTGAAACTTTTCCAAACATGAAATATTTTAACCAGACTAGGGGTTTTTCACGAAATAAAAAAGGACCTCGTAATATCGAAACGAGCGTTGGTCAGCTCGAGATATGTGCAGGAAATACCACAAAATTTGTAACGTACACAGGGCATACGTAACTCTGCCGTGTATCAGGATTTTTAGAATTTTTCTACAGGACTGTTTTATGTAGTCATCGTACCTACCTACTTAACGCTTTTCAAAAACCTAACCCCCGTATTCATATACGTATTTTAAGCTCATTATAGCTGAAATAGGTTTTTATTTCGTTTGTCTTTGTCTGTCATCTTGAGATTTGACGGGCCGGTGGCGTGGTCGGTAATATACTTGCTTTTCACGCCGCAGGTCGTGGGTTCGATTCCCACCCGAGACAAACATTTGTTTAAATATGTCTGTTTGTCTTGTGTCTGGGTGTAATTATCTATATTTAAGTATATATTTACAAAAAAGTAGTAAATGTAGTATATTACCAGTTATCTGGTTTCCATAGTACAAGTTCTGCTTAGTTTGGGATCAGATGACCGTGTGTGTTAATGTCTCACTATATTATTATTATTATTATTATATTATTTATACTAGTAAAAATAAGACAAAGTCCATTTTAACTTTTTTATGGATAAGACATTTCAGTAGGTATACATGTTATAACTATGAATGTAGTAGGTACCTAGTTGTAACTTGAGTACGCATTAATACCTATAAGTTCACCAAGGTAGTTGGTATGATTTACTATTTTATTATTTTGTATCATCCCTAAAATTAAATAGAAATATTGTATATTTTTTAAGAAACTATTATAAGGCAAAATTAGTCGTAGCTTTTTCAATAGTTTCTTAAAAAATAGCCTAAAATACGAATTTGAAAGTAAGCACGAGTGATAAGCAGCCGTACTGTTTCTCTAATGGTGTTTCTAAGTGTAGTTTAACCACCTGTTAACGGCCGTTGTAAATGGTAATAGTCGTGGACAAAAGAACTAATGCCAACTTTGATACGTTTTGTTTAAAAAGTAGATTGTACATACCTAGTCAGTACATAATTTAAATTGTTTAATATTTGAAGTTTTTTTTATATAAATATTCCTAAATTCCTTAGTCATTAACTGAGATGGTACTAATTATATTAATTAGATGTTATTATTTCATATCATTGAAAGTTTCACATTAGTAGAACACAGTACATTTTCAATTTGAAACATACCTAGTTGATAATTGCTTATTTGATTGTTATTGCTATGTAGTGTAGTAGGTAGTGCTAATTATTATTTAGTTTCAACAATTCTGTTTCTTTGAAAGTAAGTAACAAATTTATGTAACTTAGGTATTATTTATATTATTTTGAAAGCGTGGACATAACCGCTTGTGACTGGTATGACGTCGTCAGCTGAAATGAGCAGTGGGAGTGCGGGCTGCGCTCGGCAGGAGCGCGGCGGATACGGATTGCGTTGCGTGTGGCCGCGGCTTTACCGAGAAAATGATTTATATTGTTTGTGTTGCGGCCAGCCCGGGGAGGGGGCGCTTTCTCAAGCAGATCTCGTCCACTGCAGATATGGGCGAGTATTATTATTGATCCGGCTCGGGCGGTTGGCGTTCGGCATTTCCTACCGCTCATACAAAGGCGGGCGGGGGCGACGGCCTTCTCCCGACATATTTATTGAAGCGCGGGACGGTACACACCGACATAAAACTTATTATAACAACGACCATCGACTCCGGTGCACTAACCTTTAATGAAAGGCGTACGGCGCGAAGGGCGGAGGGCGCTTCCTCGCCCAATCCTAACGCGTTATGATATTATATAATTTCATATCGGCCAATCCCCGCTCGTTATGATATTGTAGGCGGCGTTAGGAAATGCAACGTCAGTTTTCCTTATCGTTGGGCGGGCGGATTTTATGATGTAGAGTTATGAATATAATGGGGGACTATATTTTTACAGGTGTTGACTTTTTTGTTGCTTTACCCACTAAATAACATCATTGTGCTTATTCTTCTATCAAGATGTAGGTATCTTGTAGGTAGGATATCTATGGGATTTTATATGAATAAATAAAAGGTTTCAGTTGACCGTGCACCAAATAAAATCAGCATACAACACCAGATTGTGTAGTTGTCAAGAGAATGAGTCTTATGATGACATCTCCCCGTCTACTATATAACATCACATTTTCCATTTCGTTTTTCGACGAAGAAACGTTTGATTTTATTTTCGTCGATTTTGCAGAATCGTGACCTGAAACTTAGATACGTATTTGTTGCGCAAGTATCATCTGCTTCTTTGTCAAGCCTAATAATTCTGATTCTGATTTAGGTAAAGCTTGGTGTTCAGCCTCAAATGGTAAACAAATGCTGTTATATATTAAACTATTTGTACAACATACTATTTTTATTTATCGTGCTATTTAAATTGGGAAGTGTTTTCAGTATTTGGTCTTAAAATCTAATTCGGGCCAGACTGTGAACTACAAAATCTTTGAATCTCAAATTGTTTAGACATTGTTGTAATAAAAACGTATTGAATTAAACAACGTCCTTGTTCAGCAAATGAGTTGATAATAAAACGATAATAAACAAGCGCCTTTGTAACAAACTATAACAGATCGGTAATTGCTTCCACGATACCTCCTCGCGTTATTACGCCTTTTACGACGCCGTATGGGGTGAATAAAACATTTTTACGAGCGGCCATGGGCGCTATAATACATACACGAACGTATATTTCTAGATACATATATACAGGTAATAAACAACAGACTGAATATAAAGCCAACCTATATGTCCCCCTACGACGCGACTCCATATTAGGGAATAATATGTAGGTACCTATATTTACCATATAACTATATCGAAAGATTTACTAGGTACATCTTCTAGATCTATCAATTAAAAAAAACTTCAGTGTAGGTATTTGATGTCGGGTCTGTGCAGTTAGTCTATATCGCTAAAACAATAAAGTGCGTTGTTCAACACAGGGGCAAAACTATTGATACGAAATGAATAAAATATCAGTCTCCCATCAATTTCTTTCTTTGTAATCGTGCCTTATTCGCGTAATGTAACATTTGCTAAGCGAGATACAATTTATATTTTTATTTTTTACTCTGGGGACACTTTTTCGACCCTCGTCCGAGCGGTCTCTTTGAAAAGTGGACATCGGAACGCGAGGGAAGGAGCCCCCGAGGACACTGGACAGAAAATGCGTTGTAAACATTGCGACTACATTCAATTTCCCGTCATTTTTCAAACTGATAAATAATTCTGTCATCGAACATTCGGACAAGGGTCTCTATGAAGTAATAGTCGATGGAAGGACTCCGCTGCCGTAAAAAATAGCGGTCGATGAGGTTCGCTCTCTGCTTCTCGTATATGTGCGCGATAAATTTCTTTTTTATTATCAGATATCGAGGGACTAGGGAATCGAATAAAGCGCTCATATTTAATTCATAAGATACCGGCCATACAACACCACTCTGGACTATTTTATTTAAGATGTTGAAAGATTACGGACACCGGACGTGTGCTTATTCTAAGTATTAATGTTTGGGCCTGTGTTTTTGTCATGTGAAGCGAATAGAATATGGTCTATGGATATATAATAATTTGTAATGATTCAATATATCCATGAATAGGTATTTCAATATCCAAAGAATTTTTAACACGGAGTTAGTAGTAGGTAAGTTATGTACGTAACATATCTTTTTATGTAACATTAATTTTTACACATGTATTTCGCAACTAAATAATTGTGATTAAATGACATAGTTACACACAAGATCCACTTTTCGCCTTTAATTAAAGTCTATATAGCCTCTGCTTTGTACAAATTACTTTGTAACAATGAGAGATATTTAATTTTCCTGATTAAAATTGTCTCAAAAACAAAGTATGGTGGTAAGTGTTTCTCAGTAATCAACTGGGAAGGAAATAAAATAATTTTATTTATAGCGCATCTTGTCCGGCAGATGTGCTCAATACGTTTAGTGCGAGGCCGGGGTCACTCGCAATATTAAATAACTCTCCGACAGCTAAATGAGTAGGGGACGCGAATAACTTCTAATGCTACTTATACACAGTCATTCCGAATGTTTTCCTAAAATCACAATATTTTTCAAAGTTTGAACACAGAAATAATAGGTTCGGTTATTAGTACTTAAGCAGTTAAAGAGAAATTAATCCAAAAGATTGGTTTTTAATTGTAGCATCACTTCACTTCTACCTCTTTTTAGTGTCCCACGGCTGGGCTTCTCTCAACTACCTTATGAGTTTAGGTCTTAATCCGCATCCTCACACACGCTGGCCAAATGCGGGTTGGTGGATGTCACATGTCTTTGAATGATTAGTTCTTAGACATGCCGGTTTTCTCACGATGTTTTCCTTTACCGATATTGAGCAGCGGAGATAAAACAATTCACACAAAGATTTGTGTGTAAGACTAGGATTCAAACCCGCGACCTTATTTTGGTTAGGCGAGGCCCGTACCGCTGCTCATTGTAGCATGACAGTACCTATCTATTTGTACTTAGATAAAAACACATTATATAGATTAGGCTGAGACTTTTATTTTAATAATTAAGGTCTAAATGGGTTTTCTCTCAACTGCCTTAAGAGTTAACTACATGTATGCCAGTACTAGCTTCCGCCTGTGGTTACGTTTTAAAAAATCAGGGGTGAGGTTTGAACGATTCTTTCTTAGTGTACCCCTAAACCTCATACGGAACCTATGTTGGAATCTCAGGACATTGCGTTGATATGTCAGTCAGTCAATCAGTTTCATCTATAATATGTTTAAAAAGAAAAAGATGAGCAAGAAGATGTACAAAACATGGTTGAAACCTTTTTGTCGGAAGTATTTATTAAGTTAAGCGACACCTATCGAGTTCACAGTGAACTAGATCAGTTTCAGGAGCTTCCCGCCGTGAGTTTTCGTGTGTCTATCACCGAGTGTCACTGTGTTCATAAATAAGTATGTTGTGAAAGTTTGTATAGTTTTTACTAGTCGAAGACACGGTAAAACCAAGTTCATTGTTTTTTTGGGTATTCGTGCTTATAGTACGTATATCTATAGGTACCTATGCTTCCACGTATTCATATGATGATCTATCATTTCTTTGACATAATAAAGTTTATCACAATACTTACTTGCTTGCCCCCCCCCCCCCCCCCCGTAACTTCGTAGGGTGTTATTACTAAAAGTATTTCAAAAATACTCGTTAAAAGCAGGCATTCTTTAGGTTAGGTTTTTGTTTAGGTTAGATACCAGTTTTTTTTCTATGTGCTGTTTCCCGCTTTGCCTGTGGACAATTTTATTATACTATCCAACTCCTCCTTATCTTTCCTACGGGATCCAAGACAGTTTTAGGTGTTCCGGAAGTTGGCCAGGTTCTAATCCCGAGTCTCTTCACGGTGTTGCTTTTGATCCTGGCTTACTGGAGTAGCAGTGGCGTAATTGCGGTGGTGGGTTAAGTAAAAACCCTTAGGATTATTAATTTATATTATTATGCATTGACTATATTATTATTATAGAGATTTATTTATGCAGTTGAAGCACCATAGGGCGCCTAGCAGACGTGATGTTATGTTTTTTTTTATTTATAACCAAATAATATTTTTGTTATAGGTCACCACTGCACACACATATGGATTGTAATTATTGGGCTTTTTTTAGAAATTGTAACTTCGTTAGGTATTGTATCTACACAATGACTGGCTGGTGGCATGGCGTGGTGGTTAGGAACTTGCTATTCTCACCGTAGGTCGGGTGTACAATTGCCACCCGTGGCTGATATTTGTGTGATGAACATGTCTGGGTGTAACTATCTATCTATTATAAATATATCTTTACAAAAGAAATAGTATATGTATAGTATATAGGTACCAGCCAATTGGTTTCCATAACACAAGCTCTTAGTATGGGATCATTTGACCGTTTGTGTTAATGTCTAGAGTATTTATTATTTTTAGCTATATTTTAAAACGATGTTTACCTATAATTCAGAAGAAGCCATGTGTTATATCTGTAACAAGTTGCTTCTTTCTTCTATGGTTTTATCTCAGTAAGATGTTTACAAAAATTACAAAACCTAAATAAAGTTCAACATTAGAAATTTGTGATAATTGACAACTGTCTTCAGCAGATAAACTTTGCGGATTAACTAGAAAAATACGGTGTAAATCATAGGATTAGTATTTTATCGCTACGCGTATCAATCGCCTTCAATCTCCTAAAAAAAACAGTGACACGATTCTAACCACTACAAACCTTAGCCTTTACATGAAAATATACACGAACATCCTTTGAAGACAGATAATTTTCTTGAGATTTCTACGAAACGCCAGTGACATAATAGTCGGTATGTTGACGTAAATGTCAATATTCTTTTGCTTATTTCTCATGAGCCCCAAAACATGTAATAATTAGCATGTTAAAAGTTTTAGTTCTCACAAAAGATTAGTGAAAAATATAGTATTTATTAATAAATCTGTTTAGCTCTTTTTGTTTTGTGCCAGTAAAGTAAGTATAAAACAGGACTTAAACATCTGAACATAGTTAGCGATTTTAAAGCATATTAAACTAGTAATAATAGAACACGATCTTTCTTTGATTTTCTAACATACATAGTTTATTCCTAATGCAGTGATTTCTTCAAAAATCCATAAGGCGATTGCGGGTACAAGGCTGATAGGAACTCGGTTTATATTTTATTCATACATTGTATTGTTAGAATATCAATTGCTTCGCCCGGCGGTAGGTAAAGGGTACATTTCCAATCCGCACGGGATTCACTTAGATTTGAAGGAAAATAGATTTCGATTTCCAAAGCTGCGACAAAGCAATCCGATATATTTTTCAGACAGATATTGCTAGCGATTTCTTTTGAGCTTTGAAATATAAGGGAGGGAATTTAAAAAGAATCCATGTATTTTCGTTTCTGTATAGGAATAACAACTTGTACAGTTGAGTGTTTCCTACATGGGATACGTACTTTACTACTAAGTGATTTTGGAAACTTTATAATATGGTATGGATATCCACGCCTTTTGTTTGTTCACATTATGGGTTCATGTGAATTGTGCGAGTTGCTGATACTTGGTTCTAACTTTATAATGGTTGAACTTCACTGAAGTCACAGTTGAGTCTTGTCAAGATTGGATACAGTTGAACGCTCTTAGGCGTAGTTAGGTAGACGTTGCCTTAGAAATATAAGGTCGCAGGTTCGATTCCCGGTCGTGACCACACATCTTAGTGTGAACTGTTTCATCGCCGCTGCTCAATATCGGTGAAGCAAAACATAGTGAGGAAACCGGCATGTCTAAGAATTAATCATTCGAGGACATGTGACATCCACCTACCTTGATGACACCTTGGACAGCGTTTGTGGATTAAGGCCTAAACTCTTTCAGCTCGTAAGATAGTTGAGAGAATACTCGTGATTGCAGAGGGACCCTAAAAAGGGTTGAAGTGAGAAGTGTGAGGTAAGTGCAGCTCCACCAGCAAAATTCGGCAAAGGTAATTGTGTAAAGTATTTTGTATTGTATTAGCTTTAACTACATTTCATATTTTATCCAGCAGTGGGAAAAAAAGTTGACTATAGCCTTTCTGGAGAAATGGGCTAGCAATGCGAGAATTTTTGAAATCAGAGCCGTAGTCCCTGAGATTAGAGCGTTTAACCAAATTAACAAACTCTTCGACTTTATAATTAATGTAGGTACCATATCTAATTAAGGTTTGACTGCTAGCATTAATAAATAAAGTGCATAAAGTCAGAGACAAAAAGGAAAAGGTCAACGTAGTTTACAACAGACGGGTTGTTTCCTCTTTTTTAATTTTGGCAGGCAGACAATGCACCGTAGGAAAACATTAAGGGGAGAACTCTTACCCCTTTTCTGAGTGATTAATTTATTATGTTCTTTGTTTCTGATTTGATATTGGTTACGTACTACAAAGGAATTATTATGCTTAGGTACTTAAGTAGATCTTTTTGTTTTAGTGAAATAAGAACTTTTTCATACTTTTCAAGTAGGTACTTCGTCAGTTGATTTTTGCAATTGGTCTCAGTTTAATCGCAAAGATATGGATGAAGCTGTAATTAGCTTATAACTTTATCAAGAGCATATTTTATGAACTCAATTTAGAATGTTTTCTATTGTAAACTTTTGATGCGTATAACAACTGTAAAATTGTACAACAGTTGGATTTATGATTGATTTATTTGAAAATTTCAGTTAATTGGTCAATTGGAAGAGGGATAAATTTCAGTCGATTTGTCCCATAAACAAACAGGGCAAACTAATAGAACTGTCTTAAAATTAAAATTGTGTTTTACACAAATATCAATTTATTCTTAATTTAATTTTAAACAAAAATAAAATAGATAAAAATTTATTGTATCAAGTGACTTGTTAAAACTCCATTACTACATTATTAGAGTACGTGTGCCTAGGTTTAATATCTGGTATAAGTTATGTATCAAACCCGTAAACGTATCACTCGTGCAATATAAAAGTTAACGACACAAGAAAACGCGTTTTCCACAACATTAAAGATAACAACAATACGGGGGCGAGCGAGTGTAGGGCCTCCCGCGAGGGTGGCGGGCGGGGGTCGAGAAAAATTCAATATTAATATGAAGGAGGTGCGAGCGAGAGGAACCCGAGGTCCTCTTTCCGCGGCCAATGGCGACCGCCGCCGCCGCTGCGATATGATGAATTTATGGATGTAATAAAAGCGAGGTGCGCGATTGGAGGAACGGTCAGGGAGAGCTTATTTTCTTTTTATTTTCATTTTTGGAATGTCGGTCTTAAGTTGCTTGCAGCCAGACGTGTACGTCTGACGTTTTTTCCCTGAACTTCATATGCCCCTCCATTTGATGATTTGTATGTTGACGATGCGTATGTGTACTAATAATAAGTACCTAATATAAGTAGGTCCCTATATATTATGAACATATGTTTCTTTTGACGCTATGGGTATAGCAATAAATCTTTAAGTAAATTAGTGAGTACTATTTAACTTAGTCTAAGTAAGTGGGTACGTACTAAGATTTCTTCGACTAGTAAAGTTTGTGTGGTAAAGCTGAGGGCACTTGAAGTACAAAGGCTCGTAACAGGCAGTTGATTGAGGCATGAACGACGCTCGACCGCCGGTCGGGTTTCTTTCTTGATTTGATACTCGAGTGGCCGAAACGGTGCTTCTATTTATTTGCATGAGCTGATTTTGGGTATTTCGTTTTACGTCAAGTATACGATTTAGTTCGAAACGTTCCTAGTTCTGTTTATATACTGGTGGTATTTGTATAATTGATAACCCAATTAAGGCATGCAGGTGTCAAATACAATTTTATTAAAATCATAATTTTAAAGCGATGATGCTTTATTTATATCGACATTGATGGTTTAGTTAAAACTACCAGATACTTAGGTACGTGGTTTAAGGTTTTAGGCAGGTATTTACTTACTGACAAGTCCGGAAACCATGCTGTTTTGGCTTCTTGATTGGTTCCTAAAGAAAACTTATGCCATACTTGATATGTAGTTTTGGACTAACATTGTGTGTGAAAAGGATTTTTCGGATCTTAATTACATTAAAAATAAATACCGCACTTCACTAACACAGCAATATATTTCTGACTTGGTGGTACTGCCAACATCAGTTTGAAACATTGTCAAAGATCTTATTAATTTTACAAATCTACAAATTTTATTTTCTTTTCAGTTGGCAAAAAATGCTCTGTTATAATTTTAATACACAAGTTTGAAATGCTGGATGTTTTTATTAGAAGTATGAATTTTTAGCGGAATATTAACGGTTTAATTTCATTAGTTAATGTGTTGTTAGTGGCCCGCCAAATAATTCTAAATCATGTGTTAGTACCGACTGTTAAAAAACTTGACAAAATTTTATTACCTTTGTGTAGGTACCTATATTCGTTTAAAAATAAATTTAAGTATACATAAATAATCATGAAAAACCTCCACCTTTGTTTTATGAATTGATAAACAAAGTAGAAAATAAAAAAGCCCAACAACCACCGACGACCCTTCCAATAAAAATAAAAACTTACCTACCGTCAGACCGTGAGTCGGTAGGTATAATACCTCTAGTATATTATTCGTGTGAAATGGATACCGTCAACATAATACATCGGATAGAAAACCGTTCAAAAAGCAGAGCCGTGACAGCGGCAAAGACAACGCAGACAAAATAAATAGGAGGGCGTGCGGCAAGCCACGCGGAAGTATTGGGGATCTGCCACGGAACAGTTTTGAAGTCCAATTATATCAGAAGCAGGTGGCAGCCTCCGGCAGTCAGCGAGACACACCTCAACCCTTCAGAAGGAAATAGAGACAGCAGATAGCTTATTTCAAGTGTTTTGTAAGCGATCTGAATTCAACAGACTGTGTTACTTATTTGTTGTTGAGAGACCAGGTGTGCTGTCTATACTGATTTCAAAAATAAAATATATAGGTTTGTATTTTTGTTTGTAATTAATAAACTGCAAGACTATTTTGGGTAAACGAGTTCTTGAGTGGAGACCACGAATACGCAAACGTAGCTTAGGACGCCCACAGACTAGGTGGAGTGACGATCTCAGCAGGGCGGCCGGCAAGAACTGGATGAGAAAAGCCGCGGATCGTTCTCAGTGGCGCACTTTAGGAGAGGCCTATGTCCGGCAGTGGACTAGAATAGGCTGATGATGATTATGATGATGAAGACTATTTTGAGGGCCGATTTTAAAACTTCAGCAATAGAATCATCACATGATCGGTTTGACAACATTACGGACTGCTATTTATACCTACAACCCGAAGCGTAGCGGAGGTGACAGCTTGTGAAATGAAATTTATAAAACTCATATTTCGAATAGTTATAATATCAACCTTTCCATTTTGTGTCGTGGTCTCGATAGGTACCTACATATGTATGTTAACGTATTATTTTATGAAACACTAGCTGAAACTGCGAACTTTGTACCGCCCAACAGACTATTGAAGTCCAAATTGTTTTTAAATATTATTACGAATCGTTTGTAGAAAATATAAGAGTATAGAAAAGTGTTGTTTTCAAACTTGTTCAGGCAAGTTTTCTCTGCGTAAAAACCATCCATCGTACTACAAAAAATTGAAAAAATAAAATTGCTTATTTAAAAGCTCTTTATTATATAAAAGGTTCAGTCGGTCTCGAGTTTAGCGCTTATCAACACATTTAGTGATTCATTTTTATTTTATTTTTTTATTTTCATTGTATTCATTTTTTTATTATTTAGCAGAAATATTTACATCGCCCGGGCTAGTTCTTGTGGATCTTTAGGTAATCTGATTTTGAATTACAAACTATACCAGAAATGTAGGTATACCTGATGTAAATAAATGTAGCTAAAATGTGTACCTATGTGTAATGTAAACTACACTAATATATAATCATCTAGTACATCACATACAGTATCAACATTCGTCACATATTTTACGTATAAAGTGAGCACTTCACCGTAACTGTATCGGAGTACGAGTACAAAAGCCGAAGTTTTCCCGCAGCGAGATTCCTTTTTCTTTGTTTGGTGTATTTATTGTAAATCTACTCATAGCAGTCGCGCCCGCCCCGTTAGAAGTATTCCGACATAACTTTTGGTTCGAGCTCCATGTACAGTTGGTACCAAATACTGACTGTTGGTAAAGTACAGTTTTTTATTTTTTTTAACACATCTGTTTAGTACATACATATTACGGGTATGTATTATAATTAGGATTAACATAAATAGGAATAATATTTTGATGGACCACAAAACTATAGAAAGAACGAATTAAATATAATATGCAAGTTATGTATTTTTTTAATCTCTCTTGTACATTCAATATTCTACACATTGAGTTTTTTTAGTCTTGGCGTCATTTATGTTTCTCGATAGCAAGTCACGAGTGAATCGGTATTTATTGGGTAAGCGCGTTCCATCGTAGACTTAATCATTGCTTCACATCAGGCAAGTTGTGGTCAAGAGCCAGCCTATTATAGGATAAAAAAAATTCTTACGTTTTTACATGATCACGACGCAACACGTCCCGGCTACATTACGAACTGCCACTGCTGAATTTATTTTCTGAGTATTTTTTATTTATTATTTAAAAAAGAAAATACGTGTATAATATGTTTTATAATACCACAAAGTTGGATTTTAATTTCCGTACCGAAGAATTATGCCTATTCATTTTTCACATAAAATTAATTCCTTTGATTCGTAACTATGTATTTCAGGCTCATTTTAAACTGAAAGAAATTAAAACTGGCCGTGCCTTGGGACAATGTATAGTTGCTAGTAAATACAAAGCCTTTAGTTGAGTTTGAACTTCGTACGTAACTAAAAGGTATAAAGTAACGTATTCCTGATCAAAATGGAAATGTAGCAACGTACGTCCAGGTTGAGAATTAGCGCTAGAACAACGTAGTGGAGGCACATCCACCGTGCACCAGTTAATATGATTTGTTCGCACGCTCGGTACTCCGCTCTTACAGTCTTACTGACATTTTAAGCAACCTAATAAACTGGGGCTGGGGCTGCACTCACACTTCCTACTTATTTTTCCACGTATGCAAAATTAGATTATACAAAAGTTTTAGGAAGTAATGGAAGTACTCGTACAGTAACTAGACGGTGACGTATGAAGGTATTAAAGCACATACATAATAAATACATTATGACAAAAGCATCTTTACAACATAACATAAAGGCCCATTAGAGTCCAATGTGGCTACGGGAAGTGCTACAGAAGACGTGTAGTGGGCAGGGGGTGGTGGAGGTCCAGTCTTGAAGATACTTAAGGGGGAGTTACCCCCCTCTCGGCGCCGGACGACTTGCTTATTCTATCAAGCGTGGACGCACACACGAACGCGACGTGCACCGATGCGACGCACACAAGCATGCCGCATTATACGGCCGGCCACCACTCCACTATGTCAATACAATACGCTCTCTTCAGCTGGACTTAGATTATTTAGAAAGCACTTGTAACGCTCATATAAGGCGCGCCGCGAAGACGTATTCCGCGTCACAATGGCCAGTACGTGTCGGCAAGGGCTCAGACGGGATACACGGAAAAGATTACGATCCTAAAAAAACAGCATCCACTTGAGAAAATACCTAATATTCTTTTTCACAATTGACTTACACTGTTGAGTAGGTACTGTCCGATTTCCAGTTACACTGATGAAAAGATTTTGGGTAGAAACGTGTATTGTGTATATGTACTCTACTAATAGAAATAATAATAATATCCTCCTTACGCAGGAGATGTTAGCAAGAATTAATTTTGTTTATTAGTGAGAGATCAATGATAGGATGCCACGCTTTATGTGCTCTCCAAAGTACCTATACTGTTGTTGCGCTTTATTCCTAACTGTGAACTGGTACTTAGACATATAACATTCTCATGGTCGTCCTACCCAATATTCAACCCTGGAAATCTTACGGCTGAAGACACTTATACTACGAACCAGATATTGATATTATGAGGCAATAATAATAATAACTTGTTTATTATATAAAAGACCACAATTTACAAATAAATAAAATATTTTACAATTTGAAAGTCTAAAGTTGTAAATGAACCTGAACTAGGTTGGACCTGTGCTTATAATATCTTCAAATAAATTAACTCTAATTACATTACGCTAGATGCTTGCAGTAAAAAAACTTAAAACAACATAAAAGTAGTTATAAAAAAATCGAGACTGCAATAACTATTTAAGACTCACTTGTGTCTCTAAAGACGGGGTGAAAAGCTTATTATTGTTAAATATGTATGCAGAGCTGACAGCTGCATTAAACATGACAGGGAAAGACCATCAGAGTCATAGAGCGGCTACGGGAGGCGTGAGACTACGCCGCTGGACGCAGATTATCTGCTACGCGGCTACGACGCTACGGCGTAGCACACTTGTACGCACGTAGCACCAGCGCGGCTACGCGGCTCTACGAAATTTCTCTGCTGGATACATTTTAGCGATAAATCATATTGATACAATTAGTTTTTGACAATAAGATTGTTAATTTAGGTCTAAAATTATTGCTAATAGCAAGTAAAAATGATATTAAAGTATGCTGATAGAAATAGTAGCTTTGAGTTGTAAGTTAAGGTGGTATAATAATTATTTTAGTAGTTTCCCTCAGTTTAAGAATTAACGATCCTTTAAATTAATAAATGTCAAAGTTTAACAGAGATAGTATCTAAGTGTGTGCCTTACCGT
Source organism: Meganola albula (assembly GCA_936450015.1). Classification (NCBI taxonomy): domain Eukaryota; kingdom Metazoa; phylum Arthropoda; class Insecta; order Lepidoptera; family Nolidae; genus Meganola; species Meganola albula. Next base: position 7,872,364 of record OW388144.1, on the reverse strand, counting down.
GCGTGTATGTGTATCTCACTGGTGGAGATGCTCGTGTACACGTTGTCGTGACGTGTGTGCGCCCAAGAGACATCGGCACATGTGTGGGTACTTTCATAAATCTGTTGGGAGATATATGAGAGCGCAATTTCCGGTATCCGGCCATTAGCGCCGAGCTTTTATAAGCTTAAAGCTTAGGTTAAAGATTTTCTGGGTAGTTTAATGCGAATCTTGTAATAGGTACGATAAATTTTGTATAAAGTATGTGATTGCATATTAGGTGTCGAATCGGGAACTTTTAATGTGTGTAACTTGGCCTAATGTCTGTCGGTAGGTAGTCTCTACAGTGTAACTGGCGGGTGACACAAATAAATTTTTATTGTTGTGGCACTGGAAATAAACCAATTGTTTATATAGGTTGTGTTTACATCGGTTCTTGAAGACAAATGAAAAGTGTTGGGTACAAAAAATGAGCGGTGTTCTTTCGTGGGAGGAGTGGGCGCAATCCTCTGCGAGGAAGGGGGGTGGGTGGCATCGACTTATTATTTTTATCGACCGTAAAAAGGTGCCGGACCTTATGTGGACCCTTCCACGACAACTCCTTTGGAGAGATTCCAATTATTTACGGATATTTTGTTCCAAATCCCGAAAAATACTGCCCAAAAAAAGGACGCTACTTTATGCTTGATAAGGTTAAGGCTCTTGTGTTTCAGAGGAGAGTTTCATAATGTATTTCCATTAGATTTATTCAAATCAACCTTTTTACATTATATGCTAAGGTACTTTGTTGTGTTTCTTTACCAAACAGTTTCAAATAAAGATATAAATATAGATATAATATAGATATAGATATAAATATATATAGATAAGATATAGATATAAATAGATAGTTTCAAATAAGACTAAAAATCAAAGCGTGTCTTTTTATCAATTGAATTATGTAGTAATAAAATGTGGGGCACGTTCATATTAAAGATAATGAATTAAAACGGTGTACATTTGTTCCGCCTGTCGTGCAACTGGCATGACAGTATAATCACGGTCTTGCAGCTGCAGCCCTCGGCCCTGCTTCGCTTGTCACAACCTACTCAATAATGCAACAATGCGCGTCCATTGTTCTACGTCATTCACGTCTACTGCAACATTAAAACACTTAAAAAACCAATGATTTTTTCTACATTTTGCAAGTGACTTTGTTATGATTAACAACCCGGACTTCTGAAATCTTTGTACAATTAGGGGGACAATCTTAATAAATCAATTTCCCCGAATTGAATGTCAATAAGTAGGGGCGGCTGTTAAACGACGCGCCGTAAAATAAAACTTTCCGGAGGGAAAAAACTTCCAAGTAAAAAGAATATTTACATTAATTCTCTTCATTATGTTTTGAAGAATAATCATGGTACCTCTTCTCGTTCCATTCTTTCGACTGAGTTTTTATTTGAATATTTTTCGTCTCGCCCCAAGTTCGTCTCTGTGTTACAAAAGGAAGTTTTTATTAGCATCTTAATGATTTTACGGCGAGTCCCCGGTTACAACAGCCTTTATGTCGTCAGATTTTCTTAAGTATTTTTTTGTCGAGCTTCTTGCATCTTACATTATTAAAGTTTTCATTCCGTCGTTTAATGAAGCTCATTTCTTCTGTTCGTCCAAGCCTTGATTGCCTTTGTTTTGCATAAACATAAGGTCTCTATCCTATCAAAAACATTGGATGTATAAAAATGTTAAATTTCGCTTTAGTTTTAGAGAGAAATTTGTTCACATATTGGTATGTTTATTATTGTTTCTACGTTTCATGGGTAGTTTGTAGATAGATCCCTTTGATATTCTAGCTCACAGTCTCTGTCAGTCTTTGGATTTTCATTTATGTGGATCTAGATTTTGTACCTATTTAAATTTATTTCTTGAAGTTTCTGCTAGGAGTTATTAAGAGTGAAAACAATACAGAAAGTCAATGCTGTTCCTCATGACTAATTTGGTGATGTCTTGTTATACACTTAGTGGGTATTTATGGACTTTTATTCAATAAAATGCCAGGCTTCAACCATTCCAAAGATATAGTTCATCAAAAACAGTTGAATCACAGCGACAGAAGAATTTAGCGGCAGCGAGTTAACGTTGCTGTTTACGTTTGATTTTAAAGAGCCGCTACTGGGCGCTGTTTCATAAATTAGAAATTTATTTGACCAAAATAAATTTCTAATTTACCTACGAGTTTGTTTTATTTAGGTACTATTTTGTGTATTTTATAATAATTATCATTATAATATCATTAGAAGAGATTTGTGTAGGTTACTCTGAGGTAGATGGACATTGCAGATGCGATTTGTGTCGTCTTGTCCGGTTCCGTAATTACATTCAACTCTATTGCAGACTGATTAATGCGAGCCTGGTGCGCCTTTAGTTTTCTTTCTGTCATTAAGTACTTCTCCGAGGGAGTCTTACGCATCACAAAATAATAATTGTCCGGAAAATCAGCGCAGACTGTATGTAATGTTATGAGAGGAAGGCCGGTCGTTTTTTTTCGGGCCGCAATCGAGTCCGAGATCTTGGTTTCTTTTTAATTTCCCTGCGGCCTCCTAATGAGGTCCCAGCGGCGGCGGCTCCGCGTAGTTATCTATGATATTCTTGAGGTTGATGCTTATTGTGCGTGTCACTGATGGCTTCCCTTTTTATTATCCTCTCGAACACAATTCAGCGGCCGCCCAAATGAGTTCTTCTCATTTGCTTTGCCCTCTTTATTTCTCTAGGCGGCAGTTTGTCTTGTGTCGCAGCTTAACTTCTTTTAATTTTAACGAAATAGCCACCGACCGAGGATTTCTTTGTATTTTTTTTTATGTTAAGTAGGAATTTAAAAACTGTTCATGCATTTGATCATCTATTGTAATGGGTCACAAATCACACGACTCCGCCTCTACTTATCTATTAAAATGAGAGATTATTGTCAGCTTAAGTGATACGCTTACAATATTCGGGTGTTATTTTCACTGGATTGTCCAATATTGTCACAATCTGTATAGTAGGGCAATTAGAGACGTGTTGCGCGTGCCGGCCACGTGGCCGTAGAGCCGAAGTGCGCGGGGTGTTTGCGCACACGCGTACCACTACCGCACTGCCCTCATTAAGCCTCAATGTTTATACTTCACGTGATAGAAGGTGACACTGGGTAGCAGTAACAACAGAAAAAAAAACTTTGTAAGTTTCTTGTTATTAAACATAATGCAAGGCGCAAGTTTATTGTCTGTCTGGTAAATAATAATTTGTCTAATCACATAACAAAGTTTGTTATATTACTTACTTGTCTACTTCGTTAGATGTTTGTATGTGCGGTAATAAGTAATCACAAGCGGTATCTTATCGTATTAACAAATGTTAAATTAATAAGACGATTTCAAAAAGATCTTAGTTAAGAAAAGGGTGAAATAATAATTTATATCGTTAATAAAATACACTTAAAAGTATAATATGTGTATGGAGGACACACAGGAATGGTTTTATTAAATAACTATTGTATTAACATATGAAAATGCAAGCTATTAATGAGGTTTATTAATATTTATATTTTGACGAGCCGGTGCCTGCGGTGGCGTGGTCAGTAAGATACTTGCTTTTCACGCCCCAGGTCGTGGGTTCGATTCAGAGACAAACATTTGTGTGATGAACATGTGATCTGGGTGTAAATATCTATTTTAAGTAGGTATATATTTACAAAAGAAAAGTATTATATGTATAGTATATATCAGTTATCTGTTTTCTATAACACAAGCTCTGTTTAGCTTGGGACCAGATGACAGTGTGTTAATGTCCCATAATATTTATTTATTTAATTTATTTATAATTATCATAACGGGCAATTAATGCGCTCACCTTTACTTATAGATATTACAAGTGACGGTAGTTAGAGAAAATGTCGTTCTACGGACGCCGTCATCAACGGAGCTCTTTCGCTGGATCAGTCTGCTTGCGACCACGACCGGTGCAACCCGTGTCGAAAAGTAAAACCAAATTAAAGGTGAGCGTGTTAATTGCCCGTTATGATAAATATAAATATTAATAATGCAACGCGAAAGTTTAATACAGGTATATTAAAGTAATACTTTTTGTGGAATGTACTTTATTTAAATATCGCATTTTTCTTTTCAAAATATACCTTACGACAGCCATAAAAGAAAACAGGAGACCCGCCCCTTGATAATGCGACGAGCCTTAGGAATTTATTCCATTCAAATCTCTCCTGACATAGGTATATTTTAGTGAGATCGCCCGAAGATTTTAATACCCGATTTTATTCAAATTCGTTTAGACGGTGTGGGTGACTGCACCCCTAGACATTTATAGCTGGGGCGTGACTGTACTCAGAAATAGAACTCTGTGAAAATTCACTGAAAAATATTATTTTAACATCAACGATGTTGACATTGGCATAGACGTCGTGTTGATTGATCACTTATTATTAAAAATGAGAGCTCTGGTTCCAATCAAAGATTTGGATACTGTAAAGATGACCTCACCGTGTGAGTGAGAACAACTTACTAAACGAAAGAGGATAGTAAATCTAAAAAAAAAACCACCAGTCGTCATAAGCCAGCACGTTTCAAGGAAACTGTTTGCGTCTAAAATCTCAAATTTAAAGCCAAATCGTTCTCACGGTACTACTGTTAGTTTGCCTTTAAATAAGTCTTCGCTTTTGAGGCCCTGAACTTGGTTGGTAATGTTACGTATCATTCTCTTTTCTAATTTACAATGAACATTACGTTGCACAAATACAAGTAGGTAATAGGTAATAAAGTAGTGGATGCAGGAACAAGAGTGAGCCCAACAGCGCCATCAGTCACTTAGTGTGACGTGTCATAGCGATTCGGTGCACCCTGCACCACCCCTCGCTGCAATAGTGATCATTCTTCATTTGTACCTCCGACTCCGTCTCGATCATCTACTTGACCAGCGGTAGTCCCATTATTGTTTAATAGATTACTGCTGTTATATATTACATAGTAAGGGGATTATTTTACTTGTAATGTAGCAGACAATAATATCTAAACACATAGAAGAAGAAACTGATTGACTGAAATAAAATGAAATACCAAAGCACAGCTCAGACCGCTTAGTCTAAAGACTCCAAATTTTCACAGGTTACACAGGTTCCGCATGAGGTTTAGAGGTGCTTTAAGAAAGGATTTTTCTATACTCACCCCCTAAGGTTTGAAACCACACGGGCGAAGCCGTTAGCGGTAGCTAGTTAAAGGCAAACAGACAGCTCTATGTCAAAATGATTTTAGCTGTATAGTATTTTAGGTCCAAAAGGTTAACAAGGCCAGATCTTTCAGAAAAATTGCAGTAATTTGTCGCCTGCTATTGTTTCCTACATCAGAACAAATTTCAGCGCCAAAATTTTCCCCGCCATTTGTTTCCTTCGCGTAAGATCTTTTTGTATGAGTCAAGCTCTGGGTTAATATATGTGCCGAGTATTCTGTGGCCATATATTATGCCGACCTCTGGCAGACCGGACATAACAATCCTCGATTTGCTATAATATCAGTCGTGCGTCCCTGTCTGGGCGGGCGGGCAGGTAGCGCGAGCGAGCAAGCCGCCGCTGCCGGCCGCGGGGTGGCGGCCTACGTGCCGCGTATAATAAGCATTTCATGCAAGGGGTGCGGGCGCGGGGTCTCGAGGTTACATATCTACCTATTTCCCGTAAGTCGTGTACCTAACCGGACCGTACATTATGAGCTGAGGGTCAGCTAGCCTCGCATGCCGTCTCTGTCCCGCTCGACGCAAGAACGTAACCCGAGTATAATTTCATGTGATATATTGCATACGCTTGGGTCGTTGTGATGGACCTCTATGAAAATCGTCCAGAATCAACATTACTTGCTCGCCTTTAGGTTGAAACAAAGATAAATAGTAAACAATACAATACAGAACTAGAACTACGGAATTTTTAGCCTTTGCGTTTGGAGATTGCAAGGTATTTCTACAATAAATTTGATTGTAGCGGTCGCTTTAGCGCGGAATTCATCTTCTATCTGTACGATTTATACACGAGAAGGCCGTAAAACGGAACAGTAAAAACCCAAAACAGCAATAAATTTCAAGCAATAGAGGCAAAGGTTCGAGCGCGCCTTATCAATTCTTTCGACACATGGGATTTGTAACACACAATAAACTTATGATGCAATCGGCGTAAGTTCAAAATTTGTAAAAAAAATATGATTTGAAATTGCAAAAGGTGTAAACGCAAATAGTTAAACGGTTAGAAACACTGTTTACAAGCAATCAACACTTAGCGGACAGTTGTACGAGGGTCACAGGTAGAGAAAACAAATAACGGACAAGCCCTCTGCCACCTCACTGGGAGGGTCATCAAAGGACAAGGAAATGTGGCCGGTGTGAACACTGAAGATGTTCTTTATGCATTAGTAATGTAAAGTAATTGAAAACGTTTACAACACTCGCTATGTTTTATCTTAAATTTTAATCATCCCCATCTACAAGTAGGTATCTCAAGAACTGGATAAATAAATAGATGGCAGTACGCTTTATCGGTTATCCAGTCGAGTCTTCAGATGGTGTTTATTAATAGATAGAAATCGGATAGAATGTTGTGTCCGTATATAGCGATTAATAATTCGTGAGTGCGGTCCGACGCTCTTACAGTGCCGATTCATTATCGTTACGGCCTCGGCCCAACGGAGATCTACGATATAGCTCTCTGATTGACCCCACATTAAAAATTACATACAACAGAATACAGAGGAAACAGCGCTAATAACAGAGCTGTGTAAGTTCTTTGTTTCGATTCGCTTCCGAGACCGATCAAAAATTTATAAGCACTCGTGCCACGTCGATCGATCGAGGTTGCGGCGAGCATTCATAACATAATAGACGCAGATTGTAATCAAGAATTGTGCAGGTACCGACTATTTATTTAATGGCCACTTTGATTCGTTAGGTTAGTTAATTTCAGACGGGTCCGGGTGGGACAGTTCCGCAGCGGTCGCCGGAGGGTCGAATAAATATGTCCCAAAGAGTTAAGTGGGAGAGAAGTGTGGAGCGGAGACCGCGTCCGACGTTTGCTCTTCCACTCGTGTTGTTGCACCACTTATTACACACAAAGTTCTGTTAAAGTTTTCTCCGACACTCGAGCGCGAGTTTAATTTACTCGATAGTGTAAATAAAGCGGGCGGAGTGGGAAGTTTCGCGGCGAGGCAGCCCCTGGCGACACCCGGCTGCGGTCGAGTGATAATAACGTCCCGCCGCGTGGGACTTCCTTATTAATCGAGAACGACAAATTTTAACGACAAGAATTAATGAATCTCGTTACACGGGTTAATCCCCAGATCGTAAACTGTGTGCTCCGTAGCAGAGGTGTGCGAGAAACGACACCTAAATACTGCACTAGGTACCTGTTCAATTTATTCCTTGGTCCATATAATAGATAAAATATTTGTGCAGTAAAGTCTGATTTCTATAAAAACTGTATCTTTTTGTAATAATATATACATATTATTCTATATTTTTCTGAGATTAGTTACAATATGTTTGCCGTCTAAGTAATCGATTTGATACAAATTATAATTGCTATGTGACGTCGTGTGGTGAGGCGGTAAGATGAAACAATACCGAGAGCCCACTCGGCTAAGGAAACCCAAGTTACAACGTCCAGTTAACGACCATGTGCGATGAAACTTTATTGTAATTGCCTTTTGTAAGATCGGACAGGGTCATTACAGACCGTCCTCACAAACCAACCTCCCGTTTTATTTCAAAACTTTACTGTAGCAGTTAACTTTGAACATTATAAAGACAGCTTCAGGTCTGAAAATAATATTAACAAATAATATTATCTAAACATTCTGATGTATATGACTGTTTGTAACAACGACCCACGGATATTTGTTCACATAGAGATGCTCAATTTAATTACAATGTTGATATTGAATTCAATCAGTCGCGAGGCGGGTATGTCTATGAAGCGTATTCATCAGGCGGAGAGGTGTGCGGCACATTAGGGGGTTGAGGCTGCCTCAAAGCCAGAAGACTGATTATGTCTATCCGCAATTTCTCTCCAGCCAGCCCTATTCTCGCGAACGAAAACTAGCGAGTTTTCCACCGCGCTATTAAGCGGTTGCTTTTACATTTGTCCTTATAATGGAAAATGTGCTACTAATTAATTTAAAGCGAAACTCATTTATGTCGAAATGCGTGTCTATTAAGCGATGATGGGATGAACGCCTTTCGGTTGTGCTCTAACGTTCCGCATTGAATCGTTTTATTGTTTCTAGATAAGTGGTTTCGAGCTTTTGTCTTCGGAGTTCGCACCGTTGGCGCGGAATAGTGAAAATTATACGTGGTCCGGTTACAAGCCCTCACCCCATTAAGTAGAAGCGAGCTCATTCTCGGTAAGACTAATCAAATAACAGTCTCCCCATTGGCCCTCGTCCCGCACCCCCCTCGCGGCCAGCGGTCATCTCTCTTATCGATTGTGGTGGAATTCGTGCACAGAATGTAATATTTCCCCACAATCTATATGAACTACCTACATAAGACTAAAACAGACAAGGCAAAATGATTCTTATCCTTTCTTATAAGTAAAGTTACAAATTATTTCTATGGTACATATTATTTATAAGTAGTTTGTGTTCGATTTTATTTTTGTAAAAGTAGTTGTAAAAGACTTTTCTGCCCATTACAAGGGAATCGAAAAGAATAACGAAATTTAGAAAAATAATGTGTTAGTAAGGACCTAAGCTAAAATAAAGCTTTTATAAAATTTTCTAAAATAACACGATGTTGTTTTGCTGAAGTGGTATATTTTGAAAGCTGAAGTGATCAAGTTAATAACTCCTAACACGGTTCGAAATTTAAACTCATTTTTTAAAATTTTGAATCTTGTTCGTTGTAGGTACCAATAAGGTTATGTTATTTTTCTATTTAGAGGTTTTATGCGTCACGGGACGGGGGTAGCATAAAATTTTTAATTAAGAAATATGAGTAGTTAACTTCATTTACAATAGGTTGTGTCAGACCCCCATGGATGTGCATAGATGAAATATTTTGATTACCTGTGTCTTTACAAAGAGAAGAAATCGTTCCCTAACCTAAGTACGAGCGGTTTTACGATTCAGATTATCTGTTCAGTAGTTTGGGAGACAAATCTAAACTGTTCTGGGCACAGAACGCGACGATACTACTGGTCCGTTCCGCCATGTAATTCTAATGAGTATTAGTGTCGTCCATCTACCGTACCGTCCACTTTGCTACATTCTATACAACAACCTCTATTTAGGGATGGGTAATACGATTATGTAATACTTAAACACTAGTACCTACAAGATACCTTTGGTACATACACCTATTGAAGGATTTCATTGTGATTAATTTATGGACTGGCGGGCCCTACAGGCGTTGTCCTGCCAGGTGAAGCAGTGCCACCTACCGGGTTCGAAAATAGATTACGACCGATTCTTACACCTACCGAATATAGTGACAACGTCTTATAAATCGGTTTGCCGGGTGACACTTCAAGAAACTGCGTTACGCTCCGCTCACGTTATGCGCTCACAATGAGAGCGAGTGAGAGGCACGCGTCCCTTCCACTCGGGCATGGTTAGCCGGCCTAAGAGCGAGAGAGACAGATTTCATCCTTCTTCCTACTATACGAATGAATATTCACATTAAAATTATTTTACCACTCAAAGTCGTTGTCACGTAAAACTTTCGCCCGTATACCGACTTTACAGGCAACCAATTTTTTGTTATAGATTTAATTAGTTAGGTTAGGTACCATGATCGACGCCAATACCAAGGCCGATCGTTGTTTTCTGCGTCGACGTCAACTTAAACGCCGATGCGACGTGGGTGTACGTCGGCGTTTACGTCATTTGATTTCTGTGAAGGCGTCAGCGCTGTCGCTGATACACGTGGTTATCTATTCTGAAACCTACGGGCTGGGTAGCACAAATATAAACATACTAATATTCCCACTGCGGCGCCGCCCACGCGTATGTCGGTTATCGTGCTACACCATTAAGCTCTTTTTGCGCTGTCAGATAAAATCTATACTTTGTCCTTCCCGAGGTCTACTAACTCCTTACCAAATTTCATCTAAATCGGTTTAGTAGTGTTGGCGTGAAAGCGCGACAGATAGACAAAGTTACTTTCGCATTTATATTATTAGTAAGAATTGATTCAAGTGGTGAGAAGCCTGCAACAATGTTAGTGTAGGTAGCATAAAATCTAGCTTTAAATCTTTTGGTTAATATGTACCTACTTATGCAGGTATTCGTATCCATTAAAAGTTCAAGTCTTCGTAAGTTTGTAAGCGTTAAATTGCGACTCTTTATTTCAAATGTGGAGTCTTGGAAGATAATTTTATTCTGAGAGATCTCTCCTTATTGCTGATGTATTCAACAGAATATTCCCATATGTGCGTAATTCTGCGGAATGGCAAAAAAGGTCTGTTTAAGGGGTGAAATATGTAAATTTATTGTGTTGGGCGGCCCCACAGCAGCGGCGCAACGAGGCGCCCCCGTCATACGCCGACACGTAGGATAAAGGAAATGTTAATGCGTACCAATTTATGTGCTCTTCTATGATTTTGCTGAATCGAGCGCGTCGTTTTCCCCTTTATAGCTTAGCAGTGCCAAGCATTATCACTTGAAGATTTTCCAAAGTCGCTATTAAATGTCTTGAAAGAATGAGTTTAGTAGTTAGAGATAGACATTGTAATTTTAATAATAGGCTTCAGGGTCATTGGCTCATTATCAGTAGATGCCTATGGAGTATTGTGAGTTACAGATTAGATAAATTATGACTATTAAAATAAGGAATAAGAAAGCTGAAACTAAAGAAGATTACGATTATAGGTTGAAAGTAATGTGAAGTTAATACAAATAGTTAAGTTATAGAAACTAGTAAAAAGACTAGGATAGGTAGAATTGTAAGTTTGTTTCTAAAAGTGACTTTATGCTAGAGAGATGGAAACGGTTAGAATGAAGCTAAAATAAATGCGCCTGGTTTGCTGTTAGATTATGCGCTGCTTTACGTAAAGTCGCTAATTCGTTAGATCAGCAAATCGGTGTTCGATCGTATTGTATCGAACACAGATCTACTTTCTTATCAAAACGCTGCTGCTTCTTCTTCTTTTAACATGTGACAAAGTAATAAATCTACCAAATGATATGGTCGGTTAACATCGCTGACAAAATACCCAATCTACTCCCCCAGTGATATGCAGAGACTAATTCACAAAGGCCAAATGTGACATAATACCGACATAATTCAATGTTTTGCTCACCATATTGTATTTTATTTATGAGTTATGCCCCGATGAGTAAGAGCCTCCCTTTCTATCTTATGTTTTATTATATTTTTGTCTCGATCTAAACGAGGGTGTTGTTTCATCGCGGTTGTATGAACGGATGGTTAAATAGTACGAGTTAACTTACATCGCATCCGCTGCGCGTCATTTAGGGGTGTTGTGGACGGGTTTATGTTCTACTGCATCAGGAAGAACATTCTTGAAAAACAATAATCATTCATTTTATTAGATCAGTTTTATATTACACCCACACTAGGCATTAAAGGCAAGGTCTCTGTTTTGTCAAGCATGCTAAATTACCAACTGGGATACCAGTTTAGGACCCAACGTTATCAACCGAGAAAGGCCCTATATGATGGGACGTATGACAGCCGTAAAATTAAAGTAATTAGTGCGCATAGCTAGGCGCGGATTTTCTTATAACTAACTTTAGAAAGTTTAGCTCTAAGATTACACACGTTGGAAAAATTTCGGGTCGGTGCATGTCACGCGTCCTCGAATGTTGAGTTCTAAAAGATATAGTGCTTTCCTTAAGATGATTTTAACCACTGATATTGAACGATGGCAATGAAATAATTCTCAAAACGATATGTTTATAAGTACTACCTACTCTCCTTTTATTTTATTTTAAGTTTTCTTTTACTTAGCGTGATGTATTTGGAGTTAATTTATTTAAGGTTAATATAAGCACTTTATAGCCTGAAACATAAATCCAACCTAGTTATGGTTTATTTACAACTGTAGCCTTTTATATTGAGAGTAGTAACACTTACTATTGTCAGTAGTTGTATGTAGGATATATAAGATTATGTCATTTATGTTTATATTAATAGTTGTAAGTACATTGTCGCATTAGGTGTAAACCTGTAAGGATTTTGTTTACTGGAAAATAAATAAATATTGTAAGGTATTTTGAAAATTGTGATCTTTTATTAAATAACCCATTTTATTTGTTATTATTTTATCATTTATTTATTGTTTAGAATAAAAGAAATAAAATACAAGTTATATTTATTGCATAAATCATCCTGTGTTAACTTAAAACCGAAACATCTTAAGGGAGACAAAACTGGGCGGAAAAATTGTGTTTTTAATTCAGTATTTATAGAATGTGAGCTCATTTAATTTTGCAGGGATCTGTCGATACTTAAATTTTTAAACTTCGTCGCCCTGACAGGCTCGAGAGAAACAGGGCAGACACAGTACAACCAATTATGCATTGTGTTTGTATTAAGATTAAATCACTTTTGTTTGTTATTAGGTACCTACTCTTATAAAAAGTGCCTAAATTGAATATAGCACCACAGTGTAATAAAATTCTTACAGTCATACCTGGGAGTTGTTATTTATCTTTTTAACCTTTGGATAAAAATAGAGGTGACACAATAACGTTTAGTCAACTCAATCAATTTAATTGTGAGTAAAAATCACATGTATGGCAACTCGGTAACCCATCCAACTACTGTAAGAAAGAGTTTTATAGACTGTGCTAGCACTGTTCGTCTTTATTGGCAAGGCCTAGGTTTTGATAGTAGATATAGTTATACTTAAAACATATAAAATATATATGTTCTTTCTATACATCAAAATAAATTGACGGATGTTGTTGGTAAAACTCGAGAATGGCTGAACCAATTTGACTGATTTCGGTTTTGAAATGTTTGTACAAGTCCAAGGAAAACAAAAGGTGAAAAATACGTGGTACAAAGTTCGCCGAGGCAGCTAGTCTTTATTAAAAATAATAATTGACGTCTGTTTGTCTAGTTAAACTTGAAAACGGCTAAACCGATTTAGCTGACTTTGGTCTCTAAATGAAATGTTCGTAAAGTCCACGCCGTTTGCCAAGTTTGCCGGCGCAGCTAGTGATTTAATACAAATGTCAATGTTTTAATTTAGGGTTTGATAGACCTCGTGTCATAATCTAATGCGATGCCTGTTGAAGCCCAGGTAGCCATACAATTTATCTATAAATATTTACAATATTTATGGTATTTTGTATTAAATTGATTATAAAACAAACACATTACAGCATTTTCCTTACACAAGTAGAAGTACGTCTTTTACATCAATTACCATTACGTAGCAAAAAAGTTATTAGTTTTTATGACCCTAAAAAGCGTGGTAAATAAACACGCCAGATGATATAAACAAGTAAAGTATCTGACACGGGGGCCACATGTCCAACGATGAAATTAATAAATCTGACTAAATGGCTTGTTTGGCGGCGCGTGCGCACAGCAGGGAGTTACAAGACGCGCGGCTGTTTGATCATCGCCGTATAGTTTTATTTTAATGTGACAATCCGTTGTGACATTAAATTAATATGTACCTAGAATGTTATGGTTTAGTTCAAATGTATGTTTGTTTTATGTTTTGGTTTATATTGTACACGTGTAAGTATGTTTTTACTTAATTATTAGGTATATTAGTATAAGTAAAGTAGTTGTGCAGGTACTAAGCACATTATTGTAACAAGTATGTGGCGATTAGTAATTACCTTTTTAAAATGCGACACTGTGACATCATTGCACTAGATACGATTTGTATTTAAGTAAAGAAGTTATGATTTAAATTTTGAATTAGATGACAGAGTTTTCCTAAATAAAAATTAGTTAACATCGGATAAACTCGTTGAAGTCTGATATTTAAGTAAAAAGATTGTCATTTTGTGTTTAATTAAACTCTTTTCAGTGCAGAAAAAGATATTGTGAAAAATAAAATGTCAAACAGTTACATCAGTTATAATATTTAATACGTAATTGTATAATAGTGAACGTAAACTGAAAATGGATTAAATTTATCTGATTAAAAAATTAAATCATAGATAACTATAAAATATTCTGAGACATCAACACACACGGTCATCTGTTCCCAAGCTAAGCAGAGCTTGTGTTATGGAAACCAGATAACTGGTAATATACTACTTAAAATACTTTTCTATTGTAAATATATATTTGTAATAGATATTTACACCCAGACTCGACACAAACACAAATGTACTTATCAGTAACTGTCAGTAAAATGATATCAACTTTGTTACCAAAGAAACATATGTATTTTTAAAAGCACATTATGCACGTTCTTAAACGACTGTTCTATTTAATTAAATAATTTTCTAAAAGACTCTAATTATTTGTACACACAATAATCAGACCAAACCCGAAGTACAATACCTATAACTGGTAAGGTTCTTTAAGTAGTCTGTGATACCTATTAAATGGAAAAACAATACCCACCTACTAGTGGCGAAGAGTCCCTTTAGGAATTGGTCAATATCACACGTATTTAATAATGTATTATCTAACGCCTAAAAGTTTTAAATAGCAACAAAAATAAGTATAGCTTCAAGTGTAAGAACGATCGGAGACAGTAGTGAAGAGATATTATTTTCCTAAGTAAGAACTTTTTTGCTCCGGCTTCAATCCTTCGCCACTGTCACCTAGTCTAAGCTGCTGTCAACATTAGAGTTTAAATTAAGAACAGATTAGACCTAGAAACACGAAGAAAATTATTAGGTACTCCGTGAGTTAGAAGATCTTAAAATAGCTGAGCAGATTTTATTGAAACTCAGCTAAGAACCATCTCTGTTACTTCAGCTTTCGAATAAAATAAACCGCATCAAAATCGGTTTATTTGTTTAGGTGCCACGTATTAATCTATTCTTTCACAGTAACTTTTATATCGGATGTTAAAAAACATATCAAAATCATTTAAGGGCTACGATACAGTAAAATTGTACATATTAGAGCCCTTTTATTCCGAACTGCATACAATTCTAAGCTTAGTTTTATAGATTTTATCTCCCACAGTATATCTTGCAATTCTTTCTCTTCGTGCTCTGCTCTCTTCATTGAGCTCGATCTTTAGCAACTCTGGTCCAGTATGGTCCTAGAGTTATCCGGATTTCGCCATTCCATCTTGTTTTTGGACGCCCCTGTCTTCGGGAGTACCCCTCTCAGATACCACATTGTTAATTGTTTGCCCTATTTATTTGTTTTGCGACGTAGCATAATATGTCCTGTCCAACTCTATTTTAGATGGTTTATGCGAGTTATAATATCAGTTACTTTGGACTTTTTTCTGATTTCCTGATTTTGGATACTTTCACTTAGCCTGATTCCCAACATGCTTCTTTCCAGTGCTCTTTCTGCTTTGGCAAGTTTTTCTCTGTGCTTGTCTGTCAGTGTCCATGTCTCACAGCCGTATGTCATGCACGAAAGAATACAAGTGTTGAAAGTTTTTCTCTTGATTTGTATGCCTACATCTTTGTTTTTCATTATTTCTTTCAAGGACCAGTACCTCTTCCAACTGCAGGCTTCTTTTATTTATTTCCCTGGACATAGAGTCTTCAGGAGATATAATTTGTCCTAGGCAAACACATTCTTTCACATATTCAATCTTGGTTCCGTAGACCTCTATATTTCTTTCTGTTGAATTTGTCATTAGTTTTGATTTCTCTGTATTAAGTTCTAAACCTGCATCTCTACTTTTTTCTGCTAAGTCATTTATCATGTGTTCTAGATTCTCAGGATCTTCTTCTAGCAGGACAATATCATCTGCAAATCTCAAATGGTTGAAGCGGCTTCCATTGATTATAATACCGTAATTTTCTCACTCTAAACTTCTAATCGTGTGTTCTAGTACAGCATTAAACAGCTTAGGAGATAGTGGGTCTCCCTATCTCACACCTCTGTTTATTGGAAAGTGGTCTCCTTTTGATTCCTATTTAATGCTGCTTTTACTTTTTTTGTAGATGTAATTGTACATACACAGGTCAAAATTATAATAAACTTATTTTTTATGGGGGGTAATAAAAAGCGCATAGATACATAGACAATGTAATGCGGATCCGCGGCGGACTCTGGCGTTAAATATTGTCTATAAATTAACGGCCTTATTCATAAAAACCTTGTTGACACTTTATTTAAAATGGACTTTGTCTCTTTCTTACTAGTATAAATGTCAAGATGACAGATAAAGATAAACGAATTATAAACCTATTTTAACTCTAGTGAGCTGAGCAGGACGTTTATAAAATTAAATTAAATTCATTTCAGGTAACATTGAACATATACAATTTAAAATTAATAATGAACAAAATAAAATAAAATGTTAATAATATATAAATGACCGTCGCTCTACCCAGCACTACATATGACATGTCTACCACAGCAGTGCCGGATATAGTGGTAGCCCACACGATCTGAAATTATCGCCATGACTATGAATCTATGCATACCTACTTTGTTTTACTAGATCTTCATAAAGGTAGGATTGGCTAGTTACAGATATTACAGTAGGTATAAATATTGCAGCATTTTATAGGAATATATCGTAAGAGTGGCGATCCCTTGCATTTAGGGTGATAATGCAAATTGCGGATTTAGCGTTATGGCGATTGCTATCTGCCGGCGCGTCGCAGCCGGGATTTAGTACTCCATGATTTATTATGAGTATATACCACTGCCTAATAGGTGTTATAGAATCGTACAAAACTTATGCTATAGATATGTCTATCTCAAGAAAGCCAGGAACAAACAGTCAATTCCTTAAGCGATTAATTTTTTTATTATGCATGACTTTCACAACTTTCAGTTTTGTTTTATGAATCTAACAAATATCTACAATGTTTCCGCATAAATAAATAATTAAGGAAGTTGGTAAATAAGCGTGCGGCCTCATTTATTATTCTTTATAAGGAAACAAAGGCGAGGGTTAGCCGTAATAAGGCTCCGGCACCTCGCCGGCTTATCTTTATTGCCTCCAACCCACGTAGAATAATAAATCGTTTTCATCAAAAACAAATACTCGACAGTTTTTGTCGGAGTCGAGCGAACGGGCGGGAGGGTGGCAATTTTCCACCCCCATAATACAATATTTTCCGACATTTTCCACGGGAATACAGCTTCGAATCGCTCGCTCGTAACCGGCAGGTTCCTTTAATGTGTATTTTTCGTCCAATCAGAAAGCGGCGAGAGTCTCGATATTACCTCAACTGTCACACATAAAGTGGAAAATATGGTCGGCAGTTGTGGGGGGAGTGGAGGCTGAGGCGCGGGGCCTGCTTGCCAGTCGGCGCGCGTACGAGACGCTCCGGCGCGCCGGAAGAAACGCGCCGAACAGGTTTATAGGTTTTCTTTCAGCTCCACTCAGGTACGGCCCGTAGCCGTATCATAACACGGAATAGCGGCGCGTGATGTGAACCCGTGATAAAATAAATGTCGAGATAGGCTTATGTATTGTACTATTTATCTTAATAATGGCCGCCCTGAGAAAAGTTTCGATTAAACTTTAGCGTTTTGTGAGGATTTTTGTTTGTTTTTATTTTCCTGGGGCTTTAAAAGTTACGATACATATAGAAACTAAATATTCACCATGTAATTAATTCTGTAAGTAACCTGTAACGTACGTTTAGTACACGACCATTTCTACCATTACAAACCATAAGTTGTCAATTATAAGTTGGAGAATTGAACTAATGATAAACATAATGTCTGAAAACAAGTTGATAACATTTTCAGCATGGTTAAGCTGAGAACAATGCGTCACGGCTGAGGTCGGCGAGACCCACGAAGGACGAGGTTGCGGGATTGCCGGCGGCGGATATAAATCGCGAATCATTTCTCATCGTAACTTTTTGTAGGTTCTTATCTGTTACACTTCACTTTTCATCATCCGAGGGGATTTATGTAATGCCTAGTCATTTCTCGGCGTCGAGGCGCGGCTTATCGGCGAGGCGCGAGCTCTTGATTGATGAGCGCGCAAAAATAAATGTTCAGTTAAATTATTCGATAAGTTGGAAACGGAAGTTAAACGGGAATTATCTTTGTCTTGCCCCTGAAGATTTCACGGTTGTAGCTGTTATGCTGCAAGTGATTGATCGATTGAACCGCTCGCTCACCTCCTGGCTGCCGACTACCGACTTGGGCGGAAGCAGGGGATGGGGAATTATACCGTGTCGCTATTATATGCGATGATGAAGATATGCTCCTATCTGGCTGTAGGCGCCTTTACATATATATTTTTATCCCAGTATTAGCAAGAAGGATGACTAAAGTGGGTATGTCACATATAATCAAATAGTTAATTTAATTCTAGCCTCGTACCTATGTAATAATAATAATATAGTGGGACATTAACACACACGGTCATCTGATCCCAAACTAAGCAGAGCTTGTACTATGGAAACCAGATAACTGGTAATATAATACATATAATACTTTTCTTTTGTAAATATATACTTAAATATAGATAATTACACCCAGACACAAGAAAAACAGACATATTTAAACAAATGTTTGTCTCGGGTGGGAATCGAACTCACGACTTGCATCGTGAAAAGCAAGTATCTTACCGACCACGCCACCGGCCCGTCAAAGTCATAAGTAGGACTAGTTGACATGGTTTATAGTGGTCTTGCAAACTGCCCTGTTCCTGGGTTGAGTAGCAAAGTTACGTTCATACGATCCCTTGGTAATAGAAATGATTAAAACCTGTCTTTACCGTTAAAACTATATAACAAGGGCATCGATAAATATTAAATACTTAAACCGCAGAAAGGGAGCTAGGCAATAAGTAGCAGTAGATACAGAAGCAAGCATGAAAGTTAATGCCATAATTGAAGGCAATCAGCGCCCCTCCTGATGATTTATGTGTCGCCGCCGCTCCGCCCTCCTCCGCATTTACATCTTTTGAACATTTCCCGCGATTGTGACATGTACCTACTCTGTTGCGGTGCCGACTAGACTGTTATTAATCGAAACGACAACTTATTTAATGAATATTTCGTTAATGGACTCGAGAATGGGTAGCAATCGTGCTATAACGAGCACTCCAGTTTCTAATTGGTGAAACTCTGCTCTACATTCTTAAATTGCATGTGGGACTGCACCTGGTCCACTTAAAAAGAGCATTGTGGCTAATCTCGAGCGACACATGTACAAACAAAGTTTAATTGTAAGCGGTGCGGCGGCGGCGCTCGACGGCCCCGGGCAAAACCGATTACAGTCTTAACGGCGCTCACCTTCGATTCCTGCACCACCCCCACCCACACATATTCAATTCCAATCAATCCGCCACACATATTTATATGTAGAAGTCGGGAACATGTTTTTATTGCGGACTGCATCGAATGACGGCCGCAAACATTGCATCAGCCTCCCTCGCCTCACCGCCGCCCGGGAAAACCTTTTATTTTTAATTTCGATTTTGATTTTTTCCGAGTGCGATGTTTCGTTCCACTTTTATTTTGTTTCATTTCATAGCGCGGGGTGGGTGCGCGACAGATTGGAATTTCAAATATGTACAATTTAAAATCGTGTAAGTACGGTCAGCTGTGGTGCGGCGCGGGCGCCAGCAGAACGGGCGCGGGGCGGCTAGCCTCCCGCTAGACTGACGCCTGTCGGTTTGTTTTCTTTGCTTTTTTACGAATTCTATTTTCATTTGATTGCATTTGAATTTCCGCCGCCAATATCCGCTAACTAAACACGATTAATGCGGAGCGGAGATGGACAGGCGGGCGGCGGCGGAGGCAGTGGCGCGTCGGCCCCGTGACTCTCTGTCGGGGTTTTGTCGTTTTATATTAGAAGACTGGCTAATTTATTGCAAACTGCGCAACGGGAGTTCTCTTACAACATTGAATAAGAATGTAATATCTATTATGGGGTACACGGAGGCATGGTGGTATCCAACAGTCACGATATTCTATGGGTATGACTACGAAATACGTAGCAGCTCTACGAACCGAGTGCGTGATTCGTAGCACAGTATGACGTAACCGTTCGTTTTTGTAGAAACGCATAGTTCATAAGCGCTGTGGTTATGGAATTAATTTTAACCTCCGATGAAAATGACTGATGGATGGTTCTGATAAGCTAGACAAGTGTATTTGAATGATGCCTGTGTGTAAAAGTTTGTGGGATAGTTCCGCGTAAACGAATGAATCAATTATGTTAAAGTTTTCTTTATAACTTGAAGTGATTGATATAATTTTTATATAGGCCGAGTTTCTTTTAGGATTGCGTAGAGAATGTATTTTCTTACATTTTATGATTTTTATGGGATTCATTTTACTAAAGGTAAATTAAATAAAGAATAAATAAAAAGAAGGTAAATAATATTATGTAAGTATATGTATGTACAAATGCAAAAACGACTAGTATGAGCATCAAATCGATCACAGAGTTCCGTTATTGGGAAACTTCTCCACAACACGGGCCTTGATTAAAAGTATGCAAATTTTATTACATCCAACAGGGTGCGGTCCGTAGGTCAGCGCTGCGTTCGCGTAGTTCTCAAAGAATTACTCGTATGTCAATAATGATAAATTATTACAGATACCTTTCTCTAAAATGTAGATCATTTCATATAATTTAATATAGAATCTGCATCAGTTATAGTAAAACATCTAATAAAAATACTCTTAACTTAACCGTATTTGAATGATTTCTGAATATTTTTTTTTTATGTTCTAGAAGGTGATATATAATTAAGATGAAAATTCTGCTTTAAAATATTTTACACTTATATCTAATTAACAAATTCGTTCTATTTATAACCTTGGCTTACTATAATTTAGCAAATCAATACGTAATTCCCAATAACATACAGTAGGTTCCTGTAGCTGGGTTTTATATCAAATTGTAATTTATTAGTAGACCAAATTGACTCGATATTACTTTACTTTGGCTTTACTCCTCCCCCGTCTGTCGTTCGATGAAAATTTTATATCGGCATGTCGTTACGTAGTCATTCAGTTTTTTCTTGCCCATGACCAGCTTAAGCGATCTTTTGATTAAATTAAGGGGATCAACAGGGAATTTTTACATTGATGGATAGGTTGACACAGCATTTCAAGGAACATCGCTGGAATTTATATTGGGTATAAGTGATTGAGCGTAAATTTAGCTGTTGTATAATTTATACAGTTAATAAACATTAGCTTTGACCTTTAATCAATCAGGATTTGTGTTTACTTATTGATGTGTAACGTTACTAAGATAATATAGTTTTTTAGATTCAATATACGTAGGTCCGGCAGTGGACGGCACGATTTAAGTTGTAAGAACTAGATTTAGAATAGTCGAAACTAGGTAGGTATATTAAGTAACTAAGTTTTCGTCGGCGGCTTCGTCCGCGTGTTTTACATTTTATATCATGACCAACTGTGGGATGAAAAGAAGGCCATGGCCTTTCTCGATAATTGGACTATCTCAAAAGTGCAATTTTTTTTTAATCAAACGTTCAACCAAAAACTGTTCAGCTTTAGTATAGATTAGTATACTTCGCATTAAATCCTCAGATTGACACTAAATAGATTCTATAATAACTCTTTAAAATATTTAAAATAATCAGATTGGTGGATTTTAGATAAATTAATAATTACGTCATAAAATTACGCTGACGTCCGTTCAGAAGCAAACAATGTATAATATCATTTATAGTAAGAGAAGAACATTCATTGATAGCCAAATATTTGGCCGGGTCACGACCCGTCACCCTTGTGTTGTAAAAATAAACTCTCCCCAACTAATCATTGCAAATTTTTCCGTAGCAAAGTGACAATATTCCATTGTGCGTCAGACAGAGGGAGCACTTGCTATTGTCACGGTAATATTATAACATGTGTCGAATTAGTTGAAATAATAATGTTCGTTGAGGTTAGTTAGTGTTTTAAAATTATTAAATCTTGCTTCCATTTATTAGATGAATATAAAAAGATATGGATGGAGAAGTTCAGTTTTAAAGATATGATAACAAATGACGGCGTCATGAAAAGAGCAAAGAAAAAAGAATGTTAATAAAACAATACAAAACCGAAGAGGAAGGATGATAGGCCATCTCATATGACATGACACCTTTATAAATAAATATCTTAGAGGGAAAGATATAAGAAAAGATCGGAAGAGGAAGGCCAAGGATCAGCTATATGAACCATATAAAAGAAAAGGTTGGTTTCATATCGTATACCTATGTAGGTGAAAGAGGCTGCTCTAGATCGAGCCAGGTGGTAAGAGCTTCATCAGCTGAACCGACAAGGGTCTAATCCTTAAATTATATGAAGAAGATACACAGATTATACTTTATTTATCATAAACAAAGGTGCGTAATAGTACAGGACAGAAGTGATAGTATAGAATAGCTTAGAAGCGATGTGACGTAAAGCTACGACAGGAATTTATCAACTTAAGCTAATTTTACTTTACTCATCCAACAACTTATAATAGGCTAACTTTATAGATTAATCTATTTTCACTCAAACTTTACTAGCGACATTAAAATATTAATTTATTTACGAACTTAAATGGCTTACGTCACTCTTGTTGTTCAAACTTAACTACACTGAAGTTGAGAAGGCGTTCGTACAAAAGTTATTCGGGTGTCCCTGTGTAGATGCTTTTATCCAAGTGACCCGTTGGTCGTTATTTCCACTGATAAGCAGTAAATTGCTTTTCTTTCCATTTCTTAAATAACTGACCCTCCTCACCCGCCTCACCAACAAAGGTAGCGCGCACCGGCCCCCGCTAGCATCTTACGAGATATTCTTTTAAGAAAGCTCAAGAAAAGTTTAATTACAAACCTGCTTAAGAAGGGCGAAGTCGTGTTATGTTCTAATTATTGTACCAACAATAAAAATACGCAAACGAGTGTATTATACAATTAGACACTTCTCCCTAATCGTTAAAAGGGAAATTTAAATGGAATTTTTATGTCCAGCAATTAAGGATAAAGTCGGCGTACTAGACATTTTTGTAATTACAAAAATAAGATTCTTCAAATGTAGCGTGAAAAAGTATTAGGGCGAAGTTCGCTGAAAATTTTGTCAGCTACAGGCTGACAGATGGGATAAGTGACAAATGTTAAAATCTTGCTTAGCTTCATGCAACAATACCATGAAAACGAATGTGCTAATCGACTGACGGATGTCATTGTAACTACTACCTACTAAAATGCATCTATGTGTATTTATATTATTTTAACTTTGCAACAATCTTTAAAAAAGATAGTGATATTCATGTGGACTTTGCATAAAAGATGTTGTACCTAGTTAGTAAGTAAGTAGAGCATACGGGCGTCGGTGTCGGTGTTGGTGTGTGTATGAAGATGGAGAACGGTTAAGAATCCCGAGGGAGTCGCGGATTTATCGCCGCAGCGGACTGACGAGCCGCGCCCGCGCCGCGCCGCCGCCCAGCCGCGCGCCGCTCGCGCTGATTTATGCCGCGCAATCTCGCAAAACTTACTTCACATTTAAATTTTCAAACTGTCTAAGCTGCTCTTAACGTCGACCATATTATCTCATTCGATCGCCTATAAATTTTATGAGCTGACTCGCCTTTGTCGCATTGTAGCATTGACTTGAATTAATAGTCTGAAGGGACCGTATGCTCTTTGTTTTATAGCTCCTTTTCAATTTTACTCAAAAATATATTAGGTACTGATCAATAAAACGTACCGCCACTGATCCCTGTAATGTTCGCCAATGCCATTGGAGCACATTGTTGCATCACCTACATTAACATCGTCCTTTTTATGTTACTAACTGTTAATCCGATAATATAATTTGCTATTTAATAGGTTAGGTATTCCCTATCCACTCTGAAATACCTGTGTTTGTTACCACATCTGTCTTAAACAAATACCACCCCGTACTACGAAACTATCTCATGTGTTTACGACGTAGTTTTACTAAGTTAAGTAACACATTCCTCACGTAAGCGTCCCTTTCATTAAATCTTAGAGACAATCTTGGTACGGAGTCTATCGTGCAACCCCTCTCATAATTTAGTTTCAAACTTTTTAATTAGCTTTATATTTGTGTTTGCAGATTGAGACTTCGCTTCTCAGTTAGTCATTCTTGGTGGTTGCGTTAAGTCATCATCAAGTTAAAGTCAGTAATGTTAGAAAACATTAAAATTTACGTATTTAGTTGGTACCTTTATAATAATAATAATCATATATTTACCTAATTAAAAGGAAACAATTTAGCATTTTCTTACAAAGGTACATTAAAAAACACAAAATTACATTTTGTTATTACCATTGGAAAATATTTTGCTAGCGAACTTCACACTAGGTCGAACCTGTCTCGTGAAGCTCTGTAGGGGTTTACCAAAATACACAATTTCTAAAATAATTTGTAATTAATGGCAGACAAAATATTCCCCAAATTATAAACAATTATTATATTGATATTTTAGACCCATTAGGCATTTTAAATATTTATATTGAACACAGACCACGTTACAAAAAAGTAACTAGGTATAATTAATTTTTCATGTGATCGAAATGCCATAAGTAAAAGAAATACGAGTAGTAACTTACTTAAACTTACTATTTCTTTTACTTATCGCATTTTAAAATAGAAAATTAGGTAAACTTTCGTAAACCAATAAGATATTCTACCAACTAAGCATAACAAACAGATGGGATGAGGATAAACGATAAAAGAGATATTTAAAGTGACGTAATATGCAAAATGTAGTTACATTTGTATGTGGCACAGTGTCGTGTGTGGTTACCGTTGTTCGGAGGACATGACTTGAATGTGATGAGACCAAACTACATTTATCGGTCTACAAACATACCTGGTCCTTGTTACATAGGTAAATGTGATTTAAGACGCTCAACACAAATATTGGTACGTACTTTGTTCTGGCTAACACGGAGGTATAATTAGATAGGCCTGGTCTATATGCAAACTGAATCAGAATGAGGAAAACCAATCAGAAACTTCAAGTCTCACTACTTATTAGTATTACAAATACCTTTTTGCTTATTAGATTTCAGCGTTACGTCTTAAAAAGTTTTTAACAGACTTCAAAAAGAAGAAGGTTCTTAATTCGACTCTATGTTTACGTTTGTTAACTAATATCTTTTTTATACGTGAACCGATTTTCATGATTTTTTTGGTTTGAAAGCTGGCGTTTCTCGTTTACATAGTTTCATTTCAATCATCAGGATGCCCTACTAAATCTGACTTATGATGATACAGAGAAGTTATTACTAGTATTAAAGTGAATAAGTTTCTTTTATTATAATTATTTACTACTTAGTTTGTATTAGATGTAGTGTATGAAATGTGTTATTTTTTACTTTGCACTTTAGTGATTAATAAAATATTTTCTGCCTTTTAAGCCTGAAACACAGGGCAACCTAGTTCAGGCAAATGTATTATACACTACCTGTTATGAAATAAACCTGTACTCTAAGATATTAATTGTAACTACTTACTACATGAATAAATTTTACTTTACTTTACTTTACTTTTACTTTTATTTAAATTTGATCAAGATCTGAGCAGTAGTTTTTAAACTGTGTCTGTTTGTGTTTGGTTGTGTCATTTTCAATGATACACCAAACTACTTGAAATATAATTTATTATACCACATAACTTATTTAGGTCTTACAATGACGCCATCTTAAAACTAGTAGCGTTACCTTATGAGTACCTAAATAGTGCTGTGCACTACTAACCATAAACATCCCCCCCGTTAAATGTAGTTATAGTTTCCTTAGTCAAATGTCTCATAATCATCAAGTCTCTTAGGTGGTCTAACATAACGACCACTTCTAGTAGTATACCCTGCTGTCTTATCAGACTCAGGATTGTTTTCAGGTCCCGAGATGATAACAGGTTCAGAATTAACATCAAGGTCATCACTGTCTGGCGCTTCCATAGTATCTTCTAAATTAATATTGCCATCACTATTGTTAATTTTGGTTGAATAATCTGGTTTGATAAATCTGCTATTTCTTCTATACTCATTACCTTTATCATCGCGTATAACAAATGACCGAGGTTCTTCACACTTATTTACAATTTGACCTTTAGTCCAATCAGCCTCTAAAGTTTTCTTAAAATATACAAATTGATGGCATTTAAATTCAGGAATGACTTTAGAATTTCTATTATAACATTTTTGTATACTATCAAGGTGGTTGTAGTATTTACATGAATATTTGGATACAGTAGGCTTTAACTCCTGTTTTGAAATTGGTAACAATGTATTTAAATTTCTAGAAAATAATAGCTGTGCTGGTGATGGCATATAGGGTTTAGCTGTATTTCTATAGTTTAATAAACCTAGATATGGATCAGATCCATCTTCTTTACATTTTTTAACAATACTTTTAAAGATTTTTACTGCACTTTCAACTTGCCCATTGGATTGGGAATATTTGGGACTTGATGTAATATGTTCGAATTTATAATGATTAGCAAAAGCCTTAAATTTGTCAGAAGTGAATTGTGTTCCACAGTCTGATGCTACTATTACAGGAATACCATGCCTTGCAAATACAGATTTACAGTTCTGTATGATACAATCACTAGTTAAATTATCAAGTTTACACACCTCAATGTATTTTGAATAATAATCTACAAAGATCAGAAAATCCTTAGCATTAAATGTACAAATGTCAATGCCCACCTTATGCCATGGTAGTTTTTCTATATTGTGACTAATGATCGGCTCCTTTTGGATATTTGGGGCAAATTTAGCACAACGTTGACATTGTCTTACAAAGTTTTCAATGTCTTCATTTAAATTTGGCCAGAATATGCATGACCTTGCTCTGGTCTTACAAGTATTTATTCCTACATGTCCCTGATGAATATTAGTTAACATCTCGTGTCTTAACGATGCTGGTATGACCACTAAATTACATTTTAAGATTATACCATCCAATACACTAAGCTCATCTCTAAAAGTCCAATAGTTTCTTATTTTCTTGTCTAAGCTATCAATTTTATTTGGCCAACCATTCTTAATAAAAAATATGACCTGTTTCAAACAAGGATCTATTTCTGTAGCAGTTTTAATTCTTTTTAAATGTACATTAGACACAGGCAAACATTGTCTTTGTAAACTAACATGACAGATAATATTTTTATGAAGCTGTTTCATTTTTTCATCAGCATTACCTGTAGTATTATTACAACTCCGTGACAGTGTATCTGCGATAAAAAGCAGCCTACCAGGTTTGTATTTTACATCCAAGTTATAACCTTGTACTGCTAACATCATTCTCTGCAGTCTAGCAGGCACTTTATACAAAGGTTTTTTAAACAATGTTTCTAAAGGTTTATGATCTGTTTCTACTTGAACTTTCCTTCCATAGGTGTACTGATGCATTTTATAACACCCAAAAACAATAGCTAACATTTCTTTTTCTAGTTGACAATAGTTTTTCTCAGTGTTATTAAGTGACCTAGATCCAAATGCAACTGGTTTACCATTTTGCAGGACAACTACCCCTAGTGCTGTGGATGAGCTGTCTACTGATAAAGTTATTTCTTGATTGGTGTCAAAGTATGCTAAACAAGGATTACTACACAAAGCTTTTATTAATGTTTCTACACATTTGTCTTGGTTGCTGTCCCAGGTGAAAGTAGAGTCTTTTTTCATTAACACCCGTAAAGGCTCAGTAATTTTAGAGTAATTTGGAATAAAACGGGATAAATAGTTACACATACCTAAAAATCTCTCTAAATCTTTTTTGGTCTTAGGCCTTTCCATATGCATTACTGCCTGTATTTTGTCTGGGTCTGGAGATACACCCTGTGCAGAGAATTTATGTCCTAGAAATACAAGTTCAGTCACAAAAAACTAACATTTAGATTCATTAAATTTGATACCATTTGTCGCTGCAATAGTCATTACTTTTCTCAATCTATCATACAACTGCTGTATTGAATTTCCATATATACATAGATCATCAATGTATGGAACTACCCCTTCTACATTTTCAAACATTTGAGTGATTATTCTACTAAATTCCTCTGGTGCTGAACTTATGCCAAATGGTAATCTTCTGTATCTGTATCTACCAAAAGGTGTTATGAATGTGCATAAGTCAGAACTGTTCTCATCTAGGTTTAACATCCAGAACCCATTAGAAGCATCTAACAGGGCAAAATATTTAGCATTTCCCATTTTACTCTTAATTTCATCTAAAGTTGGTAGTTGGTATTTAGGTTGTATAATATATTTATTTAATGCTCTGGGGTCTATGCACATTCTTAACTTACCATTTGGCTTTCTTATAGGCACTAAATTATTTACCCACTTTGTCGGTTTAGATACTTTTTCTATAACACCTAGCTTTTCCATATCATCAAGTTCTCTGCGCATTTCAGGCAATAATGAAAATGGAACCCGCCTAGCTGCCTGAATTGATGGTACTGCATCACTACTTAGCTGAATGCTTACCGCACCCGGAATGCAACCAAGACTTCCATTGAATAATTCACTGAAATCAGATTTTAAAGTAGGTATCTATTAGTTTGCTTGTATTAGTATTACTACACGTCACATTGTGAACATTAACCAAACAAGGGTTTGCTGCAATGAATTTGTTCATTAAACAAGTTTTACATCCTAATAATGTGGGAATATTACCTTCTGAAAATACTCTTCTAACCGAAGCTCGTTTTGAGTAATAGTAAAGAACTCATTCCTCAAAATAGTTAAATTCCTTCTTGGACTAAAGTACTTATCAAATCGATTAATAACCTCTTCCAGGGAGGCCTCGGCTTTGCAATTAAATGTATTATAAATTTTAATACCTTGCTCTCCTATGAAATTAAGTAGTATGCTAATTTTTCTTTTGTCGCTAGCGTCATCCAGGCCTGTAGCACAAAGAAAAATTTTTAGCCTTTGCTTGTAGGCTTGGAAATTTTCAGCCAGGTTTCCGTGGAAATCCATTTCTCGGACCCCACCTGACACCATGTTTGTGTTTGGTTGTGTCATTTTCAATGATACACCAAACTACTTGAAATATAATTTATTATACCACATAACTTATTTAGGTCTTACAATGACGCCATCTTAAAACTAGTAGCGTTACCTTATGAGTACCTAAATAGTGCTGTGCACTACTAACCATAAACAGTGTCGAAAGAAGCGTCATTGTTTACGCTAAGCGCCTGCGGCCTGTCAAAATTATAAGAGCAATTGTACTAAACACATAATTCTAGGTACTTACGTTTGAAGTCTGTTTTGTTTTTGTAGCAAATTGATGTTTATTGATAAACAAAACTAAAATTACCATTCAGCTCTTATGTTTAGTGGCGTTATAGTTTTTCTTAAAATAGAGTTCTGGGTACCTATGCCTGCTTATAACATTTAAATGCTCCATACACATATAAATAGGTAAGTACAACCAAATCCACATTCAAAAGTGGTTTAACTTGTGAGAGAAAATTGTAAAGCTAAAAATCAAACAAGAGTCGTGAGGTTCACGTATCAGTTAATGTACTTATCAAATTCAATGTTTGTGCAGCGGAGGGTGTTTTGATACCAAATGTCGTGTTTGGTATAGTCATTTTATATAACTAACAAGTGATGATGTGAGTCACGTAACTTTCTGTAAACTAAACCCCGTATTAATAAACGTCTTTTAAGCTCATTATAGCTAAAATAGGTTTATAATTTGTTTGCTTTAGACGGTCATATTGACTTTTATACTAGGAAGAAAGAGACAAAGTTCATTTTAAGTAAAGAGTCTTATAAGATTTTTATGAATAAAACCATAAGTACCTAATCAAAAACTCTATTTGTCCCATAGTAACAATATGAAAGCATTATTTTTACCTAGATTAAAAATACACTTTCCCACACCTCATTACTTATTGTATCTTTCAAGAGCCCTTCATAACACGTCCACAAGTGCTCTAACCACAATATCATGTCTATTTTATTTATATATAATCGCACGTCCATGATTTATTAATTTGGTTTAGTGAGGGTATCACTGCGACGTCATTACATGCATGAGCGCCGGTATTTGCACAACGCACGCGTCCTCAAAGCTACATAGAACTATCAGATCACTCATAGGATCCCTCATTCTCTCCCCAGCAACATCCCTATGAACTCGTTTTGGATGTCACCCGCACTAGTCACGCGTCACACGCTCGCTCGCTATACTAAATACTTTGTACTACATTGTAGAATAAATACTGCAAAAAATATAGACAATATTAATTTGTAAATAGCTCAGCCTACTGTTTAATGCATAAAAACTGTCGTTGTAGCGCCTGTTATAGCGCTCGCCGCAAATTCTTGTAATGTTGCAACTTTGTTTAACATTTTTATCACTAGTATTAATTAATTATAGGCAAGTACTGGTATGTATAAGGTTATTAAGGTTTACTTTTATACATATTATGTACCTATTTATTGATTTAGGGGACAAAGTATTATCAAACTATAAAAATCGAATTGTCAAGTTAATTGTCTTGATGTTTTATCTTGCTGCCAGTGAAGCTTAGGTACACATAAATCTTTTTAAAGGTTTTGCAAACATATTACCTTCATAAACAACAATTTACAGTACGAACAATTAAGCATTCTCTGACTAAGTATTGGATGAAATTAATCGAAGTTCGGATTACGGCCACCGGGGCTTTAATCTGCTTAGACGGTATCAGGGCGCGGACTTGTTATCTGTTTAATGTCTGGTAAACAACGGGATCAAGGGATAAGGAACGTCCTTTCATACGGCACTGGCCCTCTGGCGTCTGGATTAGTGCGCCTTCCACTGAAGATTGCTTCTCACGGTCACCAAACTAATAACAAGCATATACCCACATGTATAGCTATGTATGGTATAGGTAGGTAGGTATATCTACCTATAGTTTTACTTTTTCATTATAAGTATTTACTTTCATTACGTATCCCTGTCTTAAAAAAACAAGTACCAAGTGGGAGTTTCGACGTTAGAGGCCAGCTACAACGAAAACTGAAATACTATAATTTTTTTAACTCTACTCTCTCTATATTTTCATTGTAACGCTAACAGATACACAGATAAATAGATGGATGGAAGTTGTCAGAGACTGAGTAATAGAGTCTGGTTAAAAAGTTAAAATAAAATATGGCTAACATCACTATTTTGTGTAGTAGGTAGACAAGAAGATGCACAAAATACCGTAGATCACGTCCGGGTCGAAGTGCTATTAAGTCTATCTAAACAATTAGAGAGCAGGCTCAACAGAGTTCGGTGCGTAATCGCGCCGAACCCAAGTGTTGGTGAACTCGTAATTGTCCACTGGATAAGACGAGGAGTAGGCGCGTCCCAATCGGTCTCGACTTAAGACTCCATGCAAATTCAATTTCGTGCCCAAGCAATCTTAGACATAAGGCTAACCGAACATATTATTGCTGGATTTATCTTTATTGCAGCAGTAGAACACTCGAACTAACTTCGACTGTCGAACTTGTGCCATTAGTGAAGACACCGAGATACAGGATTGTTTTGGTAGGGGCGGAGTTGTAAGTCTTATTGCTTTTAGTGCCAGTGTAGGGCCGGATTGTTTAAGCTAAGGTGTTGTTTTAGGGTTAGATTCTGCTTTCTTTCGGATCAATTTTCCGCTGGTTGAAAAGTGATTTAATTAAGCTGGGCGAAAACAACTATAGCTACAACTCTGATCACTTTATTCTTTGTAAGATAGGTACGTACCTACTTAGTTTATAAGAGCTATCTGCCTGTAGATCTACAGAAATTGTCACTGACCATATATATTAAGAGTATAGGTAGAGTAAGTAGGTACCTACTTAACGAACTTGAGTGAAGATTCCGATGTTATTATCAATGTCGTACCTGCAAAAGACAGGATGTTTACAGTGTCATTGTCAACTTAGAATTCAATTTAAAATAAAATGGATTGAAAAAATTAAGCGAGTGCGTCGAGTACCTTAATGTTATGACATAATACGCGCAATACAAACCATAATACGGGAGACACATAAAAAGACATCGTTGCCGGCCTTCACAAAAGTAGCCGTCACAAGCTAATCCACCCGTAAAATGTCCCAAATCGGTACAAAAAGCAGCGACAAAAGTGTTGTTGTATAAACGTAAAATGAAATTTAATAAACATCGAACAATAGGACCGGTTGTAGATATTTTGTGGAGATAGTGAATGGGAGATAAGCTGGCAAAAGGTTTGCAAGCTCCGCGTATGTTTGATGTCGCCTCTCGTCGTCGGAGCGTGAACGGTTTAAGAGCAAAATTGCACGAACGCTAGTGGCATCTGTTAACTGTACACTCCACACAAATAGATACTTTTAATTTTGCAGATGGAATGTCAATGAATAACAGATATTTCTATATTAACAAAAAGCTTGCATTCACCGCCACTCCTAGTTAGAAGATTAATACTTAGGATAAAACATTTTGCCAATGTGTAGTAGGTAATGTGCTTAATCATTAAACAATACATAGGTAATCATTAGGGCCATGCACCTAGACGAACAGGGAGACCTCTAAAGCCAAGATCGCTGACCCATCTCATCCGCGATGCATCCGCGTGAAGAACGCGCGTGACATTGAAGATTCAAGATAGACATAGGTACCGATGAACTGACACGGTGTGCTTGACTTCTTAAGAAAAAATGTTTTTAATTAACAATACTGCGGCCGCATGCTTTTAATTTACTTACTCCACATTGGTTTTATTGGTGTGTGAATGAAGTTGGTATTTGTGATGTTCTTCGGAGTTCAAGGAAGCAATGACAGTAGGTAACAAGTAAGTGTACGTTCCCTTTCTTAAAACAACAGCTGCCATCTTCCTTTTTCACATCTATTGCAATTGTACCTAATCATCCTATCGTAGCTGGTTACAAGTACATTCATTTTTTTCCTTTAGGTATTAGGTACAGTCACTTTAAACTCATGATGGCGAGGTCTTGTATCGTGCCAGCCCACAATGTACCTACTTACGTATCTAAACAGAAAAAAGAAACCGTCATGGACCTACTCCTTGAATTGGATTAAATCAGCAAATACGAATAATTAATTTTATTCTAATCACGCAATCATTCCAGAAGTGTATTAGAAGGAGATAAGTATCAAACGTTTCTATTTAACTTCTCTTCGGGGCGGAAATTCCCCGAGCGCCATATTGAAATGTTTATAATTAAATTACATAAAGACGAAGAAAATTAATTTCACAGTACGAAGTGGCGAACGGTGGAGGCGGCGCGCCTCGCGCACAAAAGCGGAAGCTTAGCTCAAAAGAGGCGCTGCCTTCGTTCTGCGAATTTAATTTTCTAGATGTTTTTGGAAATTGCCAAGTTGAATAATCACGTTATAACTTAACGGCATTAAATTTTATACGTTAAAGTGTTAATATTTCATTTTCAAGTTTAATTTAATTAACCCTGAAGTTCGAATTTGTTGGAATCGCAAACTTGGGTAAAGCTTTCGGAGATATTTCTCGAGATATTGCTTGAAGTAGGCAGGTAGGTATTTAAAGAATATAATATACCTAGTTATACAAAGTTGTCATTTTAATTGGTTCAAAAAAAAATTAGTTAATTATATTGTATAGTCGCGGGTTGTCAGGCTTTTAACTTGTCGCGTTGAAATCCCAACAACTTGTAACTATTGGTACCTAAGATGGGAACTGTTTTGCAAAAAAATTGGCTAGGTAAGTATTCTACGTCATGCATTTTCGGTCCCCACCAACGCAACGCCGCGCGGTATTAACTAGGAGTTGAAGTGCTCAGGATAGATAACCGAAATCAGTTGGACCAATCATCACCATTATCATCTACAATAATAATGGTAGGTACCTGGAAATAAAACGGATTTAATGTAGGCAGGTATGTATCTAAGAAGATTTTTTTTTTATATTAAAGATATTATATTTGAAATTATAAGTAGGTACATTTCGCCTATAATAGAACAAGTATCTTAAGAAACACGGTTCAAGTGATTCCCGTGTGTGATGCTAGAGGAGGCGGCAACCGTGGCGCCTCGCGACGAAACAAATTGATGTACCCAAATAATTATTAATGCCTCACGAAATTTAATTGGAAAAGTTGAATTTGTATCGCGCTTACGGCGTAGGTGAGCGATTTGAGTCGACGCCCGCGCGACTGTTTACGAGATAATTAATCTCAAAGTATTTACTGCTTTAATCGAGGCACTCTCGCTTGATGGGGAGCGAATAATTCGGGTATGTTAGGTATAGTAGCCTGCTATGTTAGGTAATTTTTTTTTAAAAGTTTTATGTTTTTAATCATTAAATTTGGTACGCATTTGTATCTACGGCGCTATTAAGTTCGATACTTTACAATGGCACCTCTCTAAACAGCCAGAGAGCTGTGAAACATGCTTTCTCACAAAGAAATATAGTCATCAACATAGCTCAGACAATTAGCAGGCTACAGTGGCAGTAGGTTGGTTATATCCAGTAACAGCTGGGGTAAGCGAGTTCTTGAGCGGAGACCGTGACAAGGCAAGCGTGACGTAGGATTTCAGTTAGGTGGAGTGAAGGTAGTTGGTTGTCACAAGCAAAGACAGGGAGAACAGTCTTTGGGGGAAAATTTTGTATAGCAGTGGATAGGTATTGCCGAAGATGATGGTTGAATTACCATAGGTAATCTTAATTATTTAACACCTACCTTCTATAAGATAGTACCAGCCCAGTAGTTAAGAGGGTGGGTCGGAACTTTTGCTTCTTTAAGGTTTCAAACCACATAGAGTCATCTAAACGTCATTCCACTGCCACCTTCCCACCGAAAATCATTCGTAATCACGAGTGAATCAGTATATTGGGCGGGCGCATCCCATCGGAGACTACATCATTGTTTAACATCATGCAAGTTGTAGTCAAGCGCTAGCCTATCGCAGAATAAAAAAAGTATTTTTTAATGTACCAGTAATGCATCCTTGCATTTTATACGTAGGTACCTAATTATTGCGTTATTCCACCAAAGTTCAAAGTTTCCTTAAAGATATCTTATAACTGATGCATTTAATTACGCATTTTAATAATTATTATGACGCTAAATTAAATAAACAATATCAGCATAAATGTCAAAGGAACTTAACTTTTACGTTACGTGAAAAGTTTCCGTCTATTCGACAACAGATGGCGCAACTAGTATCAACCTGGTTTAAGTTTTTAGTTCATCGTTTTTCCGCAGTATATCAGCGCCACAGTTTGCGCAAATTCGTAGCATTGGGAAATTTGATCAGTTTTATATTGACGGTAATTAACGATATGGTAATATGAGAGAATGGTTGCATAGATTTTGTTTTAAGGAATACATTAGATATTCAGCATAAGATTTGGGTTATAAACTTCGTTAAATAACATTGGCAATGTATTTTGCCTATCAAGGCAAGTTTTGTTTAGTACAGCATAGCGCATGGGCCGTTTAAGCTAATTAACAATAGATCGAATCCGACTGCAGCAACAATGAAAAACGAAGAATAAATGTCAATTTCACAAACGACGAGGAGGGTTCAGCTTTAAATCGAATTCCGTTTAATAATAGTACTGTGTTAGAGTTGAATGCACTCTTGATAGTGTTATAGTTTATTGTATTTGAAGCGTTTTGATATTACAGTCCCGAACATTTTACACGCTATTGTACTGATAACATTTAATGATGAGGTAGCGATACCAAGGTAATTATTATTTACCAGTAGACCGATAAATAGATTGTAGGTTACACGCTATCATTAAGCAGGTATCAATCTACAAATATTGTATACATAATATCTACATTGACGGGCCGGTGGCGTGGTCGGTAAGATACTTGCTTTTCACGCCGCAGATCGTGGGTTCGATTCCCACCCGAGACAAACATTAGTGTGATGGACATTAAATGTGTTTGTGTCGAGTCTGGGTGTATATATCTTTTATAAGTATATATTTACAAAAGAAAAGTATTATATGTTTAAATATAACAGTTATCTGGTTTCCAAAGCACAAGCTCTGCTTAGCTTGGGACCAGATGACCGTGTGTGTTAACGTCCCAGAATATTTATTTATTTATTATTTATTTACTTACTGAGAGCAGCGGTTCGGGTTTGATCCCCATTCATTCCCACTTGTCTTTGTGTGATTGTTTCATCGCCGTTGTTTAATATCTAAACAGTAGTCTAAAAACTAATAATTCGAGGACATGTGACATCCACTAATCCGCACTTCGCCAACTGTGGATTAACGCTTAAACTCTCTCAAATCGTAAGACGGTTGAGGGAAGACCCGTGCCCAGCTGTGAGACACTAAAAAGGGTTGGAGTGATGATGATGATCTACTTGCTGATAAGTTATAGGTATTAGGGAATTGCGTTAAGTTGCGTTATCTACTGAAATTCTAAAATTACATTTTTTTTATAACTAACTGCCCTTTCACCCCTTAAGGCGTGTGTTTTGAAAAATCCTTTCTTATTGCACACACTTCCTTAAACGGAATCTATGTGTCAGATTTGGAGTCTGCAGAACCAACGATGTGGGCTGTGCGTTGTTATGTCAGTCAGTCAGTTTTTCTTTTATGTTAAACCAGGAAGATAAATTCCTAGTAATGATGAGTGGTGCCTAAATAGTAGGTACTTATCTACAGACTGTTTGGCTCTAGGCAACGGTGACGTCATTGGATTTTTAACTCTTGACAGGAAGAGGTGTATTATAAGTGTGGCGAGTGTATTTGTGTACAAGTTTGGCCCGATTTTGATGGTGTTTTTTATTTGAAAACTGAAGTGCTACAGATGGTTTTTAGCTAAAAATATTCGTTGGGGGTTAGGCATTTAATATTCGAAGTTATTACCTTGGGAGGTTAATGCCCATAATTGCCAAGCAAGGGCAAGCGTTTTGGACAATGTTACTTTGCAACTCCTCATAATATCTTTCTGAATAAATTCGTGGATCCAAGACAGTTTTAGGTGTACCGGGACTTGACTGGGTTCAAATCCTGAGTCTCTTCACGGCGTCGTTGTCGATCCTCGCTAACAGGAGTAGTAGTGGCGGGATTGCAGTGGTATGTTAAGTAAAAGCGCAACCCGCTTTGCGCAATCGCAGTGTTGACAAACGAAGTATAGGACACCCTACAGTTAGTTGGAGTGACGATCTGCGAAAGATAGCCGGCAGTGACTGGATGCGACAAGCCGAAGACAGGGTGAAATTACGCTTATTGCGAAAGGCCTATGTCCAGCAGTGGATGGGCCGATGATAATGATGATAGTACTCGAAGCAAAGAGAGGTACTTATCTACACAAAATTCCTTCCGTAAAGTATTCAAATCAAAGCAACGATCTAGCAAAAAATAAATTAATAGTTACGAATTCAATTATAGCTCTTCAGATGTTAGATTTAAATATAATACAGTAGACACAAAACAGCTTCTTGAATAATTTGCATTCGTCTAAAAATTAACAGCACAATAGAGCTGACGAAATTAAATTTAGTTTTTGCTATAACTCCAATAGGTACCTATGTGTTATTTTTTTTAAGTTTAACATCTACCTGGCCATACTTTTTTGTACTACTAATTTGGAAAATAAGGCAACGGCCTATCTGGTAAGTGGTCACCGTAGTCTGTGAACACTTGAACCACCAGAGGCATTACCTACTAAAAAAAGTTCGCGGTCATAAAATCATCTAGCGGCCCAAGGTAACTTAAGTGATGGTCAATTTACTAAGTATATTAATTATGTAGCCAAATCGAATAAAAGAAGCTTTTGTTTTATGTAATAATAAGACTATAGATATCTCTCTCTTCAACCCTTTTTAGTGTTCCCGCACGCGTGTCACAGCTATCAACTTAAACACTCGACTATCTTATAAGTTGATAGAATTAAGGTCTTAATCCACACACGCTGGCCAAGTGCCTTTTTTAGTGATTCATTTTCATCAATTTTATTTACATACCAGCTGCCTGTCCCAGCTCGCCCGGGTGGTGTTAGTATCCGAATTATAATTTTTACACAAATCTGCTCCTTATAATAAAAAAGACAAGAAAAAAATAATATCCAATTTGTTGCAGACGATCGGAAGCTATGCGCGAACATAGGTACATACATTTCGGATATTTATTTCTATTTAATAAAAACAGTAAGTATCCTTATACTGTTCATGTTTCGTGTTTGTGTGTAGCTTTTAATTGCGTGTGCATTTTGTATAGTCGTTTAAAGTTTTACATGTGTGCTGTACGTACCTTGCCTCCCTCCAAAGGTGGCAGAAACAATTTGGTACTAGAAGTTGCGTATAACACCTCCCGTGTTAAATGTTCTTAGAATGGATATAGAGATAACCTAGAATATGGGTACACGTCTTGTAAACACATGTTTAGGTAACTGTTGTATTTAGTCTCCTGAAAAGTAACAATCTCAGAATCAGTTTGACTTAAAGGCGAATCGTTTAATTAAAAATCCTAATCCTTGTAACTAGAGGGTGTCACTTAGGATTAGACGCCATTTTTAAAAGCTCGCCACCTCAAAATAAACCGTGTCTACTTAATGTTAGAATAGAATCGGAACTCCAGTCCCCTGACCGTGGCCACGATAGAGATCAGGCTCACTGATTCCTTTCATTTAGAGCACAAATGAGATGGAATTTGCGAAAAATCGTGTTGAAAACCAAATTGAGTGCTAGATGTGCTTTCAATTAATTCGTTACGAGGTACCTCACATTTGAACGGTAAAAATTGATGCAAATTGATTTGG
This sequence comes from Meganola albula, assembly GCA_936450015.1. Taxonomy (NCBI): domain Eukaryota; kingdom Metazoa; phylum Arthropoda; class Insecta; order Lepidoptera; family Nolidae; genus Meganola; species Meganola albula. The sequence goes on along the minus strand of OW388144.1, from coordinate 7,833,598 downwards.
TTGGATTTTGTTTTTACAAATAAACTATTGAGAATCCTACTTTGGTCTCCTTTCTCTTGCATAATTACAGCAGGTCTTCGTAAATGGTAGGTATATCGCTGTTCTAACGGCCAAATCAAAATCGATTGAATTACGGTTAGAGCCTATTGCTTACTAAAAGGTTCACAATATACAGAAAAACTTTTTTACCAGTGCGCGAATTTTGAGAAAATTTTGTTAAATGCTCGAAGATTTTCTTTCTTTTATTTTCTACTAAATTGTTTCTGCCAGATTTTGGTGGAGGCGAGGTGTCTGCCAGTTTTTGGGGGAGCAACGGCGGTGGTAAAATATATGGTCGCGGGTTCGATTCCGAGTTGTGCCCACACATCTTCGTGTAAATTGTTTCATCGTCGCTGCTCAATATCGGTGAAGGCATGTCTAAGAACTAATCATTCGAGGTCATGTGGCATCCAGGAACCCGCACTTGGCCAGCGTGTGTGGATTAAGGCCTAAACTCTTTCAACTCGTAAGACATTTGAGCAGCAATGGGACACTAAAAAGGATTGAAGCGAGTTAACTACGTATCATACGTACCCATACGTATACGTACCTACACATCATAAAAGTCTTATAAGCTCATTAAAGCTAAAGTAGGTTTAAAATTCGTTTGTCTTTTGTCTGTCCTCTTGAAATTTATACTAGTAAGAAAGAAACAAAATCGATTTTAACTAAAAAGTCTCTAAGATTTTCATGAATAAGAAGACTGTTATCATGAAACCCCACTTTATGCGCATGGTAAATGTGAGCACAATTAAATTGGACAGATGTGTACCGTTGTGAAACAGCTGAAACATGTAAAGTAACATTAAAGTTAACACGGTCTAGTACGAGGAGAATAATTACCGGCTGGCGGGGGTCCCATGCTCGCACGAATAGCTCGAGTATGAGGAACGTCCCTCCCTGCTGACCACTCCCTGCCACCCTGTTGCTAGGCAACCTACCACCTAATCATCATAAGTCATAAACAGATAACCAGATAACCGGCCATTTTTGACAAATTATTAAATTATGAAATCTGCTGTAGTTTCAAATTGTCCATCCATACGTAAAGATGTAGAGTTAGGTAGGTACCTATGTAAATAAAGTATCATCTTCATGTAACAAAGGAGTTTTTATTTTGTAATAATGACCGCAATGTACTATTATGTCATTTGACTGTTTAACTGTAACAGCTATTGCAATACAAACAATTACATAAAAAGAAACAAATAATCAAATTTGAATGATTCTGATTTGTGAATTGCCGATGCCGTATGTAGGTACATATACAACAGAATTTGTCTGTGTTGTTACTAAGATCAGCTCTATATAGGGATCTATATTGAATCTACCAAGATTTACAAGCCGAATATTTTGAATGTAATGCAATCCTTTCATTGATCGTTTAACCCCCCATTTAAAGTTTAAGCCGGTTGAATATTTAATAAATTTCAAAGAGATGTCAATCGAGTGTTTTATTTTGCATTGGGCTTAGCATATCGTGGGGTGTGCAAGTAGATTTCGGTGTACGTCATTTGTTTGCCCCGCGCCGCCTAACGCCTGCGTCCGACCTTGCACTCAAATATTGCACTTATTGTTGACAGAATATCAAATGATATTTTGATTGTCCTCAATTGTGTACAAACTCTCCCCTTTACTTCAGCAAGTTAACAATCTCGCCCTTTATTATTCTAGAAAGAAAGTTAAAGTTTGAATTTGAATAGGTATTTTTTTTGTTATGATATGTCAATACTGAGTTGTAAGTAGGTACTCCAACGGTCTTATTCATAAAAATCTTATAAGACTCTTTAGTTCAAATGGACTTTGTCTCTTTCTAACTAGTATAAATATCGAGATGACAGACAAAGAAAGACAAATAAAAACCTATTTTAGCTATAATGAGCTTGTAAGACGTTTATGAATAAGGGGATTAGATTCTAAAAAGAATTATAGTAATATTTAAACTTAGACACATTTTTTAACAGACTAACATAGCGTCACATTTTTATTACCTGAAGGTGTAGGCAGAGGTGAATATCACCCACTTTTCGCCGGCTATGTTTAAGTCCTTTACCTACGTAAGTCTATTGGTGATCATCGGTCACAATTCTAAACTTCGAGCTGCAACTAAGGATTTGTATTACAAAAGTACTTTTGCTCAACTCGGACATCGAACCCGGGACCTCGCAGTTATTAAGCGAACACGATTACCACTGGACCACTGAGGCAGTTTTGTAATATAATTAATTGTATACCTATAAAAATGTCAAATGTATAGCCAGAACTTGAGTGAAGCCCTAGATTAACTTAAAAGGGTAATAGATGCATGTCTTGTCGGCCATTGTCTTAGCCAGGGTAATCACTTCCGTGAGAGCAGGCGGCGGATCGGCCACCGATCGCGATCTGACAGTTACAATTTGTATGCAGTCTGTACCCCTGACCACCCCGCTCGTTCTCACGCCGCACTACAACTAATTATTATTTTACTTTCAAACAAATTTGTTTAGTTAACATGCTCTGTTTTAAAGTCTATTAAAAACTTAATTCAACTTCCGTGATTGACATATGAAACATTTTTAAGGTTTTACCCTGTTACATCGGCGATAGTCAAAGCCTATGAAATATATCACTTATTTTTCATTAAGTATAGGTGACATAGAGTCATTTATTTTCTAACCATTTCTGGCAGTGTTGGCAGAATTGATATAGAAGCGGCGTTCATTGAATGCCATTTAAAAAAATGTATTTATAAGTCTATGAATGAACAAAAATTGTAAAATAGCGGCCAAGTGTGCAGGACATCGCCGGCACGCTTCGCCACCTACCTAATCAGGATGTGTCGGTTATGGTATGGATCTAATGATCGCACCCGATTTGGTTCTACTTCGAAATACGACTTTTTGCTGTTCTTCTTGCATCCGATGAGGCTGTTTGTAAACGGTATGTCATATAACGGCGATAACAGGTATTCTAATGAAAAAATCATATTTATCAACTAATCTTTTTAAGTTAAAAACCATGTTTATTGATTTAGCCGGAAAAGACATTTATAAAATAATCACTTAATAGATAGAAGAAAGTTTTATCAACCAAAGCCTTCGTTGAATGACTTAATGTGCATAATGTGTCTAATTAATCTCACTGTTAACTTAAATGCGTACATTTTGTCTAATCGGCCATATAATAAAATGTAGGTATCGTTGAGATATCCATAATCTCAAAAATCTTAGTTTCAAACTAATATTTAGGTAACCTACCTACATAAAAACCCAAAACCTTGTCTTATTATACGTATTAACTTCAAGTCTGTAACAGTCTGTACTGGCTACATTCGCAACAAAGACGGGGACTTGTCCCCAGACGGGGCTCGCCACTTTGCCGTTTAGGGCAAGCGAGCCGAGCCGCCGCCGGGCTCTTCAGTGAATGCAGGAGCGAACCTCGCAGCCCAGCGCAAAGAATGTTCGGATGCAACGCCGCCGGGGGGTTTTAGTGGGAAAACCCGGCCTGTCCGCTTGTAGCTGGGAACCCTATGGGTCTCGTTCGCTCGGGTAGTCCCACATATCCCTCGCCCTGTGCCCATTTTGGGCGAGAGATGCGTAAAGCATTTCCCCCCGTAAAAAAAATAAAGTTACAGGCTAGGCCACAGCTTGCAACTAGGTAGGTACAAGCTACACCTAGTTACCAAAATCTAGCTGTTTCTTTATTAGATAGGTAGAGCTTATTTAAGATTTATGCAAATTTAAGCAGAAATAAGTTTATATTGCAAGAATCGCATTAAAGTCCTTCTTGCATTCGTTAACCACGGCTGTGTATGGCAAAATATGTGAACTAACTCGCTTTGCTGTTCGCTCCGTATGATTTTCAGAAATGGCTATGGCTTATAGCCGCTAAGAAATACAATATTTTTATGCGGTACGTTTTTCCTTAGTGGTTGTTTTTACGGCCATTACCGTATCTAAAGTAGGAAAATCGCTTGAGAATCTACATTCTAATGACGGTTCGCAAGCGCGCGCGTGCGCCGGTACTCGCGCTATCGCCTAGGGCTGTCGCCAATAATTTGTTGCCATTTTAGATTAAATTATAGGTACCTAAGTAAAGTGCCGCTGCACTATAATGTGCGACGTCAGAACATGTAACACGAGTGACGGCTAGGTATTTCTATTTTATAGAGGTCTAGATTTCACCCGCGACTTTGCTGACGTTGTACTGTTAAGTAGCCCAAGGAAATGTATTAATGGAAAAGCTAATCTATACCTAATATTCGCATTTAAGATACTAGTAGGACAGGTACCTATAGATAAACAGTAAAATATCGTTTTTTTATACCTAGTGGGAATTTTGTTTTCACTAAATGGTGGGTGAGTCCAGTTTTTAGTACTAATAATACCTACTTAAGTAAGAGATTAAGGGTTACCGTCTAAGAAAAGTTATGAAAGAACCTTATAGATATTAAGTATTGAGAGATGAGACGGAGCAGTAAGAAAATTACTGGTTGCATTTCGAGAAAATCCTATGAAGCATACAAAAACCAGTAGCCTGTTTTGTGTTGAAAATAATCTACATATTAAATAGGTGGTAGTTACCTACTTAATATTTAATTAATGTTTTGCTAGCCCTGTACTTAGTTGCCACCTTAGAAGAGTAACGTATCATAGACCAGTACCCACCTTATTAGATCTAAGAGGTAATAATTAATTATAAGGTAACTGTGTTCTCATATTATGCTTAACGTAGCCAAGATAAGAAAGTTTTAGCACAGCGATTTTTTTCGTTTTATAGGCAGCTCAAATGGTTAGGTACATCTTCCTTACAGGATACACGTAGTGTAACAACATCTGGTAGTGTCCCGGGGCGTTTCTTTAAAGGATAAATGAAGTTATATTACAATGTACTAGTACTATCGACATAGCGCAGGATTAGCAAGGTGAAATGCCAGTGGGTTGGCCATGTCTGTCCTGGGTACCTGAGTAAATTCATGAATGGAGACCACATCTTGGCAAACCTACTGTAGGATACCCTCCAGCCAGGTGGAGTAACGACTTGCGGAAGATAGCCAGTAGCTGGATGCGACCAGCCAAAGACATGGGTGCAAGGGCGCTTATTAGGAGAGGTCTATGTCTAACAGTGGACTGTGTTCCTGGGTGTCATTAAAGTAGCCAATGTTCGTCAATATATAAGAGCAGCACTGAAGCGGTGTTGGTCCTTTTTTTATCGGGGGTATTAAAGAAAATCTAACTAAGTGCTGGGTATCCCATTGTCTTTGAATAGTACAAGATGAAATCGCTTCCGTTGTCTGTTTGCCATAAACTGCTATAAAACTTAAAGAACGGATTTTTATTCGGTTTTCACCAATAGACAGAGTGATACTCGAGAAGGGTTTAGGAGTATAATTTATACCCGTGCGAAGCCAGGGCAGGTCTTTAGTAATTGACAAGGCACAATGTTATTGTGTAGGTACATTAGGAACTGTCAACAGTTCGCTTTTGAACCATGATTACTCATCTATAACTATCGATATAAGCGGAGCGTCGTCGTTGCTAGTTATAAATTAATTATCTCAAACGAGATGCTGATACTTAATGAATATGGTAATGTTATCTTAAATCAGTGACAGGACATAAGACGATAGGTAATCATAATAAATTAATCTCAATGCTAGGTTGGGATTTATTAGAGAAACTTATTGCAAGCTGACTTGATCTTCATCCGGTAAAATTCTAAGCAGTTAAAAAAATTCTAGTTGGTATCATAATGTTGGGATCTGCGTAAGAAGTTCCGGGGTAAGTACCTATCTACTAACTTGCAACGAAAATATTAAGGACGGGAATGAAATGACAAGCATTGAATTTCATTTTAAAATTGGTGTAATTTAGACATATTTCACATTTTTAAGAAGAATCTGTAATAAAAAGAATCATGCAATAAAGTAAAATTAATGAGGTCAGATGTAAGCACGACTTACAGCTATTAAACGAAAGAACTAGATCAACTATTCTGTTTATGATTTGAGTTTATCAATCTTGAAGGTAGCAGTTACAAGCCCTTGTGTTTTATTAGGACATGAATCGACCATGTTTGCATAAGTGCAATTATCTGCAATTGCATTTGGATTTTGATATGCGTCTATACCATGTCAACTGCCAAGTTAAGAAATTCTTATGTAAATCCGTTCTTGATGTCGCATATGATTATCCATATAATCATAGCGAGGTAAATATTTACATACCTACTCCGTAAATAACTTACCTACCTCTGTAACAGTTTTTTGCTTAAGATACAAATTAGCTTTCGACACGCCTTGTGCTTAAATAAATGAAAAAATAACTAACAAACTGAGAACATTTAGTGTGCTAATTTGAAGGAATAGGTTGAGCTCGGGAGTGTTGCGGTGCGATGGCATCTTCACGGCTTACAATAGTAAACAAATGTGTCGCGCAGGCGCAATTACACCTCGACGAGAAACGACGCTGGACGGCGAAGCGTGACGGTGCGCAGGCGCGATGCCCGGCTCCTGCCGTCACGCCGACGACCGGCGCAGAATCGCGCGCACGTCACGTTTTGCTCCAGACTTATGCTAATGGCTACTGAGCCCGCGTAAATTGGAGTGCACTTGCTGCAAAACAAAACGGATCCGCCTCTTTATCTTATTACTGTAGCAGTTGCAGTGTCCGAGCGTTAAACATCACTTCAGAAATGGGTTTTATTCCCTTGAATGATAGAACATTTTCGTCTTTCGAAAGATTCTCCAACCGCAACAGGGAATATCCACAGTTTGGCGAAGTGAAATTCGAATACAAAAACTAATGCGGGGACGACAGAGAAACCGAATAAAAGGCCACATCACGATTCTGTGTGCACTTTGCACTCATTCTCTACGTGTAGAAGGTAGACATCGGCTACTCTAGCGATGCTTACATTGATTTTCTGTGTTTTGTATAGATTAGTCAAAAGCACCTTGTAATTAAGGTGCTTTCGTTCTGTGATTATTCTTTAAGTTCCTTTTCTTTTGTCTCAGCTAGTACAATCACATTGTTATCGAAGTCTTTTGTTTCAAGAACGGCGGAGCAAACAGTTTACCTACGTACTATTGATTCACTTACTAAGAAATAGCTCGATATTACCTATGTTTGAGCGATCCAATTTCGGAAATGTTGTATGCACTAAATAGTGTAACGAATGCTGTGTTTTTTATAACCACACAAAATCCATCAAGTGGAAGTGAAGTAGCGTGATGATTGAATATTCATCCGTGGATCAACAATAATAGATCCCATCAGTGGCCGGTATGTGGCATCACATTTAATATAATAAGAGTTCAATACATCTCACCGTGAAATGTGTCGATACAAAAACTTAACTAACTATAACTGCTAACGTGTGAATCGTATTAAAAAGCTGTTTAGTCATTCGACTTCATAAATAGGTGGCATTCGATTTGTCGTGATTAAATTTCGTCCATTAGGACACCGTTATATCTATCGGTGAATGTATACGGATAATGTGTCTAATAATCCAACAAATAGAATTTAGAAGGCGATATCACTCGTCAGCTCTGTTATCTGATAATAATTTAATGTTGTGCGCGTTGCAGCATTTGCAGTCTGCGCCGTAATCTGATTGTCGTATGTAATTAAGTAGGTACACTGAGCTACGCTGTCTATACAATTAATATTATATACCACTTATAAAAATGAATGAATCATTAGATACTATGACAGTTGAAACAATGAATAATTTGAAGTGTATCCAACAGTTAGCTATACGAATATTGTAAAGTGTATCACCTAGAGCGAAACTGTTAGAACAAACAAATCTGCCAAGACTACACGGTCCCGTTTAACTAAGTAATTTACTCAATTGTCTTGCAAAATGGAGTCACTCAATAAACAATCGCTCATATTGAATGGACGGAAATGTCCGTCGTGAAATTAGCTCGGAAACAAGAGAAAACCTTTAAAGCAACTCGTTTATTATATTTAAAAGGTTTTAAATTAAAGAAAGGCGCTTAGTAATGTGTTTCAATTGTTTCTTAGGGGTCTGCGACAAGTGTTTTCAATTTAATTATGAAGACATTTGTCATGTGTGAATTGAATAGTATTAAGCTTAGAACAAACTTGCTTGAAACACATAGTTTCAATGTAGGTAGGTACGTGTACGCCCCCATTAAGTATGGGACCAAAACATAGCCGGCTAAAAGTAAGTAATATTCATCTCTGCCTACGGGTGATACACGCGTAACGCTATGTAGGTATGTACATATGTCGTACGCGTAGTACCTATCTATTATTATAGCTGTTAGCGGAGCAGCGGTGGCGCAGCGGTACGGGCCTCGCCTTAGAAATGAAAGGTCGCACGTTCGATTTCCGGCTCTGCCCACACATATTTGTGTGAATTGTTTCATCGCCGCTGCTCTATATCGGTGAAGGAAATCATCGTGAGGAAACCGGCATGACTAAGAACTCATTCGAGGACATGTGACATCCACCAACCCGCACTTAGCCAGCGTGTATGGATTAAGGCCTAAAACTCACTCAACTCGTAAGATAGTTAAGAGAAAACCGTGCCCAGCAGTAGGACACTAAAAAAGGGTTGAAGTGATCGTTATTAGAAGGCTTACCTTAGTACCTATAAATACTGCCTATATCTGGCTGATCTGCTGTCATATAAAAATATTATTCGCAATCCAACTGGTATTTCTACATATTTGGGTGTAACAAACAAAAAATACAAACTTTATTTTATTAGTAAAGATTAAGACACAAACGATTTTTAAATGACTATCATAAGATTTTTTAAAGATTAAGCGATAAAATCTGTAGGTGGGTACTAATATAGGTACGTATTAAAGCTAAAGGATATTTAGTTTGTTTAAACGCACAAATTTGCTACAGAACGGATTCTAATATTTCTAAAATATTTCTTATTTTAGGAATTTTAGGATCCAATTGCAAAAATTGTGAGATATTGAATGATTGCCTATGATAACTTAATGGGATAACATTGTACATAAAGTGAAGCCACGGCGATCGCTAGTGTTATAAAAAAAAATATAAGTTCGTCATTTATGCAGTCAGAGGTAGATAGGTAGGTACATTGCATTTTGCCACGAACTTCCAATGTAAAATTCTGTCGAATTACCGCACACAAGGAATAAAAGTCGACAGTGAATCCTATTTCAAAACGCATTTCACATACAAATACCTAATTTTGGAGTAAAGTACGAACATTATACAGGCGGGTTCGCATTTAAATTATTCCAGCGGATCGTTTATAGGCCATAACCGAATTTGGGAATTAGCTATAAAACAACATTTGATACGGGCGGGCGCGGGCGGTTTGCAATTTGAATGTTTTGCCCGTTTTAAAACTCATTGAGTTGCGTGGCGCGTGCGGCGCGTTATCTCGGGTCGTGGCCGCCGCCCTCGCTACTACTGCCACCTGCGGGACCTGTGATACTTTCAGGATCTCACCTATACGCTGATCTTTCAGGACTAGACTTATGAACAAAAGTGTTGCTATTTTATCTTTCTAAGTATATTTATCTAAATTTTGTATTGACCGCAGCTATTAACAAAAAAAAAAACAAATGCAAACAACAAACAATGCTATGGCCTAACAAATGTTTAATGGAACGCTCTTTCAAAACTTCCGACTTTATTAATCAAGAAAAACTATGATAGCGACTATTGTGAAATTTGAAACTTTGCGATGTCATAGATATCTAATAGGTATTTTAAGAGTTTAGGTTCAATAAAACTAAAATAGCCAAATTGTAGTCCCAACTTTGTTAATAGATACGATCGGTAGTATTGTATCTTCGGAATTTCTCCAAATAAGTTAAAATAATTTAAAAGAATTAGAGGTATATAGGCTCATAATTAACGTTCACAACCGAAGCTGTTAAATAAGTAGATTTTTGTGTGTTGTGGCTGATTTCTTTCTAAACATAACCTGCCGAAACTCTTTGTGTGTTTTTGGGTCGAACATAGTCTGCTAGATTAGCTAATGCATCTAAATATTATTTAAAAATCTTTTTCAGAGTTCTTGGTATCAATTTCAAACTGCCACGAATTATGTATAAATATAATTAACCGTCGTGACTATAGAAGTATTCATTGTAAACGAGTCTAGAATGGTTTAAAGGAAGCTATTCCATGCGGCAATTTAAATTCCATTACAATGAATATAAAAAGCCAATTTGAACTCTATATCCTTGTGGTCCTCAGGCGCCCGCACTGATAATTTCTTTTAAACTATTAAGCTGCCGAGGTACCTATAGTAAAGTTAATATTACGGCAGCGAGTGGCGACTTTGTGCAAAACTTGTAAGTACGTTTAAAATAAAACGATGAAAATAATCCTTAATGCAAATCAAAATCTAAATAGAATCCCTGATGCATCTGTTAAAAATGTAACTGAATTAAGTAAATAAATATGATTCTGTAATATCTTGTCACAATTATTCAGAATTCACTTCAATTAAGACAAATATCCACAGTCCCTCCTCTTTCAATAAATTCTCGAAGCCAGGATTGTGACAAACTTCAACAGTCAGACCAAGTCCTAGGTTACCCTAAATTACTGTGAAAATATTACCCTACAATAGTTGTTTTGGTTACCGAACATAGAATTTTAATTCATGTTGTTCTAACAACAGGTATTAAAATTAACCTAAATTTCCATGTTAAGTAGAAATCAGGCACAGTAATCTTCCCAAAATATAAACAGCTGATAAAAGAACACTTTTCACAATGGCTAAAACGGTCTACCTAATCTGAAGATGCTATTCCCTTAGTGCCGTTTTTAACTACTTACTTGAATTAGTTTCTGGAAATCGAGTAATGTAACCATAAGTAGTGTTGTCTTTAATTTCCTAAACGTAGCTTGTCACGTCAAACAGTCGTCGTTAAGTACACGCCAATGTTCTGAAGCCGTGTGAATACCGAACCCTGGCATTAAGCGTGGCGAACAATCTTGCAAATAAAACAATAATGATAGTGGCTACAATGATGTTTCCTCTAATTTTGTCTAACTGCAATAATGTTGTGGTCGATCTGTGCCTTGGGAAATCGCATCGCTAATTCTTAGTGCGCTTATTAAATAAAATAGTTTTAATGCAATTCTTTAGATCTTGAATACATGACGGAAGTAAGATTTTATCTTGACGTTATACTCGGATAACCAAAAGTAACTGTTGTGAATTTATTTAAAAATTGAAATTGTTTAGCAATAACCCTTGCGGGCATGTCAGTTGAAGTAGTTTGGTAAGTGTTCGATCAGCTGCGTCCGTCTGGCGTCCATCAGTTCAGTTCTGCTCATTGCACTTATTGCATAATTGTCTTCCTGCACTGGCTTGACTACAACTATTTAGAATTTTGCAAGGTACTACATATCAACTTAGCTATACATTTCTAGTATAAGCCGACCTCTCGTTATACGAAAATCCGATACAATGCGAGATGAGCTTATACTGGAAATATAGCTTAATGCGTAGCCGTTTCTACTTTTTCACTACTTTTAAAATACATTCTATAATATGATCGCGCAACTCTAGATTTTATGCAAATCCAGGCTCATTTGCAAACTTTTGAGGTATTAACAGAAAAACAGGTATTTTCAATTAATTACCCGTCCAGTATTTGTTAGGTAATTTATATATTTATTTAATCAATATGGACTACCAACAGCTTCTATGTAAAACAATTCATTGGTATTGGTACACACTATTCTTAGACTTACATAGTCGCCAGTAATAGGTGATCCAGCATTCACAACAATTGTATGTAGAATATAAACAAGGTTATCAAATAAAAAATAAATGATTTCGTCTGTTTAAAGTAGTATACCAATTATCATTGGTAATGGTTACTGTAGACTTATAAATTTTGTATACCTTCATGTCAATATGTATAAACGATTAAAAGATAGAATTTTTAATCTGATTTTGAGGAACAGGAGGTTGAAAGAAGTTCTGTCCCCAATGGTTTCTTATTTACATTACCACAGAAGACCCCTAAAATAAATCAACACGAATATAAATTAATTTCGAGAACACGCGATGAGAACCGTTTGGTTTTAAAAATTGCTTTCTTGTTCATTTCCTTTAAGAAAATTTTGTGGTTTTTATGTCAGTTACAATTATTTGATCTGTTATCATTGTTGTTTAGATTGCTATCACAAAAATTGGAAGTTAATCAAATTGTTTAAAAAATATACTTTCTTACTATCCAGCACTTAACATAATAATCCACATAATAATATTATAAATACATTTTATCATATTATGATCTTTTATGTTATGATATTATGTACCTATGAATACAGTTATAGTAGATACGACTGAGTTTTTATAATCACCATTAATGTTGTGGTGCCGAAAGTTGTCGCGGTAAAGAGGAATTGCCAGATTTTTTTTTAAATTGTAAGGAGCCAGTTATCCTTTCCAATAAAACATAATAGATAGGGGATGTTAGGAAGGTATCTTACACCGTCGATATATTTTCAAGATAAAGATGACATAACAGGGGCCAATATTTTCGCGCCCCGCTGAGATAAGTGAAGTCATCGCGCAGGAAGTGGGCACATCCGGCGCCATGCTTCGCTTCCTCTCGCCGACTGGCACTGCTTCCGTTTCCGCATGATCATGGTACACTCATGACGTAGATTCTCCCTAAGGCACATTTATTTTTCTACTTTGAGCTTTGAACTTGCAATTTATTTGCTTGTCAATTTCAGGAAAAGGCCGCGTGACTCTTATGGGAGTAAGCTCGATTGATTTCAAGCAAACAGGGTCCCGTTGTCGATTTCATATTATGCAGTAAGCATGATTAGGATGTATAAATTTTTCAATATAAATTATCTTTCCTTTCTATTATTAAATTAAAACATAAGTATAATTTTTGTTAGATACAGTAAACTCTTCTTTGTTGAAAATTGAGACAAATGAGAAGTCGCTGTCTTTACAACAATACCGTTAAGAAAATTATAAAGTGGTGACTATGTAAAAGGGCCCAATATTAATAACTATTATAGACCGACCGTTTAACACGCGTATCGCCTATCCCCAAGATTCTGACTCCTCAAGCTGCACAGACATTGATGATGATTCAAGCGATCTGGATATTAGTGACGAATAGTCTAAACATTACTTTTATCTGTGGTTAAATAGTTCTTTATGAGATTTAATTAATGTGTTATGACTTTGTACCTCAGATGGCGATACGAGAGTTAAACGGTCGGCCTATATATTTTAAATGTTAGGTACCTACTAAGACACGAGTTACAGTTAAGCTCACGGATGAATGAAAACTTTTTTAAAATCATTTTATAAGTAGATGACTACAAATATGTCTGACTTAGTAAGTCAGGAATTAATGTTGATATTATCAGAAAATTGTGTTATATTAAACGTGATAGTGAAGCGACAGGCGCGAAGATTATATAATTTGATGTGTTGCAGATAAACTGGTGGACAAGACAGGCCGCGGCTCATCTCACCCTGGGGTTCCGTCGAACATGTGGACAATCTTTCACGCTCATGTGTGCGCACCCTTTTATTGGCCGAGGGGCGAGTTAGTGGAAACTTATGGCTATTCCTATAGCCAACGTTAAAGTTTTAGTAGTTACCTACCACGATATACAGAACGATTGATTATTTTTAAATAAAGGAAGTGGGTAATGTAATTCGCACCCAGAAGAAGTTCGATGTCAATAGATTCCCAGAAAGTATGTAATGTTATTATTATCTATTATTATGTTTGGATAAATTATTAGTAATAATAATTTTCGCTTTTCTAGATAAAAATTTTGAATGTTCGAAACTTTACTAAGCTTTAATCAAGGTCGTGATTAATACATAACAATAGGTACATAGCTCTTAATTTAGCATGCATTGACTCAATTAGTACGGCTCTAAATAACGACTTATTCCAGAAGGTCTTTTGGGCATTCAAGAATTTTAGCCGATGCATTAAGTCTTATCTACGTTATGCTTATTGTTTCGTTGATTAGAGTCCAGGGCAAGGGAGCGCGAGCTCGAAGCGTGAAATTGTCTGCTCACTTCTGTAAATATAATTTTGGCGACAAAAGGTCTATAAATGATATACTCAGGGTCGTAGTGCAAGTGTGCGTTTCGCTTCTAGTTTTACAATTTTTAAAATTATCCCCTTTGTGTGCTTAGGGAGACTTACTAATATAAACACATTTATGTTTTATTTCATTACCGTTTTGATGTTAATTTTCACAGATTTTAATGAGATATCTTAATAATATTAAGAGGTAATAACACTAACCTAATTTATGGACGTTCCCTAGATAATCTATAAAAGTATATGAAATAAACCAGCTCTAACAACGGCGTAGTTAACCTAACGGAAACAGATTCCTAATTATTGAACCGTAAGTATGCCGCAATAAAACAATATCTATTAGAATATAAAATATTACAACGCAGCACAAACGGAACAACACAAGTACTAAATCACTGGATCTTCAGTTTGATTAATTACAGCTTAGATTGAATCTCACATTTAATATACGCATTCATATTATGAGTAGCTTTATTGAATTAAAGCATTAAGTCGTGACTAATGGAAACAGGAGGAAATAAAATTAAAATGTAAATAGTAGAAATGCTAATAATAAATTTCTCCATTTTAATAACTGTAACTGTACAAGAGGGGAGATTCTGGCCTGTTAAGTCAATATAACACTTCCATTACTCCAAATTAAATTCCTTGGGGAGAGAGATGAAGTTTTTATTCTGCTCAAACAAAGGCTAGAAAGACAACCGGCCATATTGCAAGTTTATTTTACAAAGCCTAAACTAGAGTTTAAACGTATACGTATACCTACGTCAAATTTTAAATAAGTAATGCAATAAAGTAAATCTAGTTAAGATTTGATTTTGATCATGAAAAAAAAAAATTAAAAGCTGTTTGCTATAGAAAACTGCACAAGAATAATTCAAAGCAATACATGAAAAATTGAGTAGATGCAAATATTATTCAATGTATTGTCAAATATCCATAAACAAAAGCGCACTTGCGTTAAAATTTCAATAAGCCGTTCATAAAAACAGACAAGTGTGCAGTGCGGGTGTGATGTGTATTAATATTTTAGGGAATTAATCATTATAATCCTTCTAGCAAACAAGTCGCCCCCGGGAGTGCGAACATTATAATGAAGTTGTCATTTTTTAGGCTACACGAGGGAGGCTGGAGGAAATCCAAATTGAATCATGCGGCGAGGGAATTGTGCTATTATGTTATTAAGCAGCCGAGGGCAGGACCCTGTTCCACCTATTTTTTACGAAGAGGGCGTCGCGGAGACAGTTAACAGTTTTCACAATAGAATTATGATATAATTTAACGCAACACTGGTGCCACTGGTGTATGTTGAAATTGCAAAAGATGCATCCCTAGTAAGTACCTATTTTGAATATTTTTGTGAAATCTGTTTCAAAATATTTGGTAACTTAAAGTTGTCTTAGATTCACGCGAATATCCCACATTGAAATAAAATTGTCCACCCGTGAACATGAAGTCTGAAAAGACTTTGAAACGTCGAGATCTAAAATCTAAAATAAACAGCAATAAAATCCGTTAAAAAGTAGTTTTATTTCAACTTAAAGTTGTTAAAATCTTGATTTCGATAATTATTATGACTTTGAATAGCCAGCCTCTGTACTAAATGCGAGGATCATATAATTATTATCCAAAATATCTTTAGGATTCTAGGTTGGTACTAATTTCAATTTCAAATATTACAAAACATACTAAATATACTAAAAACACTTTGATACACTCATCTACTTATATGACACTCTAGAGCTAAGAGTAAAATGAAAGCTTTTATCCATATGTCAGAGAGAGTACTTACAGCGGCTTATTGTCACCCCCGCTGGAGAATTTGATAAAGCGTGTGCGAATATTAACAAACGGAATATCTCGTTAAATTGATATACTCATTACTATCAAGCGAATTTCAACCCTACAGCAGTCTTTCTATATGTAAAAAGATTAATAATCGTCTACATGGATCAACGAACTTATGCTGTTTTGATGAAATGGGCGTGAAATTGTCTCCTTTGGAAAATGTATAATTCAAAGGGGAAGATTAAAATATTATCCATGTTAAGTAAATACTCAAATGAATATTTTCCGTGTTAGACAACAATAGCAACGGAGGGGAAGGTGGCGTAATTTGATAGATACCTATCTACAAAACGGTCTCTTCGTTAAGGGACCTCCCTGTTATTATAAATTACAAAAGCGTGATTTGGGAATTCTATGAAATTAAACGGTTTTACAGAAGTGGGTGGAGTTATTTAATTCACTGTTGTTTATTTATTATAGTTATAGTCCACGTACTGATAGGCATGTTCTTGATATAGGTAAATAGCTAGCTAACATGAACTTATCTCAAACGACCAGATTTCATAACTAAAACTAAAGTTTCTATAAACACTACATCCACCACTTCAACCCTTTTTTTTAGTATCCCACAGCTGGGCACGGGTCTTCTCTGAAATACCTATCTTACGAGTTGAGAGTTTAGGCCTTAATCCACACACGCTAGTCAACTGCAGGTTGGTGGATGTCACATGTCCTCGAATGTTAACTTTAGTTGAAAACATGCCGGTTTCCTCACTATTTTTTTGCTTTACCGATATTGAGTAGCGGATATGAAACAACTCACTCAAAGACGTGTGGGCACGACTGGAAATCGAACCCACTACCCTATATTTCTAAGGCGAGGCCCGTACTGCGACACATATTTCTAAGACTAGAAGTATATTTTTAACTAGCTTTTGGACAGCGCAGCGGCTTCGCCCGCGTGTATATGTCGGTTATAGCGCCAAAACATTACCTTCTTTTTGCGCAGTCGGATAAAAACTATCCTATGTCCTTTCTCGCGTCTCAAACTACCTCCATACCCAATTTCATCCAAATCGGTTCAGTAGTTTAGGCGTGAAAGCAACATAGACAGACAGACAGAGTTACTTTCGCATTTATAATATTATATAGTAAGGATAAGGATAACTATCCGTAGCAGAGTTGATCAACTAGAGTAGTAAAGTAATTGATGTAGCGTAAGGAATTGAGTGCATTTGGTGACAATGTGTCATGTAAATTATACACTTGCTCAGTACCGAGGCCGTCCTGTGGGACTCGCAGTCGCTCGGGAGCACCTATTGTTATAATAAAATGCTATATCACTGAATGAGTGTACACCCACAGGTTATTATACTTATTTGTTCTTTATCATAACGTGTAGATGTAACTGTATTCAATTGTTTTTGTGAAATTAAAATAAAGTAGATATAATTTGAATTAAGCGGAACGTATAGCGGTTCATTCTTTTTTATCCCTAGGGTTCGGAGTCTTTTCAGACTCTGATCTAAACGTTTGACATTCTAATTTGATTGTCAAATTTGTCTTTTAGTTTTAATTTTGGTAATAACGTCCGTAGGTACGTTTATCTATAGGTACGTCTTGTAGGTGCCTTAATTTTTTGCTAGTACCTTTTGTTAATCACATAATTTGTTTCGTTATATTGTAAATAATAAAAACTGTGCTGTCAAATGACTAAATGATAACTGGTGCAATATTTCCTGCGGGTGTACAAACATTGCGAGGGTGTAACATGTTTATATGTTTATTTTAATACGCGTGTCGTGCGTATAATACGGAATTTATTACGGCCCGACCCCCAACCGGATTAATGCGATACGGAAGATTTGAATTCAGAGCATTAACTTAGATTGGAAGGTTCAGAGGATCGGAGGGCGGCTAGGCCCACCTTCCAGCTCGGGCCAATACAGAAGCCATTGATTTATGTCTCATAATCAGCTTATCAACTCTTTTTGATAACCAGATTTCGTATAGGTACATTATTTATTATAACACGAGGTTTTTAGTAATCGAATAATTATTATTAAACACGGGTTGTACTGGTCGTGGTCACAAGCAGAATTTGAGTCCCGTGTCGAAATGTAAAGCCAAATTAAAAGTGAGCGCGTCAATTGCCCGATAATTATAAAAATTAAAAAGTTTAAAAGTTTATAATCGAATTATTATAATGATTTTTACTTTTTTAATAATGACGATGACGTTTGAGAAGGATATTACTTGAAGGTATACCTATTTCTATTATAAGTCATAGAATTCAGGCTCATGGTTGTTTGTTATTATGTATTTTTGGTTTTCTTCACTTCAGATCTTATTGTTTAAGGATCGGTGGGTACGGATGTTCAATGATTTATTGCTTCTAATAACAAGAAAAACTCGCTATAATCTATTTTCATTTGTATACAAATCGGTTGAACAGAAAACTATAAAACACCCCACACAAAGAATCTTTATGTAAACATAACAAACATAAAAAAACGTTATATCTGTTGTTTTAACTCATTTCGAAAGTCATTCATTACGATCAGTTGTATTGCTTCGTTGTATTGTTACTATTATAAGGTTTAATTACCAGCTGTCGATAATATTTACATCCCCTAAATGTCAATATGTTCATAGGCATAAGTATTTTTAATCAAAATAAAGCCTTTTCAATACAAAAAATCCACCAATTAAAAGACAGAGTTGGTGACAGCGGAACAAACAAATTTAATTAACCTTCTTTTATTTCCTCGCTTGATCCGAGGGAGACAAATAGTCTAAGTAAAATTTATGTATCGGAATCAAATTCAATTTCGTCTTTGCATTTTTTACACGATTTTTTAGGATCGTTTTACATTGCCGTGCGAAACGAAATACTAGGGTGGATGTGACTTAGGTACCTTTTTGGTTTAAATTGAATTTGAATTGAACTTGCGTCATAATATGGCCATCTATACATATAGCTAAAATGATTTTCATATGCAATTTTGTGTTTTGTTGAAACGTTATAGAATTGAAAATTTCTACCACTAACTACTTAATTTTAAACCTTATTGAATTTGTTAAGTTATGGTTGAAATGGTAAATACGTATACCAGTACCTATTATCTACGTCAAAGGATTTTTCTCTTAGCATAAATATAAAAAGGATAAGTAATAATAATCTGAAATTATGTTTAACAATGTTGTAAGTTGTTGTTATTGTTGTAGCTATTCTAATTCCATGTTAGTGTTTTTACGATCTTGTGAAATTTGTTTTCTTACAGGATTTTTCTAATCTTTTTTAGCATCGTTTATATTGATTATGGCGCTCCTCCTGCCTAATTTATATTCAGCTAGTGTTTTTTCATCACGCTTCGTGCTTAATATCGCAATTTGTACTGTAGTTGGCGTAAGCCGAGGGGACCTGTCACCTTTACTTTCGGACGAATCGTCTTTCTCCGTTCAATGCCTATTTTATTGCACGATTACACATAAACAACTACACTTTACGATCGTTTTCGCATTAAGAAATCGGTCATGGAGGGCAATAAACTAATTATTAAATGAAGATCGAAGACCGCGGCCATCCTTAAATGACAGTGATTATGAATCGGCGTTCCAGTCTAATTTATTATCTCTGTGACATCCGATGACAGAATTATGTCTCCGTCATAAATGTTCTCCGTATTGGATGCCATCCATGATAATGAAGAGTTTTTTCTCATTGACGTCGCCCGCTTTCGTCTCCAGTCGGCATACAACAGAAAAGCCGCGCATTTCTTAACGTTACTGTGTCGCGAGCTTAAAATGCACAATAATTAACTTTTACTGACGAAATATTTTAATCTTTAATAATTTTCAATGTTTTGTCTAAAAAGTAAAACCTCATCTTCAAATGTTCTAGAGTTCCGTATACTACGCAACTGCAATCACTTCCTACACATACCTGAGTAATGTGCAGTTTTAAGTGTATCCAAGTTAAAAATAAATGTAAGTACGGTGGGTACCTATAAATTTTTATCATTATTTTGCGGAAAATAACAATTTTTAAGGAGTTACGTGAAAAAAAAAACAAATGCTCCATTACAAACATCAGAAAAAATATTTTTTATAGGATTTCTTCAAGTTGCACTGCATATATAGTTTTAATTTAAAGGATTCATTGTTCTGTGGACATCCAAAAACTGTGGCGCCGTGGGTCAATTAGTTCCAAGTAATAAACAAAGCAAATACGTTTGTTATGAAAAGAATGCGGCTCCGGGCAAATTTCTTTTGCCACATCAATCAAAATCATACTGATAATGAAATCATCATTTGGGTGGCCATAGAGAAGTTAGTTCTCAGAATTTTGTCTCGAAGCCTGTTCAACCCCACTCCTCACCTCCAGCTCGACCCCACCAATGTCATTATCACATTCTTGATTTATTAATTAGTCTCCAAACAATCTGTACCTATATTAAAAAAAAGCAGGTTCACTGTTTTAGTGATTTCTGTTATTTCGTCAGGAGATATTAAGGGGTTTAAATTTATTATTCTTATAGGTAGGTATTAACCATGAGTGGGCAGAGACAAGGGATAACGTTAAGTCGGATATCTTTATACCTATTATTTGTCAATTTCGTATCTTGATCGTAGCAGGAACATCCTCAACTTCTTTGTTAGTATCGCGTTTTGTAACAAGTGTGTTGTTAACCAAAGAGCGCATACCTAAATGCTTGCTCTGATTGTTAACGATGATTAAGTAGGTAAGTAAGTCCACCTACCTACATAAAAATTAAAAATACACAAAAACTAAAAGGTAGGTACAGAAGAAATCTTAATAGATTCTAATACCTTTATCAGTAAGAAAGTGATTAATAAGTAATGAAATTGAATTATTAGTTTCCAGTAATTATTTTGCACTTTATTCGTAGGCAGGTAAGTACATTTTAAATTAGAGTTTATGTGCCGCAAACAACCATTAAAAAATTATTAAATGTACAAATGCTGTTTATGAATATCGATTTGAAATGAAGATATTTTTGTTCTGTATTTTGCTGCATACGCTAGTACTGTCTTCAAATAGTTAAGTTTGATAATATTTAGTGTTTTTTATGAGAGTTATTTTATCTTTTGTGTTTATTAATCTGTTTTTCGTATATTTTTAGGTAAAGATTCCCTTGGCAGGAAACATTACGGCTTGAGTCACTTTACGAAATGTATCGATTATATCAAGACTTTTACATGCATGACTTCATGTAAAAGTATTGGCTATCAAGTTTTTAGAATGGATTTTCGATGTCAATGTACTTGTCACGAATTGAAGACTACAACAATATTGCCCTTCTTCAAATGGAGAACTAATGGTACTACAAGGTCGTGGGTCAAAACACGCAGTCCGTCACTGTGGCACATTGCAGGCACTCTTTCACCACTCCCTGTGACAGAGACCGAGCCGAGTACTACGATACCCTGGTGTCGAATGCCAACAGGGCCAGGTGGCGAGGAAGGTAGCGGGGGTGCCGGAGGTAGTGAAGGTAACAGCACTGATACCAGTGTCACTGGAGGAGGCGGCAACGGTACAGTTGCGTCAGATGCTAATGCTCCAACTGCTGGTGTAGTTGACACCACACCTGGTGTTGTTGCCACTACTTAAAATTAAACAAATTAAATTGCCAACAAATTAAAATTTCATACGTTACATACATTTTTGTTATTACGTCTCAATAGAACCCAAAACTCTGGCTCTTAGGTGTTTCTAGGAGAATGGGAAGTACCCACCTTACCTATGGGTATTTTGCTTGACTACCTTGCGAGTGTAGCTCATCGTGAATGACACTCTTAAAATTACTACGTAAGGAGAACTGTGCGCCGGTGTATATACACTATTCCTTAACCGCACTCACTTGTACCTAAACTCAATCAATTGAATGACTAGCTTCCGCCCGTAGATTCATTCGCGCGGGATTAGGTAGCCTATGTGCTAGATTATAGTCAACCTATCTCTGTGCCAAATTTCATCCAAATCTGTGTTCATTGACGGGCCGGTGCCGCGGTGGCGTGGTCGGTAAGGTACTTGCTTTTCACGCCGCAGGTTGTGGGTTCAATGGCCACCCAAGTCAAACATTCGTGTGATGAACATGTCTGTTTGTCTTGAGTCTGGGTGTAATTATCTATAATTAAGAATGTATTCACAATAGCAAAGATTTACAAGTAGTATATTACCAGTTACTATAGTACAAGCTCTACTTAATTTGGGATCAGATGGCCGTGTGTCTTAATTTCCCAATACATTATTATCATTATTCTCACATCCACACATCTAGACAACTATACAAACTTTTTCCATTAGAAAAAAAGTAAAATAGCCAATAATATAAAGTAATAAGGAAAGTATTATAGGCGTATATAGAGAAATATGAATGGAAATTAAATACCATCAGTATCTACCTACTCATCGTTACGAGCCTACCTGTAGGTAAGTACTAAATTATTCCAATAGGTGATAAGGTTTGTTAATTAATTTGTAGATAAAACAGTAGCCGTAATTATAAATATTTTAATAAATGTAAACTTTTATTGTTCATAAAAACAAGATCATAAAACATGTACAAAATTTTCCTTCTATTTAGTGACGTGGCTATGAAGCGTTTAGTGTTTTGTTTGTTTTTGTTTCAGTATACACTTATAATAACATACGGAATAACCACTGGTAAGTCTTACACGTACATAAATATTCATAACTTGAGAATATTCTTCAATTAACACTTAAGAGCGGTTCCGCACTACGTACGATCCGAATCCGATCCGAACCCGTGAAAATATGGTCCGGAGTAGTCGTAGAACTATTTCTATGATAATTTACGCAATAGATCCTATTTCCTTCCGTTATTCTAGAACATTCCATTCCATTTATTATTCCATTTCGGAGATAATTATTGACGGACCGAAGTAGCCATAGTATTATCTCGCTCGCGCACTGCGTCCGAATTGAATACGAGCTGCGTACGAGCAGAAAAGCTGCGGCGCGGGCAGGGTATGCGGCTTGGTGACGCAGCAGGCATCGGTACGTACAGTTGCCAGAAGTTGTCGTCTATTGGAAGGACCCATGCATGATCAACGACGAGAACACTCTGCTGTGGATCCGCGTAAAATGCCAAAAGGTGTCCCCTGTATTGCTTGGATTTGTATCAGAGGACTAGTGTATGAACAATATCAGAGTCCGGTCAGAGTTTCATAGATCCATATTTTTACGGGTTCGGATCGGATTCGAATCGGACGTTGTGCGAAACCGCTCCATAGGCCAACAAATCTAAGAGGTACCGTTTGTCGTTTCACAGTTTTCTATTAAATTAGCTTAATAGAGGCGTAATTCACACTATTTTTATTATCTTTTTTTTATTTTCACATAACATAAACAATTCTCATACAAAAAATAAAATTCTAAATTTGCCACGTTCAGAACTGTCAAACGACTGTTCTTAGATTTGATGGACTGTAAAGATGCATATGTCTTAGTTTAATTGTTTAAAACTCATCCTAAAAATTCGTGCGCTTATACTATACCATATAGACAGAATTTTTCATCGCATCTAAAAAAATATGAGGAAAAACGAAATATCAATAATAACGAAATGGGATTGACATTTACCATCGAAATGTCATGTGACTGTGGCGTCACATAACACCACTCAAGGGACATGACATCACAGCTATCCTGAATCGGATAAGCAGTTACCATATACATTATATTGGCATTATTATTATAATATTAGCATTTAATTTCACTGACAATTAGCATATACACAACTTTCAAACAAGAACAGTTAGGGAGAGCACCGCCCAGCCGGAAGATCTTCCCTTTTCACTGGAGGTTTACTACCACCCGATCCTCCAGTCACCTCCACACTGGCGACTTTCGACAAAGAACAGCAGCGTAACCTTCGCAGCAGCATCGTCGGCATCTATCAACTCTTCATCCTTCCTTTTCACTCCACTACGGCATCGAGTCAATCGAGCCAGCCATCACCGGTGATCCGGTGATGGCTGGCTCGACGGGCTGTACGGGCAATCTGGTCACCACACCCGCACTTCGGCATAAGCACACTGCATATTGCCCGGACAACTAGCAGCGCGCTTCGCTCCTGGCCAACACACGTAGCACCCAGCCAACGACGTGCCGCAAATTTCTCACCTTTTAAATCTTATTTAAACCTTTACGAATAAAAAAAAACAGTACAAACTCATCCAAATCGGATCTGCTGTTCTCGAGTTCTAGCGAGACAAACACACTTTAATAAATTTTTATACATAGGGAAGAAGAAGATGTCTAACATTAGGCTGCCACGGTGAAACGCGTTTAGTTTGCACTCAAAGCGAAGCAATGGCGACTGCTAATACACATATCACAAATGTCTAAGAATCGTAATGAGCAAATTTTATTTCTATAATTTTGTATAATAACCTTTTTCTGTACCTTTTTCTATTTATTACCCACTTATTATTGTTGATGTCATTTATGGTGTGTGTATTGTAAAGCACTGTTTTCATTCCGTAAAAACTTTCGTTAACAGTCCTTCATGTAAAAAAGGTTTTAATCTAAATACGTGAATAAGAAGGCGATTGCTTAGTGTAATATATAAGGGCTAGTAAATAGAAACCTCGGAACACTTATTCCACATAGATTTAATGTCCACCTTAAACAAGAAGGAAGGAACAATGTTGCCAATAACAAAAAGGTGTGGTATTAAAACTTGTTGCCAACTACAAAATATACCTAATAAAATACAGATACAAATACAGATATATTATGTTGGTAATACTAACAGCAAGTTCAAGTATATATTATAATTATTTATTAGATAAAAAATATTTTTGTTTTAGTGAAACCACGTATTGAAATAAAAGAAAATACTATTAAACCACCTATTTGGAACGAAACCTCAATAAAAGGTAATTAAAAGGTATTAGATTTAGAATATTTGTCTGTATGGTCTACATTACTTAAATTTTAAACATATTGACTAATTAATTATGTTTTATTATTATTTTTTTTTAACTTTCAATATTTCTTACAGATGTTAACAACACGTTACGATATGGATTCCAGCAAACCGCTGCATGTACTGATTTCGTAAAAGCATATACTTGTATAGCAAAATGTTTAGAGAAAGGTTTTGATATTGCTCGTTCCGATAAAAGTTGTTCTTGTACTTGTTTTAAAAACGCAGAAAAGGCAAAATATTTCACAATAGGATATTCTAAATACAAGTTGCCAACTACATCGCGTCCATTATGGGCTATGCCTAAAATGAACATAACAAAACTCTACGCATTGATTGGAGGAGAGTATGTTGAAGTAAGAAATAAAACTACAAATAGTACAGAGGCCAGTAGCGAACCAGAGCAAGAAGAGGATCATAACGAATCAGCTGAATCTGGAGTAGTAGATCTTAATAACAACAGCCAGCCAGCTGATGGTGACCCTACTGCAACAACTGATGCAAATGAAGAATCCGGGGAGATCCAAGAAGGGGCAGCCGGCGAAACTACTACCGTTGAACCCGTTACAAATTAGGGATATTAACTTATTAACTATAAAGCCTAAAGTAGTTCAATAAGATTACATGTATCTGTATCAGAATAATAATTAAAGGATTAGAAGCTGGGTCGGTTCATAATTTACACTCAATTGCATTATAAAAGGTATTGTACTCTCCATCAACCCGGACTGTAGCCAAGTGCGGGTTGGTGGATGTCACATGTGTACAAATAATTAGTTCATGCTTGACATACCGGTCTCCTCACCGATATTCAGCAGCGGCGTTAAAATAATTTACACAAAGATGTTGTGGGCAAGACCGGGAACCGAACCTGCAATCTTATTTATATTTCTAAAACAAGACCCGTACCGTTGCGCCAACGCTAGGTATTATTCTTAAAAATATATATAAAAAAATACTATGACGTGTCTTGAGATTAAATTAATTGTAGCAATACTATAGTATTGCTGTGAATACTCCAACTAAGGTTTCCAGAAAGTCTTTCAATTATTTTAATCTCTATTTATCAAAAAAATTGTATTACGTAAGAGGGCGTCCATTAATTACGTGAGGCTTTTTTTCGACCCCCCTCCCCCCTTGGTGAGATATCGTAAGATTTTTCTCAACTCCCTCCCCTAATCTCACGCGAGATTCTTCTAAATTTCTATTTGGACTGTAAATGTGTTGGATTATTAAGAAAAAATAACTTGTTCCATTACTTTTATTGAACACAAACAAAGACTAATATTTGTGAATATTAACGTTATTTAAAATCACAATCATAAAATTAAATAATCAATAACAAACCAAAATTAAGAAACGGTTTGTTGTAATGCAGTCCATGGAGACTAGTGCACGCCCTCAAGAGTACTAGAAAAATAATTACGTGATATTTGCCAAGACCCCCCTTCCCCCCTAAGTGTGATTTGGAAAGATTTAGCTTGACCCCTTCCCCCCTAGGTGAGATTTGGAAAGATTTAGCTTGACCCTCTCCCCCCAGAACACCTCACGTAGTTATAGGACACCCCCTAAGACATACATCATAACAATTTACAAAATCGTTTAGTGTAGGTACAAAAACAACAGTAAATTGGTGCTCTATTCCTAGCTAGGTTAATTGATAACCTGTGTTATGGAGTACCTACAGTTTTATTCAAACTTAAATTTGAAGTTAAAATTCATTAAGTACAATTAGGTAAGTGCAAGTAGTATAACAATACTTTTTTCGTATTGAGGACCTTCTTTGTGTGAATTGTTTCATCTCTGCTGCTCAATATCGGTGAAGAAAAACATCGTGAGGAAACCGGCATATCTAAGAACTAATCATTCGAAGACATGTGACATCCTCCAACCCGCATTAGGCCAGCGTGTGTGGGTTAAGGCCTAAACTCTCCCAAATCATACGATAGTTGACAGAAGACCTGTGCCCAGCAGTGGAACACTTAAAAAAGGGTTAAAGTGAATGTGTGGATCTCGTAGTAGAAGTACAGGTCAAGAAACGTCGCCACATGACACTGTCGTTTCGTTTTGTCTGATGAAGACATTAATGGAAACTGCCTGGTAAAGCCCTCGGCCAGCGTGTGTGGATTATAGCCAAAAATCTCTCAACTCGTAAGATAGTTGAGAGAAGACCCGTGCCCAGCAGTGGGGCTGTAAAAAATGGGTTATAGTGAAAACCTAGTGAAGACTAGTGAACTGTGGTCGTTGCTCTACTTTAGTAGGAATTAGTATTATTTAGTATAGAGCAGCGGTGACACAGCTTTACGGGGCTCGCCTCACTAATCGGTCGTGGGTTCCGTTCCCGGTTGTGCCCACACATCTTTGTGTGAATTGTTGCATCGCCGCTGCTCAATATCGGTGAAGGAAAACATCGTGAGGAAACTGGCATGTCTAAGAACTAATCATTCGAGGACATGTGACATCCACCAGCCCGCACTTGTTCAGAGTGTGTGCATTGAGCTTGAACTCTCTCAACTCATAAGAGAGAAGACCTTTGCCCAACTGTGGGCCACTAAAAAGGGTTGAAGTGAGAGTAGGTATAAGTCAGGATTCCATATTTCTGGCAAATTTTTCTCAAACTATCAACGAAACTTGTTTTTCACTATGTATCAGCTAAATGTATGGCCTCAAGATGAATATTTCATGGAAAAGCGGAAGTTATTTCCCTAATGTGGTCGTTATCAAAATATATTGATAATTATCGGTTACATCACCTAAATATTCAGTGCCCGGCAAAATTTATAGATAACATCTAATGAATTAACTACTTGCCTTTAACTGCGTTATTACCAGAAAGCCTTATTATAAATGAACAGTATTATTAAATTATCTTATCTTAATAAAGTGGTCATGATATTATATTATTAGATATTCACCTCTAGAGGTTTTAAGTACCAAATGACGTACAACTATCTACGAAATCTTAAGATGGATATGGCATTCACATCCGGAATTGGGGATCAATAAAAATTGTTTTGTTAAATTTTTATATAACAGGTCAACCATTTTTACATAACAACCAATCACTTTTAATATCTATATAAATAAATTATCTCGTAATTATGTTTCTTCGAATAAAAATAACTGCTTTGTGTCCAAATAAAAATTAGAATACCAAATCAATCACGGGATTGAAAAGGGCATATCCATATTAACATTTGACGACATTACGGGCGCAGGACGGACGTCTTTACGTGCTCTCCGAGGCATGGAGTGAGTCAACTTGCTGACTCCGGACTAGTGCTGAGATATTGGAAAAGTTTCTTTTAGTTAGTACCAAGTCTAAATTATAGTCTAACCCCCGTATTCATAAACGTGTTAAAAGCTCATTATCGCTGAAATAGGTTTATAGGTTTGTCTTTGTTTGTCATCTTGACATTTATACTAGTAAGAAAGAGACAAAGTCCATTTTAACTAAAGAGTTTCGTAACATTTTTATGAGTAAGGCCATAAATCTTAAAGCCCAAGAGAAGAACTAAGAACTAATAACTGGATGATAGTCATATTGCCGCATGAACACTCTAATGTAAACTTTCTTTTTACCAAACATTATTCTGCGATACACAGGGGTAAGTATAAAACTTTTTATCAAATACCCATGAGGCAATAATCGAGAGTGACGGCTATGACGTATTACTGAGATCTTTTTACCAATACATTGTGAACATATTTTTGCTTTTATATCGATATATCAATTTCTTTTATACAGTTTGACGTCTTTTTAGGAAAAATAACAACATCCTTAGTTACAGACACTTTTGTGACATGGGTACGAGTCTTTGAAATAGAGCAAATAGTGTTTAGTTTGGTTATCGGGGACATAATTTTAATAATAATATTAGTGTTACATTACATTTAGAGCAAAATTGTCTAACGGGCCTCTATGTGTTCTTCGGCTCCACGCACGCCTTCCAAAAGTCCGGAGCTCCATAGCTCCGAGATATACCAAAGACAAACAAATAATACCTACGAGTATTAATAATATTTTCACACAGTGCCATCTAATCCCAAATTAAGCAATTATATTTTCTTGTGTTATGTGTTCTCGGAACGGGTATACTACATAAATATTTTTTTTTTGTAAATACATACTTAAAATAATATATAAATTATACCCAGACACAAAACAAACAATCATGCTCATCACACAAATATTTGACCTGGGTAGGAATCGAAACCATGACCTTCGGCTTAACAGTCAGGGTTACTAACCACTACGCCTCCAGGCCAGTTAATAACACATATTGCTTACGTCTGTATTAGGTACCGATATCTGTGTCAAATGTGATAGACTTAGACACCGACGTGTCTCTTTGTCACAAAAAACTGCATTACATAAATGGTAATCTCAAAAAACCTAAATAAAAATAATAAAAAATATTTTTTTATTATTATTTACATTTATTGAAGGTGTAGGCAGAAGTGAGTATCACCCACATTTTCCAATCTTCGAGCTGATACTAAAATATTCTAAATGTACCTGACCTACATTTTCTACCATGCCCAGGAGTGGGATAAAAAATTTGTAACCTTCCTCAATATATGGGCTATCTGACAGTACAATTTTTTTTTCAAATCAAGCTAGGAGACCCTGAGTTATAAGTACAACCAAACAAACACTCCAGCTTTATAATCCTTACTAATATTATAAATGCGAAAGTAACTCTGTCTGCCTGTTGCGCTTTCACGTCAAAAATACTAAACCGATTTGGATAAAATTTCGTATGAAGTTAGTCTAAGACCCTGGGAAGGACATAGGATAGTTTTTGTCCGACTACGCAATAAGAGATTAATGGGTAAGCGTGATAACCGACATACGAGCAGGCGGAGTCGCGGTCGTAAAGCTAGGTGATATTAGTATAGATTTTTCATGTGTGAATAATCTGTCGATTCTCATAAAATCGGTTCTTTGTCAATAGGAGTTTAAGTTATAAATCTCGCGATGACCCTTCCCTATTCTGTCCATTTTGCGATACAGATGACTAGGGGTCAGAAAACAAAATAATATCGTCGATACACTGTATTTCTGCCGACATATTTTATTTTAAAACTGTCTCATTGGTTCTGTGGTAGGTAAGTATGGTTGCTTAATAACCGCGTGGTCCCCAGTTCTAATTCTATCAAGCACAAAAATATGTTTCCCTCACAGTACCTACATAGAACTAAGTTTTTATTTTATCACTAGCGGACCCCGCAGACGTCGTTCTGCGGTAAAGCAGTAGGTACCGGGTCCGAAAATAAATTACGACCGATTCTCAAACCTACCGAATCGGTCAAACCTGAGGAGGTTGTTTTTTTAATTTTTACTTGCGTAAGAACCATCCTCGTACTTCAAGGAACATTCTAAAAAAAGAATTAGCGAAATCGGTTCAGCCGTTCTCGAGTTACGCGCTTACCAACACATTTTGCGATTCATTTTTATATTATAGATTCCAACATACAAAAAGAAGTCATTAGGCCAATTTTGGGTTTTTGACGTGACAACGTCTTATAAATTGGTTTGCCGGGTGACACTTCAAGAAACTGCGTTACGCTCCGCTCACGTTATGCGCTCACAATGAGAGCGAGTGAGAGGCACGCGTCCCTTCCACTCGGGCATGGTTAGCCCGCCTAAGAGCGAGAGAGACAGACATAAAAAGTGAAAGGCACGCGTCCCTTCCACTCGAGCACAGTTAGCCCGCCTAAGAGCGAGATTCTTTGTATAAATTAATGTTTTAAATATAATTCTTTGTATAAATAAATGTTTTAAATTGTTACTATTATTTCATCCTTCTTCCTACTATACGAATGAATATTCACATTAAAATTATTTTACCACTCAAAGTCGTTGTCACGTAAAACTTTCGCCCGTATACCGACTTTACAGGCAACCAATTTTTTCTTTACCACTTATATTTCCTAGCTTTCTGAATGCGGTACCGCCCACGTGAATAGTTTTCGCGCTAAACTGTTGACCTCTTTTTCCGCAATCGGATAAAACTATTCTATATCCTTCCCCGGGTCTCAAACTATCTTCATACCATTTTAAGCCCAAATCGGTTCAGTAGTTTTGGCTTGAAAGTGCCACAGAAAGACTGAAAAACAGAGTTGCTTTCGCGTTTATGTTGTTAATAAGGATTATCCTATAGGATAGAAATAAGATAAAAAATCAAACTGCATACGTCTTGCTGATAGACCAACGGAAATGGATCAGACTGGAACACTTTTTGAAAAGAGGAGAGGAGGTCACAAATTGCTATCTTGGTCTGATTTATCCTTTACTAGCTACTCTAGCGAAATTACGTTCCGCGTGTTTGTCACCTTTTAAGCCTTCCTTCTGCTTCCAGGAGTACTTTAAGACCAAAATCATCTAAGTTTTAGTAATACTTACAAACATACATCAATTCATTTTTAAATATGGAAATAGAGACAGAGCAAAAGCCTGTAAACGTCAGACCTTCGTCATTTTATAAAAGTTGTAAGTTTGTCTTTTGTAAGATGCACCCATTATGAAGTTTGGATCATCGTGATTTTGGTCGGTAAACGGTACTTAAGGTGTGTAAAAGTGTGATTTTTTGGTTTTTCCTTATAGGATAAGAAAAATCACGTCATTCATTATATATTAGTTTCATTAAGGAAATATCAATAAAGAGCTTTATGATTTCATGAATACAACTTACGTACCGATTATCGGCCAAAGTCACGGTGACAAACAGTTCGTAATGGGTCCATCGTTCTTACCTATGTTGGCGGCATGCGCTGAAAAACTTTCAGCTTTTATAAAATGTTTGAAGGTGTGGCGTTTACAGGGTCAGGCTATAAGGTTTAATATAATTTTATTCTATAGTAAGATTACCATAAAGTACTTACTTGGAAAGAAAAAGCATCAGACACAACAAAGAAAGTATTTAGTAAGATGATCAACAGCTAATCTGGGGAGCACAGGTACAGTGTACTTCAACTGAGATTCATTATTTGTAATAAAACAATTTTCGGCTCACTTTTATCTGTCTACGCACAATCGAGGGCGAAACAACAGAGGAAGACAAACAATAAATCCACCTACATAAAAATTGCAACAACTTTGTTCATAATGCCAATGGAGGCATCATCAAAAGTTGGTTCGCTTCGCACCCTCGCGCCCATTCGTGCAGAGATTACCAATAAATCCAATACGGGATAATTGGCCGGCTTAATTCTGTTCTATCTTTCTACTTACTTCAGTCGTCAGAATGTGCTAGCTAAGGCCCCTTGGGAGAGTCCAGTTGAGAGCACAAACATCGATAGCCTGCCGAACAAAAATAACATCTTGTATTGTTTCATAGGAACCAGTTTTATTTGCGTTCTACAGACTAAGGAGAATCGATGGCAAATGAAGAAAATGGCACTGTTAATGAAGCATTTTTAGGTTATCTGCTAACCTATAAACATTATTAGTGTTTCAATATTTGCACGGGATTGACTAAAGCATTGATTGACGTGTGATGGACATATGTGTCACTTTCCCCTGTCGTCTAATGGATGAGAATTATGGAGTCAAGGGGTGGCAACGATTTGATATTCGCATCAGTCACTGGCCCTCGGGACCGGTACGACGTGATTCAATATCGATGTCCTTCGATAGAAGTTTTGATATGTCTACCGTTATGGAAAATGCATTCGGATAAATCGATGACGTGCCTTATTTATACTTTGAGATATTATATAATGATAAGAAGCAAAACTCTTTCATTCTTCAAGTTACATTACACAGCTCACCTAAAATAATTATCTATATTTTAATCAAAATATTGTATCAAATGTACTGCGACTATAAATTGATACTAGGTACACAAAACAAGTATAAAACATAGTTATAAATACAAGCAGTCCTATATTTGATTCTTCTCCCCATGACGAGCTAGAATTAAAACGTCACTCAAAGCGGAAAAATCCTGTTCCGAAAAATTAGCCAGTGAAATTCCAACAAATAATTAATCTGGAATAATCATACAAAACGATGCAAGCGGGATGCTCGGCCATTATTACCATTCATTTCAAATCAGCCGTGCGGAGGGTCGGGGAGGGCGCAGGCCTCGTTCGACCTGAATAAGCATACATTTTCCAATCATGCCACGTATCATTTAACTCGCTATTAAAGTCGACTTCTTCCCTTCGAATTATTATCATGTCTAAAAGAACTCGAGAAAGTCAATACATGTTTATAATGTAGCAAACCATTACTTAATTTGAAAACCTATTTTTGCTTTGCGGCAAACATTTGGGATTTGTAAAAGAATTTCAGGTGTTCCGTTATGCCAGTTGAAATACTTTTCATAAACGCCGTCATAACATTCATGCTTAAGACCTTTTACGGTAATTACTCGTTCACTGACGCTTTCCTCTGTGGGGTGAATTAGGAAATTAAAATGTTGTGAAAGAAGTCTTGCTTTTTCTTACATCATATGAATGAACCACAAATAGAAGGATAAACAAAAGAGAAAATCAAATGAGGCAGAAAAAACGCATCGAATTTTCTTTGTTAAGAGGAAAAGAAACAGTTTACCATCATAAACATGGGTGTTATGACGCGTGTGTCGGCGGGGCAAGGAGTCAGCCACCTGACACGAAGTCACCCGAACTCCCTCGCTTATTAAATTAATAACTTTGAACACCGTCATTATTCGACTAATTGGAGGGGTGATGGGCTCCTTTTAACACATTACCTAAGCGTTTAACGTGACTTTTATGAACTGTGTAATTAATATTTCCCTCGCTTCAAGTAGCACATTAAAAGATTGCTCGACTTACCTACCTATTGAATTACTAAGTCAGTTAGGTAATTATGTATGTTAATAGGGGGACGATAATTTGTTATTATACGCTTAGTACCGATTGAAGACCACGCTGCGCTAAGATAAAACAAAAACTAGTTTTTCGGAATCAAGCGAGTAGGATGTTATCAAAAGGTATTAATTAGCCCTTATAACGGGAAAATTTTCGTTATTTATAAACATATCATTTTGCTGTCCTGGCATCGCTCTAGGCTAAATTTTACTTAGAAATTTAAGAGATATAATTAAGAATTTTGCAGGGCGCAATAATTTCGGGCTCGTCTAATGAGTGCTATCGGGTTTCGGGTAATTAGCGCCGGGGGCTGAGAGTTATTTTTGTTATGAAATATAAATAAAAGATTACGTTCGACTTGATAATGTGAGGTGCTTTCTTTGAAAACCCTTTAGCCTTTTGAACTGACTTTATGATTTAATTCAGACTTAATGATGTATTTCTGTTTGTGTACACCTATAGGTATTTGTATTAAGGCTAGTTAAAGATTTAAGTAAAACCTTTAAGAATGGAATCTCTGTCATATTTATATTCACTTATGAGATAACAGAAGTGCAAAGACATGACGGGTGTAAACCAAATAACAATAATGATATTCTAGGACATTAACACACATGGTCACCTAATCCCCTACTAAGTAGAGCTTGTGTCATGGAAACCAGATAGCTGATTGAAGTATCTTTGTAGCAGATTTACTATACACATGCTACTTTTTTTGTAAATACACAAATAATATCTTTGATATCTTATATGATCTTGATTTGCAGTTGGCAGGATATGGTGCATAATTGGTGACATTATTATAGCATTCATAATATCTTGACTACAGCAATATATATGAATGATATTGTATCGTAAACATGATACATGTTAATACATTAAGTGGATGGCGAAGACCTTGGCAGGCGGTGTACGTTTCGCTGCCAGTCAGTGTACGAGTAGCTGTTGAGGCCCTACAATCGCGAGCGTGATACAAATATACACATAATTTTAATGCCGGGGTGAAGCATTAAAAGTCAGGGATCAAATGCCTTTAATACTCGGCTCGAAAACTGTGGAGTTGCTATTCTTCTACAAATTTTATTTTCAAATAAGCGCATTTGAAAAGACATACATTACTTTAATGTAGGTTTAGGTACTTTATTAATGACACTTTATACAAAGTTAGTAAATAATAAAATCAATGTGTAGGATCCGTTTCATGTAGATTCCTAAGCGGTTATGTTTATTAGTACTGATTGAATATTTAATCATATAGGTACCATAACGAGTTACGTCTGACGTGTCGATTTTATCTATCATCGAATATTCAGGCAAATTGGCTCACATATTACGCATCCGTCAATAGGGTTTGAACTGTCACCCTTTTAATTTAGACTTGGACGAGGGGTCATTAAACAATAAAGTGTTGATTAAAAGCCCCCATGCGCGGAGCTCAATGCGAATAACTGCGCTTCCTGTATAGACCCATTATTTTATCACTGATGATTGGCACGGGCCGACACTCGACCGAGCTCTACAATTTGCACTCCTTGAAACAACTGCTGTGAAGTCAAGGTGATTTCATTCAAACTGATTGCAAAACAGGTTGGTATAGTTTTTAATAATGTAGATCGCCTAGATTCAAATCAATCACCACGATTCAAATAACGTTGATTATATATTTTCAAAAAAATATTTAATGAAGATGTGTACTTAGCAACTTTTTCATTTGATAAAAAGTTTTTCGAGCAAAATAGGTACACAAGGAGTCACACAAATTCACAGCAGCATATGAATGAGAAAATTGTTCCTACTGATATCTTTTGTGAAACACTGAGCTCGTGCGGGATTAGGAGATAATTACTGGAGATAGAAATAATATGGAGAGCGACGAACCGAGACCTTATTACAGCCATGATTTCAGTTTCATTCTATATATACATAGTGTACCTATTGTTCCTTTTTTGAGTAGGTACGTTGGTAGATTCCTAATATAAAATAGGACCCAGTTGTAACATGTGTTGTAATTCAGTGACGGGTTATGCCTTATTATGTGAAATGTATTTCGCATATAAAGATTATCTGAAAAACCATTTATGGAAATTGTATACCAATCGTTAAAAAGAAAACCGTCCTGTTAACAGATTTTAAATCATTGCCGTCACTGGCCTCCATTGTAACGTCAAGTTAGTTCAAAAGCGGTCGTTCCAGTCGAACAAAATGATCTTCGTCGAAACGGATTGCGGGTTCCACACCTCGCGGATCAATAGATCTCATTCAAATAATAATAAGGAGTTATAGATCAGGAGAGTGTGGCTGTCAGGCTCGGGGCCGATCGGTCGCTGCGCCTGCGTTCGCTCCTCTTCTGCCGCATTTGAGTATGGAAATGGATATTTATTTCACGTCCAGCCGCCTGCCGCAGCCGTCTGCGGTGATCTTCGAAGACGATAACGCTTCAATTTATATATTTCACTCGATGATCGGTAGCTGCTACTAGGCTTACCATACAACTGCCAGGATGGATTGCGTCCGCGAATACATTACCTACGCCTAAACATAATGTGTTCAGATAATACATATTTATTTGTTTCATAAGTTTCTACATAAAGAGATATACATGTAGTTGGTTTTCTATCAAATTTTAGCTATCGCCCTAGCGGCTCTTTGGCACCACCTGTGACCAGGATTGTAATGCTGCCAGCTTTCTGGGCATGTACCCAGAAGACAGTAATGCGCAGAAGATTTTCGACGCTTATAGAAGAATTCGAAGGAAGTTATATATATTTCTAGGTTAATTAAGATATAGTTACATATTAACATATTTTTTATATTTAGATTTTAATTTATTTAGTCTACTATCTTGGCTAATACTATTTAAATTTCAAACAAGCATTATGTTCTTCAGTACTTTCTATTACTAAATTGATTTTCTTTTTCTGCATCAGGTAAATATCTGTGTATGACGTTACTATTGTCACGTATCCAGATAATTAAAGCGAACAGAAGCGAGAACGATAAATCCGCAGCGAAAAATCTTTGCGGATATTATTTTTACCATTGCTACACGTCGTCCACCACCACTAAGAATAATTATGACTTTACTGCTACCTTCAACTATTTTACGCTTATCTGTAGAGAACAGTAATTGTGCTAATGTTAGATTTTTATAGTAAGAACAGAACTGCTAGTTCAAAAATCTCGATTATTTTTGGATTATAGAACAATTGATCACTTTTTTACTATTTTCTTGAAGCATTTATCCTCAATTCCAAATTATCAGAAAATTGTCATATATTTAGTGACATTACTTAATATTAACGATGCTCATTAACGAGATGTTCATATAATACCTATTATAAGACTTGCTTATATCTGTCTAAAGTGGCTTCCATAAATAACTCAAAAAAGACCCTGCATTACTGTGTGTTTGATATTAATGTAAAGTTATAAAATGCTCTCCAAAATCTGTTCTACATTAAAGCTGATTTAATACTAGTGATAAAGGATTACATTATGAAGGTTAATAAAACACGGTCGCGAGGAGCCGACGCATATTTCCAACATTAATTGGAATATGGCGATAAGTGGCGAAGAGACGGTTCTTCATCATTACGATAATATGCAAATAACTAAAGCGTAGATGCTATAAATTTTCCCGTAAGACACTGCGGATCAGGCTTGATTGATTCGCAGATGATAGCACGGATAAAACTCGAGTAGGCAATTATTATAGTGCTACCCTCCAACGCCTACTTATGTCGATAGGCTAATCCTCCTCTCGGTACTCATTTATCTAGAAACAGCCTCAGAATTTATTGGTCTAGATTATTGATGAAGGTTTTCAAATCTTTTACTCAAATAACATTCAATATCATCTTCTACTGAAACAGGTATAAATGTAGCTAATTGATATGTTATATTTTCAATAATACAGATACGGTAGTGACAGGTATGAATTTATTACGGCTGATTATTCAGATGTTGATAGATGTACGATTTGTGAAAGGTGACCGGCAGTAGCTGGAAGCAACAAACTAGGATAATGTGTAGTAATGCTATGGAACAGTAGGCTAATTCACGTAATTAAATAAGTTCAGTTGCAGTTAAGTTTCGTCAAAACTGCCCCTATCGTATTCTGGTAATTTTGACAACCGCCGTCAGATACGTTCGCGTCAAGTACGCGTCACGCGAGCGCTTTATACTACTACAGATAGATAGACTAGATATGACAGCTAAATAATTACAAGAATACCATTTTGCACTAAAACATAAACTAACTGCACCTGCACCGCAACTTGATCGGCGCGTCACGAAATTACCTACGAGAATTAGGGCTCAGACCTATTCCAGAATTGGCCAGCCGTCGACCTATTCCAGAATTGGTCGATGATAAAGATGATCATGCAGATGAGTTGTATTTCAATTCTTACTTACACATTTCGGCTTTTTATTCCATCCTAGGTATTAAACTGTCTGTAAATAATACAGATACAGAAATGGTATCAAAAAGTAAAGTGTTACATGTATTTGCTAGCACGTTTTCTGCCACAATGCAACGCCATACACGTGTGACCCTTGCGCCGGCGCATATTTACATCTCACTTTACGCTAACTAGCAAGCTCGGTGCGACCGTTCTATTGTACGGAAATGTTGGTCAATGCACGAAACATTTTATCGTATTATCTGCATAAATATTTGGGAATTCAATTTTGGTATTGGTTATGTTCGATTTTGTTTAGCGCGTCTGCGTTATCTCGAGCTATATAAACATTTTATTTAGGTATGTGTAATATCGTATAATACACAAGAACTCCATAAGTTATACAAAACATCTAAATATTTTACCAACATTCAATTTATACATTACAATACAATGCCTATAACGAAAATCTATTTAGGCCATTTTCTAACCGCAGCAATCTTTTATCAGTTTCCAGAAGAACTGTATTCAAAGGGTTTATTTTAAAAAGTATAGAAAACGCTTACTAGGTATAAATAGTTCCACAATATACATTAGTTTGTTGAAGGAACCTAAACAATGGAAATTAATCGTAAAAAGGGACTGAAATAGGGTGGCTAACTAAATTGTAGATGTGTATGTGAAGTCAATGTCGCTCCTGACAAAAACAGACAGACGGCAAATTTTGTCACTGGAAGCACGTAATGTAAATTCTATTATTACGGCCTTTTATTTTTCAATTACGAGTCCCGAGCCGACGGCGGCAGCGTGGCGCCTCGGGGTTAACTTCGGAATACCCAGAGTTATTCCAATTTTAATTCTCAGTGTTTGTTCATTCTTATGATTTACTTTTCTATTTGTCAATGCGCACCCTTATTTTGATCGCCTAGAAGTAAGTATACAAAATTTGATCTAAACTGTCACTTTTCAAAGTGGGCGCAAATTAATCTCGGAGAGGAAAGAGGAAAAGTGGTAATTGTATATTATAAAAGCGAGTTATCGTGAATGACGTTGGCATAATCAAATAATAATGAAATAAAGTTTTCGTAAACACAGAATGGAAATCTAGACACGAATAAAACGATTAAGGAAATAGTGCAATAAACGGAGACACAGGGAATGAAAATTTGTTTTTATTACCCTCATAACAAGTAAATTGTTTCGTGTCCTCACTTCAGAATCGCAGGAGTGTAATTATAAATCATGTAAGTCATAACAAGGCGTGTTTGAAATTTGTTCACAAGCACTCCATTAAGTCAACACTGGGGTTGAGTCACGCGATGCAACGCCAATATGCAGGTATTAGGCAATAGTCCACGTTTACAAACCAAATACTAAAAATCAAGTGAAACTAACGACTTTAAATTAACTACTTAGGTAAATTTAATAGTCGGAATAAAAACAGTAAAAAATATTTGGTATTTGTCTGTAACTACTTTTAATGCGCTTTATTGAAAAAACTCTTGTAATGGTATTAAAATAATTAAACTAGTATGACCAAAAATGTAAATTCAGATAAAAAAGAAGGCCAGTGTCATGATCGTGTGAAGGTTTGAGAAGAAACCGACGAATTCCGTTACCCCAGTCAAGTTAATATTCTGTTTATTTTCTGTATTTGAGCTCAAAACAAGGACAAAGATAGAAAAGCAGCATGAGTGTATAATCGCGATACTCGACGACTCCCTCTGCGCCACTCGCGAACAAATTAAATCATTTCTACTTCGCTGCGATTGTAGGCACGCGATACCTCGTGTTATCATTATGAGGGTATAACTAATAGAGTGTGCTTTATTGCTGATTGTATAGACATTGTATAAAACAAAATTACGAATAGAAGTTTATTATATAGTTCAGGGTGTACAAGAGTTGCTATTTGTTCAGTAGTATGATGAGTCTGATGTAGATAACAAGATAAGTCATAATACCGATCAAATTTAAGTGTAACCCAATCAACGATTAAGGGCCAATTCACAAGTTTTGTCTCTTTCTTACTTAATGTCCAGTGACAAAGACAAAACTTGGGAATAAGCTATCCGCCACTTATCAGCAACTGATGAAAGTAGCGCTAATTGTTTCAGGCTAGAATAAGGATAATAAAACCAGTGAATTAGGAAAGACGTCAAAACTAGATTTCAGTCAATTTAGGAGTATCATCCACTCTGCATAATGAAATGTCAGTAGTTTGCCTATGTTGTAGTTATTAAGCTAAATGAGAACATAAAATTTTATTCGAAATTACAGCACTTGTTAACGTATGTTATCCGCGTGTCGTCCAATTTCACAACGAACCACCACTGACCGCGCCGGATCACGTACTCTGAAATCCACGTTCAAAACATAAACTATTTACCAACTATTCAATATTCAATACACAATTGCAAAATACACCAAATTATTGCATTAGTAGCGAACAGGGATTCCCGATATTGTGGTTCAGCGATCTGTCGTCCGCGCACCGCGATATGCGGCATAAATAATTTAATAATTCGCAATACGGAATTTACCATATGAAGTGCCGTACCGTTCATCTGCTACGTATTCAATATGAGTATTTGATTCTCATACTGCTGTCGCGTTGGGCCACGAGCGCGCTGCGAATTTTCACCGAACGAAAGCATAGCTTCGGTGGCACGAATAAGGTTCTTTTTGATAAATATATAATGTCCTGCTTGTATCTTTTCAAATGGTAAGAGTTGATATGTAGGTGAATAAAGCACGTCTGTACATTTCAATATCGGGAACATCCGTGTTATACGCGTGACCTTGCAAATCACAGCCTGCTTTCCAAACGACTTCACAGAATCGTTGCTCGGCGTCTGTATTGCGCTACCTTCACAATGTTTATAGAATATTTTATTAGCCTCATGCAGAGTTATTTAAACAATGATATTTCGACCGCAATAGGAATTATTAAGTACACTATATTTATTCATTAAGCGTACTTTCAATCAATGTTTGGAAGCATATTTTATGTATATCATGAGAATGTTTGCAATATAGGTAGCAGGAAAGCGTCTGAATTTTTGCATATTTATTATTACTGGAATTGGTTATATTATCTACCTGTAGCATTACTAAAGTCCCAGTCTCAAATCCAATGATTATTGATTAACACTTGATTTCTGTTTCACAAACTTAATTGTAACAATTTTATTTTAAGTCGTTGTCGCTATTTTGTACATGTGTGGTTTCCCATTTACAAAATGTATGTGTAATTTTTTCGTGTACAATAAAGAATTAAGAATGTTCTGAAATCACATGAGTGGCTACCGTTATTTGTGAATTGGCGCGCACTGTCACTACTGGCTCATTTTCTATTCTATGACCATTGTGTCGAGTGCCAGCTCTTTGCAGGGCAAGTCCGTGGCCGTTCCCAAGGTCGTAAACGGATTCGTGATAATATGGTAACCGTGTTATGGATTTATGCTATCGCCTGACCATAACATCATCGTTTGCATTCCAGTAGCGACTTGCTTTTGTTATTGTAAAATAAATATTAATAATATACTTGCTGCGTCAGCAAACTTTGTGCCAGGTATTTTAAACCTTCCTTGGACCTGTATGAACATTTCAAGAAAAAATATCAACATAATTGGTTTAACCAATTATGCTAAATTTTTTTCTTGAAATGTTTAATAATTTTTATATATTACATACCTACTTATGTAGTTTTATGTCCTCGGATTATCTTTCTAGTTAAATTCGTGCGGGATCCAATACAGTTTTAGAGGTCCCGGGACTTGGCAGGGTTCAAATCCCGAGCCTCTTCACGGCGCTGCTGTCGATCTAGGTTCACAGGAGTAGCAGTCGCCGGATTGTAAGTAAGGGTTAAGTCCCTGAAAAAAGATGATTCGTAATAAAATACGTAGGTATTGTAGGTAATTCAATAACACGTTTATCTTTAATTGATTCTTTCTTAAAGTCAACGCCGAGCTCTATATTCCTTGTTGTTTTATTGCAGAGCCAATAACAGTTTAAGCGGAGCTTATAAATTCTATTCACTTCGAGTATAAATTAATCAAGTATGTAATTAAATTTATATTTGTGTGGAATAAAACCTTCACAAACAAAAAAGTTATGAAAAATATTGGACATTAAAATTTTTGTTCGGGATAAATCTTGCTCACCTTAAAAGCTCTAATATAACTTCATATCTTAATTACTGTAATAAAAGTATACGTCTCTAAAAACCTCATAATTTTGTCTGTAGTGAAAAACAGACAGACAAAAAATGTTCACAAATAGGATAAGGGCCAACTAGACCGATGCTCACCAAAGCTGATAGAGGCGAGACAGGCCCGGTCGCACTCTACCTTTGATAGTGCCACTTTTTAATAAATTATGCTTTTTAATAGATTTTTAGTTTTGTTCTTTGTGACATACTTAACCTAGTCCATGTATCGAAGATAGTGAAAACCGCAGAAAAAATGGTTTAATGGCTCAACGAATCATTTCGTCTTTCATCTGATTTGTTTTCTGCTTCTTACCAAGTATCCGGTCGTGCTAACCCTTCTAACCTTAGGGAAAAGAATGAATATAAAATAATCAGAGTCGCCAGAGGTCTGAGCAATTATGTGGAAATTTCCTGACAAATACACGTTATTGGTGAGGAGTCGGACACGGTAGCGGCGCGGCGTGCACGGCAGCGCGGCGGCGCGGCGTGCTGTCGCCTAATGAGGCCACTTGCTTCTTTTATTTATGTGACAAATGTAAATTGTTGGGTGGATCTTTCACGAATATTTAGTGCGAGAATGCTCGGTTACACGCCGTTTGAATATTTAATTACGCACTTTTCTAATCGCGAATACACTTGCAAGTTCGCAATAAACATGTTATAGAATGTGGATTCGTATACATTTTGAGAATACCCAAACGCTAGTTCCGTGATCTAGCGATATAATTTGTGTGAATATTTGTAACAGCCGAGCTCGGTTATCTACCTATCTGGTAGGATAATAAATTTATCTTTTACGGGCTTCGTACATGTAGATACCTAGACGTGCATAGAGTTTACAAGTTTAGAGCGTGTACACTAAAATTTATGTTTGAAAGATTTGTTCGCCACAAATAAGGTTGTCAGCGTGTGTTATCTAAGGGATCGTTAATTAATTAGAGAAATTGAACGACCGCCGCGGCGCACGGGGACCAATAACTCGCAACCCACCTCCTATCATAGCTTCGTTCGCGTTTATTTATTTTTACCACTCACGTAAGCAAAATTGAATTTGAACAGCTAGTGGACATGTGCATGTGGACAGTCATGATTATTATCTGCATTTTGGCAATTAAACATCGCATTATTATGACAAACGGCCGTATTAAACATTCATCCAGCCGAAATCGGTCATCGTGTTCTGACAGTTATCATGGTTAAGTTTACCTTGCCGTAAATGGATTACCTTTAACAATGAGTCGAATATTCATGTTCCTTAATAATTATAGGCACGTGTTTTAATTGTATGCATTATTATAAAGTTAATTAATAGCGATTGACATTTGTTGTTGGAAGCCGGTCCCCGTGTGCGTGTGGTATTGAGGTAGTTCGCGTTGACAAGGTGTGACACTGTAACATGTCCTTATCGATGTAATCAACAACAATGAAAATGTTAATTGTGTTGTTTGAGCCACCGAATTTACTTTGTCACATTGATATAATGTCCCAAAGTGACACTTGATTTACAATTACCTTATTGTTTTACGTATACGTTAGTAAAGGTAAACAGTTATAGTTGTATTAAAAACCGGTAAAAATTAAGTAAAAGTTTTTGAATAACAGCACACTTTATTCTGACTC
Source organism: Meganola albula (assembly GCA_936450015.1). Lineage (NCBI taxonomy): Eukaryota > Metazoa > Arthropoda > Insecta > Lepidoptera > Nolidae > Meganola > Meganola albula. Next base: position 7,789,645 of record OW388144.1, on the reverse strand, counting down.
GCATTTAGTCAGAATAAAGTCTGCTAGCTGATATTCAAAAACTTTCACTTACGTTTTGATTTAAGACGTTTAATAAGTATGGCGCAGCGATAATTGCCTCGTTTTTGTAATATAAGGTTCGATCCTCGGTTGTGCCCACACGCCTTTGTGTGAATTATTTCATCGCTGCTGCTCAATATCAGTGCTGGAAAACATCGCGAGGAAACCGACATGTCTAAGAACTAATCATTCGAGGTCATGTGACATCCACCAACCTGCACTTCACCAGCGTGTGTGGATTAAGGCATGCACTCTATCAACTCGTAAGATAATAGAGGGAAGACCCGTGCACCCGTGACCAAGAATTGTGACGCTTAAAAGGGTTAAAGATTAAGAAGACAGATTGGCTACAAATAAATTTAATTGATAGATCAAAGAAAACTATGAAAACAATTACTTGATCACATATTTTGGACTTTAGCACAAAGACAATTAAATGGCTCAATAAAATTGCAGAGCATAGACAAAACGCTACAATAACATCAGAACGGGAACGAATCGCCAGTTTACGACATGAGCGCAACGACCGACTGCTCTACAAATGAATAAGCCATCTGTTCTAATAGCTACAATTAAACATGGTCGTCCGAGCCTCCCAGGCCCTTGCTGCATGTTTGGACATAAGAACCGATTAAACTAGAAGACGAATCCTGAATGCTTGCGCACAAAAATAACAACGCTAACTGTTAGCTTTAACGATGTCGTTCGCACCGTGAACAATTAAACGCTGAAGCATCTTAATGACAAAATGCCATATTATCTTACATTGTTATCAAAAGTCGATGACATCCGAGTCTAACAGCCTTATCACATTGGTGATTTGCGCGCGGTTTCTAATCAAAGCGTCTCTGTAGCGTGTACGCACTGTATAAGCGTTTACTCGGTGAATATGTCGTTGTAGGTTGTAATGCATACGCTGCGATCACTTATTAACATAATCTATTGACAAGGTGAAAATATATTATGAACTTTTTGCGATACAAAAGATATCGCGCTAATTGATAGTCAATGATTTTTAACGAGGAAAAATGTTCGTTATTTAGCTTTGTAACTTTTTTGGAGACGAAACAGACAAAAATGGGAGGATTCGTAATCAAGTAACTTCTCTTTGCTCACCCACTACTGGGCACAGGCTACTTTCAACTAACTTAAAAGTTAGGTAAGAGAGTTCAGGGGTTAATCTCTGCAATCAAGTAAATTAAATACATAAAGAGTGACTATAATCCTTCTGTATTAAAAATACATAATTCTGAAAACCTCCTTTCACACAGTATACACGTTCTAAATTGTACGATTTTTCACTTAAATGTATGCCCGCAATGATGTTTGCAACAGCACTTGCGATGTTGTTGCGACGTGAACGCCACGTTTTCGCTGCGTTTTCATTGCGTGTATGCGGCATATGCACTCGCAAATTGCTAGTGTGATAAAACTCTAAGATAATGTAGGTACCATAAACCTTTTTATCAGCTGTCAAGTCGCTCTGTATAGGAGAACGGTTATGGGTCGATGCGTGTTTTTTGAGTCCTCTGCCCGAAGACAGGAACAAGCGAACGATTCGTATATGGCGAACTGTCATAATTAAACTTAATAATGAAGCTCCTTCGAATTTTTTGTCAATACCGAGAATCATCATAACTTAATGTCAGTTTGATGAGCGCCAGAGGGTTTTAAAAATGATTGTTATTACTTAAGCACCTATGGAAAAATTTCCATACAATGGTCAAAGTATCTAAATTAAATAATATTGAATTGAATTCCTAAGTAATGAGTAACTAAAGTATTTTGATTTGTACAATATTTTTTCATACAAGTTATATTATGTTTTGCTTTTCAAGTATTCACTAAACTATATTACCGGTATTAGTAAAGGTCCCCACGGGTATGTAAATGTATCTCAGTTTATCTACATTCTAATTTAGATTGCTGGAAAACGAACAAATTATACGTTATATCTATCTTATTGTCTCATCACTGTGTCTAAGATTCCCACAGCATAATGTGTATTTGCGGCTGCTTGTCGTAAACATTTGTTGGTAGGTGAACATTCAAAATCACATCACAACAGTAGGAGACTCGTGGCGTAAGTGAGCTGTGGTCGGCTTGCTTGCTGACCCGTAATTGCCAAGTATTTTATTGCACTCTCTCAGAAGTTTTATGTCATTCAATCCTCGACTCTTAATTGAATAAGCGACATGAAATTTACAATCGTCATACATTTAATCCGTCCTAGTTAAGAATCTTTGACGTTTTGCGCGTTTCTCTGTGCACGCATTATTATTATCTTCGCGTTTTAATTTTAGTGTGCATAATATAATAAAATTACCTCACAATTGATACTTAATCGAACTGAATCTCTTAAATTATCATTTCTTACCTACTAAAACCTTAGTTATCACATGACTTACGGGCCTAATTGTATTTTTTGTAACCTACCCTATAAAAATTTAGGTTATTCGCAATTCTTATTCAAAACCTCAGCGGTAGACACACAAGAATGTACGCAAGTTGAAAATCAAGTCGACCCTTTTTATTAAAATTGCATCAGCATTGATTCAATAACGTAGGCAACTAAGTATCTACATAAATATGCTCGCGTTGACGCTAGGCTTTACATAACTTGTCATGATTTATTGGATGAGTGTCAGCAAACATCAAGTTGAAAAATGTCAACTTCTTATATTTATGTGTGTCGATAAGGTCGTAAATATCGATTTTAATTACGCTTCATGAGTAACCGATGACAGTTTTGTAAATGGCGCGGGTATGTATAACTTGATAATCTGAGTTGTAAGTCGTATTTAATGTTGTTTACTTTGTAGCCAAGAATTGCTTAAGTTAATACGCAACTTTCATACTGATGATTTTGAATAACTCATAACTAAATTATTGGAAGAGTTTTGTTAAAATCTGGCCGTCATTATTGTTATATTCTAATTACGGCCTCTGCAGAAATAATTTAGCAAATTTGCCGGTGTCAAGTTTAAATAAGTATACAAGCTTTTAAAAGAGTAATAGTAAAAAAGAAACAAAAAATAATCCTAAGTTCTATGACGCCATTTTTTCTTGTCATAATTTGATATTTTATTCTCAAATTATGTGATTTTCAATATAGTAACCAACATTCCGCACGTCACATCTTAGCCGAGTACCTACCAATATAAAGTTAAAGGGATGAATCTGTCATTCATAATACCATAATAATACTCATCACACCCAAAGTTGATTTCAAATACTACTTCTAGATAATAACAAATCTCTCTTACCGTATGCTAAACAGGTAGGTAGGTATGACATTTGTGTCCCAGGGTGACTTCTAATAAAGGTCTACATTATAAAGAAGCTTCTTGGCCTGATTCACCCAATTAAAGATGAATCTCCCCACGAATCATGTGACAACAAGTCCTGATGAAATATAACCCACTCCGGTTTCCAAACCGGCATAACTTGATACTTGTGGATATAATTTTAATAAAGGTTATCGATTGTTAAATATTGATTTTTCATGCACCTGAAATATTTTGTATTATTTCAGCTATTACGCTCACATTAGGCGTACTGTACTTAATTTTACTGTGGTTAGGCATACGGTTTTTTAATTATCTCGATTCTTTAGATTCTTTAAAGCCTCCATATTGTTATTTTCTGATTTTGATATATACCTACGTTACTAGGTAACAATTAAAAAAGCTTACTAATAAGTATCAAAATAGTTTAGACTCGATATAAAGAATTGCTGGGTATCTATCAAAATGGGACTGACTATGCATGTGTGTAGTTCAGTATGAACTATCGTATTTTTATTATAATGAGCATTAAGAGTCGCTCCCGTGTCCCAAAAAGTCTGAATATTTGATGGGTCGTCTCATATTTTACTCTCATCCCGTGAGCCGAAAGCAGACATATAAATCAAAGACATGTTTGAGAAGCAGGCGACCGTTCTGCACGTCTCTGTAATTGCCGCAAAAACACACATTGTGTGATTTTCGAAGACGTTGGCAAATTTACGAATAATATTCGAACCAAAATGCTATTTTGACGGTATGCCCTCTACTCGAACTTATTGATCACTGTTATTGATGAACAAAAACAAAAAAAAAGCTTCGGGTATGCATTTGAATATTATGTTGTTCTCGAATTGTTTTTAGCTTGATAAGGTTTGTGCTTAGTGCAACCTAGCACAGTAAATATAAATTAAAGAAGTAGTTCGACTAAGACGTGTCCTTAAATTCAATGTCTACTGTTGTGTGTCGGTCAGAATGCTAGGATTAGCAGTTATTACTATCGGGATAATTTTCAATCATTTTGCTGTAGTAGACCCGTACACAGCGAATGTCAACAATGCGGCACGTGTTACTTTCCTTCTGAGCATACGGTAAACTATTGTATCGGGTGGCGAAAATAACATTCGTTCGATTACGCAATGATTCGCACGTTTTTTATAAGTCAAACTACTGCTTTAGCTTATTGTTCTACTGTGCATTAGGGTATAGTTTCGTTGGGGACTGATTAGCGTTGTGTGCGCGTATCTCTCAATGGCGGACCTCGCTCGCTTGTGGGTGCGTCATAAATTTCCATTGATCGGATTAATCTGATTTGAATGTCAATTTTGTAAAGAAGGCCTTTACAGGCCTATAAGAAAATACAATCATGAGCTCTCAGTAGTTTGATCTCAACGCATAACAACAAATGTGTTGTAATAAACTGCAACAAAGCGGTTACGTTTCTGTCGTTTCTTCTTATTAACATTTTCTAACCAAATCTTCCTATCTTAATACTTATAGGTACTTATCAATAAAAAAAGAAACTGACTAACATATTGACGCATAGGCCAAACTGCTGGGCCTAGAGAAATTAGAGAATCCAAATTTAGCACATAGGTTCCATATGAGGTCTAGTGGTGGACTAAGAGAGACTTTTTTATAACTCATAGGGGGTGACCACGTGGGCAATGCCGCAGACGGAAGCTAGTTTTCTATATAGTTAAATTAGCTTACATTGACACGAAATATAACACGTATTTTTGCTTTAATAATCTTTAGTAATATTAAAGTAGTAGTAACAACCTCTATAGCGTCCTACTGTTGGACTGTCTTCTCGCAATTATCTTTAATATAATATATATTATATATAGTATAACAATGAAAATAGAATAAAAATTAATAGAGTTAAAGCCTTAAATCATACACACTGGCAATGCAAGGATTGCTGAACGTCACATTTTTTAGATTTATCTAGTTAGTTATAAGTCAAGTCTGATTCTTCATGATGCTATCCTTCATAGATATTGAACAGGAGTGATTGAAGCCACACAAAGCTGAATAATGTACCTATTGTGTTCAGTCAGTCAAATATATGCAAATGAATGTATAAAAACAGATCAACACAACAGGAAGGTGGTACAGAACCACGAAGCACCGTTTACATCCCGTACGCTCATGCGCACCCGGACACTGCATACTGTGAGTTACCAGTTTGTTTGCTTTCCAGTTATTATGACATGTACAAACCACTTTTTACTTACCATATGCATTTACTAGCATCGCCATAAATATTATTACCGATGACCATATTCAATTTTAAAATGCATTCACTCATAATCTGCCCACCGCAAGACGTAACAGGTAAGCATACATACATGCCATCTTAATGAGAATTAACCATGTTAATTCCTAAGTTGTTTCAATATTACAGGAATAGATTGCAGACACTGAGTAACAAACGAGCATAATTCCCACGTCAATTTTGAATGCGGTATCATAGTGAACAATGACATTTGAGTACGTACTAATTTAACCCTGCAAAAGCAACGGAGAGCCGGTGCGCTATCTGCTCATAGATACAGAGTCGTATTTACAACACAAAGCATTTCTCTTTATATTGCCAAGTAGGAAAGTCTATTTTTCAAGCGGTCGAGCTGAGGAGGTAATCACGCAATGCAGGCCTCTTAGCGCTGAGTAAACAAATCTTCGACATTGTATCTGTTCGCTTTAACTCTCTTTATTCAAAGGAACATTGTCACGAGAAATGTACGATTATTGTTGTGTTTCTTATGGATTGCGTTACGAAAATATATAACTCGTGGGTTCGCTATGGAAGGTTCACTATCTTTGATTTCATGTTGTTTATCAATGCGAACAGACCAATAGACATATTTGCTCGCGTACCTAATCTTTGTCTGTGCTCTTTACAAGATCCGCGATTGCCAGTTAATAACAAAACCTTATATGGTTAAGGCTTGGCTAAGTGGGAAGTTGAGAATAGAATTTGTAAAACAAATTGCAAGTTTAGTAGCTACCTACTTAACTATTTATTAGGTATAGCTTGTTTTTGTAGTTAAGTACAGACAATATAATTTTTGACACAAAATATTGCGTTAGTAAACTTTAGTTGGCGACGAAGAAGTCGGACAGTGAACGAAAACCATCTACAAAGATTTGGCTATAAATTTTGACAATCATACACTGTCTGTCAGTTTTCTTAGTCATAATAAAAGGGTTGGCATTCTATCGTCGTAATTATGCAAAAAGCTGGACGATGGCCGCGGCGGTTATTCTTTGACAACCGCATCATTATGGTTGACATAAATCGAAATTTATGCGATTGATTTGTAATAAATATTATGACTCATCTTCATTCATTTTTTCTTAGTCACCAAAGAAAGCTATTAGTTGAATACCAGTACATAGTTAAATATTGGCTCCTGGATATTCATTGCTCTGTCGAAGACAAATGCATTTTACAGATTTTCATTTGAAATAAAAATTGAAAGTAAACCAAGGAGACTTCCGTCCCTCGAACGAGAGCAAACGAATGCGTAATTCAGTGAACAGTGGTTAAATTAGCTGGCGATGCGGGCGTCTTTATAGTCCTTAAATTGGCAAAAAATCGAGACAACCTCCAACTGACACCGATCGTGGAGGCATCAGCGAAACAGGTGTTATCATAAACATACATTTTGAGATAAAAACAAAATAATTTTCATGAGTAGCTGGTAGGCACGAACTGCCGTTCGTGTCGCCGACACAATGGCGATTTCATAGCTTTTTTGGTTCGTCGTCGGCGTATAAGCAGACGATATTAAATTTAGTAAGCGGAGAGGTGTCCGAAATCTCACGCAGACGTGCGATCCGCCACACATATTTCCATCTGCACAAAAAGCAGAACTATAGCCATAAATATGTCTAAATAAACATTAGTCGACGACCGACCGAATAAGGTTTCGCAGGGTTCCACTGGCTGTAATTATGTACCTATAACGATATACTTCGATCTTTATTAAACCTAGTCCAAAGTGAACCCCGCAATTAATCATAACTACTTATGAATAAATAAGAAAATCCTCCAATAATATCTCCCACATCAAAATTTAATACATAAATGTAGAGTCACTGTGAAAGTAGGTACCCGAATTCTTACCAACTTTACCTACCTAACTACTATTATTTCAAAGAAGTTAACGGTAGCTGTAATTTCCAGCAAAACTTTGGAACAACATCAAATAACAAATCCAAACAGTAAAGAGTGATCTGTATGAGTGTTGCATTGTTCACGCTAACAACGCGGCGTGTGCGCGATGTAGCTGGTGCGCGGGCGCATTGCCGCGCCGCTCTGTGACAGCCGCGGCGAGCAACCGATAATATGTGTACATATGTAACATTAAACTGCAAAAATAAACGAGACTTTCACACTACATGGGTTCAAGAACAAGTTTTTCCATAACACAAAAGACGACACTGAATAGTTATAGCTGTTTCGCGGCCTCGCCGCATAATCCAATAAAACAATCCGCGGAATGTACCGTCAGCACCGTATTTACCTAAACGTCGACCGATGACTTCAAACGTCCACGTCTTCTTAGCGGGATACCAAAAAAGATGCGCTGATATAATATTTACAAATTAGTAATTGTTAAGCAGTAGCATTTTATTAAAAACAACTCTTTCTTAGGAGTTATTTTTCTTATGTTCATACGAATATAGAATTGTTTCTTTAATAGTCTAATTTATAAATGTTATTTATGTAATACGATAATAATTTAGGGTGGGAATTTACTTGTAGGTACAGAATGGCAAATATAGCAAAAACTTGGTATTATTATTGCATTATTATTGCTTTGCTGTCGGTACTTTTGAAATTGGCAACTGAATCTCAAAATATATGAATTTGATTCAATGGAAAGGCGAGCGGCTTCTTTCTGTTATTTCAAGGGCTACCACCGGGGCATTCAGCAGCGACATTTTTTATTATTTGTAATATTATAAATGGTCACATATTTCGGACTACGCAAAATATTTGTTGATATTCTTTGTGCTTCATAAGATTATACAGCGCTTCGTTTTGAATTGAGGTTGAAAATCATGTTTTTATGAGTACAGACCGTGATTAAGACATACTCGTAGATACATACCTACAATACTACATGATACCTACATTATTAGAATCTTTAAACTATCCTCAGCCTTTTCTGAAATTTATTCATCAAGGAGGCACCTAGTAATAACATTTTGTATCATCTTTGTGTAAATTGGACAGTGTCAAATGTCCGCAGAATCTGAATAGGAAACATACCGACATTTTTAGCTATCGGGGGTATTTTATTTTCTAATTTAGTTAAATAAGTACATGAAATTGTGTTAACATTGAACTGAGACCACCGACACTGATGACACAAAGAACCTGAATGATAACCCTGCAGCACCATTATGCAAGATGGCAGCAAATGTTCGAACCACCAATACCGACACCTTTAGCACTACCATAATTGTAGCAATGTACTCTTATTGTTCACGATGTTATACCAAATAATAAACGTTAATAAATACAATTTACGATGTTTTTGTACTGTCCTACAAGAGACCTACCCGATCCTTGTAACTGTCTTTTAAGTCTACAGGATTAATGTTTCAGTAAAACGTTACACATATCATTACAAATATCAATACTCAACATGAAAGTTTAGTTAAAAAGAAATCTACGAAGTTTTGTAAATTATGTTTGCTAGTAATTTTGTGATAACGAAGTAGGTACTGACAACGAAACCACCTATAACTTAGTCTTATAGAGCGTAATTAAAGGTACCTACTAGGAGCTCAGACTATAGAAACACGTCGCCGAAGAATTAGACGGACTTTGTTCTCTGTATCTTAGTTGGTTGCCGTGATTTGTCTCCATTATTTTCTCTTTTATTTTCATTCACACGCTTCGTCCGAGTTTGCCTTTTCTTTTTGTCAAACATAAGTTTCTATTGTAAGAGCTGTCATTGTTAAGCTACCACCTCCTTTCATCGTGGAATATATTTTTAAAATTTTCCTTTGAACAGGAAAATAATGTTGATCAACTTAGTTTTTATCTAAATGGTTATCTACCTAAAATGCCTGTGTACAAATAACCTGTCCAAAATTAAGATGAAAGAAGAGAAATAAATAGACTGCTTTTGAAAAAATTCTTTAAATGTCTGCATAGCTAGCATGCGTACTAAATATTTTCATTCATACGATGTCCTCCGAACAAACCACACAAAAAACCTATAAGTGAAGTACAAGATGCCTCGAGAAGGGACAATTAACGACATCAATTAACGATTGCTGAGTCGTAAGTATTTTCACGGTTGTTCCATGAATAAGGACGAGCGTCCTCAGAAACATCTCCAAGTAACGCGAGTAGATTACTCTCAGTGGAGGATTTGAGTGAGAAGACTGGTTAATTGCCTTGTACGCAGTGCACGTACCGCGGCTGACATGTCACAAGACGTCTGCCACCGGCAGCGGCGGTCCTTCAACGAATTCCAATCGGAAAGAGCGAAAAAGACACGAGCCGAGCATGCGCTGATAAAAAGTAGCCAAGCCAGAGCAGCGCTGCGGGAGGCAGTGCTACGCACCCTGCCCCCGCACCACACTAATGCGCCACTGAATCGCGCGATTAAAACGTTCCCTACTATGCGATACATGCCGCGAGCTTTATCAATCTTACCAGAAGCCATTCATGTAAGGTTCAAGTTCTTTTTACGTAGAGCTCATCGGCGGAAACACTACTCCGTTCGTTCACATTTCTACAACTACATACTTACATTACAAAGTAAAGTGCAATAAAGTGACATTTGTACTAGACCGTAAACAATGACTTGAAAACCAATTGAGAAACAAAATACGCCCGTCATTTTTTAAAGTAGGCAGTCATGTATTTGCTGCGAAATGTCCTAGTTCCCAGTATTGTTTTGGTCGATTTCAAGAACTGGCGGCGACGAAAAGCCGGCCGATAGGCGCGCGCCGCGACTCGCAAAAACAAAGCTGTCTGGTGCGCGGGCGCAGCACATGCTACTGCGATGAAATGAAACACATTCGCAAATCGTGTGTATAAGCATCGGCAAGTCTTACCGCTGCACTGTCGCCCAATTGTGTCACGGTAAAGATTTTAGAGACATTACGCGCTGGTTTCAAAATGAATTTAAATCAGATTTCATTCTGAAGTTAATGGAACATGACAGTGATTTGCATAATTTATGACATTTGAGAATAAAGTAATTGCGTGTATGTAAGTAGCACCGGGCGTGCATAGCAATGTGCCCGCAGTTCGCAGCGTGCAGACGCCAGCGTCATACGAATGATGTGATATAACGGATCGACCCGGTTACTTCTGACCATTTCACGACTGTTTAATAGCAATGTTAAACTCAGCAAAAGCAAACATACACGCCCTGTTTATCGAATATTTTACGATCTTTCTGAATTCATTTTAAAACTAAACTTTGTAGAAACTATAGTTAAGCATCATTGTTTGATCAAACGTATGTAGCTATTTTGCGGGTTTTACTACTTTAGATATTTATATTACAGTTAGTCATATAACATTCTGATTTACCTGAATGTGTGTTTACACAGAATCAAATGTTTATAATTCACGAATACGATTTGAAATAAGATTTAGGTACAGTTTAAAAAAATATTTGGTGTTGAAATGTCTAATTGAAGTCTGCTTGTCTAGCTATTTTAATAACGGCGCAATAACATGTTTACCGATTTCTAGGAAGTAGAGAGGTATCAGATTAGTAAAAAATAAACGATATTTAGGTAGTGGCAAAGATGGAATAAAGAACTATAATTTAAAATTCAATAAAATCGTTGACGCATAAATCCTAAAAATCCCGCTTTGCCTGGATTTCCCCCAGGCAAAGCGGGATGCCTGGAGAGAAGTGTCAGTACAGGACAATCTAACTTTCCAACTCCACCTATATCTTTACAGCATAAAGAAATAAAAGACATTTAAAACTAGTAAATTTACTTGTTCAATAAAATAAAATATTAATTTGTGTATGTCAGTATTTCATCGAACATGTGATAGCGTTATAGATAGTCCCCGTGTTTGTAAACTTTGATAGATCAACGTGCATAAATAACAATGTAATTATAATTGGGGTACTAATGTGGTTTTTGTGTTAGTGTAGCCGTCTCGCTTCCGTTCAGGTGACAAATGCTGATAACATCTATACATATTATCCTTGTATTCTTGTCACACATTATGGCGTCTAAGAACATCATGCGTTTCGAAATATTTCTTACATTATATTGTTAAATAATGCAGTGCCTCTTACCTATTACGAGCATCAGGCACGGTATCTTCTCTGTTACGCATCAGGCATCTTGCATCAGGATAAAAGCAGGGACCGAGACGCACATATAATCTTTTGCGCGTATATCGGTATATTTTGCGCAGTTAGATAAAAACTATCCTAAAATCTTCCCATGGTCTCAAATTACCTACGTACAAATTTTCGCCGAAATCGGTTTAGGTATTTGAGAGAGAAAGCATAACAGACAGACAGACTGAGTTAATAAACCTCTTAACTAGGCATCCGTGACAAAATTTAAAAAAAAATCCGTTTTGTCGTACCTTAAAAGAGAAAAAAATATCATCATACCGTCCATGTCATTTAATCACAAATTTTCATATCCATGATATGAGCAAGGAAACTAAATTATAGATCTGTCTTAGATACTAGGTAGTTATAGGTTACTTACCTGAAAATATTATGAAATCTAAATTATTATTACAAACAGGCATCTTTTCTAAATTAAGACCAAAAATCCAGCCAATAAGTACAGTACGTCAGTGTCATACAATAGGAATAGAATAGGAATTGGATATCATTATAGAATAGAGTTCTAATAAGAGGTGACAATTTTCTTTCTTGTGATTTGCGGATGAGATCGTCATTGTGGCTGAAACGCTGCAGGACCTACAGAATATGCTGAACGACCTGGCTGATTCCTCACAGAGCTCTGGTCTCCGGATGAATCTAGACAAAACAAAGGTTAAATGGGCATGTATCTCCGAGATCAATTGAAGTAGTGAGCTATTCTCGAAGTTGTTCTTCTGAACAACTTCGTTCTTCTGAATTCTGAAGAATATACCTACTTACATATACTTTGGACAAACACTGCAGATGGGTAAAAACAATTTAGAGAAAGAGGTTATAGAAGAACTGGGCTAGGTTGGGGAGCATATGGGAATTTACGTCGATTCTTCACGTCGCGTCGCCCTTTTCACAGAGTTTAAAGACTAAAGTCTTCGACCAAAGCGTCGTGCCCGTTAGGACACACGGCCAAAACGTGGACAGGTCCATAAATTCAAACTCGCTCAGCGAGCTATGGAAAGGGCTATGCTTGGAGTATTTTTCAAGTATCGAATACGATATGAAGTGATGCGACAGAGAACTAAACTAATCAACATAGCCCACCGGATTAGTAAGCTGAAGTGGCAGTGGGCCGACTATATCTGCCACAGAACCGTAAAATGCTAGGGAAAACGAGTTCAACAATTTAATAGTTCATTGCTACAATTTTTAGACTATTTAGAGACTATTTTTGGAATTTCCTGTTAATGTGCCACATCGCTTTTCGGTCATCGCTGCTTCACTTAACGTCTTAATGCCGTTAAAATATTAATATACTAAACTAACTTAAATAATATAATATAGGTACTACGCTATGATATGACTTGCCATGACTGAGTTAACCTATCACCTGTCATGGCAAATAATATCATAGCGTCCGCTATGGTCCAGCATAATTCGTCTTTTAATCAAACGCACCGCCGGTAACATAAATTCATTGTATTCATAATTATACATAATTATCATTACTATAGATTATTATGTTGTGCTGATTAAATTTTATGAATAATTCACCTCTGTACCGGAAATCCTAACAATAGTCGGTCGTCCGTTTTGTTTACCGCTTTTGTTACTTTTTACCTGAATTATTAAAAAATATGCAAATCGATCGCAGCGAGGCAGGATGTTCATTTTAGTATTAATAATGTCAATGTATTTGCATGTAAATTACATTTCTGCGGATGTTACAATTACAAATTGTAATGCGCATCATCATAGTCGTGTTGTAAATAAAGTCCCTACTCTAGCATACTCATTTGTAGATTGTGACTATTAATTTCTAAATTAACTTGGTAATGTATATTCGAGATAGATACCATAAAACACGGTGGGTACGCTGACTGAGTTTCGGTGACTAAGTCGCCTTCGTCCGTGGGAGTGCACCTTTTATCTGAATCCCCACACGTGGTCCCCGGGTGGTGCAAATCAGGTGACAATCAACTGGTAATTAACTGGTGGTAGGCTTCGGCCGTGGTTAGTGACCACCCATCAGGCAAAGCTGTACCGCCACGCGGCCTTGCCGTGTTCCGATGCGATGTCGAGTGACACCATTTAAGATGGTGGGTCGAAATTATTGCTCCTTTATAGTTTCAATCCTTAAGGAGCCTCATTTCACTGCCACCTTCTCACCGAAAGTCATTCGGCTGGCGCGTCCGCGTCCCATCGTAGACTACATCATTACTTAACATCAGGTAATAAACATAATATGTAGGTGCGTCATCAAAAATATAAAATATTTATTTTCTATTTAAATTGACTTTACTCTTTATGGCTCGATGCTTGTTCCAGCGCTGCAGTGGTACCTAAGCTCGTTTGGTTAATGAAAAGGCAATAATTTTAAATAAGTATATTTTAAATATACCTACCTACTTAAAGATCATAATAATACCTAATGAACGGCAATAAAATCCCTGTACTAGATAGGTGGGTACGTGTGAGACCTAAACATAACTGGCGAAATGTGGATTATGTTCACTTCTACTTTAACCTTAGGTTAATACAAGCGTGAGGGTTATGTCATGATAAGTTACTTTCATTTATATCAGAACTTTACTAGTGTCCACTATATCAAGCAATGGCTTGTTTTAACAGTCGTGGTAGCTCCGAAACTTATTGAAGTACCGCTATCGTACAAGAGATGGCGTTAGTAGTAACATGAGCAAGCAAACCGTTGTTATCATTTTCCGACTCTACACGTTTCGCGATGTACACAGCGACACAAATTGTTGAGGACTGCAGGTGATTGACCGTTAATGATAATGTTTTTGTTTGTTTATAAACCTATTCATAATTTAATTAGGCATTCAATTTCAGGAGCTTTATAGGTAGTTTGGCAATGAAATATCATCAGTTTGTCAAACAAATTTGTGACACAGCATTGTGAAAGTAGCAAGTAATGATGTGTGATGGAAGAGCTCACTCGCGGCAGTGCAGAGTGCATCGTTCAAGGCGGGAGGTCAGGCGTGCTCGCTGCAGGCTCGCCCCGCCCCTACGCCCAGCACTCCCCCTCCTCCTTCGACCTCACTTGTTTTGATGTAAGGTGTCCACTAGCCACTATGCAAAACTCATGCCTTGTACGAGAGGTGGGAAGTTCGCCGTTCTTGTCGTTATTGTAATGTAAGATAAAGTTTTATGCTGTTTCAATGCACCTTTTGCTTTCAAACATATTCGTAACTATGCGTGTGAATAATACTGAATCTTGAGCTTAACATTTGTGAATAATTTCAGGATAAACTGGTATTTAATAGAATTGAGGAATTTGGACTATGGCTATCCAATTAGGTACAAATGTATCAAAGTAGGGAGGTACTTAGCTAGGTACCAGTGATTGATTAGCCATTAATTATTTACTTACGTATTACCTAAATGTACCTACCTAGGTATCTAACTACCAAACATTTTAACATTTTTTTATCTGCTTGATAACAATGGTAGATATAGATAGGCACATTGAACACAAGGTAACTAAAGCTTACCCAGAGTAAAAATCTCTTAAATTTCCGCTAGGAAGGTAACTACCTATAACAAGTTCTCTAGTGACGTAAATCATATTATGTAAAATACCAACGTGCCTAGATTGATGGATGTCACATGTCATCGAATGATTACCTAAATACCTACTTAGGATACTGTTACAGTTCAACAAACAAAAAAATCCATCAGGGCTTAACGGTTTCGATAAAAAGCCTAAAATATTTAGCAGTATGGTACTTAAAGCCAAAAAACATTGCAAAGGCAGTAAGCACGTGATGTTTGTACAAACGGTGTGCCCGACCCGGCACGTGAACACTTTTTGTTATTGCTACGGTTTCTAAATTTCCAAATTTCATCCAAAAAGTGTGGATAACCGTAATATCAAAATGTCCGTTAGTAGTGACGTGCTTTGGGTTTGTATTTACCCTCTTATTGGCAGTCAGAAGCGGCCGTGTCTTCACGTTTGTTTGTTGTAATGCAACGATTAGGTATACTTGCCGAACAATTATTGCCTAATTCGTGCACTAATATGAACAAGTAAGAATTTGGATAATGCGAAACCGAAACCGCGGCCTGGCAAGTGGGTTGGTAGAGGAACACAGGGGTTTTGGTAAGTAAACTTCTTTAGAGTCTCACATACCTACCCACTGTATCACGCCTTGATGCAATGGGACCTATAAAAGACTTCCCCTTGAAAAAAA
This sequence comes from Meganola albula, assembly GCA_936450015.1. Taxonomy (NCBI): domain Eukaryota; kingdom Metazoa; phylum Arthropoda; class Insecta; order Lepidoptera; family Nolidae; genus Meganola; species Meganola albula. The sequence goes on along the minus strand of OW388144.1, from coordinate 7,773,760 downwards.
AATATTCGTAAAGAATAGATGTGAGTAAGTAAGGTGTTTACCGACTGGGCGAGATCTAACCGTTGCATAAGAGCAACCTCTTGGCACAGCTCTTCGTAAATAAACTTCGTTAAGGAGCTATAGTTTTATAGCATTTCTATCGATCGAATTTTAATAACAGGTCCTTGCCATTAGTACCTAGCTATAGGTATGACTCCTGCTTAATGAATCCTTAAGTAGTTTAAGACAAACTACCGACAACGACTCTATAGGAAATTCCAAAATGGCAGAACGTGTTAAGCCTGTGTTGTTTTTAAATTGTAGTTAAGTAGGTAGGTAGGCACCTAATTCTTTAATAATATTGTAATTAAATGTAAAGAGCAGATTACTCAAATATAACAAGGCGACATTGTTTTACCCGTGACAGCGGAACTCGATTGTCACCACAAAATCCTGGAACAGCTTGAAATAAAACCAGTTTAGGACAAAAAATTAGTTAATTGATTTCGTTAGTTTAGTCATACTAATTCGCTGATTAATATTAAACGACTGCCATATACGTGCCGATGCTGCAGATGGCTTGTAACTACACGGTTTACAGCGAGGAAATTTTATGGTATCGGTCATTACTGCAATATATGAGTTGTTATATGTACCTTACTGCAAATATGTAGGTAAGTACAAATAAAATCAAAAGCTATAAAAATATCCTTTCCTCCGACATTTTTTTACTAGTTTGTAATAAATACAATTTGAGTTAGTAACGACATCGATTTATGATCGTGGTGAGAATAACTATAGCATACGTAGTTGGTAATTTAATAAACAAGAAAAGCCAGTGAAGAATAGTCAGTTTTTACTTGTGTGGAGATCGGCGCGCGGGCGATCCCCGCGGGTGGCGCAAACGATGGTGCGGCCATGTTTCATAATTAGCTCTGTTATGAATTTTATAAATGTTTCATGCGCGCTACATGGGTAGCCGACAATTAATTAACTCCTGCGCAGTGCTTACATTAATTAGCCGAGAGACATGTCATGTTCGTTCGTCATACATTATACATACTCGACCGCGTTCTTTTGAAAATTTATTAATATTACGTTACCTTTCAATAATTTAAACTGAATTGCCTTTGTAGGCAGGTAATACGTTTTGTTTCTAAATAATTGGCTAATTGGACCACCCTGGCTCTGCTGATAATTATTTTCGTTCGCTTAATTAACGCTTATGATTATTTTATAACAGTTGTTTTATTATTCGTTATAACCCAATTTTTAAAGTTTACGATACTTAATTTGAGATAAGATTTTAATTAAAGTGGTGCTGAATTTTAACTGGGATATAATTTTCATACTAACTGCCGTACCTACCTACTCAGAGATGAGGATGAACTTTACCTTAAATCTTTGGGGGTTGAGTCACCTTCGTCCGTGGAAGTGCACCTTTTATCTGAATCCCCACACGTGGCCCCCGGGTGATGCAAATCAGGTATAGTGGGCAGGCGCGTCCCATCGTAGACTACATCATTACTTAACATCAGGCAAGTCGTAGTCAAGCGCAGGCTTATTTCAGGATAAAAAAATCTAACATTATTCCGTTTTCTATCGATTTTGACAGTATTATTGATACTTAGCGTTAATTGACGTAGGTATCTGAGTGCGGTCGTTTAACACCTAAGTATACCTAGGTAGTATGTACCTACCTAACTACACAAAAGTCTAGCGGTATTGCCACATTGTATGGCAAGAGTTTTAGAACATATTACCTATACATAAACCTTAGTACCTAAGCATCAGAACCTATTTATGTTCAGTAGATTATGTATAATACTCATAAGTAGGTACCTACCTATTTAAGTAGTAATAAAAATTTTATGGTTTCTTTTTATTCTTCGATAGGCTGGCGCTTGACTACAACTTGCATGATGTTAAGCAATGATGCAGTCCACGATGGAACGCGCAAGCCCAGTACACCGATTCACTCGTGACTACGAATGATTATCGGTGAGGAGGTGACAGTGGAATGAGCCTTTATATAGTTAGAAGCTTCAAAGAAGCAACAATTCCGACCCACCCTCTCTGCATAGTGTCACCAGACATCGCACCGGAACACGGCAAGGCCGCTTGGCGGTGTGGTTTTGTCTGGTGGGTGGTCACTAACCACGGCCAAAGCCTACCACCAGTTATCAGAGGTACCTATCTACCTATTTATGAATTTTTATCATCATTTTACCTATCAGAATGATATTAGCTAGGTAGAATGATATTAGCTTAGTACCTACCGGATAAAAGGACTCATTATTTCCTAGACTTTTTTGTACCACATATGTATAAACTATTGGACCGTTACAAAAAATATGACTTATTATTTTATTTGCATTTTATCATGATGCCATAAATGACCGTCATTATAAACCAAAATCAAATATTTCATTTCAAAAGACGACTAAGCTTTACAACATAATTGCTTTGCAAACTATACCAGAATAAGTTTTTACAACATCACAGTGGAGTCCTAAATACTTATATTATAATCTTATTCTTAAAAATCTGATATGCCTCTACAGTTAAAACAATAATAATAACAGACACCGAAACAAATTTTTATTGTTACACAAATATTGTCCTGGGCGGGAATCAAACCCGCGACTTCCCGGGCACAGTATAGCCCTACCGAATGGCTTACACCGCTCGGCTACTGAGGTCGTCAAATTATTATTGCCTCATTCATTTTTATTACAAACTGTTTGGAGTTGATCTGGAGTCTTAACTAAACCTAAGCCTGTGTCTTAGAACTCGTATATAATTACAAAATAGATTTTGTCTCTTCGTACACGGTACATAAGGGGGATACATACCTTTGGTTTAAGAACTTTATCTTTCTCAAAAAGAATTTTAGTACGCCTGTTTTACTCGAAGGTGTAGGCAGTAACAACCACTTTTCGCCGGCTATGTTAAAAGCCCATAGGTACGTAATAGGGAGCGAGCCTATAGCAGTTCATTGGGGACAATTCCAAAATTCGAGCTGCTATTAAGATTCTCTAAGTATATTTCAAAAGACCCGGGAATCGAACCCCGGAACTCGTGGTTACTAAGCGAAACGCTTAGGAACCTAGTGGTACCACCGAGGCGGTCTCTTTTCTACTGAATATAGGTAGATACTACCTACTAGTACCTACCTAGGATAAAATGACAAGACAACAGATAAAGACAAACGTATAATTAAAAAATATTTTAGCTAGATAAGTATTAATTATGAGCTCATAAGACTTATGAACAAAGGGGATTACGTAGGTCTTTTTTATTCTGCGATAGGCAGAATAAAAAAAAACTACAACTACAACTTTGCTTGACTACAACTTGCCTGATGTAAAGCAATGTTATTGTCTACGATGGGACGCGCCATCCTAGTTTACCGATTCACTCGAGAAGGTGGCAGTGGAATGAGCCATGAGAATATGGTTAGAAACCTTAAAGGAGCTACAATTCAGACCCACCCTCTCTGCATGTTGTCACCAGACATCGCACTGGAGCACGGCAAGGCCGCTTGGCGATGCGGTTTTGTTTGGTGGGTGGTCACTAACCACGGCCGAAGCTTACCACCAGTTGATTGTCACCTGATTTGTGACCACCCGGGGACCACGTGTGGGGATTTAATTAAAGGTAGTTGGTAATAAAGTTCGACATCAACAAACTGACATAATATAGTTTATTTTTAAATCATATTCTACTACAGCAAGTTGAGGTTCAATCGTTTTATAGAATCAGCAGTTATGAGTCGGAAAATGTTGAACTTTCTATGAGCCAATCTCTGTATTAATCAGTGTGTTGCGTCTTTCTACGAGTCGAATGTAGCGGGTAGGTACCTACCTACTAAACATTCTAATCATACTACTGTAATCTAGAGAGTATTTGTCGAACGGCATGGAATATTGCGAATGTCAGGAATAGCCGACACAATGGGCCGCGCGGTGATAAGGTGTGCCCGCGGTGCGCTCGACCTGAGCCGATTGTCCGGCCATCGGTAATTTTCCCATGATCGAGAATTTAACCAAACGATACTCCAACATTGTCTAGACTCGCAAACCAATCGTTCAATACGTCATTGTCAAACTCTAAATGCTATGGAAATTATTATAATGCGCTTATTATGCTCTTTATTCGTAATACGCTATTTCCGTTCACGTTAACAAGCTGAAATAAAGTTAGATCACTTTGTAATGAATAAAGAGATAAAAATATGTACTTACATACCTACCACGATTTCAATACAAATAGGTAGGTGCTACAAAAACACAAAATAAAGTGTAGGCAGCATTCGTTAAAGTTAGCATTGTAGTTAATAATTAAAAAGTAAGACAAGTGATTTTCATTTTAAGATAGTATAAAACTTCAGACAGGCGACTTAAAGCTTAAAATGCAATTTCAAGATTTTAAAAGTGAAGACCATTTTAGAAGTGAGAAAGCCCTATACCTATTCAGTAAAAATAAAATGTAAAAAGTGGATGTTTTAAAGAAAATTAAGAACAAGGAAGTTTTGCCAATGGCGCCGTGTACCTAATCTACTCCGTGTAAAGAAGAAATTAAAACAACTTTCTTGGATATTTATTACGCTACTTTTATTAACTCTTTTACTTTAGGGATCTGGTTTTAAGGATTTTCATTTTCTTAACAGGTTCGGATTCATTGCTTGTTTTATGAATTTGAAGATATAGCTAATTCTTAAAATAAATCATGCTGTGTTTTTTCAACTTTGGAACACAAATACACTATTTCGCTCATTACGCTTCAGACATGCGCTAGATCCGAGCTAGGTATACACAAAGTGTAAGCAACCAAATTAACTTAAACCTTCTTAAGCTTTTCTGTAGTTCAGACCACCCACGTAGTTAGTTAGTTATTAGCGAAAAACCCGTAGAACTACCATCTCTTTTGGTCCGCTGTCAAATTTTATTGATGGTTATTACCTAAATATCCTCCTCATCAGCCTATTCTAGTCCATTTATTTACATACCTAGTCCTTTAAAACACGTTACTGATCACGCGGCTTTTCTCATCCCTCTTTTACCAGTCACCCTGCTAAGATCGTCACTCGTTTACCTACATGTAGGAATCTACAATGTTCAAGCAACCTAGTAGGCACGAATTTACCAATAAAAACCCTTGTTTTTCTAATCATGCAGAGAAAGAAATAGATATAGATATCCTAGTGACGATGCGGCCACCCTTCTAGTCACGAATGACACGGCACGATATCTAGGTTGTATTACAACTTCAAAACTTATTCGACACAAACAGTTGTTATAAACAAATCTAAATCGCAAATCTAAACTCACAATGTACCATAAACATCTGCTCGTGATTGTGTAGAATCGAATCTATGATCTTTTCCTTTTCAAATGCAAACTATGGATCCATATCAAAATATAACTTTAATAATACTGCACATTTAAAACGTTATTTTTTTATGGAAACATGTCCACATGTCAGAATATTTATCAAACCAAGAGAGCCATAAAACTTAAAATGCCTTTAGAAATCAGATTATAAAACAAGTTCTTTGTTTCTGTGTTAAAAATTCGTGATGACGGTCCTTTGAAAGGCTATAATGAGTATTGATTTAAATTACGTGGATTAAAAATCTGGGAAAAATTATAACGAGAGGATGCCGCCATCTGTTTGTCTACGACGAACATAATGTGGACATGCTTGTGACTAATAATTATTTTTTAGATATAACTCCTTTTAGTTTACAGGTATGGCTTTTAGTTAGTAGGTATCTTAAACTTATTTGGCATACATATGCCAAATAATTTTAACCCATAGCAACGTGTATCAAATAATTTAAAAACAATATGAATACAATGTTTATTTAATAAAGTTTTTCTTAAATTTACTCGAAAATCACACATTCAAATAAAAATACATTTGAATACCTCAGGATGCTGGAAAAGACTTAAACCTCGGGTTTTAAAATTTAAAATAAACTGCGATAAAATCCTTTTCAAAGTAATTTTATTATTTTTTGGTAATTTTGTTCAATTACTTATCTTGTTTAACACTATAAAGAAGTACTTTACACAATTCTCTTTGATACACACTTAATATTACTAACGTCGAATTTCAAGCACTATTATAGGCGACCACAGTTAGGTATCTTCTTACATTTCAATTTCTTAAATATACAAATATTAGCTGTCTTATTTTCTTCGCCATATAAATTTGAGGTGTGCGAAATAGAAAAACTCCACTCTTTATCATGATTTCCTTCCTTCATTCTTTATTTATGAAAAATGTGTACAGAATTATTTATTCGCGTAATAATAAACCAATAATAAGTGTTCCTCCATATCCATTGAAATTTAAAACTATACACGTCTATACCTAATAGTATATTCCACATTAAACTTAGGGTAATTTTTTAAAGAATAATGAAGCAGACATTTTTATAACAAAGGTCCTGCATCTTGATCTTAATGTTATCTCTAATAGGTCAATAAATAAGAGGCAACGTGCGAGCTTCGGCGACACATACACGCCAAGGGCTTATTAAAATAAAAAATAATGAATACGATGACCGTTCACTATATTCCAATGTGTTTTATATTCATATTTTAATCTCTCAGATGAGTCATTAAATTAATTCCTACCTGTTTAAGGCGTCATACCTAACGCAACATGTAAAATAAAATTTGAGTTGGGTAGACAAAATTTTAGGTTTTACATTAAGTAGGTACGTACACTTTAAAATTTGGTAGGTATAGCAAAAATTAACTTGCCTATATCAAACAATATAAAATGTTATTTACCTATTAATAGACTATTGTTTTGTATGTGATTGTAGATACCACGTAATACTTATACTTGTAATAACAATGGGAAATTCTATAGAGCCCGTGGAATCGCTGAATCTTTCAAATAATTATAAAACAGTATTATGATAGGACGATCTGGCTTATGAATGAAATGTAAACAACCGCAATGAAATGTTATAAATGATAGGCCGTGGTCGGGCCACCACAATCAGCTCGCGGCATCTAGCGCTCGACCCGGCCCGTCCGCTTTATGATGTTACACTCTTTTATTTAGATATTTGTACGGAGCCCCTCATTTTTATTCACCAGAAAACATTATTATGCATAAATAACAACTCTTTTATTTTATTCCCATCGTTATTTTAATACGTTGAATTTAAAAGTTAGCTTCGTCACCTCTACGCGTTTACACCCGCCGAGCACCCAAGCCGAGATGTGGTGACAATATTTATCAGATACCTAACGAGATAACACTCCTTTTAAAACGTTTTAAGGTAACTTGACACTTCCTATAAATATCTGTTAAATTATGCTTTATGAATGGAACGTTTTAAAAATTAGATTTTTATGATTATCTATTTATTACTTTTGGAAACAAAATCTGTCACTTTAATCAATAAATTAATGTTAATTATTTATTATTAGGGTTACAAGTAAAATATTGACAGTTTTTAGATTTTAACTTTAATACGAGTTTATAGGTATGATGGTTTAAGGTATGACTTCAAAAATTGGTGTCTGTACAAGATTGGACAGAAGTAGCTGAAGGTATAGGCAGATATAATTAACTAGGAGCTAGAGGTGAGGCTAACATTAGTCATAGAGTAAGGTGTGAGGCAGTAGCAGGGGTCGAGTATAACAATTAGCACCAGGCTGAGGCGGACGGCGGAGCGCGGCGGCGGTAGCGCGCCCCGCTGGGCTCTGACCCCCCGGTGCGCGCGCGCACGTACCTCGCACTCTCCTCTAATATTTTTATATCTTAATAACCGATTAGGGTACGTTTAATGTGCACTTTGAATAATCATCTGCACATTTTGAAAAATCATTTGCAAATTATCTCATCCCAATGCAAATCATAAATAAGCTTGTATTCTCCTTGGGATGCCGAATTAAACTTGCTTAATCATCATCATATATTTGTAGGTTGTTTGTTTATCTTAATTATTCAGTTCAGACATTTATTTTAACGTAAAACCGTTAAGAAATTGGCAAGACCCTTTTGCAAATGTTATAAAATTTTAATTTCGATAGCAATGACGTCACGTCCGTGAAATGACAAATGCAAATCATAAAGGGTCGTTAATGGGTGGAAAGTTCGGTTCGGGGCGGTGGCGGCGACGGCGCATACATCGGTTATTGAGAGCGATTTGGGCAAGCAGTCTCAATACGAGTACATGCGACTGATTTACGAGACGAGCGTGTGCCCTTTGTGCTCCAGCTGACTAATGGACGGACGCTCACGGACATTTATGTAGATTGATTGTATGATTTTATTCACAATGTTAATACAGTAACAGATTTAGATGTCATTTAGAAATGGCGCTCTAAAGTTGTGCAATTTAGGCCGTGAATAATGGATGACGAATGGTTAGTTTCTATGTCAGGCTCGTGCCGAGGTGGGGCTTTAATTGTGAAGTTGCCTTAACGCATTCAATGTACGATCTACCTTTATTAATGCATTTAAAAACATACCTAACATAAAGCCTTCTTGTCAAATAACAATGCTGTGTCAAAATATAACTCTATAGATTGGTATCTATTAAAAATATTTCGACACAAAAAAAAAATTGTAGATTACTATTTAAGTAAGTATAGCAACTGAAAAAAAAGAAGCAGCACTGCATTCTTGATATTTAAAGGTATAATATTTTAATATCTTCCTCTGGGAAGGGCGATAAAAAATATATAAAACATATTTTAGTTACGGCTCGAGGAAAAAGGACAATATGAGAAGGACTTGCACCGTCATCTTATCGACACGGATCAATCGTTGTTAATCAAAAATTTTAATGACCATAGTTCAGAAAATAATAACTTTCTTCGGCTACTAGTTATACAAAAGAAGTGCAGAAGTGTTTGATACTTTTAAATAATAAAATATTTATTGCATCTAGCATTTGCTCCCTTCTATGTAATTCTAACTAAGTAGTAGGTAGAGCTGCAGGATTCGGCTTCAGTTAGTATAGTAAAAAATATAATAGTTAATTCAAAAGCTATTATATATTATGCTCCATAATGTTTTTATTTTGATGTCCGGTAATAGTTATTATACTAACCCCTATATTCATAAACGTATTTTAAGCTCGTTATAGCTAAAATAGTTTTATAATTCGTTTGTGTTTCTCTGTCATCTTGACATTTAAACTAATATGAAAGAGACAAAGTCCATTTTAACTAAAGAGTCTTTCTTTTTTATGAATAATGCCGTTAGTTTCTAGCTCCTAATGAAGTTATGTAAGTACTTCATCATTTTCTTACTTTGACAGGAAAATGATTTTATTTAAAGATTGTTTACACATCTCTAAGAGTTAACTAGGTCCAAGAGTCTTTGGAACTTTAAAACATCTATGCACTTATCATTGTGAAATGCGTTGGCTAAATAATGAATAACGAAAGTATCAAGTCTGTTTCATCTGGGTACATGGTCACGCATAGCATGGAGTCAAGACAGTTCGGCATTTAGACTGTATTGTGCTCATGTTATTGCCTGAATTCGAAGCATCAGTCAAATTAATGTCGCCTCGATACGTGCTAACATGTTCTTGTTACACGCTCACGTTACATAGCTTTTGTACACCTACAACATTTCTTACTACCTAAATAAGATTCTTGGAATATAACTTGGTCGTGGCTCTTGGCTATTTGTACCAACAGTTTTTTTAAATGAATTTTAAAAAATCGGAGGAAGTTCTATGTTGAGTTGCATGTGGGGTTTTTTATGTATGTCCGGCGATTACTCCGTCAATTGTTGACTGATTTTGAAGATTGTGTTCTTGTTTGAAAGACTGTACCTACTCCCAAGTTAGTCCGATTATTTATTTTATCTAATGATGGACTTCATTAGATGAAATTCGCTCAAAGAGTAATGGAAAGGGCTATGCTCGGAGTCTCTCTGAAGGATCGAAACCGCAATGAAGTGATCCGACAGAGCACTAAAGTCGACGTAGCCCACCGGCTTAGCATGCTGAAGTGGCAGTGTGCCGATCATATCTGATGCAGAACTGACAACCGCTGGGGGACAAACGAGTTCTTGAGTGGAGACCACGAATTGGCAAACATAGCGTAGGACGCTCGCAGACTAGGTGGAGTGACGTTCTCAGCAGAGAGAACTGGATGAGAAAAGCCGCTGATTGTGCTCAGTGGCACACTTTAGGAGAGGCCTATGTGCAGCATTGGATTAGAATAGGTTGATGATGATATTTTTATATCTTTTAATTAATTCCCTGTTTTATATGGGGCCGCGTAGTAGAGACGAAGAAGACGGCGATAATGGTTTATGAAAAAAGGAGGTGACACGCCGTGGAGGGTGCACAGCACAATTCGCGCCTCTTTGGTAATGATCGCCATATCTACTGCGCGGCTCAATAGTGACTCCCACACAAATGTCCTGTGAGTGTTTTTTTGTATTCGACCATTTCGACTGCTACCACGTGGTATTGTCCACTAATTACGAGTCACCCTATATAACTGCGAGGACCTGAGGAATAGTTTTTAATTACATTCACCTACAGCACAACAGTATTGAAAAGCTATTCGAAAAATGGTCGTAAAAGGTATACTTAAGTAGCAGTGGAAAGGTGGAAATTTGAAAAAGGCAAGACGGAGCAAATTAAATGTTATGTTTTACTTGGTTACCTTCCAAACTCACTAGAATACGTACTGCATTTTTGATGCTAGACGTTACATAATATTTGATTTAGTATCTACTATCTATATATTGACCAATTCATAAAGGGAAGCCGGTAGGAATCGTGTTAAATAGACTTCGCCACTGATAGGTAGGTATAACTAACCGGAACATTCTGTTTCAAAACCACCTATTCGGTACCAAAGACCCTTAGTTTAGTTCTATAGACTAATTCACGTAATTAAATAAGTTCAGTTGCAGTTAAGTTTCGATCAAAACAGCCCCGTACTCTTGTAATTTTGACAACCGCTGTCAGATACGCTCGCGTCAAGTTCGCATCATGCGAGCGCTTTAGACTAGATAGGTATAACAGCTAAACAATTACAAGAATACCATTTTGCACTAAGACGTAGGTAAACTTCTTTGCATTGCACCGCTACTTGACCGGCGCGGCGCGTCAAGAAATTACGTGAATTAGGGCCCTGAACTTATTGAGTATCTATCTTGTTCACGTAGGTATATCATTCTCTCAGTAAGTACCTAATGATGGATCTTCAATAAAATTTGTAAATCAGTAGATTGATACTAAACTATTAAACTTTACAGATATTGCATTATTAAACATAAAAATTATATCTGTTACCTGAATCCTGTTTTATAATGCTATATCCCATTCTAAGTATTAATACTCAATACGCGTTATAACATTAAATGTATTCTACGATCAAATGATAATTCAAGACAAATTTATTTCCCTTTCTAATTGTAAATTACCCAGCTATCGATACTATAGAACATTATTATAATTACTACTGTTCCATATAGTTAACATTTAACTAAGTCTGTTTCGCTAAATGTGACTTAAAGTGTTACTTTACACGGTTGATTATTGTAAATGAAACAAAGATTGGTTTATGAGCAAAGCGCGAGATGCCCAGTAGCAACACAAAATCGATTATTCACGGATCAACATCGCCTGTGGTTCGATTACATGTCTGCAGCTCAAATTAGGAATTAAAAATCACCGGGGAACATTAATACGCCGCATTTCATAGCATATTTATAGTTATTGAATCGATTCTGATTCGAAAGATGATTCGATTATGAATTGCAAAAATTTTAATAGTAGTAGATACCTACTTTAGCTATGTTTGGAGCTAAGTTATTTATGATACATCCGCATCAAGTGGTAGCAGTGTAACTACCATTAAGTACGTGACGATGATAACCAAATAAACCTGTTTGAATGGAATATCATCACGCAGCGGGATCGATGCGCTATCACACTATCAATACTGTCGATAAAAAATGATCGTCACGTACCCCACGAATTATATGGACGAAACCAATCAACCACTTCAAAAATTATAAAAACTTACCCATCTAAGCTAAAACGAAAATCTAAATTGATACGATAGTAACCATCTTTTTTATTTTCAAAACTTATCTGCCTATTATCCAATCACTGAATGTTGAAATTAAGCACGCTTTACGCAGTCAGTGGATCTTGAGGAATGACGGAGCAATATAGAATTAAAGAAGACATCTAAAGTGTTATTAAAGCAGTGATAAGCTAAGGCAGTGTTTCCTGGATACGCTCGGAGGCTAGTCAGTTTTGATGTAGTTATCTGCAAATAATGGTGGGTGCGGCTCGGCTGGTGCGCTTCGCTGACGCTCACATTGTACTCGCTGTAATAAATGGCAACAACAGGTGAATAACTAATTTCACTCATAAAATTAGATCTTCATGGGTGGAGTGCAATATTTAACTGTCGGCAGCATCCGCCCGTTTACACAATAATGTTGTAATAGAATCATTCATATTAAAAAAGGTAAATGTTCATTTCATTCATCAATCATTCGATTTAATTTACGTCCTACAAAAATTTGGCCGTCGCGTCTGTCTGTATTAGCAACTGTGACATTTTATACCCTGAATTGGATATTAGGGTAAAATACTGTCAATATAAAAGTTTTAATTGGAATAATTGATTTATTATGGAAAATAAATGTCGTCCACAAAGGAAACGAGCGGTTCGTATATCCTGTAAAATAACCCCGGACAATGTTTTTGTCACTATTAAATATGCAAAACTCGGAATGAAATATTTGATGCGGTCGATGCTATTATATAAATGGAATTATTCATGGAGGTAGACGGAAAAAGCCAATGAAAATGAACAATTCATTTGTTTGTGCGAGTTTGTGGCTTCATTTCAGTATGATGCCACTCTTCAAACATAGGTATACAATACAATTTTATATCGTGATACCAATAAGTACTTACCTCTCAAAGTAAAACCATTATAGAGAGGTCTGATGTACTGTGCCTCGAGTAACTGCACGTTTTACTAACTCATTTAATTATATTTCATTGGGTAACTGTAGCAACTCCTTTCCAAAGGTCGCCTCTTTTATTCAAGAGTAATGCAGGAAGCGATTGAAATCAAGAAGTATCCAAATTTAAATTGGTTTGGTGGCTTTGAAAATTGAGAATCCGGATACAGTGGGTTTTCCATAGTCGCCGTCATCAACATAGCTTTTTCGCTGAAGCAGTCTACTAGAGGTAACAGTCGTGACAACCCGTTTGGAACTTGATTGCCTATTAATTATACGTACATAGGTACCTACTTAGCATCACGTCTGTTTTACCCGAAGGTGTAGGCAGAGGTGAATATCACCCACTTCCTGCCGGCTATGTTTAGGTCCCATACTCCCATAAGGCGAGCTTATTGCCGTTCATCGGACACAATTAAAAACTTCGAGCTGCAACTAAATTTGATAAGTATAATAGCAGTCTTTTTTCTCGACCCTGAAATCGCTTATTAACCGCGAGGTCCCGGATCAAGCAAAGTCTTTTCTAATATACTCAGAAAATCTGAGTATTAACTCGAAGTTTGTAATTAATATGTATATCAATAACGAAACGCAAAAGTTTAATAAAGTTTTTAAAGTTAAATCACAGCAGGTGGGTAGGTACTTAAGTTATTAATAACGTTGGGGTGCTAAGCTGATAACTCGACTAGTTACTTTTGAACGACACTTCCTCATATGCAAAATAGGTAACCCCGAGCACGCCTCTCCCCACAAGTGTTCAAAGCGGGTGAAACGACTAGTCAACCCTTTGCCGCTCACTCGCACGTAAAATCACTCAAATACTGAATATTTTAATCTGAGCAGATAACGAGCTCGCAATTCTATTAGATGAAACATAGCTTTGTGAGGTTAAATAGAGGTAGAGCCCCTCACTGCAGTGCAGCTCCGGCCTCGAAACTGAATATGCAATACACACTAACTATGTATATTCACAGCTATATTAACAGATGTAATAAAATGCTCATCTATTTACCTATGAATGATTTATTACCCTATCTAACTGCTTTGTGGGCCTGCTCCATCCACACATATGGCCAAAAGTAAAAAAATCAATATGTTTTCATTTCTTTGAGAAAATTAATTCTTATAAGAAATATTTAAATATACTTTTAAACTTTCTGTTTTTAAACTGTTTTAAACTGTTGTTGTTTGTTGTCTGCTAGCGACCAGGACCGGTGCCACCCACGTCGAAACGTAAAGCCAAATTAAAGGTGAGCGCTTTAATTGTCCGTTATGATAAATATATATATCAACAAATAAATTATTATTGTATGTGTTACAGCGGCTTGGCCAAACATATCTATGCGCTGAAAGTCCGAAATTGTATAATAAGCTTACTACTACAACGTAATACCTACTACATAATATGTATAAGTGGTCAAAGTGGCTATAGAACTTAAATAGGTTGCAGTGGCGAAGGATGGAAATTTGAATAAGGGAAAAGGAAGAAAAAAATTAAAAATATTTCTTGGTTAAGACTTTCAAATTAACTAAGAAGTATGTACTGCATTTTTGATGCTATTTAAACTTTTAGGCGTTACATAATATTTAAGGTTGGTTATGTTGACCAATTTCTAAAGGAAAGCCGGTGGGACTCGTGTTATAAGGACGCTTCCCCACTGATAAGTTGTCATATTATAATAAATAATTAAAATACCGACACTATTTACCCACAAGCGCCAATAAGTTTGTTATTAACAAAACTAACCATTTATATGGATTGCAATGATTTGTAATAAAGGTAGGTGCCTCTGCTTATCTAAATAATCCTACTTCCTTGAAATAATAAGAAATACTATCCTACTAATATTACCTATATCCTATCCTAATAATGTGATAAATTCGAAAGTTTGTAAAATGTATGTATGTATGTTTGTAACTCTTTTACGTATGAAATGAAATTTTATGGATGAAAATTGGCACAGAGAAAGGCTATTTTCTGGTTTAAAATATAGGCTACTTTTTATCCCGTAAGTAGGTACTATGCGAGCGAAGCCGTGGGCGAAAACTAGTCATAAATAGTAAGAAGTTCCATGTGCAATGACAACTTCTTAAGCGTTGATAAGAGAGTTAGGCTTTAATTTACACATCCTGACCAATTAGGGGACTACACCACTACTCCTCTAAGAATGACATATGTCCTTAAATCACATGCCGTTTTTGTCACGATGATTATTCACCGATATACCTAAGTAGAGCAATGAAATGAGAACAGCGCACACAAACATGTGTGGGCAGGAACCGGATTCTAATCAATGACAAGTATTTTACAGCCGAGTCCGGTATCCAGCTGTACTTAGCCACTCAATAGAAGAAGAAAACAGTATTAATTTTAGTCCGGAAGGTAGGTCCTAGAAGATAAATGCATCTTTCTACCTTTCCCCGTTTTTCCTTTCAATCTACTACCTAATAGTACATCCTAGTAGGTATACTTATCTACCCAAGTGATAGCCTCTTCAGATAAATAGCTTAAATTCTAAGAAACCCTTTAATAGTAACGTTTCCGGTACATAATTACTGGCGTAGACAGTTGTCAGCTCATTTTATTTTACTGGCTAAATAAATATATCAGGTTAAGCAATAAAGCTATCAAATATTTACTAATCTGAAACGGTACGCCCGAACCCCTTCTGGGTTCGAGGCTCATAAAATAAATTGAAATAGTCACGCCACCCCCCAAATTAAAATATTCAAATGCCGCACGCGCAAGAAAATTGAAAATTGTCGTCTATAGCCCGCAAATGAAACCTATAACTTCTCACATTACACTTGAGGCCAAAAAGGTGGGTAAACATTTTGGTAGGATATTGCATTCGAACGAATTTACGATTTGAATTCTCTTCTTAAAGTAAAGGCGTATAAAAATATTTAAACCTATTACTAATTATTGCTTTTATGTTGCTAAATATTATCTCCCTATGTTGATAATAATATAGTCAATATATTCAGTAATGTATTCAGGTGTGTTTCTACAAAGCTGGTTAAGAAAACCACCATACGTTTAAAATTTAATAAACTTCAATTGCTATTGAAGTCAATACTCATCAGCAATTAGTTTGTGTTATTTATAATTCAATAATAAAACTAAGAGAGTTGATTGCACTAAAATTAAATAATACCATAAGTTTATTACATCACAGGAGTGAGCTAAATTCTCTGCCCTGCAGTGTAATTCAATACAGAAACAATTTAGATATGCCTTCAAATAATGCTATAAATGGTCTTCACTTTTATGACTGCAATTTGGCTCAGATTCTAAATTAGTATTTGTTTTATGCAAGAATAAGTTTAATGCATAATATAGGTACATACTTACTCATACTGCAATAAAAATAAGAATTATATGCGTCATGAAAGATGGGTTCAAATTGTTCGAAGTAGTTAATTTGAAACTTGGAGACAGTAAAAACTTGTAGAGACGTAAGAGGTATAAAAATTAATTCGAAGGTTGTTATAGGTTTCTGAGTAAATGTTGATAAGTTGTAAGTACTTACGTGAGAGAATAGGGACCCTCGACGATGGTGCGGTGGCTTCCGTTGTGTTGTGGCCGACGTTGATTTTGTGGTTACATTTCGCGTAACTTGATAGAGTTGCACATCCTTGTAGTTCCGAGCTAGTGATGGGATAAAACGATACTATCGTCTGATTTATTTTATTAAATAATCGAAAATTGAATCGGTGAATTTCCAGGACATGTGACATCCACCAACCTACACTTGGCCAACGTGTATGGATTACGACGGATGACGAGCCGCGGCGCGGTGGCGGTACAGATCGTCGTCTCTACTACGCGGCTGACTATAAAATAGCGAATTTAATCAAAGAAGAAATTGCTCTAAAAAGGTTTATCTGGGAAAGTTATTTATAATCATGAACATTACCACGTTGTTAAGTATTTTACACCAATTACCAGTCACCCTATATAGAGACGGAGACAATATCGTAAACCCAACACAAACTATTTATTTTACTAAAAAAAGCGTGACATTATTTTCATTTTTACTAAATGCCTAATAAATTATGTGTTTTTGTCGAATAAAATTGTATGTTGGCACGTCCTATGACAAGCCAGCGCAAGCGTCCGGTGTCCGTGCAATGGATACCCTGGGAACCGATCGTCTTCCGCCGCTCGTCGACGACGCGGCGTTTACCCCTTACTTCAACCCTAACACCACTTACCGTACAAACCAGGAGTTACCATTATTCGCGAACCCAACTTATTACTTTTTAACACCTTTAATTTACAACGGGACGACCTCGATCGCCCCCGACAGAAACGCTTTTTATTCATTTCATCGCATTTAAAGATTTAAACCGTTTGCTTCCATTCATAAAATTATTAATGTGATCGTAAAATTGGGCAAATTTTATTGTCTCGGAGGCATAATGGGAAACTAATGTAGCGTGTTATTATTCAGATCGGTTGTAGCCGTAAAATACGAGTGTTTGTGAGAGTGGACGACGACAGTGCGCCGCCGACGCTGCATGTTCCCAGCGGAAGACCCCTCTGTTATCTGAATATCAAACATATTTCGGTCATATATCATTGGAACGGTTATGATATTCTTCCTTTACATTTATTGTACGTGCATTCGATGTTAACAGTTATTATGGTAATTGACTGAATCGTTGGCGTGAAGGATAGCATGTTCGCCTAAAGAAGTTTAAACCTCGCAACGGATCAAAAAGAGTATTGGGACTTCGTTAATCTTCCGCAGCAGTCCATAGTAGTCAAGAAATTGATGATATGTCCACGATCCCCAATCGGTTGTGTTGCTCAAACGTCCCAGACTCTGAAAGTAGGTAATGGAAAAGAGAGTACCTACATCTGCGTTAGCGCACTGATTTGTGATCCTTAAAATATGTGTGCACTATAATATCTCTTGTGTACTTACTTAGTCAGTTAAAACTCAAGAAAGAAGACATAATTTATTAGGATACTTATAATTTGCATATTTGATATCAATCAGTGTTGTAACGTGTAACTTTACTTCTGCTTATGAAAAATACCCACTTGGAACAAAAACTTGAGTTAAATACATCTTCTATCACACTCTTAGCTTGTCATCAGACCCAGATTATTATTAGATTTTAGATAGAATTACGAAGTTGCTTTTTTTCTAGGTATGTTTTCATATTTCTAATATACTATAAAATACACATAAAGAAACAGAATTTAAAAAGACTTTTCTATAAACACAGAGAATCTTGGCTGTAGCTCGAAGTTTGGAAATTGGAGATGAACGGCAATAATAGGTATAGGATCGCTTCCTATTAGTTATGGGACCTAAACATAGCCGGCGAAAAGTGGGTGATATTCATCTCTGTCTACACCTTCGGGTAATACAGATGTGATGCTAAATTATATTCCTAATTTCTCAAGATTTCGTTGAAAGTTTGGGCTCTATATTTACCTTAAAATTAATGTTTCTGATCGACAGACTAATATTGATAGTTATACATTAAATTTATTAAAGATTTTATGAGATATGAATAAATAATGTGTGTTGATTGTAGCCGGCGAGATAGTGATCGGAAGGTTCACAGAAGTGCACAGAGGGCCATTTGTTCCGCGCATTACGGTCAGTGGGCGAGCGCGCTGATATGAAATTATTATTAGAAACACATGATTTCACGGAACCTACTGCTCTGCTCCCTTACCTCATACGACTAATGCAGTTTTACTGATCTCATTTTATTTTATCCATTACATTTCATCAATGTATGTAGGTACTACAGATTTTTTTTAATCAGTAGACTTTAGGTTGTTAATAATTAAAGGCAGTAAAATTTGTAAGCTATTGTCATCTCACATTCGAGAGTGGATAGTATTCATATAAGTTACCAATTATGAGTACCTACTCTTCCTATCCTAGTTTCTACTACTTACTAGTGTGTAAGAATGTATGGGCGTCTGGATGTATGTTCGTTACTCTTTCACGTAAAACTACAGTACGGAATTAGATGAAATTTGGCACCGACATAGATTATGGTCTCAATTAACAAAAAGGCTACTTTTTATCCCAATAAATACCACGCGTTGTAGCCGTGTGCGAAGCTAATACCTATATAAATTCACAGTTCACTACAATTTACCTATAACCTTACAGAATATTTAATAGATATTATTATACCTAAAGAAATTGTAATTAAGCACATGTTTTTCACTACAAAAACAAGTATTAGTAAGTATTTTAGTCAGCACATAAATATTAATACAAAAGTATAATGTCATTCTTTTCCTAAAGAAAATATGCAGGAAAGAAAAGACAATATGCTTTTGTTTTTCTTTATTGTTATTGCCGTAAAACATTTAGCGAGCAGCGTTCGGCAATAAAACATGTTATTTTGTGTGACAAAACGTCGCGCTTCATGAGAAAATATTAACCCGCAGATAGTGGAATAAGCGAATTATTGACGATTCTCGGCCACAGGAGAGAACCAACCAGTATGTTACCGAAGTAACACAAGTAAACTATTGAAATCTTTCAACTAGGTAAGCAAATTATTTGGACTAGTTACCTATCTATTGTTTGTGTTATTTTTATTACATTTTTATTTACGCTACTTGACTGAATAATTACGAATGTAGTTATTCAGTCAGAATAAGAATAAGAATTCTTTAGAGTTGTTAAGTGTGGCCAGATTAAGTTTGCATAGTACCAAACGAAAGGTAGCAAAATAAAATTGTAAGTATAGGTACTACCTATTGAATGGTTCGCTCTAACATGTATCACACATATGTTAATGTGATGAACAATAAATTGGCCACTAATAAGATAATTGGTCGCGCTATATACCCACGTAAATCAACATCTTAACAGCTGTTCCTGCACAACCACTCGAACTTTCAACAGAGTATCCAAATTAACAACAAATCCCACAAATATTTAATTTTCAAATTATTTAATGTGTTGGCTCAATCCTGTTTACATTGTTCCTAGAGATAAGAATTTAGAAATGAGAATGTGAATGAAAGGTGACACAGGTTATAGTGGGTGATTCAGTAAACGGTTTGTCACATGCCGACATTAATGTCGTCTACAATATATTATGCGTTAATGGTTTCAGTCATCGCCGCTGAAATCCAGCTAAATTATGCATTGTAATAAATGACATAGACGAAAAGTTGCACAACCACAAAGTGCTTTCACAAATCTAATCACTTATGTATGAGTGTTTACATTCAAATTTTATAAAATCGTATTCATAAGGTATTTTCAGGTTTTTATAATGCATAAATATCATTTATTATAAGACACTTTTTATGCCTTAAATCAAGGTAGCAACTGCAGATTTCAATTGAAATAATTATGTTAAGTTTATATCAGTTGAATTTAAAAAAGACAATTGTTTTTGTGTATGGCATGATTCACCAAATTGTTTGAACCTATTTGAAGTAAACAATCAATTTGATTCGAATTACAGTACGACCAATAATAGTGGATATTTATTGGCATTGGAACATTTTATAACCATTTTATTAATTTAATTGATATTGATGAGGTTCACTGGGTATCGCGTGGGTAGATAAATTCAATGCTCCTTTTGTGGATCATTGTTTTGAAACATCATGTATCTATAGCAGGAACACTGTTCCACGAAATTAATAAAAATTAAGCATTGCGTGTACGACTATAGGTTCATGGAATAACAATAATGCGCAGTTTTTATTCATCATTGTAATTATTATATTTTAGACTTATTATCAGACAACAGAAATATAACGGAGTTTATAAGTGCAGAATAGATACCTAATAATGGTGTATTATCATCATGTCCTACGTGTGCGCTGTTACGTTTCCTGTATAACAATTCGCGGGGCATCGATATCGTCTACATAATTTGTCAACGCTTGACTGCGTTACACAAATGTTTTTAGGTCAACAGTTGATTGGGAAACGATCTGTCCATGTAGTCAAATATAAATAATTTGTTTGAAACAAAATGAGGGCCATTTAGAAACATGAGGGTAATAAAACTAGTGCGTGTCGTGTTAACTCGGTCGGTGGCCTACGTAAGTACCTATAGCACGAAGTAACAGTG
This sequence comes from Meganola albula, assembly GCA_936450015.1. Lineage (NCBI taxonomy): Eukaryota > Metazoa > Arthropoda > Insecta > Lepidoptera > Nolidae > Meganola > Meganola albula. The sequence continues at coordinate 7,752,700 of OW388144.1, read as the reverse complement.
AAAATTTGAGCTTAGATGTTCTTCAGACGAAAGACCCATCATCATTCGTTTACAGAATGCCGCGGATCGTGCTCAGTGGCGTACTTTTTGATGCCATTGCTGACTTCAAATTTACATAAGTATGAATTAGAAGTACCTATTTCCCGTTTGGACTATTGGCTTTAATATTGTTGCTGATATTATAATCCTACCTATAGTTGACTTAAATACGAATAGGTACTCCTTGGGACATAGGTAACACTTCGTCGTTGAAGTTCTAACACCACGTTAGTCTAGAATAGCAATTTTTAGGAGGAAGAAAACATTACACAATTTCACGTCGATACCTTGATAAAATCTACCATTTAAGTGTGATTATACTTAACATTAGTAATCTTTTCGACGATACTTGTTTCTAATTGGCTAAAATTATACCTAACGCATCTTCAACGCAATGTCAAAACCACCAAATTTTGACTTATGTGGCATTAGAACTGTAACGACGAGATTATACTAATTAATAGTAAAACTTTGTTTTCCGTTTGGCGAGTCTATTAAACTTTCTTTTTGCGTTATTTCAGACAGATAATTTACACATTGCGTATAATGTTCATCTGTCACTTCAGCACTTTCGAAAAAGTCTTAAAAGAATGTTTGATAGACTCGCACAAAAGGAAGCCATTCACGAAGTACATATTTCACATTTTGTAAAAATGTGATGTACTAGGTAATACCTACCTACGTCTAAAAAGTTATTGATTACATTGTATCAACAATACCATTTTGTATTCAAAACGATGCACAGCGATACGTGAGCTGCGGGTAGGTACACGTAATAATATTATAAGTACCCTTCTTTGCGTCAGCCCACGTATTGATAATGCATATTATTATATGTCTGTATCAACAATAAATACCACCATTTACATATAACATTACCTTAAGGATAAACGTTTTCCATAAAAACGTTGCATTCACTACTATGCCTATCAAAATCATCGTTTCCCATCTGCAGGGTCGGGACCCGGTAAAGGCCATTAAAACCAAATACCAGGCTACAACATTTCCGCCCTGTTTAAAAATAATACCTATTTGACACAAGACCTTTGATAGATTTTTGGTTATCTTGTTAAGAATACACAAGCAATAACTTTTTTAATACCTTTTAACACAACTAAATGTAAAGCTGGGTTTCCAACACTAATTTGCCTTAATAATAAACATAGAAACAGACTTGAATTAAAGCGCGATCTTAGGATAAAACTTTCGTCATTTTCCGAGAACTTGGATTAAAGTAAATATAAACAACAGCTCTATCACTTCACTTCAACCCTTTTTAGTATCCCACTGCTGGGCACGGGTCTTCTCTCAACTGTCTTACAAGTTGAGAGAGATTAGGCCTAAATCCACTCACGCTGGCCAAATGCGGGTTGGTGGATGCCGGTTTCTTCACGATATTTTTATTCAGTGATATTGATCAGTGGAAAAGAAACAATTCACACAAAAATGTGTGGGTACGAACAGGAATCGAACCCACGACCTTATATTTCTAACACGTGGCCCGTGCCGCTGCTCACAACAACAGCTCCATACTTCGTACTAAATTGTACTGACTAAATAGGCGATGCCAAAAAACCATTCACAAGTGTATTATTTTATCTATTAGATGGGTAGAAATATTATTAAGTAGGTCAAGAAGGGGCAGTGTAAAAATTACCAGGCTATGGCAGCACAATGTTTGGAAAACACTGTATTAAAATATTCAATATTTTAGATACTTACGAAAAACCACCAGCCAGTGAAGAAAATTTACCTAAAAACCTACATCGCGGGTAATCTTTGGGTTTCTGTAATATGGGGCAGTTCCATTGACACAATTTCCGATTTAGAGTATCCAAAAAGATTTTTCCTTGACCCAGACTATGATTTCAGGACCTCTCAGTACTTTCTGTACTAGGCAAACTCGCTTGCCAGGCCAAACAAAAAGTCGAGAACTCAAATACTTATTTACCAATCATTTAGTAAGTTACTCTTGACCTTACTTAATAAATCTCCTTCTTTTTTTGATAACGTTAACTTGATTTAGAAAAAATGGGTGTGTTAAATTTATGGAATAATTTCTGAAATGTATTCATAGAACATTAATATTTGATTTTGTCCCGTTTTTAGCCACGTGAATCACTTACACCATCATTTTACAAACACACCAACGTTATTTTAATATTACTATGAATCCGAAACGAACACAGATGTGGCATTATAATTAAAATTGTCTTACTATGCGTTTCAAATAAGAATAGGACTGGACTCGCGGCTAACTTCATACCAAAAACCAAGCAAAAGTAGCGAAAGCACAAAATGTCAAACCACAGACAATAATATTATTTTGAAATGTATGGAAAAAGTGATTTATTTAAGATTTTACAACCTAAGTAAATTTATGCGCTAGGATACCACAAACTTGCACACAAATTCATATACCCGGATAAAAACACACGTTTTAACTTATAACTCCGATTTTTGCCGTCGGAAGTTAATAAAATATGTTCGCATCTAAATATTCGACTCCAAATGTCCAATCTTACTCAAAAAGCAATAAGATATACGCACTTTTATTTCCTTTTTCATCTAGATGTGATTATAATATCAAACAAACATTTTTGCTCACTGTACTAAAAATGTGAAGTTGTTGCGCATTTCAGTCCAAGATGGCGGACTTCCAATCCTATTCTTATTTGAAACGCATAGTACTTCTAACATGGCGTGTGCTACTCTCAATTTAGAGTTAAATCTAATAGATTTTTTTTAATGTTACTGTATTCTCTTAGGAGGATATTATAAATACTTAAATATTGATACTAAAATACAATTGGTTGACAAAATACAATAAATTTAATTGATTTATCCAATTTATTATTAAATTGTTATTTAATTTAATTTATCTACAATCTTTCAGGCACCGTTGTTAGATTTAATATTATTTTTAAATTTTATAAGCGTATGCACCTATTAGGTTATTTGTACTAAATATACTTATCAACTCACAGGCACTAGACCAGTGTGTGTGGATAAGGTTGAGAGAAGATTAGTTCCCAGTAGCAGGACAATAATCTTAGTTTACTTTTACACACTTCAAAACTGTATATTATGCGACAAGCACATTATAAACAATTACTGCAATTAAAAGTAAAATTTATTTTAATAACAATGTGTAATAAATGAAACAAAATAAAGACAAGATCTAGACACTATTTTGTATGTACCTACGTATTGTGTGTGCGTAAATTTGTACAATAACATACCTTGGAAATAAAAATAAAATATAAGAAAAATAGTCAAATTTATATTTATATAATATCTACATCCAATGCTTATATTATTCAATAACAAAACGACGGTCAGTGGTTCATAAATCTCCGAGTCGCCATAGATCATTGTGCAGCCACTCTGGCGCTAATTAATTTAACGCTTCCTTTTTCATAGCAAAAGAGGGGGAGTGAATGAAATTCCAAAAAGTGTAAATCAACTTGTAGTGTATAACTTATTGCAGTGCTCATTAAACGCATTCCGAGTGGCTTCATAACTGCTGTCATAGTGGCAGGCCCCACGCGATACACGCTGTTCTATTAATTACAGCATTGTGTGCTAACTACTGATTTAAGTTTCGGTCGAGTAACTATTAACATTAAAAAATGCCAAGTGCGAGTTAAAGTCGTGTTAAAAGAGATCCAATAATAGAGGAGCTAGTAGATATTTAATAAGGAAAACTTGTCAAACGCTTCTTCTATGATATCCAGACACCTTAACGCAAATCTGTGAGTTATGGAACCCTAAAAAGTACAATTACCTAACATAAATTAGATAAAGAAGTTTATCAAAAGTATATGTAAGTAGGGAAATAGTCTATTAATGTTATTCCGAATAACATTTTAAACGTAGGTACCTATTTTAAGTTAGATACCGTTTAGAACTGACTGATTAGCAACCGACTTAATGAAATATTAATTTCTGAATAAATATTAATTTCTTGGATACCGGACGAGGAATTTTGTTTAATATATTGATTAAAGGATTTTGTCTCTAAAGTAGATGTACCGATGGATTCGCCACGATGCCTAATTTGTAATATTCAAATTTGAACTGAACTGATATTCTAACAAGGGATCGAGATGTTACAATGACCAGAACAGCAGGGATACTCTTAACTCTCGATCCTATTAAAAATTTAGGATTGGGTTCGAGAACACTGCTCTAGCTCGCGAAATAACACTTTTAGGAAAATTCTAAGAAATTATAATACAATAGGTTCACCATATTTGAAATGTCACTGATTGAATCCGTATTACGGTGACATTAAGATAGAGAGTAAAAAAATAAGCTAGCAGCGCACATGCAAACGGTCATTGACATCCTAATTTGAAGGAAATATTAAAAATTATATTTTAGCCCATGATTTATTTAGTAAGTTGGTACAAGTCTTATCATAACTCACTTCAAAGACAGCTTTGAAACATTAAATTATTAGAAATTAAAATATGCTTCATAATTAAAAATATTTTGCTGCGTTTTATATCTACCCACTTAAATACATTGTTTTACGTAATTTATGCAGATTATTATGTACCGATTTCTAAAGTAGGTACGTACCTACATGTGTAATGTGTATATTAATACATATGTAGAATATGTTAGCATAAGAAACAAATATTTCCGTACAAGAACCTTGTAGGTGACTGAAACAATTTTAAACGAATTCCTATGTTTGAAAACAGTGAAATGCGCAACACGGTTATAAATTTCACCCGTTGTAATTACAAAAGAGTATTGTAGCATTTAGAAATAACGGTTTTTATTCATATTAGTCTACAATACATATGAAACTATAGAAATGCTGTATTAGGTTCATTAGCCCCATAGTACCTAATCTTTACTGAACTGATTTGAAAGCGATTCTTCAACAGAGGGCCTGTTGTCAATTCTTCACGTTAACGTTAACGTCCATTTGAATGCCAAAAAAAATGTGTAGTCTTGAAATTTTATGGAATTTTATCAGCACCTCCTGGTGTATTTGTTGTCCACCAGAAAGGTGCCATAAAATTCTATAAAATTTCGCGTCTACGCAAATTTTTCGACTAGTTTAAAAACTCATGCTAAACACCCGGTAGATCTAAGTTTTATGTGGAAAGTAAGAGTATTATACGTAGGTACTCACCTATCTATATCTACCTAGTACCTACTCCTATCAATTTTTATATGTATTTTTTTCGGTAAGTACTTAATATAGATCTGAATGCAGTTTATTTACTTTTTATTGACATTTTATATTTTATCATTATTATTTCTGAATGATTTTCTAAATTAAATATTGCCCTTTAAATCACTTTTTATATTAAATCGTATCTTGTACTGCCATTTCATTTTATCACCCAGGTTATTTTATTTATTAGAAAATTGCTTATTTATGAAATTGATATACTAACACAACTAGTTTTAATGTCACACTTGTTTACTGACAATAATGTCCTCTAATTGACCGAATAAATAAATTGTTAATTAAATGATAACTACTTATTTGTTGGTAGTAATAAAAAAACACAGTAGCAATGTCAATGGCATGTAATATTCGTGCATGTATGTATATGATAAGTGGTTATTACTCCTTGTTTTGAGCATAGTACTGGTCATCTCTATGATACACTGGACACATTGTGTGGTAATTTCTCGTGACAATTTAATTGCCATTTCACTGGGCTGTGACAGCAGTAGGATTAATTTATATGATGTTGGGTTGCATCTTCATATTTTTATTTTTAGCTATAATTTATCATCATTAGATACCTACGTAAGTGAGCAGTAAATAGTATCTACTCCTTTAGTTTCGTGTCAACATTTTGTATGAAAAGCGTCTCAGTTAGTTTTATTGCCATAAATAATAATATTACATTAGACTATTTATTATTTCGTAGCATAGAAGCCAGATTACTGAAATATAATTATGATACTACTTTTCATAAGTAAAACCATACTTAATATATTAACTTTTAACCGCCACCAATGACGTATTTACTTAAATGACAAATTGAGACAGCGTCAATATCTACTGTACGTCACCTTTGTAACTAAATATAAGACCCTGTGAACATTTATAATTTGAGACAATAAAGCCTTTATTATTATTATTATTAAAAAGAATTATGCCCCTACAGCCCATGTTGCATCGACAAAACACACGCATCTTTTAGGTACCTACCTATATTTTATCGCTTTGGAAAATTTCGCTATCGGGCGCCACGAGCATGGCAAGTAATAATTAGCTAAGCAGTTAAAAGGTTCGATACCCGGCGAGGGCAGATCCCTTGATGGGAATCGAACCTACGACCCAGCGGCTTAAAAGGCACGTCTGTTAATACATATATCTCATGTTTATCTAATTGTTTTATAATTAATTCTGATAAAACTGTATTATTTGAAGTTCAAATAACGGCAGATGTTTTTATTCATACATTGACATAATATAAAGATGGTACAGATTAGTTTAGTCCGCAACTAATTTAAGTAGACTAAAGTTAAATTATCATCTAAAATTTTCCTGCCCTCTATTACAAGAATTATTTTATTTAAAAGGATATTCCCATTACCTTAGGTGGCATTAAATATTTTATATTCAATAAAAAATAATGATCCAAAAACAATACATAACTGGATGAATAGTAGCTATCTACCAGTGGCGAAGAGTCGATACAAGCCGATTCCAATCGACTTCCCTTTAGGAATTGGTCAATATCACGTACTTCATTAAATATTATGTAACGCGAGTTTTAAATAGCACCAAAAATTAGGACCTATAATATGAAGGTTGTGGTCGCCATAAAAACATCGGTGACGATAGTGAAGAGATATTATTTTCCTAAATAAGTACTTTTTGCTCCGGCTTCCCCTTTTCAGTCTTTCACCCTTCCCTACTGGCATAAACATTAATTTTTAATATTTAATCAATCAATAATACTATTTACCCTAAGTACGCACAATACACAATTGAACAATACTTATTTATAATATCCGCTTTTCTATTTCTTCTGGAGAACTCTAAACATGAAACTTTGTACTAACCATTCATATTATTTATGAAAATGACGAGTTCGACTATAAATATTAAAGGAGGTCGCTTATACATTTTTAATGAGACCAGCAATACAATGTTATAATCAAATTCAGTTTGTAAATGTCTTAAACCGTTTATTTATTCATTGTTCAAAATTCATAGCGGTTAGAAAGTACTTACCTACCTAGAGGATTATTGTGACAGGTTTAAAATTTTAAGTCTGATTTCAAATATTACGTGTAAAAGCCTAAGACGTTGCTTGCAAATATAATGAGGCTCTTCAGTACTTTATTACGTAACTGACACCAAGTTTGTCCTCAATTTTATATGATAGTAAATGAGAACAAAGACGAAGATGGAACACATCAATCAGTAAAAGCCTGTTCACCTTATTATTGGTTGGAATCGACCTAGATTTGTTTTTCCTTTTTTATGTTTACCGAGGAGAAATCCGTTATGGATCCTCCCGCCCTGTATGAGTGAAGGGCGAGAGATATGTGGGACTCCATACTAGTTACCCGAACTAAATACCCCCGGGTGTTCCTTCGCGTATCTTGGCCAGTGTGTCACGGGAACCACAAGTGACTCAGTGACACACAACCGTGACAGTGACACAACCGTGACTTATATGCGAGTTGTTGTATTATTGTACCTCCATTGCGGATGGCAGATACCTACGTCTAAGAGATTTCTGCAATCTCTTTATTCCATTAAAGTGTAATCTTTGAAAAATCGACAAGCAAGTCACTTTGCGTCAATGCGGTGTTTCAATCTAGAAATTTGGTTTTAATCAACATATCATCCAATAGACCTTATGGATCTCAGCTTTATCAAATTCAAAGCAAGTGGAATTTAAAAGATCGCAACAAACTTGTGTTTAATCATATTAAGGAGTTGTCCAGGTGAGACGTAGGATTTGACCAAATTATCAGATTTTATATTGATCATTGGTTAATGGTTTTAAATATTGGAATGAGTTCTAATATATAATAGCCTCCACGAGTAAGTTGTATTTTCATTTCGACATGGAAAGATTAACAAACGCTGATTAATTTCAGTGTTAAGAACAACGTAGTCCAATATCCTTTCCTTAAGGCGATCAATATATTACGCGGTAAAATTAAGTGACAGCAGACAGCAAAAGTCACCTCAAATATGAAATGAGTTAATCACAGTTAGGAGTATACTGTGAGCTCTTAGGTTTTTTGTTGACACGACGCTACTGCGGTATTTCCTGCTACCACATATGACGCACACGTTCTTCTACAAAACAATGCTTTATTGTCTTCATTATACAGTCTACTATTGAACTCATAAAAATAAAGTATTCAGCTTCCACTAAGTGGTGATTAATTGTGATATAAAGACTTTTATATTTCTGTTGTTTTATCGTCGCGTCATTTTTAAACGCGACATCAATTTCTGAAAGCATAGCTCTGTGAATATATTTAACGTATTTTTGTTTGCTAAATGATATGTGTAGGTGGATGAATTAAAATGCAATAAGGAAAGGTATGTATCAGGAAATGTCCAATTAGGCAAAGCAATCTACGATAATTCTGCGAGCTGAATTGATTCCACGTCCACAGATAAACCGAGTGGATGTTGTCCGAGACATGTTATCAGATCAGTGCGCGGCTGCTAGCACACGTCGCCTGCCACGTGGGAAACCTCTACCATTAATAAGGGAAACTATGACAACTTCATGATGGTAAACCTTTTTGACATATGCAAATTGACTTTATCTCTACAGTTCTTAAGATTGTTAGCCATTTAATAATCTACATTATTTTGCCCAGTAATCCTAAATTTTATTCATCTTTAGTTCCAGCCATGTTTCAGCTTATAATGGCCAAGGCACCAGGCCATACAATGTTGAGTAATTCAAAAGAGATATGAGAGTCTATTGTCGATAAATTAAGCAACATAAACAAAGACTTTGTTTAACGAACGTTCAAATTATCTCTATTTACAACGAGAAACATTCAATTATGCTAATTTTTATTACTATTTACGGAGCGTATCGATTTAAAGAGGCAAACATACGTAGCACTCAATGTTCATATTTTACAATAATAAAAACGTATATGGAGCAATATGTGCATAAATGTCAATATTTGTATGGCAAGTGATCGAGTTGGAAGCGTGTGGCTCGATTTATAAGTAAAACTTAGTTCCGAACAGCGGTGGCGGGCGGCTAACACAGCGGTATGCCTCGCGTTATAACCTCCAGCATTGTACCTAATTGTCGATTAATTATCTCGTTTTCAATAAAACATCCAGCATGCAGACAAAATTGTATATTTTAAACTATAAACCGGCACTAATATGGCATAACTACAAATACACCCGCAGTGATTTCTTACGCCACCCCGCACATAAAAATTTAACTGTTTAGAACGAATTATGGTTTCAAAATAAGCAAGTACTTACTTTGTGTATAACAAATAAGAATCACCGTACAGATACTTACAGACACCGCATAGCTGGGTCCCCGCGCTCGCCTAACTTATGTCCTACCACATCATATCATCCGACTTTATGCTAATTTCGATTGGTTCGTTCAAGGACAAGAACTTCAACAAAACATTTGCTATCTCTCCCAATACTCTGCCGACCTTTGACGATCTCATTTTCGCATGTATCTACCATCGGCTTCCATTTAGAAAATTGACAATATCACGTAGGAACTTATTAATATATTATGTAACGCCTAAAAGTTTCGAATAGCAAAAAAAATAAGAATAACACCACATGTAAGAGCTATCGCTGACGGAAGTGAAGAGATATTATTTTCATATGTAAGAAGATTTTTGCTCCGACTTCACTTTTTCAGACTTCTATCCTTCGCCACTGGCGAACACATAGCAAAGTGCAGTACTGATGAGCTTAGTACCTTCAAAGGCAGAGTTAAAAAGAACAGGCAGACAGCACGTTACTATGAAGGTAGGTATGTGAAAGTATAATATTTATGTGTTCATTAATGCAGGCTTGTGTTAATAACGAGTCAGCACGTCCTCGGTTCACAAGCCACCAGGGTAAAGTCCCACATTTATATTCCGTCAGCTAAGTTGTGGCGTTTAGATTTGGATTATATTTGGTCATTGTTATTCAGTTAACGGTCCTCAAAGTTGTTTCATTTGGGATACAATAATAAAACAATTTGAATGAAATTAATAACAAAACAACAACACTTAAACATTCTGTACCCGTAAGCTTAAATTAAAACCATACTTATCAGTCACATGTTCGTTACATAGATATTAAGAAAAGTGTTTAAGAGTTTGCCACATAGCATAGGCAAAATCAAGATTATGGTTATTTCTAGGAATAAGTATCCTTTAGAAAAATACGTTTACGAAGAATTATTTAAGTTAATATTACTAGCTATATACATTTTTAAAACTTAAAGCAAATTTACACATTTGCTAAACAATTTTAATTAACAGTAGAGGAGCATTTGACTTCTCGAATTGATCATGCAAAACGTAAGAAAAAACTCAATATTCATGTTAATAAGTATAATTGGAGAGCTAAATAACAAAAAGACTAAAGTGGAATGAGAATAAATGACAAATTATAATAATAGGGCACACCTGCTATTCTTTTGATCCGACATTTCTCTCATTTATGAAGTTAATCGAGCGGAATGCTTGTATGTTAACATAGTTTTATCCTAACAAAGCCCGCACTCAGACAATGCGATACTTTAGTCATATTTTTTGTATCAACCATAACTTCTCTTTCATCTCACTAATTTTAGATCAAACTATAGTTCTTACATGTAGATCACGTCATTATTGTCTCTGTTCAGTGAGATAGCGAATCAGATAACATCCTAATAGCCGATAGAGTTGTAAAGATAAAGACTTTAAAACAACCGTCAAAAGGTCTAATGTATATCTCTTTTGATACCAAACATATGTTAATGGGCGCTAGGTTTGTTGACAGATAAATAATAAGCGGTATTGCTTACAATCTGGTGTCTGATGTCTTTGCTGCGAGTCGCGGGTCGAATTAGTGAATTGTTGGTTGCGTTCGCGCAGGCGGCAGGTTTTGTCTAGCGCGCTCGACCCCTCTAGCGCATTAATCTCAGAGTCCGAGATGAAACGATATGCATTTGTCATCACGTCTGCGATTAAGCTCAGAGAAACTCATTCTATTGTATTGAATCAATTCGATAATAATTGAGAAGAAGATATGGAGCAATAGGATTGTGTTCACCAAATAGGTAGGTACTATGGTTTCCTATGACTATGCGTGTATCACTAGTATCGTATTCCTACGAATACATGGAAATAATTCCTATATCTATATCTGTAGGTAGGCCTATAAATAAAGTTAAAAATAGTTCCACTACGGCGTAAATAAATTAGTCAGTCGTTAGGCGGTCGGCAAATATCTCAGAGAAATATTATGTGCATGAATAGCGTCCCATATGACGGACAGCATAAAGGGCTGCCCTTAAACTTGCCTTGTATTATTTTGTCATTATTAAATTCCCCTGTCAACTGCTTGTTTTCATTGCTTAAGAAAGAAAATATTGTATGCAAAATTATATGACATTTGAATAAGCACAAAAAGATGGTTTTTTGATTTGATTACAAGTTATAATTCTAGAGATTTTTTCCCGAATGGCCGATGAATAAAAACTAATAAGTAAGTAACTAATGGTTCTCAAATAAAATGAAATTACGATGAACTCGCAAGTACCTACTTATTACTCCACCAACACTAAGTAGGCACTCGATGAAGCGATCATTCGTAGTTAATAGCTCAAAATAGATGAAATGAAGTGTGAGATAAGAGCAATAACAAAGGCATTGAAGAGGCAATCATGTTCGACAGAGGCAACACTGAATCTTGACGACGTCTCTCAACAAGCCGCAAAATGAAATCGCTCGATGCCGTCAATCATTTTACCCTCACCGCGATCGCCCTCAGTCAGCTGATAAAGGTTTGGCTCATATTAAGAGCGAAAGCGGACAATATTAGACAAAAAAATATGGTTTATAAAAGATTGGTAATTGAAACTATTGGTTTATGCATATATTGACGGGCTGGTGGCATGGTCGGTAAGATACTTGCTTTTTACGCCGCAGGTCGTGGGTTCGATTCCCACCCGAGACAAACATTTGTTTAATTATGTCTGTTTGTCGTAATATTACGTTAAGACGTTACGTTTGTTTAAATATGTCTGGGTGTAATTATATATATTTAAGCATGTGTTTACAAAAAAAAAGTATTATATGTAGTATATTATCAGTTATCTGGTTTCTTTATTACAAGCTCTGCTTAGTTTGGGATCGGATAACCGTGTGTGTTAATGTCCCACTATATTATTATTATTATTAAATATAATCAATATGTACCTAACAAGCGGACGGCCGCGAATCGCTGAAGTTTGTGAAATGTGAATGTGACACGGATTTGGAGGTCGATGTATTTTCCAGTACGGTAAGCTCGTCAGTCTGTCACAAAATGGGACCTGCAAAACTATTTCTCTGTCGCGTACCACAAATCCGGTACTTCACCATTTCAAAGAAGTTAGTCAATGCCCTGTTTACTTTATTGTCGTTTCCCAAATCGAATATCCGCCAAATAAACTTTCTTGCGGATTCCGTGGTGAAGATTACTTTTAATCAGAATTAAGAAACCTGCATATCTTACGGCACTTGCAACAAATACGCGGCGCGGCTCATTGCACCGCAGACGAAAAATATTTTGGAATTGAGATTGATGTCGCACGCATGTGCAGACGGCCTGTCTGTATGCAAAACAACGCCATACCAAATATAGAACTAATTTATGTTCATACTCGGCGATTATATGCGTTAAAAATAACCGCCTGTTGCTCCCGGTTTTCATAATTTATACAGTTCCCCACTATAATAACTTTAGTAATGTATGAATGTTCATCTGGGAATACATCCTACAAGTCACGTTATCAATGTGACGTACCTATAAAAAGTTCGCCAAATAATGTCGTAGTTGTATGGTTGATTGAGTAGGTACTTATCCATAATTTTCCAATTGGTATTATCGGAGTCAACAATAATTAAAATAAATCCGATTTAAGGGTAAGCTCCCACGGGATAAGAGGTGTTATTTATTCACCCTCATCTCACAAAGGAACCGCTGCCGAATATCACCCATAAATATTGGGCGGAGGTGTAATTTTTCACATACCACGTCTTCTCGAGCGTCGCACCTTTAAAATAAATGCAAACAAAATTTAATAGGGAGAGATGCGCGGGATCGCGAGCTTCAGGTAAAAATAAACGATAGTACAGCTCGACCAATCGCTGCAAGATATTTTATTATAAGGTCTTACCCGACCCATTCTTCTGTATTATAGTTATTACTATGCAAGTTGTAAAATACTTAATTATCTTGAGATCACTATCAGCACCTATCTAATATTTATATACCTATTTCATTCTTTTTAACACTTGAACATGACTTATTATTAGATTGAATTCTGCTATGGACAAATTACGCTATGCTTTGGGATTTGATTATAATATCTGGAACTTAGATAGAGGAATAGTTCGACAGGGTTTGGACTGCGTTTATTTACGATTATTGGTTATGGACAGACTTGATCGGCAGTAGATGGTCCCGCGAGTCTCGTAACGGCTCGGACTTCGGCTGCCCTAACTAAGGGTGCCGCGTCTGACGGATATATCCATCTCCCGGGAATACTTCCTTCTTGCCAAAATTATGAATCGTTAAAGGGTGTTGTCTCGACACCTTCGCAAAGTATCACCTTTGCACAAATACTGACATTCGTATTTCACATCAAACAAATTTTATTGCTCACGTCAAGAGCAACAAGAATAAAAAGTGATGTTAATAATAAAACGTAAACAAGAAAAGCAATAACCGAGTTCTTATCCGATACACATATCACAAAAGATAGCCAATAAATAGTCCTATCTGTATTATTTGTCACAAAATAAGAATTCCATCAAATAATTCGGCGGCAATAAAAAACGGATAGAGACATTGCACGCATTTGTAATAAAAGTCTCACCATAAATAACGATCATGAAATATAATACACCTGCAATCTTCGGAAAATGGGAAAATCATTTTCCGAGGGCGGGCGCGGTCCGGCGTAATATTGTTATAAATGTACTTTTCTGGAGGGTATAAATAATAATGGTGACCGCGGCACCAGACGCTCGTGAGACCAACTGCTCGACGCTCTTGCGGGCTAAAGGCATAAATGAGTTCGTATCTCAGTAATGTTTTACACCGTTTCAGTAACTACGAAAATGAGGATAAACAGCGGATATGTTCTTAATATGTGTTTTATGAATATTTTTAAGTTTCTTTCGTCTCATAGATAGCTAAAGGCCCAATGGATCTATTTCTAATGAACGTTTATCTCGTAGGCAAGCCATGCAAAACAACATAAAACACAACATAGCCATAAAAAACCATATAGGACAGGTTACCATTCATGAATATATGAACCAGATCTTTTTAATTGTTTTATCGATGTTATTTTTAAGTAATGTATATTTTATTATTGATCTTCATACATACGACATTTTCGTTATCTAATTTCACGTGTGTGAGCAGATACAAAGTATTTTACTTACTGCAAATTTTCACGTACTCCACTATACCTTATTGCGATGTGGCATGAGCCACACCGCCGGGAGTCATTTCGTTCCGACAGCCTGTAAATTCTCCATTACGCGATATGAAATATGCTTTTCTACCCCGCACACCGTTTACGAGCACTGCTATGATTTCTTATCCATCAAACAGTTACTTTTAAGGGAGTGTACAGGGTTTGCTTTCTTTCTAATGAAATTATGACGGACATTTCAATGGTTCTTCATGCTATCTACCATACTTTATTTCATTCATTATCAATAAAGTCAATTCAACGTTTATTCACAGGTGACTGTTATTTTTGGTGTATCCGTCACCTTCCTCAGTTCAAATGAGTCAACTAAGCAATTAACATTTATATCTCACATTACAATATTTTCTTATTTCAACACGAAATTTGGCTTTTGTTCTCGACGAGGTGTAATGTCTTTATGAGACCACTAACGTGTTATTATTTCAATTAAGTACCTGATTTAGCGTCGGCGGAAAAACTCAAAACAATGAAGTGTCGACGACTGTGTCGAGAACATAATGCGCAATGAAGCGTCTGATTTGTGAGTGTACCACATAAAACAGTTTCACAGAACTGAAAACACTGTTTATAAAACGAGTAATGTTCGTATTGTCTTAACGAATTTAAAAGACCACTAGTCGAGAATCATTCCTCAAAGACGTTTTTGACCAAGAATAGGGCAGGAGCATTAAGAGACACGTCCCAACAATTATACACGTCGTCGCTTGTCTTGTAAGACATCAAAATAAAATCACTACTATTTATGTATCTGAGAGCGTATTAACGGCACACACAGCTACTCAAATGTAATAAATCGTCTGGAAAATATAACCGTCAGCGCTCTGTCATACACGCGTCGAAGATGCGCCGCGCCGCCGCCCGGCTGCGCCTGCGACCACGTCACGCATCCATACACCATAAATTGTACGATGTAAATAAAATCTGGCGTTCCATATTTTAAAACTTTATTTTAATAGCCCACTATTCAACGAGAAATTAAGACGTGTTTATTAGCTGAACGCTCGTAATACAAACAAGTCCTTCCTTTATAAGTTACTTTGCTCAAGATGTCATAAATCTGTATGCACATCAAGTGACTTCCCAACATAGACCTATTAAAGTTACAACATGTATCTATATTACAACTTTAACATATTGCACATTAATATGGTTTAATTATTACAAATTAAAATCAGTCCACCAAAAGACGAAGCATAGGTAAGCAGACAATTTATACCCACCTTGTTACCTCTTTTTTAGTGTCCCACTGCTGGGCATAGATCTTTACTCAACTATCTTACAAGATGAGAGATTTTAGACCTTAATTAACAGACACTGACCACGTGCGGGTTGGTGAATGTCACGTGTCCTCTAATGATTAGTTCTTAGACATGCCGATTTCCTCACGATGTTTTCCTCCATCGAGATTGAGCAGCGGCGATAAAACAATTCACACAAATGTGTGGGCATGTCCGGGGATCGAACACGCGACTTTATATTACAAAGACGAGCTGATACCGCTGCGCTTTCGGTGCTCAGTCAAACCATATTGTCTTATAACTAATGCCTTAAGATCAAGACAAAACAAATATATGTAACATGTATACATATTACATAAGTTAAGAATAACAATGAATACATTATACCTACTAAATTCATTCCCCAGTTGATCAATAAAACGCATAAAATATTGTTACAGACCTATAAAGCTATCTAATAATATTCAATAAGCATGTTTTTTTCATCATTGCAGTCCTAAACATTTCTTTTGTCCCATAAATCCGATGGAAATTGTATATTATCAGATAAGTAGTAATCTGGGTTCGAATTTATGTATCGGAAGAAGTGTATGGAAAAAGTTTTTTTGGCGGGAAGCATATTCAGAACATTCGTCGTGCGGAATAACAACCCTTCCGCGACGTTTGGAATATTTTATTGTTACGTGAGATCATAATAGCACGCTGTTATTATAGTTGTAGAACAATGTTAAGTGGTCAAGAAAACCCGCGACAGTTGTCATACTAATTAATTATGTGTCCTCGTAATTGACTTTTATGTTGACGAATATAAAGTTCGTACATATTTTTTCCGTGCCAAACATCAACCGCATCTTCGACGGAATGTTAACAGTATAATATTTTTTCAACGTTCATCTTAAAGAATTGTTGTAGATGAAAATGTTTTAATTGTGTTGTATAGTTTAAAGAAAATTTGACAACGCAATTAACGGGCTATAGTACATTAAAATGATAATTTTCGAACATTGTACCTACCTAAAGTGTGATATAATTTAATTTAGCTCACTTTGACTCTTTGCCAGAATTGCTGATAACGTCTAAAAATGTGGTTCTAAAACGATTGTTATTGTACTGTTAACTACATGTAAAATTGTGACAGATAGATTACAATTTAACCCTACAATTTAATTTAATAATTGTACCTACGCAAATACACTATCAATAACAATACGTATAGCTACTAAACGAAATAAATATCAAGGTCTTGGTATGATAACCGACACGCTGGCTGGCGGTAAAGTTCCACCTGTTATCGAGACCGCAGACTGATTCGAGCACGATGTTGTCGCGTGACACGACGCGCTTACTACAACGCGACAGCGACATCGACGCAACATGCTGCATACACGAAATTCCTCCTACGTGTAATAAAATTTTATAAAACCGCGGTTATCGTAAACAGAACAAATAGCAAACTTTATGAGCCATTCGTCGCGCTTTTCCATTTGCATGGTACAAGAATGTCATAGGAAATACGTATCGTAAGCGGCTACGGGTTATGGCGCAGCCTGGGGTCATCGCATAAAATTATTTGTTTCGTATCAAACTTTATGTTAAAGTTATGGACAGTCTACAGACATCGTCAAATTTTCAATTCCGATCCTGAATAAAAACCGTTGGTAAGTAGTATTTTAAATTCTCTACTACTGCACATACCTCCAACAAATACTTATAAATAAGTAGGTACACATTGGTAATATGTTATGAAATTTGTGAAAATAGAAAACATTAAATACTATTTTGTAAACGAACCTCTCCGTTTGTGCTAGTTTATAGAACGTAGTTTTTTAATTCTCACTCTGTGGTCTGTGCTTTTATCTCATATCAGACAATAAAAGTTTGGTGAAACTTTAATTATTTTTTTTGCATTCCTACAGAAATCACTAGATATTACAGAGGTATAACGAAACAGGACGTTTTATATTTATGAAGAATCACAAAGTGTGAAAAATACAAAGAGCAGTAAAAGTAGCACTAATTTTATTAACAAACTTACTCGATGGACACTTTGAGAGCTGTTAGCGCTTCTTTATAATAAAAGGTTTTAACAAAGGCCCATTAAAAACTGAAGTCATAACAGGAAATGTGATACAGCGGCGCGGGTTCTTAAGGATTACCTCTTTCATCATAAAAGCGCGGTGAACGGCAGCTGGCGCTTCCACTTTATGTGGTTTTCAAACGGTTCCTCTTTAATAATCATGTTTATTTTTGAACGAGGAGCGTCCAATACCCAAACTTATATAGCTTTGTGAGCATGCTGCGTGTCATCCTTACAGGCTGATAAGTGGGTTTTGTTTTTGTAAAGCGACTGTTAAATGGCCCTTATCCATAAACATACGTATGTATTTTTGAACGATTATGTTTTTGTCACACTATTTTAGTACATACATAGGATCAATGCAATATCCAAGGTGAGGTAACATTCAATATGTAGTCGTGTACCGTGTTGTAGGTAAGCAATAAGCTCGAGTCTCCTAATAACAACAATGGCATCGGCAACGATATCTCAATATCGTAGGTGCGAGCAGTTAATTAACACATGACGCCTGTCGTGGAAATAGAATTCCTGTAAGCAGCGGTGGTGCGCGCGCGCCCCGGGCGCACCGCTCCCTGCCGCTGTTTGTTTACAAGCAACGAGACTTCATTACGCCGCCGGCTAATGTATTCAGCTTCAGCCTCCACGTTAACAGCGGCACTTCTCGGAATCAATATGCTCCTTGTATGTTTTGATTGGCTGTCGCCTCCGCTCACAACACAATCCCATCCTAATCTACCAGAGCATAGAACACAGTTTTCCGCACTCATGAAACATAACTTTAATGACACCGAATACAAGGAACGGATTTCAGTGTTAATACTTGCTAGGGATAATTAATTTCCTATAGTGGTAACGACCTCTGCATTGAACTTGTCCAATTTTAGGGTGTTAACCCTAAAACGCATTAATTCGGTTTATAACGGTTTCAAACGTTTAACCGTTTCCTGTAGCCTCTGTAGTCAGTGGAAATTGTTCTGTCAGTTCCTAAGTGAAATTATTTTTGTGTGTAAGTATTCTTTACAATACCTAAAAAATCTCCATATGACAAAGCACAATTGAAATCATGTCAGGCGGACACGTAGCGTAGTAACATTGCCAAATCCATTGAAGCGACTTCTGATCCCTACGCACCCCAAAAATAATAATGTTTCATCTTATAAAAATATTTCCTTTACGACTGTCGCTCGGTATATCACGGTATTTGTCACAGAGGATCACCCTTTATGTTCGTTTCCAGTGAAACCCCTTAGATAAGCGAGCCTTTTATATGCCAAATATAATATATTATGGTTTACAATTCAGGTCATATCATAACATGGATAATATCTTGATATATTCATTAAATTACTTTCAAACCGATTGTTCAAGAGGTAGATAACTTTTATCTGAAAAATGTTTTTGACGTTGTGACTGTAAATGTATGACAAATCTGGCAAAACTTTAAAAATATTTTTTGAGACAATCTGGCTATTCAACAATCCAGAGCCTATTAAACAAAATACGCAGGGATGACAACTTTTTCGAGAATTATTAAAATCATTTACGTACTGTCAGCTATAAAATAAATAAAATGAAATAGATTTTATTTGGAACACAAGGATTCATATCATGTTAGTAACAATATGCTTAGGACTAGTTAGTAAATAAATTAATGAAAATTTAAAACAATATCATATCGAAACCAATTGTGCAGACATACATCTACGCACACAATAATTTGCTATGCAATCATTAAATTTTTTGTTGAAATAGACAGGTCTTCTTCAAAAAGTTAAAGCGAATCAGTCACAAGACGGAGTGAATCAACATTTATTATCATGTTTCAAGTTAGCTTTTGACAATCCACAATAAGCTACCGGCCACGAGTCATTACTTCCAACATATGAGCAAAGCAAAAATATCAGCGTATTATGGGTTATCAGAGGCAGAGTCGCGTCTAGGAGACTCCGGCCGCCGCGCCGCGCCATTCATGTCCCGAAGCGACTTAATGGATTGCTCGCTTTCATATTCCGAAACGTACACTGTATTTGCGCTTCTATGATCACGTATAGTGATTTAACGTTGTCAGATACATTAAACTCACTTCCTTCATAGAAAGGTATCTGATGAGGTTATCGATTATTATTGGCTAGAATAAAACTAATCTTATTCTGCCCACCAGTCTTTTTTAAAATGGTAAAACTTAATAGAATTTACATTCGATCGTAATAGCATTTCTCGATACAAAAGCTTGAAGAGTGCGGTTGTCACCCATCTGTTTGCACATCTATAGCTCCCCTTTCATATGAAAGGCGAAAACAAACAGAGAATGTGCCAAATAGCAAACAATATTATACGGAATGCACAATAATATCAGTTCCGGCGTGGGTGCGAGCTCGGTGTTTGCTTCCGCGAATAAATATGAAATTCGAAGAGCCTCGCCTCAGACTCGACGAACAAATATTATGAGAGTTTGCTTTGGTAAAATGATAACCGTCAAGATTGAAAATTTGGGTTTAGCTTCCAGGCAGGGGAACTTATAGGACACACTTATGAGACATTTGACTCCTGTAAGCGGAACGAATTTTATAATATTACATGTTCTGTTTTTACTAAAATGTCAAATCCTGTTGACGTTTTTGGCCATTCACATCGTAGGTCGTTAGTTCGGATCCATAAAGGATAAACATTTGTTTGTATGATTGTGTCGGCTTGTGTCAAATCTGAATTATCTTTACATAAAAATGTATTTACAACAGAAATTTAGTAGGTAGTACCTAGTATCATCAGGTTTTCATAGTGCTTAGTTTGGAATCAAAACCCATGCTGCGGATCCTTAATAGACTACTTAAATACTAATAGATGGTAGGTAGGTTTAAGTTAACCGATGCTCAAAATTATGAGGCACTTTTGTATTGCATGAAAATAGTTGTAAGTATGTATGGAAACATTATTAAGTCATTGTGTGTTAATTTGGAATAATAAGTTAGGAACATATTAATAGTAATTCAAGGTGATCTGAAAATAGTTTGTATTTGCTATAACTACAAACCTAAATGTATTGTTTAAGCAACTTTGATCCTAACTTATAATTTATTTGCATTTAATTTCATATCAATTGACCTCTAAATACTGCGTAGTAGCATAATGAACTACCTATCCTAGAGGAGTGACTCGGTTTTGAAATAAAGGTTGCAGGTTTATCGCCCTGTCATTGTCATGTCTTTGTGAGATTGTATTATCGTTGCTCTATTGCTCTATATGTAAAGGAAAACATTGTGAAGAACTAAACATGTCTTAGAACTAAACATGCGAAGTCATATGAAATCCACCAAATCTCACTTGCCTAGCTTTGGGACATTAAATACTTCATAATTTTACTAAAATCTTTAAAATCTGCTGTCATAGATTTAAGTCTTTGACTTGTAAGTCTACAATACAAACTAACTTTAGTTGCAGTTGCCACGAGCCGTCATGTCACCTCGATCCCCTTCGAACCCCACCTTATCATCCCGTGAGAATAACTTCCAGATTTATGCTCAACGTTAAACTTTATGTCGTGTTTGTTTCGTTGAATACTATTTTAGTTACCTAACAACTTTTTAACAGCGAAATATTACAAAAGTATAAGTTTTACATAAGTTTAAAAGTAGTTTAGATATCAATTAAAACTTTAATAAGCAAGACTTGCGACTTGCTGTAAGTATGTCAGGTATTTAGTAATTACACCTAACATATTTTTTTTACTATGTTCAAGGAAAGTAACAGTTTGATTAGCTGATAATCAAAATGGACAAATTCGATTCAATATTATGTGTAGAGCTGGTGCTTAATAAGGGTTAGTTACATGAGAACCATGTTGGCAAACATACGCTACAGCTCAAAACCAAATGAATCAACATTAGAACGAATTATGACATGGGTGAAATAATAAAAAAAAACTTTTAATTCAGACAGCATAAGTCCACAAGAAGAATGAATATGTTAGTAAAATTAATTTATTTATTTATTTAAAAACACAAGAGATAATGTAGTCAGGCAATGGATGCCTACCTATTCTATAACTTGCATAAGGTGATAACTACTCCTAAAGGACTCGAACAACATCAAACGATTCTCTCAACAGCTCCAGCATTTTCTGCAATGTCGTCGGTGCATATAAAAAGTTATGACCACTGGCAATATTTCCAAGGCGGCCGCGCGTTTGCCGCAGGAAACGATATGCAGTAAACGGTCGGGCGTGCGGTCTCGCGGGGCCACTGTGCCCCCGCTGACCCACCCGATTTTATGCCAATTTTCATAAAAATAAATCTGACTCGCGTTGATTGAACCAGTCGCCGGGGCGCATTCGTGATCGACTTTCTATTTTATTGTTATTAGCTCAGCCGCGCAAGGGTACGAATTATTGTTCTGCCATTTGTCCCCAAAAATAGAAAGGTTATCCTCGGACTTGGGTATAACTTTATATGACAGCCAATTTATACTACACGATTCTGATCTCCATCTCTTTTTAGTGGATGGCAATTTTGTTAAAATAATAAATGTTTCAACATCAACGTTAACGGAATTCTAACATTTTCATTATACTTACACACTGAAAACTTGAATGAGAAATTGAATAAGAGATAATTGGTTACCAGCATTTTGCTAGGATCAGAAAAACTACTGAATTGTTAAAGGCTGGACATGAAAGGATCATGGCCGTGTTAATAACTAAGTACCCGCTAAATCCGGAACGATCGAACGTATCGCTGTTAACATCAGGTGGCACAAGTGTTATGGCATCGTATGCCGCCATATACGATTGGAAGGTTCCCAGAGAAATATTCCGATGGTTATCGCGATGACCACACACGGCAACTCTACAACCAGCAAGTAAGTATAACTAGTAGACGTCAAATGCCAATTTGCGACACTTTTACGCTTATAACAGCTACCAGCACCATTTATGTTACAGAATGGCTATTTATGCCATGTTTTACTCAAAAGTCTTTTACTTCGAATGCAATAAACATGACAGAACATAAAATTCCTTTTATGTACTTTTGTGAGATAAAATTAAAAAATAATTAGGCACATATTTATTCAAATCGACGTGATACGAAATGATACGTCTGGACAAAAGTGCAGAGTGTAGTCAAAGAATCATGGCGGGCGATCGTGATTTATCGTCTGCCTCTTTTGAATATTAAATAATCTTTAATGGGAGCGCATGATCGGCCCATTAGCCGACGTCGTTCCTTTCACGTTTAATAAAGAGTCATTTATAAGCCAGCGACGCTTTTCTCTTATCTCAACGAAGTATGTAGCGCGACTGTGAGGTGCCGCCATATCAGTATAATTCATAATTTTAACCATGTTTCTTGATGAATTAAATGTTTTTAGATTTCGAATTTATTGGATTTGTTGTCTTCATTACCTTGCACAAAGATAGTAGGTAAAATAAATCCTTTAGGTGTATTAGTGCCTGACTTCATAACGAGATGTCACCACATCAACGTAGACTTCGCAAGTATTGGCTGATTCCCACGATGGTAACAATCACTGCGTCGAACCATTAGGAAATTGCCCCGTTTCCTCGCATCGACACCAACCGATCGCGTCTAATGTCCTTCCATAGGACTGTGGACACATTGTTTCTCAGGTGATGATAATCGTCGACGACGCGGACGGCTTAATGTATAGTTACGTACGTACTGAAAAATTACTATTGTGTGTACCACTTAATTGAATAGGTTTTAATATAATAACCAAGTATGCCTATTTCTTTAGAAATCAATTAAGGCAAGGAACGCTCTTAAGTCTAGAATGTATATAAACATACAAACACTCTAACTTTCTAACTTGAAGAATCTAATTAACTTTAAAAATGACGTAGAATATAAAAATGACGATACTTAATGGAGTTAGCGTTAATTGTAAATCTGTAAATTGTCAATTAAAGGGCAAGGCTTTCGTCGAAGAAGCTCCTTGCGGCCATCAACCATCCCAATAAGCGACACAAAAACAAATAAGTTATAGCTAACCCTCGCCTTACTTAGTAAGTGGATGCGTGTAATTATGAAGATTAATCTCCGCGGCGCTCGCAGGTTAACATAACTCGAAGGCACACAACGGCGGTTACGACTTCCTAATGACACTTCGATCGTGGCCGCCGCTCATTATCGTGAGACATTCGATCGGCTCACTCGAGTTATTCCTCTTAATATCGCGCCGACGGTGGCTGAGCGGTCAGGATATTGTCACGTATGAGCCGCGCACTCCCATAATTATATCGGCGCAATTAAAGACCACTAATATATTATAATCGTTCGGTTAGCATCATTCGTTTTTGTTAAAGGCTCTGGAGCCGCCAGCAAACCGCTACAGTTTACACACCCGTCCAGTATCACTTATCCTGTGCAATTGTTACTAATTGACTGGGACCTATACCGCAGACATTCAATATTCTGTCAATGATGAGGAAATTCTTTCTTATTTGAAAATGCAATGTCCATTTCCAGGTTCTGGAAAAATATAGCTTAGTTCGTGCAGCTTAAAAGTTA
This sequence comes from Meganola albula, assembly GCA_936450015.1. Lineage (NCBI taxonomy): Eukaryota > Metazoa > Arthropoda > Insecta > Lepidoptera > Nolidae > Meganola > Meganola albula. Next base: position 7,728,117 of record OW388144.1, on the reverse strand, counting down.
CATATTGCTAGATGAATAAATAGGAAATAAACTACAGAAACCTACAGACTGCTTGCGTAAGAGATATAAATTACATGGTAAACGTGGTTATAGTGATGTGCATTAGGCAGTCATGTCGGAGTGACTGCCTAATGTACGGGTGAGTTGATCAGCCTGATCTCGCGAATCATGAGAAAATTATGCTGCGGACGGTCGAGGGCGCTTTGAGAACATCCGACGGATAAGAATAATTACTTACATTGATTGAACCCTTATAATCTGAGTTTATTTAATAGTCGACAGATGTTAATCGGTGCGCTGACTATAATTACGGTTCGATTCCTGACGAGAAAAACACTAAAGCGCACCTCTAGCAGAAAATGCACAGATTTGCTCAGAATGTTGTAAGATTACGTAGATTACGTTCTTATTAATTGCGCTAGGAAAATTACACTACAGTCTACTTACAGCTCCAGTGTGGTTACATTAGATTCGGGTAGTTGGCTATAATGTGTTGTAGCTGGTTTAACTTTGTTATAATTCGCTTTTTACGTATTTAATTATCTAAGAGGAAGTATCTATTAAGTTTTACAAGTGTCTGTGACGTTAATGTTAGAAGTCTGAAATATATTAGCATACGTATCTCTTACTTATGGGACACAGAATATTTTATTCACTGACAAAACATAACTAGGTACTATTAGAATTACCACAGTCAGTTCACAAGTTAATATATCTTACACTCTTCCACAAACCGAGAAATGGGAAGTCAGTGAAATAACAAAACGGCATAAACTGACATAGCTGTTTTAATTAGCGTTTATAGTAACGTGTCGGCTAGCGGGGTTTATTTTAACATTTTTCCATTGTATGTAAAGCAGCGTTGAGGTTCATCCATCACTTCATATTCGCGGCTAGCTGACGGCGCGGGATCCCGTGCCGGCCCGCTGCCCATACACACGCTAATTGGATCAACATTGAAAGAATACCATTGTTTAATTATCCTACCACACCGAATTAGGTACGTAAGAGAGTTTTTGTGATCATCGAAGACCATGTTCTACATGTTTCTACTAAAAGCTGAACAACATTTTTATAATTGAACTCTACCTACAATTTATTCAGATAAAGGCTGAAACAAGAATTATACTAAATATATTATTGATTTTCAAAGCGTATCAAATTTGAATTGAGTTTTTAGCAAGTTCAATGAAAAAAATAAGTTTCTAATAGACACGTAAAACGTTGGGAAATATTTAAATATCTAAGTCATAAATGCCATACGCGTGCTTGTTAACATGCTCATGTTAATTCTAATCCTCGTTGCATTTAGAACGGGGCGGCCTAGTAATTATGTGCTTTCATTTGTCTGTTTCTCGAAACAAACGAGCAAGCGCGGCGTGTAAGCGCGCTCCATGTAAAGCAGTTAGCTGTACTCTAATCTCGCATTGCCATTAATTTAAAGAATACGTCTGCGTAACCGACTTTACCAACAACGTCGAAACACAATTCTGCTTCACATTTTCTTATTTGCATATTAAAATAATTTCGAGTAAACGCAATACGTAAGTTGCCTTCTACCCGCACTTTGCTGATTCTAAAACATTTTATCCGATAACTTTATGGCATCGAAAACTGAACCTTATGCATATCCTATCACAAGACATTGTTTGTTTAACAATTAATATAAATTGAGCCTTTCTTGACCTGTACACGCACAAAATGATGACAGATAAAGGCGGACTGTGCGCCCAAATAGATAAAGTAGTGTGGAAATTAATGTCTACATTTACTGGTGCATGAAGTTTGTAGTTAATTATAGGTTTATAGTTATTCACTTTTTTAAATGCGTATAACAACCACAAAAGTTACCCATTATCGTTTTAAAAGGAAGTGTATAAATTATCCATAGTTAAGAGCTTATCAGCAGACAGACAAATATTTATCAAACTAAGTAGCAGTTGCAGTGAGACGTGAAATTGCAGTTTACAGGTGAGTTTTAAAGGACATAGTGACTTACACTATTTTTAAACCAAGAAAAGAAAAACATGTAGATAAGGCAATTTTAAAGTAAAAAGAAAGAAAATAGTAAGTTTAGGGGGTTAAGTCACCTTCATCCGAGGGATTGCACCTTTTATTTGAATCCCCACACGTGGTCCTCGGGTGGTGCAATTTAGGTGCCAATAAACTGGTGGTAGGCCATGATTAGTGACCAGACATAGTCGCACCTCTAAGCTGCCTTGCAGTGTTAACAGTGTAGCACCATTTAAGGGGGTAGCAATTGTTGCTTCTTGATGGTTTCTAACCATAATGTAGAGCCTGATTCCACTGCCACCTTCTCACTGAAAATCATTAGTAATCACGAAAGAATAGGTATATTGGGCAGGCGCGTTCCATCGCAGATTACATCATTGCTCTACATCAGGCTTAGATCCAATAATTACCATTAATATTGACGGCATAATTTACAAAAATATATTTAAAAAAATGTATAATTTTACTGAAACTAAACATGAGTGGTGGCGCAGTGGTGTAGTCCTCTCCTTAGAAATTTAAGGTCACGGGTTTGTGTAAATTCTTACATCGCCGCTGCTGTATCGGTGAAGGAAAACATCGTGAGAAAACCGGCATGTCTAAGAAGTAATCATTCGACGACATCTTACCACCAACTCGCACTTGGCCAGCGTGTGTGGATTAAGGCCTAATCTCTCTCAACTCGTGAGATAGTTATGAAAAAACCTGTGCCTAGGAGTGGGACACTAAAAAGGGTTGAAGAAAACATGAGTAACATTAGTAAGCAATACGTATGCATCGATACCTCCCCACAGCGCGAGCGCAGTGCGGCTAACATTACAAACATGTGCTCACTCACCGTACTCAACACGTTTAATAAACATATTAATAATTACTAACATGATACGATACGCGATCTAAAAACAACACTGTTATGAATTACTAATTTAACGAGGTAATTATGTGTTATAATTTTATGATACGTTAATTTAACAACTTTACACGTTTTACTTAACGCCTTTTAAACGCTTCGGCAATCGTCTGGCTATTTATGCGTGTTTCTTACAATTTTATGTACCCACTTGTTCGTACATACATGTGATTATGCATTCAATTAGTACCTTGGTACCTAACGGTTATTATGATCCATAAAAAATTTACTCTCGTATTGATAAACGTATTTTAAGCTCATTATAGCCAAAATAGCTTTATAATTAGTTTGTCTTTGTCTGTCATCTTGACATTTATACTAGTAAGAAAGAGACAAAGTCCATTTTAACTAAAGATTCTTAAAAGATTTTTATGAATGAGACCGTAAGTGTTTTGAAATAGTCGATTCTTTTTATTTTCTTTATTGATATGGCCAAGGCATACATAAATTAGTACTTAAGATAGGTAGGTACCTATTCGATAGAGGTTGGTTCAGTTCTCCCTTTTTAGTGTCCCACTGCTGGGCATGAGTCTTCTCTCAACTAACATACGAGTTAAGAGACTTTAGGTCTTAATCCACAAACGCTGGCCAAGTGTGGGTTGGTGGATGACATTTTCCTCGAATTAGAGTTCTTAGACATGCCGGTTTTCTCGCGATGTTTTGCTTGATCGATATTGAGATGAAACTCAAGATATACATATCTGGGCTCAACCAGTGATCGAATCTGCGACCTTTATTTTTTCAATGTCGAGGCCGATACTGGTGCACCATCGGTGCTCTAAAGGATGATGATATCACTGGTAATATAGTACTAGTTATACTTACTACTGATAATAACGAAAAAATGTCGCAGAAAGAAATTTGTTTTTTTTTTACAATCAATGTCAACAATTTATAAAAAACACTGTGGGGTTACTATCACCGTATAATTAGTTAGACCGAATCAACTGACCGATGGGCTTTATTCAGTTATTATCTATGGTGCTGGTAATTTTTTACACATTCCAGTGAAGCGACATAGCGTGGAGCGGGGGTGGAGGGCTGAGGGACCCGTCGAGAGGCGCTCGCGCGTGAAATTATTATCATATAATACCCAAGACTTTGAACACCGCGATTATTCAAATGCTCATCGCGCCTCGCGCTTTCCTCGCACCCGGCTTTAGCACATTCTTGGATACACCGCCGCCTTTTACTAAAACTTCTCAAATATATTCATGTATAATGCACGAGAATTGTCATGTGAGCGATAAGCAAATGACAGAAAATGTTATGTAAATTCAAAGTGTCCATAATCCTTAGTAAACACCTTCATAATGTGAGCCTGTGGGAGATATCGCCGGGAGCGTGACTTATTCCTGCAGATAAAACGAGGTTTGTTTTCTAAACAAAACATTACGCTTCCGATAAGTGCGATAATAAGATATTTCAAATACTTCGGACTCTAAACTAGACGCCGTATTCACATTGTGCCCGTTGTAAACTGATAAACAGGTAGGTACTTATGTAGGACCTTCAATTTTTATTAACTTAGAAACAATTAACAAGTAGGTAATTATAATTTATCTTATTGATTAGCGATTTTGATAAAATTTGGAATTTCTCTCATATAAGTAGGTACCGATTGTTATGTAATACTCATAAAAATAACACAGATTTATAAGCGTCTGTTGAGGTCACTACGACTCATAAGGAATGTCCATCAAACACAATATGTACCTACTGAAAACAGTTTTCCACTGTCTTAGAGTTAACAAGCAATGTATTATTGTATATCATCATTGTTTTTATTATTCTTTATAAAGTTGTAAAGGCAACTAACTTATTTACTTATTTATGTTTCTATTGCAGCTGCAATTTTTCTTAGAATAATAAGCATTGTTAAGTAATTTGCTTACTAACTTATTAATAAAGTGAAAATTTAATTACAAAATACTATTAAACATAAACAAACTTGCGAGTTTACCCTCCGGTTACTTGGTCTAAACTCGGCAAGTGGAAAAGGGCTGAAGACGTAAAGTAAGTGTTATCTACGAGTATATTTTGCTTTGGACTCTTTATGAGTTTCAAACGAGATCCGTCACGCGACGTTAACTCGGAATAGATGTGATAAAGTGGCCGCTAATCTGTCCTATTGGGGCCGCACTTAGTACACTTTATTAATCACAAAGCTTACAAATTACACTATACTTCCTGCGGCGTGACACCTCGCTTCGCCGTATGCTAATTTTATTGTCGACTCTATTGGACGATTTGGACACCGTGACAACTTTTGTTGGGGTGGAAAGTGCTTGAATAATATAAGTATAAATTACCCTTATTGTTGTCCACCTGACACTGTATTTTAAAATTAAAATAATATTTACTTTTAAAATAAAACATTAATATAGGACTGAAATTTGCTATAAATGCCGTCAGTATAAATAAACACTAGAGGATTTCTAAAATTGTAGACAGTTACTGCAGCTGAGCTCTTCAGAATTTAGAATCTTCAGTGCTATTTACTTACTCAACAGAAGTGCATCAACTATGCATTAGACATCCGATCTCGATGTTCACTGCTAATATATTCACAATAGCAATTTGTCATCGCCCTGCGAGTAGTTTCTATTATAGTCAAGTTTGTCTAATACCGTGTGGCGGATTTACACTTTATACCTAGCTTGCTAATTATGATAAGAATACAATTGGTTTTAAATAAGGTCACCTTCACGCGACCTAACATATACTGCTATCGAATATTTACAGTGTACCAACCGAGACGCATTTTGTTAAAAGTGTTTATGCACAATTTTATACTTTAATCGCAAAATTTGCACTTTAAACGTGGGGTTCTCGACATAACGCCTTATGCAAAGCAGGTGCTACCTGATACGTGAGCGCGCTCACAGGGTCAGAAACGTTGTAAGGCTTACTGCACACTTTATGAAAGACAATTTAATGCCCAGAGCACGCAAGGAACAATTTTGCACTTACAAAATTGTAGCAACTCTTCCCTTTTGAATATTTAAAGCACTAAACATGTAATGAAATAATGATAATAATAATATTAGAGCTCGTAAGTTATGTTATTACGTTAAGTTTTTCGATCACTTTAGTTGAACACCGATACAAAGCTTATCTGATGTCTATCGTGTAACGCTATCATTGATATGGTTATACCGCGCGGGTAATTTTAATTTACTAAATGTTATTTAAGTAGGTAAGATATAACTGCCATAAAAGCGGATTGGCGTAACAGCGTACGTAGGCAGTACAAGTAATTATTAGTATTTGGAGATAAAATGAAGTTGGCCTGCTTTGGGCAATTTATTGGGGTAAGTTATGGGCGGCGCGCGGGCTCGAGCGGCTAATTTATTCGCCGTGCACATAAATTACTTGATTATGAATTCAAGTTAGCTACACTGAATTGTTTGTGTTGTTGTAGGTAAGCAGCGCTTTTGTGTAACAAACATAAGGATATTAGAATCTACTGGATCGTTGCCCCTATAGTGATGTGAATAAATTTTCATTTACTGCTTATATTATTGGGAAATGCCTAAAAACGTTTGGATTGATACAATACAAAGATAAAAATGTACAACAAAACACTGCTTGTTACGTACTTTGCCCTTAAAACTAATGTGTGAGAAAAAAAGATAAATGAGGAGAGAAAGTAGAGACAATGTAATAAAAAGCAATAGTAGGGATTATGTAGAACACTGATGGTAATGTTGAGTTGTTTTCCAGGCGGTAAGAACGCCGCAAGTCGCTGCAGCGCGGAATAATCGCGGATACCCATAAAAGATGTAATTTCAGATAAGCTGAAACAGACGAGCCCCGCCCCCATCCCCACCGTTTCCCCCTGCTGCCTACTTTCTAATGACTAATTATTATGCTGTGCGTTCCGAGCTTTAACGTCAGACTTGGCTTATACTTTGCTTCACAATGTACTCGCTTAGATATATGATGACTATATGTATCTACGTGTGTACATATGCGAGGAAAACTATTACTATTAACTAGCCAGGTATTTGTATGCATAGACAAACAGATTAGTAGGTAGGTCAATGTATTCTATTCTAATTATCTCATCAGACAAATGAATCTCTTTACTAACTGAATTATATTCAAAATTGTTTGTGACGTAGAATATCACTGTCCAACAAACGTGTCAAAATGGTGTCCAAGTAACTCACGTGGACCTTTTTTTAATGTCCCACTGCTGTGCAACTATCTTACGAGTTGAGAGAGTGTAGGCCTAGCCTTAGTGTATCCAAACACGTCACATGTCCTTGAATGATTAGTTCTTAGACATGCCGGTTTCCTTACGATGTTTTCGTTCACCGATACTGAGCAGCGGTGATGAAACAACTCACACAAAGATGTGTAGGCACTGCTGGGAATCGAACCCGCGACCTTATATTCCTAACGCGAGGCCTGTACCGTTGCGCCACCGCTGCTCATCTACTCACTCTTTATTCTAATTTGATATTACTTATATATACTTACTTAATGACTTATCTACCCATTAATTAATACATACTTATATTATATTTGCATACATAATTCCTACCTAGCTATAATATGGTAAGTTCCGATCACCGATATGGAGCTCGTGAATAATTTGTAATCAATAATGAAGTAGCTTATGAAGTCAACATTAGCACACGTTACAAAGCGCTGGCGCCAGCGGCGTTTCGCGATGACGCCGATAGAGGGCGACGGCGGCGACACGACCGATGTGTGATACGGCATTACCATAAGACCCTGGCTCTCTGTTTTTTATTAAAACAGCTAATGTACAATCTTATTCCCCCATCCCCGTTCTTCCATCCGACAAGTAGAGGTACGACTATGCGCCACCGTTTTAAGGTGCAAATTCCACGGGCACGCACAAAGCGCTTTGCTTCCACTTTTACTGTGCGAACTGTAGCTATAATCTACCTGTCTTCAAGTCACGAGGGAATCGGTATTTATTGGGTAAGCGCGTTCCATCTTAGACTGCAACATTGCTTCACATCAGGCAAGTTGTGGTCAAGCGCAAGCCTATTATAAGATAAAAAAAATGTTTGTTAGTCGTAAATAATGGACAGATGATTTTATATACTTCTATAGATCTCTACATACATAAGTAGATCATTTCACACATTTGTTATTTACATAATCACTTGGAAAGTTATATTATTAGAGCATCTGCACAAGGTAGAGAGATAAAGTGCTAATACTTTCACCATGTTACTTTATAGATTTTAAATGAAAATTAGCTTTTCGCTGCGGCTACGACCGCGTGAACTATATATCATGCCCAGCAGGTTAAAAAGTAGTAGCCTTCCTCAACAAATGGGCTACCTAACAGTGCAAGAATTTCAAATCGGACCAGTAGTTTCTGAGATTAGCGCGTTCAAACAAACAGACTCTTCAGCTTTATAATATCAGTATACCTAGATTATATTTATAATAGGTAAATATTACCTACCGCTTGGTCTCCGTTTCACCTCCTTAAGGGATGAGTTTTGAAAAATTCTTTCATAGTGCACCTAACTTATCGGACGGAACCTATGTGCCAAATTAAGTCTCTAGACCCAGCTGTTTGGGCTGTGTGTTGATGTTAGTCAGTCAGTTTCTTCTTTGATATACTTATTTAGAAGATAGAAGATTCATCTTTCATAGTGCACCTAACTTATCGGACGGAACCTATGTGCCAAATTAAGTCTCTAGACCCAGCTGTTTGGGCTGTGTGTTGATGTCAGTTAGTCAGTTTCATCTTTGATATACTTATTTAGAAGATAGAAGATTCATCTTTCATAGTGCACCTAACTTATCGGACGGAACCTATGTGCCAAATTAAGTCTCTAGACCCAGCTGTTTGGGCTGTGTGTTGATGTCAGTCAGTCAGTTTCTTCTTTGATGTATCTACTTATTTAGAAGATAGAAGATTCATCTCTCATAGTGCACCTAACTTATCGGACGGAACCTATGTGCCAAATTAAGTCTCTAGACCCAGCTGTTTGGGCTGTGTGTTGATGTCAGTCAGTCAGTTTCTTCTTTGATGTACTTATTTAGAAGATAAAAGATTCAACGTTATATGACTAGTTAGGAAATGTCTATTTCTGTAGAAGTTTATTTCTATTACACAGCCTTTTCAGGATATAATCTGCAACCACACCTCATCAGTATACCTATTTTAATTTAAAAGTGAAAATTTCAATGGATGAAAAATGATAGATGTTAGTGTTTCATGCCATATCTTCTAACTAAATAGAAATATTTAGAAATAGAGAGGGGTGAGGTCACGAAACCCAGCGTCGAGCGGTGAGACTAGAGATTTTGCAGTTCTTTGCCCGCTTCTTTTCAATTGTTTTTCTACACTACTAAACCAAATACGCAATGAACGATAAAATCGCTAGATCTGTGGCCCGTTTGCCGTTAGAATGTTGAACCATGTAAATGTTGACGCAAGGTAAATTCAGAATTGTGATAGCAATAATAATTTCAATTTCAACCAAATACCAATCAATAAGATATTAAAATATACCTTGTAAGATGCAAATCCAGCACATTTTAAAAGCCTTCTGAAAAAAAGAACAAGGTTCTATTTTAACGAAGGTACTCTGTGTTCTATGTTCGGTTGTAGGTATGTTTCTTTGTAATATTAATTATTTAGTTGGCTTCCTATGGATCGTCTTGAGGATCTTAAACACAATCTGTCATACTAACAACATTAGGTATGTTACTAATATATTTTTTAAATGAATTTCTTTTATGACCCGTTGACTAATGGTAATAGTAATCGTAGCCGTATAAATTAAGTATAAGAGGATAATGTGTAGTTAAATGTGCGAATAAGTGCTATACCTAACTTTCTACAGGTAAGTACAGCACCTGGAGAAATTTTCCAGGTGTCAAGTCAAGTGGTTTGTAAGTATTTTAATAAGTACGAACAAGTGCCATTTTGAAGAGACACATGTCTCTGGAATGATATTACTTTGGTTTTGATGCACCGTTATTAACATTTTGGCTATCTAAAACTAAATTTTAAAGAAAGTACCGCTTTCTATAATGTGATAAATAACATTAACACCTGCTAATTGAAGTCTAATGTTTCCGTCTAAAAACCCATCAAAAACAATCCCCTCCTCTTCCCCTTTGTTAATGGTTAGTCTTCGACTATATGTATAAACAAAGCAATACTACATGAGTTCCGATCTAAATCTCCGAAGTCCAAAATTTACGCGAATATTATCTACACATTGAAATAAAACTGTTTCAAAGTATTTTTTTAATCAAAAAAGACTTTTTAATAGGTCCACAATTGATGGAGAACATTAATCAAAACACACATAGTAGGTACCTACAACGAACAAAGAACCTTCTCATTTTTTTTCAGAAGTTGAAAAAAAGCGTCGAAATTATGAAGTAATAGATTTTATGGTACAATTTGTTTACTCTACCTATAATTTATCGAATATTGCGTAAACTGCGCGTTAGATGCGCAGGCTATTAATAATAGTGAGAATAAAAATAAGGTCCCGATTTAAATTACGTATTTAACGGTTTTTTACACAACCGTTATTGAATAATTCATTTTTATCAATAACTTATGAATACCTAATAGATACGTCTACACATAATTTATTTAAAAAAATACGTCTTTACTCGACTATAGAAGGACACGTGCCCAGCAGTGTGGGACCGTTTCCTTCAACGATATTGAGTAGCGGCGATGAAATAACTTACACAAAGATGTGTAGGCGTGACCAGGTTCGCACCCGCGACCTTATATTTTAAAGGCGAGGCCTATACCGCTGCGCCATCGTTGCTCTAACTTCAAAATAATATAAATAAAATAAAAATTCACAGCCTTATTCATAAAAATCTTATAAGACTCTTTAGTTAAAATGGAAAATAAAACAAATTTTGTTTTCGTAGAACTGTCATATTTTTCTGAGAAAAAATATGATCGGTTCTTTAAAACCTGGCTCTTTTATACACACTCTCCCCTACATAATAGAGGGCAATTTTATTGATGTCTAGGATCAGGTGACGACAATACCCAGCAAAAACTGTTTCTAAGAGTTTTTGAAACGTGTGGATGTGTAGATTAAGGCCCAGCAGTGGGACACTAAAAAGAGTTAACTCACTTTAAAATGCGTGTTTCATCGACTTGGGATTCAAAACCTGGACTTCGTAGTGATCGTATACACTCACCACTAAACCAACGAAGCAGTTATTCGTTTCCAAGTGATGACCCAGATGGCTCATGTGTACAGTATAGGTATGATATTTAACAAAAGGCGTTCCAGTTAACCCGTAATAATATAGAACCTATAGATACTAAAAATAATATTTCAACCAATAAAATAACAAAAACAAATAAATTCAAAATTTATGTATGACGCACACTTTGCTTTCAATGAGGAAGAGCGGGAGGGCGACAACTATTCTGGCCACTATTTTGATTTTAAAAGGATGTTTGTGATCTTAATTTTTTTTTTCTTGTCTATATGTTTCATTTAGATATATTTATCGATATATATAAAAATGAAACCCTATTTCCCTCGGTTACACCGTCACGCGTGAACAGCTGGACCGATTTCGCTAATTCTTTTTTTTAGAATATTCCTTGAAGTACGGGAATGGTTCTTACGCAAAGAAAAATAAAAAAACAATCTTCTCCGAAACGGCTTGACTTATTTTTATGGAATCTTATATCTATATTCGATAGGTCTGAGAATCGGTCGTAATTGATGTAGAGTGACTGGTTTAGGTGAACTTTGTTAATTAACATACTGTATAAATTCGAGGTTTACCCGAATTCAAATATTGGTAAAACTACCGAGAAATTTAGATTAACTACAGGCCTAAGAAGGAAGAAATGATGTGATCACTTATCTAATGGCGGCGCCAGGCCGCAACTAAATCGTCCGAATTATACAAATAGCGTTTGCCTAACTGCACCGATGTATTGGCGTATGTGTTCGTGACTAGTTTACGAGTGCTCCTACATTGCATATTAATTGGTGTCGCTATCGAGCCGCACATCAGCGACCTAGCTACCATCCACGATTTATCCATACGTGCCAACGCTCTACCGTATGTTTATCGCATATTGTGAACCTGATACTGACTGACAACTAGGCTGTGGTGTTCCGTGTTCTAAGCACTCACGTCAAGATAAAATATTATTTTATTCGGGCAGAGAAGGTACTATCTCTTTTGTCTTAGTGTAAAAGTTCAGTCAGGCCGGACTCGTCCAAATCCCGGCTCGTCACTGGTAGATTATTTTATTTAAAGTACAGACAGAAAGAAAAGCATTTATGTATCCTTACCCTACATAATGTAATTCCTGTAATATAAATTACTAGGTAAGTTCTGAAACATTCAGATGTAATATTAAATAAGTCAAATGCGTGTATTTTAATCATTAGTCATCGTTCCCAGTAATTCTAAAAAACAATATTCCTGTCTCTGTAAGTAGGTACAAGAGCATTAAACTATAAAACAAGATCAAGAACATTGATACACAATTATTGGTGCAATACATTTCTATTCTCATTACAAGGTATCATGCAAACTCATCAGTCCAATGGTCAGCCCGAGTGCGGGTTGCAGTGCAATCCATACTCGTACTCCGCCTGATAGAGCGAGCGCAGTCTAATATGCAAATGTATTTAAATGCTAAGCCCTCTTCATTACGCCAGTATCGATCTTAGATATACAATTTGTAACTTGATAGGTGCATAAGTCTAACGAATCGGTTGTTAATACCCCCTTGTTAAATTAATTAAGAAGGGTTTTGTTCAGATATTGCAACATTCCTAATCTCGTAAGTTATTAGGTAGGTGTATTTATTGATTGATTCAGTTCACTCCAGAATGAAAAACGAATAAAACGCCTCATATTGAAAGACGTAGAAACACCTGAACTAAGTAGATAAGTAAGTACCTACATGATAACGATTGGAAATTGCACTTGCCTGAGCTAATAAATAACTTTGAGGTACTTACATAATCTTATGAATATGTTATAGATATCTATACCTATTTCGATAACAAATATCGTTAATAAGTATTTATTAAACGATTAATTACAAATTTTAATCCAATTTTGAAGTCATTAAAATTATCAAAATACTAAGCAGTTCACTTTCCCTTAATTGTGAAACTTGATGTGTTTTAACTTGTTAAAATGTTACCGGTGTTCACTTGAAATGTGTTGACTTTGTCGCCAATTAATATTTGTATTATTATGTCTAATACGTAACATCATAACTGTTGCACAGACAGATGGCGCCGTAATGATAGTGAAACTAACACAACTCATTATTAGTACACATTATACCTACATATATTATTTAATTTGTTTGTATTAACATACAAGATAAAAATAATATGCTGGCCAAGTGCGGGTATTTTTCTTTTCTGATTCACTAATAATATCACAGGTCTCAGAAAAAATTGCACAAAGATGTGTGGTTATGACCTAAGATTAAAACCGTGGACTTGAGGAACCCATCTTGCAGATAAATAAAATAAAAGGTCACTTAGAACTACTTTTCTTCAGTTTATTAAATAAAAAATGATAATACATCTAACCAAAATATCGCGTAGACGTATGTACGTTTTGAGAAAGTTTTAAAACTATTTTATATAACTATATTTATCTGGGTGTTATTTACTTATACAAAAACTACGTGTGCAATAATTTTCATGCCGGTACTAGAGAATAAATAGTTTTAATTTTCGTGTCCAGGTTTATCTCTACTTAAAATGTATGTATAACTCACACATTTCAACAACAATTCTCTAAGGTATAGGTAACCTTACAGGATTATTTAATATGTAAGCACGTGAAACTAATAAGACGTAGGTACCTACTTATCTTACATTCAAAGCAACTCCCATCAAATTAAAAGAGAAATTTCTACAATTCAACATTGCCTTATAAACGTAGTGTGGTTAGCTATTAGTATACATCCTTAGTACAAGTCCAATCAGATTAATTTTAAATATTTATTACACATAGGTCGTGTTGGCAGCGAGAGGCTTGCTAAATTAGTATTACTGTGATGTCTTTGTTGGTGGAGAAAATAGTAAGCGTCGTCAGACGTGGGTGGGCTGCTAGCACTTGATTAAGACATGATGAATAATAAACTATCGCCTACAGCGTGCCGATAATCATTCTATGACATACAATCAGCTCCCAGCTTTGCAAATGCTTGATAAAACAGACTTGCTAATTGAATTATATACCTACAGTTAAGCAGGACTTAGCTAGGCTTGGGCCACGACTATCTGATCTAATGAATGACAAAATTATATGGACAATTCCATCGAATTTTGTTTTAAACGACTGTTAAGCATTAGGTACTTATGGTGGTGTCAATGATGGTACAACGATATTTATGGATTTTTAAGTGATTTTTGCCGATAGTCAGAGATATATCTACTTGAGGGAGGCTTGTCGGTTAAACTCACTTTATCCAAAACATGGCGGGTCGCTAGTTCAGAATAGTTTGCCTATTTTTTCAGAAAAGTTTGTGTTTAAAAAACAGGCTGCAACAGGAATATCAGGCACAATTTCTACTTCTTTTTGAGCTTTTGCTAAGTTGTAAGAATCTTTTAGAATCTAAGTACCTATATCTATATAAAAATCGAAACGTTTACTGCTCGAGCCGGGATTCGAACTAAATTTTATCACTGTTGCTTGTAGCTATTGATTAATATAACGTTTTCACAGCCATGTTAAGCGTCAGCAGTCTTAATGCGATTATAACCTAAAAAACATATGTGTAATTAATATTTTAAGAGCGTTATATTTAGCGCTTACTAATATTTAACCTTTAAAACAACATTTTGATACATTAAGTTGTTTATATCATTATGTTAATACCACAATTAGTAATAATGGATTAGACGCTGTTATGAAAGATGCTAATTAATTAGCCTGATATCCATTTAAACATCAAAGAGAGATATTGAAATGTTTTCGACAACATTCTCAAATTAAAAAGTAGAATAATGGATAGGACCGGCTAGTTATAGATCATGGAGCTAATAAAACAACGCTTCCCCTTCCGTATCGGGAATCGATTAGTTACTAGCTAAACCTTAACCTACAGCGAAGCTAAAAAGAACAAGAGACACACTGCTCCACCTGTCGAATCTGATAAAAGTGTTTTATTTAAATTTTCTTTGGTTGGCGACTCAAAAAGGAGCACAACGTTGTATTTGTGTCTTATTAAATGAAATTTATAGTTTGGATATAGTTGCTGATTGACCTCGGTCACTGGAAGGATAACAGGTTCGCATGAATGCTAAAAATGAGCGGTCTACATAATATTTGCACATGTACATAAACAAATGGGACGATTTAACTCCGCACTGAGAGCTGTCCCCATTGTGCATAACATTTGCGAGACATCTGACGTTTGTTAAAAATGAGAAAAGATTGTTCTCTGAGAAAATATCAACGAGTTACAAAGCTTTAGACATGTTTTATTTTAGAATTCGATGTATCAAGGTAATCTTTTATGTATTCTTAAATAGAGCCTCCAGAAGATTCCTTGCAACTTTTCAAGTTATTTACACCACTATAAATAGCGCAATACAATGCACTATAAATAAAATACTACTTAATTTTACGTTGAGAGGCCGAATGTTGTGCAAGGTGCGCGTACGCACGTGCCTGTCGCCCGCGGCTCTAGAAGATATGTTCCGAATTCAAATTCATGTCATACATCTTTATGCTTAGGTAACAACAAAATAAAATTATGTAAACTGGACTCTAGAACCCCTGCTTAAGGACGATTTGAATAATAATGTAAAAGGAAATGGATATTCAAAATAATATCACCTCGGGGTTAACGATTACCGGTGCGCGCATGCGCCACAGATGGCGGGATAAACCGACGTTTGTTTCCGCAGTGATATCTGAATTAATGGCAATACAAAATGCTCGAAAGGTGCTCATTACCATGATTTATGCATAATAATATTTTTTATGCCTATTGTACTGATTAACTTCTGGACAGCCAGAGACTGAACTGTTTAAAGAAGTTTATATCATAACAGTGATTGCGAGTATCTATTGTGGAAGGTCAGTGGTCACAGAGTCGCAGCAATATCTCGCGGCGGGTGTTAGATGGTGGAAACATGAGTGGTCTGCGAGGGCACCGTCCATCTCGCGGCTCGTTCGCTCACTGAGTACATTCTCGTGTAAGTTTTTACACCTATTATTTTATGTGTCGGCGAGTAAAGTTCGGTACGTGAGTTATAAACTGACTCGCGCCTCTTTCGCCCCTACTTTATAGGTATTAACGACTTGTCCGAGAGTTTTCTTATAAATAAATTTGAAGGGTAACAAGGCTCGCTTTTGTCGGATTAGTGGAGTGGATCTTGTTTCACTTTGTTGCGGAGCCTCTCTATCTTTTTAATGGGAAATTTATGAGAAATGTTTGTACTGCTTGGTGTGTGAATATAAGACTGCGTTTATTCTATAAGAATTTATAACAATAAAATACCTAGGTAAGTACCTAAGTCAGTAAGTACTGACTGAACTTTACAACACTCAATATTTATCTAAAAACTTTGACTTTTAGTCCATTGAAAAGTTACATTTGGGGTTGCATTTTTTAGAGGACGCAATTTTATTTTTTTGATGTGTAGGGGGGGTTAGTGTAAGGCTAAAACCAAGTTTGTGGGGTCGCCACCCTTGTCCCACGGCCGCCATCTTGAAAATAGGGGTTGAAATGGTTTTTACGAGATATCTCGTAAACTATTTATTTAATAAAAAAAATTTGTTAACATTTTTTATTGCAAATTAAATTCTCTACAACTTTGGTCCAGTAACTTTTTGTCGTAAAACTATAAATAAAAAAGTTATAAGCGAAAATATTCAGAAATTTGAGAAAAAAAATTATATTTTTCGAAATAACTTTTTTTTTATCATTTTACGAAAAAATAACATCAGACCATTTTTGTAGATCGTTTTTTAAGGAACAACTTTTATATAGAACATTTTTTCATTAAGTCAATAGCTAAGGTTTTACAGCGCCCCGAAGTGAGTACTTTTTGTCAGTATTCTTAACTATACCTATAGTATACATGTATACTAATAATGTGTCATCAGTTATTTTTTTTTTTTTCTTTTTTATTCTGTTATTGTAATTTTTTTAATTATAAATTTTGCAATCATCATCATTTCCCTTGGCTTTTTCCCATTTCTATTGGGGTCGGCTCCCAGTCTAACCTGATACGGCTAGCTACCAGAATTATACGAGCGACTGCCATCAGACCTCGAAACCCGTAGGGAACCAGTAGCCGAGATGGTTAGACCCTGGTGTCAGATTATATTGCCTTCTGACTACATGTAACGATTGTCATAGATGTGTTAAATGACAACCGGGACCGACGGCTTAACGTGCTCTCCGAGGCACGGAGGGTAGTCCCTCAACCAACCAGACACCGAAACAAATTTATTAGTCATTACTTAATTCTTAATAATATTGCAAAATTTATAATTAAAAAAATTACAATAACAGAATAAAAAAGAAAAAAAATAATAACTGATGACACATTATTAGTATACATGTATACTATAGGTATAGTTAAGAATACTGACAAAAAGTACTCACTTCGGGGCGCTGTAAAACCTTAGCTATTGACTTAATGAAAAAATGTTCTATATAAAAGTTGTTCCTTAAAAAACGATCTACAAAAATGATCTGATGTTATTTTTTCGTAAAATGATAAAAAAAAAGTTATTTCGAAAAATAGATTTTTTTTTCTCAAATTTCTGAATATTTTCGCTTATAACTTTTTTATTTATAATTTTACGACAAAAAGTTACTGAACCAAAGTTGTAGAGAATTTAATTTGCAATAAAAAATGTTAACAAATTTTTTTTATTAAATAAATAGTTTACGAGATATCTCGTAAAAACCATTTCAACCCCTATTTTCAAGATGGCGGCCGTGGGACAAGGGTGGCGACCCCACAAACTTGGTTTTAGCCTTACACTGACCCCCCCTACACATCAAAAAAATAAAATTGCGTCCTCTAAAAAATGCAAGGTTAGGCCTAAAAAATGTAACATTTCAATGGACTATTTGACTAGTTGATCAATTTCATGTCATAGATGAAGTAGGTAATTGACGATATTATGCGAGCGTAGATGCGCCCCTAATATTATAAATGCGAAAGTAACTCTGTTTGTTTGTCTGTCGTGCTTTCACGCCAAAGCTACTGAACCGATTTGGATGAAATTTGGTATCAAGATAGTTTGCGATCCGGGAAAAGACAGCTAGTATAAACAAACGAAATAACGTTGAATTAGAGAAATCAGTGAATCACGTGACATTAGGCCATAACGCATAGTGCTCACTATAAAACTGAGAGGTATAGAAGTTAAGAGCACTACCTGTAAAATATCAGAGCAGTAAAGTAAATGCGGTGATAGTGAGACAGAGGACGTGCCTCGAGCTCTTACTGTCTCTTTACAAGAACATATACTTAACCTCATATTTCATTGTGACATACATTCGCATTTTCTTAGTAATAGTTGCTTATAAATATCTATTAAATATATATATTTACAAAGGAAAAGAATTCTATGTATGGTAGTACAACAGTTATCTGGTTTCTATAACACAAGCTCTGCTTAGCTTGGGACCAGATGACCGTTTGTATTAATGTCCCAGAATATTTATTTATTTATTTACTTGTAAGTAGGTACCTAATAGAAAAAACCACTACTACAAGAGCAGCGGTGGCGCAGAGGTAAGGACCTCGCCCTTGAAAAATAAGGTCGCGGGTTCGAATCCTGGTCGTGCCCACACATCTTTGTGTGAATTGTTTCATCTCTGCTGTTCAATATCGGTGAAGGAAAACATCTTGGGGAAAACGGCATGTCTAAGAACTAATCATTTAAGGACATGTGACATCCACCAACCCGCAATTGGCCAGCGAGTGTGGATTAAGGCCTAAACTCTCTCAATTCATAAGATAGTTGAGAGAAGCCCCGTGCCCAGCAGTGAGACACTAACAAGAGACAAGAGAATATTCTAAGGAATTAATGATTATTTTAACATAATATGTTATAGGATATTTACTTCTACATAGGTAGCAGTGGCGAAAGTCCGTACAAGCCGATTCCCATCGGCTTCCCTTTAGGAAATGAATAAATTATGTAACGCCTTAAAGTTTTAAATTAGCAACAATAATAATTTTAACATCAAAGTTAAGAACGATTGGTGACGGTAGTGAAGAGATATTATTTTCTTCAGTAAGAACTTTTTTACTCCGGCTTCACTTTTTCAGACTTCCACCCTTCAGCACTAATAGGTAGCCTACTATCTATAGGCACCTACTTAAAATGCAGAACATAGTGTAAGGACTTACAAAGTGAATTTCAGAACTCAAAATTGGTAGTTGCCTGCAGTGATACCTATTAATAGCATGCATTTACAAAATAGCTCATTACATGGATCCAATTGTTAGACTTTTTACATATAATATTATAATATATAATAATAATATTATTTTTAGACATACACACAGCGCCATCTCGTCCCAAACTAAGCAATTATATTTGCTTGTGTTATGGGTATTAGGAACGAATATAATACATAAATAGATTTTTTTTGTAAATACATACATAGGTATAATATATAAATTACACCCAGACACAGAACAAATAATCGTGCTCATCACACAAAGATTTGTCCTGGATGGGAATCGAACCCACGACCTTCGGCGTAGCAGTCAGGGTCACTAACCACTACGCCACCAGGCCAGTCAAAAACATATAACTTACTACAGCGCTTAAGCCTATAAGTATTACCTACCCTAAAGTGTACGAAAGTAGTGCACATTTCACGGGCAATATCCGAGTCCTACGCATATGAAGAATGTATTGTATACAGCAGCGTTGGCGGAGTGGTATCAGCCTCGCCTTTAAAATATAAGGTCGTGGGTCCGATCCCTGGTCGCCGCTGATTAATATAGGTGAAGAAAAACATTGTGCGAAAACCGGCATGTCTAAAAACTAATCATTCAAGAACATGTGGTACCTATCCACTAACTTGCACTCGGCAGCGTGTGTAGATTAAGGCCTTAAGTCTCTCAACTCGTAATATAGCAGAGAGGAAAGTGCCCAACAGTGGGAGACTAAAAAGGGTTGACTTCCAAAGACTTTTAGGTAGGCTTTTTGCTCGACCCGCGAACTCGCGGTTATAGAGCGATCATACCAATCACTGGTGTTTCTAATAATTCTTTAAAAGTAAAATGATTTACATAAAACAAAAATAAGCAAATACTTGTTATACCAAAGCGATTACATGGCCAATATTGTAAGTGAACTTTTTATGTTCGCAATCATTTTGACATCAATTTTCCTGAACACGTTTTGCATTGAAGAATAAATTAAATCGTTCGTAAGTGTAATATTAAGGCATTAGGTACCTACTTGTCACTTACTTTTATTAAAGAAATCTAAATAGATTTCCGAAGAACTCGTTATAATTACAACACTAGATATTCACGTTGTTCAATAGGGATCTACATAACACATCTAGAAACAGTAAAAAATGAACAAATTTATGATTAAAAATAATTAGATATAAATTTGCTATAATTTTCTTGCCTGCACGTAATAAAGCACGTTATAGTGTCACAAGTTCAGTAGACTATTCACGTAATTAAATAAGTTCAGTTGCAGTTAAGTTTTGATAAAAACAGACCTTTTAGTATTCTCGTAATACTGACAACCGCTGTCAGATACGCTGATGCGCTCGCGTCTAGTTCGCATCACGCGAGCGCTTTACACTTAATATGACAGCTAAACAATTACAAGAATACCATTTTGCACTAAGACCTAAACTTAATTGCAACTGCACCGCAACTACATCGGCGCGTCAATAAATTACGTGAATTAAACTACAGATACTCCACTCTACTCATCTTTAATCAATCCATGGGTAGGTAGGTACTACTCAGGATTTTATTTAAGTAGATAAATAACGTATATCATAACAATAGATTTCTATTCTTAGAATCTGTTATTACTAACAAAAGCCAATTTATGAGTGCACTTTCAAAGTTTCAAATATCCTTAATGGAGCAAGAGTGAGCCGTTTTACGTCTTCCCCCACAAACTGCATTATAACGTCTGTACCAAAAATAACTACACATAAATATAAAACAATGTGAAACCACTTAAAGCGAATAAAATACACGTCGACTTCAACTCAGAGAAATGAATTTATTAATAACAGAGACAATGAACGTCTGAACCAAACTTTTTGTATTTTTAATTGTCCTTTGGATGACAGCGGAGATGCATTAGAAGAACTAAAATAAACTGGAGAACAGATGGAAGTAGCCCACTGTTGCAGCGAACCTGGCAGTTGCTGTACCTACCGCTCGTGCTGACCAGGCAGTTTGATCAGCAACGTGAACGTAAACCAAACCAGTCTCCAATAAGATATCAAAACTAGCAGGTATAAGAATCCATTCAGAATTTCTTCTCTATTTGAGATAATAATTTATGCGACAATAATAATTATTGAATTGTAGTTTTGCGATGTGGCTCGTACGGGATGCAGGTCTTAGATGATATCTCATACGTAATTAAAAATCTTGTCGTGACATTCAGAGCCCCGTCCCGCCTCCACACTCCTCCGGCTCCTTCAATATTGTTGGCGATTGAATCGCAATAAAATGTAACGAATCAAACTACACTTTATTAAAAGAGCCCGATAGCTCAAAATGGAGAGTGTATCGCAAGGCAAAATCGAACGTGCTCCCGTCGAAATGCCAACCATTTTATTTATTCGCCTTAATTATGTATCTTGTCTTAATTTACGATTGGATCATACGATAATCTGAAACGTAATTTATAACTGATGCCTAGGTATTCGAGTTGTGTCCATAACGAGATTTAGGATTACCTACGTAGATGACGTCGCGTTCAAAGCTCGGTGTCAGGGATTAAAATATATTATCGACATTCATTGGCATTTTGCAATTAAGAGCGCGCGCGGATAGCGGCGAGGTACGAGCAGCGAACGGGCGATGCGCGCGCTTCGATACCGTCATCGCGTTTAATTTTGTTATGTGTCGGTAGCATGACGGCAGGCCGACATCTCGATACGGCGACTGTCCGCAGATATCCCTTAATGAAAGTAATGGAGGTTTATTAACGATCGGCGACTACTCCTCTCGCAATGTACTTACCTACTTGTTGTAATAGATGTGGACCGATCGCGAATGCGCAAGCGAGAACAAAGAAAGCCACATTTGCTAATTGCAGTTTTGCTCGTGTCGTGCGCACGGAGGCTGGATCGTGAGCTCCAGAGATATGATGATAACACATTCATAAATAATTAGAGCGAAATTTTCTCATTTGTAAGACGAGAGACATGATATTTGATCGCAGACTCTCAGTTCTTGGTATATTCAGATCTTGATAGAAGCAGGTCCGACACGCCTGTTCTCTTCTCATTTTACTATAACGATGAGTATATCGACAAGCATAATGTTGTAAGTCAATTCACAGAAGAAAGGCGAATGTAACCTCGATTAATACCAAAAGGCAAGCTTTAGCAACAATCGTACGAGGTAGATACCAGTGACATTATGACAACGACAATTTGGTTGTGAACTTAGGTCTGCTATTATATAGCTTGAATATCCATAAATGTAGAATAATGTTGACGGGGCGGTAGCGTGGTCGGTAAGTTACTTGCTTTTCACGCAGCAGGTCGTGGGTTCGACTCCAACACAAGTCAGACTGTGTGATGAACATATCTGTCTTGAGTCTGGGTGTACTTAATTATTTTGTATTTAAGTATGTATTTACAAAATAAAAGTTTAACATGTAGTATATTGCCAGTTATCTGGTTGCCTTAATATAAGCTCTGCTTAGTTTGGGATCAGATGGCCGTGAGTGTTAACGTCGCACTATATTATTAATATTACTATTAATTAAACTGCACATAAATACAGTAGGTATCTACTTGGTACGGATAGGGTCGTCTTTCAACTGGGTATATCAAGCCAAGTAAGTAAATCGCTAGATCAACTATTGAAAGAGAGAACAATACAAAAAGCAAATGTGCGGTGAAACGCTGGTGGGTTCAGTCACGGTTGTCGCCTCGCCATGACAAGGTTCAAATTTCAACTTCCGTTCGATCCATGAACAATCGATATTGTTATCGCCGACTCTTCATTATAAACCACACAAAAATAATTATACGAAACGATAGAATAAAAAAATATGGACAGGGACCTACTACCTACGCGTTCTCGTTTTAATAACGACATCAAAAACAAGTTAGCCTCGATTCATTTCCCTAAAACGAATATTATCGAAAGCATCGTAAATCATCCGGAAGATAAAAGGCTTTAATTGAAAGAAAAAAGTCTGCAATACAGTGTTCGGTTTTTGCTCAGTCACTCCGCAGATTAGAATTCCGGGCGTAGCCAATTATTGCAGTATGAAATTTATTGGTTTCGGGTATCAATCGTAACTTGGTTCTTATTCTCAAATTACAAATAAACCACTTATATCCAATATGCATTTCGATTTTTGGACAGTAAAATGGCAGCTGTCGAAATGAATCATTGTGTAAAATTATTATGTCCGAATCTTCAAATCACCGTTGAGCGATCACAGTCTATTATCTGGTGTAAAAGCAAATTTTTCGTAACTTCCGTGATCGACTGAAGCGAAGTTTTTTGCGATATAAAAAGTAGCTATGACATAAAAACAAACAGTCTCTGTGAAGCATAAATTAAAATTTCCGCTTACAGATAGTGATGATAAATCAAGCATAAATATTGCTAGAGATCTGAGCGACCAATAATCTGTTATTACAAATACTTAATTCGTCGCAAGAACTAAACTAACTTATAGCAAAATTAAACTAATGCGTCAAAAATGGCTTCGCATCGCTCTCTTCCAGGAACGTACCCAGAAGGCCAGCAACATTTCCGAGTTGGATGGCAATACAGCTGCCGTATTAAGGGTGTTTAAAGCGATAATGATTCCACTGAAAGAAAGGGGTGGTTATACAATGCGTATATCCACATCCCTTGTTTCAACGGATCAATCGCTTTAGGCACTCACAATACAGCAGCTGATCCTAAACATTCAACGCGGAAACGCTGCTAGCCTTCTGGGTAACCTAACCTAACCTAACTACGTTCCCAGAAAATAGCGATGCGGAGAAAATTTTTGACGCATTAGTTTAAGTTAGGCTTTAGTTAGTTTAGTTCTTTACATACATAGCATCACGTCTGTATTATCCGAAGGTGTAGGCAGAGGAGAATATCAACCACTTTTCGCTGCTTATGTTTAGGACTCATACGTACCTAAGTGGAGGCGAGCCTATTGCCGTTCATGGGACACTATTCCACACTTCAAGCTGCAACTAAGATTCTCTGAGTACCTACCTATAATAAAGTCTGTTTGCTCGACCCGCGAATCAAACCCGTCTCGTGGTTATTAGGCGAATACACTTACCACTGCACCGGGCCACTAGTTTAGTTTTTTATTTAGGTTAATATTGAGATTGTTATTCAGTTAGGTTAATTTTCTTGTCAATTGTATTACGCCATACATTGCAACAACAAAAAGAATTTTGTATTGTTCGACGTTTTGAAATTGTTAGAATATTAATAAATAACCTTTTATAGCATCCAAAGTCATATTTCAGAATATAGAGAACTAGCTTCCGCACACGGCGTCGCCCACGTGGTAGTCTTTGAAATAATAATATTAAGTTAAAATATTAACAAAAAAAACCGACTTCATGGATGCCATTCGCAGAACTAAACCAAACTGAAATGGGATCACACGGGAAGCATCAGCTTTCATAAAAAAAAAAAATCAAAATCGGTTCACCCATTCGAAAGTTCTGAGGTAACAAACATAAAAAACATACAGTCGAATTGATAACCTCCTCCTTTTAGAAGTCGGTTAAAAAGTAGCATTTGTGTTAATTCCGACTATAATCTACCTCTGTGCCAAATTTGATCTAATTCCGTCCAGTAGTATTCGCGTGTAAGAGTAACAAACATACATCCATGTATTGTTACAAACTTTTGCGTTAATGATATTAGTAGGAAGTAGGATAGTTTGGTCACTACAGTCCATCAAATCTAAGAAGTACCGTTTGACGTTTCACTGTTTTCTATTAAATTAGCTTTATAGAGGCGTAATTCACACTATTTTTATAAAAATAATTTAAATTTTTTAATTTATTTGCTTTCCTGTGAAATAATTGAATTATGAAGCTATTTTTATTTTAACATAACATAAACAATTTTCATACAAAAAATAGAATTCTAAATGTACTACGTTTAGAATTGTCAAACAGTACTTCTTAGATTTGATGGACTGTATATCTACCAAGGGTTACTGACTATTACGTCTACAACAGAAAACAGGTGCAAAAACAATTAATTGTAACAACTATCAATTATATTTAAGTCACATCTTTTCATTTAAGAATGCACTTTCCTTGATTAAAGGAATGCTCTTTAAGGTCCCAAGTGCTATTGAAATAAATAAACAACTAAGTATGGGGAACAATTCCAAATGTTAAGTGTCTACTTGCTATCAAAAATTACCAGATAAGTGTTGAAAATGCTCGCCCGGTGACTTATGAAGTGATTAAAAAGTTAGTACAGTCAGCTGCACAATACACTATTTTTTACACGAAAACTGTTACGGATGAAATAAACGCTGCTGCTTACCTCTTTTTATTTTAGTGCAAAACATGATATTATAGAGATCTAGCTAAACCAGAGTTTTTTACCAAAACACTACTAAACAGTTATTTTTTAGGACAAGTGACAACTAACAAAGACATTTGGAGTCTCAAATTGTTTGTGGTACCATTTTTTGTATCTATTTCTGAAACTATTGGATTTGGGAATTTGATGAGGAAGTACTTAGACGAAATTGTTCTTGAATCAAATCGTCCGATCACAAAAGAAAACAGTGTAAATGATGACATTTACAAAAAAAAGTGTGAATGATGACATTTACACCTTTTTTGCAATCGAGCGTTTTGCATTTAAGAACAATTTCGTCTAAGTAGTCCTATGAAAAAAATACCTGCAAGTATTTTAGTGAGTATTCCACAGCTACAAGGTTTTTGGTTGCGTTTGGTCACAGATAATATAATACTATACTAGTTTGGCATTTGTCACTTTAGTAGATAGCTAAATTGGAATAAATAATATCACTTTCCTGGTTGAAATTTAAAGAGATCTTTGTTGTGGCAGGCATTACTTTCATTCGCTAACTACTGAATCACTGTAACGCATATGTTTAATATATTTATATTTAACTGTGCCATCATACCTTTAAAAAAATTATGGCATTGTACTTGGAACCAAATTCTGATAACATTTTGATTTTATGAAAATTGTTGTGTCAAAAAACTGCTTCAGATCGACCGTCTCAGGCAATATGTAATAGGTATGCCAAAACTCATGATTTTCGTTTCTAGTTATTTGTTTACGAAAATAGAACAAGTTTAGAAAATTGCGCCCATCAACATTAGGGGGCCAAATGACTGAATAAAGTATTCGCTTTTGACAACATCATGGGAGCCAACTAGCATAATAATTATTATTTTTGATAATACAAAATGATAATATTATCTGTGGTGTGTAAGTCTCTATAAAAAAATTATATTAAAAAATTAAAAAACGAAACGACAAAAAAACGTCGGGATCTAAAATCTAAAATAAACCGCGATAAAATCCGTTAAAAAGAAGTTTTATTTCAATTAAAAAATGAATTATAGTTAAGTAGTCGTAATTTAATCCAAAAGTTATTCGTGGCCGAATGTACTACCTCCGTTGCAGTAAGTTAAAACTTCAAGCTCAATTATTTGTTCGTATAGTCAAAGTGTGAGTCGGTAAAGATACTCTAGTCCTGTACGTATCTCGTGGCTAACTTTACGCGCGCTCTATTACGCCGCAGAGATAGCCACAATCAAGTAACAGCCGCCCTGACATCTTTATGATGTTTCAAAAACCATTACTAACGACACCTTTTTAGTTACTCGCGATAGGAGCATGGATGGCTCGAAGACAAAACGCTTCAGTGTCATCGGCACCTGTGCGGTCTATACTTATCTACTCACAGCAATGTAAGTAATAAAGTAACGAATAAGATTATGATTAAATAAAATAGGTATCTTTGGTATAGCAATCCATTGAATTCCTCGTCTATTAGACAGAGAGTCTCTAATATCACTATCTGCCACCATTAACAGTAATTATCACTTTTTATCTAGATACTCATATATACATTAACTTAAAGAATTTTTTAGCTTTCTATCCACTTATTCATATTTATTAACAAGCAGATATTTTAATTAACACCATATCTGTCCATTTCCTAACGAATGGTTGGTAAGTAACGACTTTGATTTTGTCTGATAAAACTCAAAGGTGTTGGACTCTTGTACCCATGTAGGTACCAACATAATATTTAGTTAAACTGTCGCAATAATAAATTTTGATCACCAGAGCCATATAAATTTATAATTAAATTTATAATAAAAATTAATGGAAATCTCGATCAAAAATCTTGTCAAACGATTAAGTAGTAGGTTGTCACGTAGGCGAAGAACACACAATTTGATATTCCTTTACAGGCATTTCCCATCATTTTATACCGGTTCCATATCACATTAGATTCCGATATTAATATACAATCACAGACAGGTTTATACATAACATAAATTCATAGTGACATAACGAATACGATGTTTTTATGTGAGTTATATTTATTTAACCTATTAACAACACTCGGTTTTATGACAAGAATTGAAACAAAATAGTAATAAATAATCCACTTACTTAAATGCCCTTTAACTCTACACATAAATAGGTACCTCATTAAGTCTCTTATTAATTAAAATTTATATCCGCCCGATATTTTATTTAAATAATTCATATTTTTAATCTCACAACAAGCATCTGTGCCGAGTCTCTTATCTTGAAGCCGCATTCCAACTAGATTTGGTAGAAAAGATAGGTATTTTTGTTTTATTACCCAATTTATACTAATTTGATATTATTTATTAAATTCGTTTTGAATCAGAATAGTTTTCTACAATTATTATTATGAGTTTTGATTGCGAATATAAATTATGTGTATAAAAATCTTCATGAGTCTAATTAAAATCTCATTAAGTGGTGATAATTAAATTGTTGCCATTGTTATTATTGGCACTAGTCCCACTGCTAGGTTACAGTTTTCTTTACGAGAAATATTTGCTTGGATTTTTTTATAATTTACGATAGTTTTAATCAATCAGAATTATTTTAAAGTTAGGCCTACATAAAACGATAATCCAAAATTATTCAGAAATGTTGTTTAAAAACAATAAAATCTTTTCTTATCTATTTGGTTAAATCGTCTATAATTTTTTAGATAAAAAGTGAAAACGATAAAGATATTAATTCTGGGCCAACATATTGAGTGAGGTCGATTTCTAGCTATTATAATTTGGATATAAAGATTTGATTACTGCCAAACATAATTTAATAACCACACATGTAGGAACAACCGGATTCTGATAAGAAACAAGGTAAAACTTCAGAAGGTGTATTATTTAGGGCATAATATCGTTTAAACTTAGGTAAAAAGTCACTGTCGGATTATAAGGACGAGTTAAGTTTTTTGTTCAACATACCTACATATCTATACTAATATTATAAAGCTGAAGAGTTCTTTTTAGTTGAACGCGGTAATCACAGGAACAAGTCCGATTTGAAAAATTCACATTCATTGTCCATTTACATTGTTAGATAGCCTATATTTTATCCCATCTCCAGACAAAATGTAGTTCACATGGGTAGAACGCGGCGGAAGGTTAGAACGTACTATAAACGCATATTCTACTTTATCACGTATTACCTGATTAAGATCACGACTGGCGGAACTGTGGTTAAGGGCTATACAGAAACAAAGCAGGCAGCAGCTGACTACCGGCGGCGCTGACATGAACTGGTAGTCATATTGTAGACGTATAGAACTATTACTGACAACAAGAAAATAATCTGCGCTGGCAGTCGGCGCAGGCTATCTGCTTTCTTTCTGTAATTACTATCTATACTATACCTATTACCTATAGATAGACCGTTTAACTCGCGTATCGCCTATCGCCAAGATTCTGACTCCTCAAGCTGCACAGACATTAATGATGATTCAAGCGATATGGATATTAGTGACGAATAGTCTTACATTACTTTATCTTTAAGAGATTTTATTAATTTTTTATGACACTGTACCTCAGATGGCGATACGCGAGTTAAACGTAGACCTATAAGTATATATATTTGATATTTGATTTGATTTGATCTTATATAGGTAGATATTTATTCATTTAATTTATTTCAGACTCTTTCAGTCCATATCCATTGGTAATAGATTCGTCTCCATAAGACTTAAATGAAAGTAGCTGGCGTAGTTTGGATGTCGTTTAGCTCTACCTCCACCTGCGAATATAAGAGGCATAAGCTATATTTTCGTATTTATTAACGTGTTTACTAACATATTTTAATTACACAGGCATGGTAGCGGACCCTACATTCATAGTTCACTGTTGAAATAACATAACTTTCAGAGTTTGATAGTGGTTAAAAGAGAAGTTATTAAAAATGAATGTAGGAAATAAAATCAATAAGTTTGAACACTTTGAACGCTTGGTTGGCGAGAAACGGCGAGTTATGAGAACATAAATCTTTGACCTTACGATGCCCCCTGCCCCACACAAACACACCTAATCATATGCGCTGAGCCAGGTTACTTTTTAATGTTATCTCCACTTCGGGTATGTCACTTCGCAGTTTGAGGTACGTTCAGCAGTCTCGCCTCTCGGGAAGGCAAATGGTAGCAGGTTTACTGCTAGGCTCAAGGTTGCTGCTAAAAAGATTCATGATTTTTTTAATGAATATTTACTTTTAAAAAATCTTAGGTATAGGTAATTCGTTAATAACTGCTGTTCTTACAAGTACTTATTTCAATAAAAAAGAAAAATGTATCAAAATTACCCCATACGTTGTGCTCTACTTGGGTCGCAAAATATTTCCGGAGAAAATTATTTTACTATTTTTATTATGTCGAGTCTGAAAAGAAAGCAGAATTCAAGGCTACTCTCATCCAGCTCTTACCAGTTCCCTTGCAAAGGTCATCGCTCGACCGTTCCAATATTTATTAAAAAATAAAATAACAATTTTAATTATTATTAATTATAGGTATTTAGAATTACCTATACCAATTCAGATTGATATACAGATTAACAGAGCTAACAGTTTAGTCAGAAAGTTTCAGGTTAACGGTTTATTGAACGTATCCGGCGAGTTACACACGCTAATAACATTAATGACAAACGACTTTGATAATATGCTAAAACACTTTAGCTTCCCATGAAGATGACAGCTTAAATGGGTTTATGAGCAACATATGTGGACATCATTTTCTAATTTGAATATCGTCAACTTTCACCTCATAATGTTACGTCTTTCAGAGAAAATATATTTTCTTTATCTTATCGCTAGAACATATATCACTACAATAATATGTCGTGTCATAACTATTAAACATGTTAAGCTATTGACGCGATATTGATTATCTAATAAGCAGAAATGATGGTTGTGTCGGACGTGAGTATACTAGGAAACGCGAGGTGCTTAGTTCGACAGATATGAGCACCCGAGCCGGTTATATTTTATCGGAAGTAACGGCGTCTAACGTACGGCCAATTTCATAATGCCTTGCCCGCCCGCCGCGAATGTGCCTCACTTATCAATTTGATATCTCGATGTGGATACATAAGGCGCCACAGATCAATCGATGCCTGGATCTAAATGTATCATTTTATCTCTCTATCGAGAACTTGGAGTAAGTCAAATGATACACTTTTTAATATTTGGCCACTTAACCATAAACTTTTATACTTTTCAGAACAAACGGAAAGCAAAATCATTCAAGTATAAAACACATTTTAAAATAATCCAATCTTTTCTTATTAGCGAACATTAAGTATCACGAACGTAATCAACAGTAAACAAAAAATTAATTGAGTCAATTTCACGGCTAATAGCCAGCAGCTAATTAAAATCTAAGTTTATGAACAGAATAATAAACAGTAATAAACACAAACTAATCGCTCGGAGATTATGATAATACACAACAGTGAAACAGACGACTCACTCTGTCAAATAAGTCATCAGTGCGTCAGTTAACTCAATTACATTG
Organism: Meganola albula; assembly: GCA_936450015.1. Taxonomy (NCBI): domain Eukaryota; kingdom Metazoa; phylum Arthropoda; class Insecta; order Lepidoptera; family Nolidae; genus Meganola; species Meganola albula. Next base: position 7,696,925 of record OW388144.1, on the reverse strand, counting down.
AGATCAACACACGGCTACCGTGCATGATTAACAAGCTCTCGTCACAAACAGAATAATACCCAATAATCATACAAATAACTCACAAAATTGTTCAACAAACCGCGCTCCCGGTAATCCTGCTTCATAAATCATTTAATAACACAAATGCACAGCCACACACTGAGCCATTTCTTCCGTTTGTAGAGTTAGGAAGGGACTGTAGAAACTAAACAGAACCCTATATCTTTACTGCAAAGGGTTGTATTCATAAAACAGCGCTTCATTTTAAGCTATTTGAAAAGTGTCAGTGAATATTATTAGTCGTTCAAAAGGCAGTATGAGGTACATTCTATGTTACTGGAAATCCGAACTTTATATGATAGACGCAGAATATATTTCATGGCGAACAAATTATTTGCCCCATATCATGATGCTTTATCCGCCGTCCGAAACGGATGCCACGAACCGCTGTCAACCCTTGACATTTGGGATAAGTTTGACAGATCATGCCCGAAAATGATTTAGGACATGTGTTAAACAGTGTAGAACAAATAATATGTTTCCTGGTCGTTCCATCTATTTTAAGATATTCGATAATAACATTTTATCAATAATCCATTTGTCAACATTTGTTTTTGAATTGTAAATGGTATCAGTAACCATCATATTTCACACTCATCAATAATAAACGTATTAAAAGTAACGTTTCCGTCATGTCTCTATAGAATCATAAAACGTGATGATTTTGTAACTTTATATAGGACCAATTTAATAGGCCTGTTAAAGCAATAAAGTTGACCTTTCATTCAACACTAAGCAAATATTAGCATTTCAAAATATCAACTATATTATGAGAACCGGAAAGTGGTCATTAACATTGGATAGAGGTGGCCATAAAAATAAAATATTAATAATTAGTGGCAGAGATTAATGATCCATTAGTAGCGTGCTCGAGCCTGTCACTGATCAACCGCATCAACATGAGCATCCAATTTATACATTATAATTACATGTGTATATTTCATTAAGTTTTCACTGCAGCCTATCATAAGTAATCACTAATAAAATTTAGCTCTCCATTGAGATCTGACATTATTAGTATAAGCTATGCACCCCTGCTGTCCGTCTCAAACGCACACGTGAGCAGATCGAGTTAAACATACATGCTGTACTTAGTGCTTACATTCAATATTTCAAAACGTCCTTAGATTTGTGTAAATTTCAAATAAGATAAGAATATAGGCGAAAACAAAAACATTAGTTAAATTTTGTAACAAAACAATTATTTAGTCATTAAATATATCTAACCGTGAAACGTCCTTGAGGGACGTGCTAACAGGTTCTAACTAAATGATAAGAACTCGTTTCTTTAATGTATGCAGGTCGACATAATGTATAAGTATATATTCAAACTGCCATATATTTCAATTTTATTAAAATCGGCATTGATAGCGACACCTTTAGCCATTTAGGGAGCCGTTTATTCTCATTTTCGAATGTTTACTTATCACTAGAGAAGTACGTAACTGCTTTTATGAGTATTCAATAAAGAGTTTTAGACATTTAATTTTATAATCATAATAAACTATGACTAAGCATAAAATACGTTTTATAATTGTTTTTATGAAATTCTTTCATATCGATGACGAATCAACATAAATGACGGATCAAAAATAATGCAACGCTCCACTGCATACAGTTTAAAAACGACAACAAAAAGATTGTCGTAATCAACGAGGTGATCTACTTCCCTAGTCGCAATATTAAATCGTACAAAAACAAGATAATAATTAAAGCACGGTGCTTTCATCGGCGACCGCGACGGGGGGAGTGGTAGAGTGGACAGGTGCGCAGGCGCTGAGCCCCAAAAAGAACACCGCAACTATGCGCACTGGTTAAGAAAAACTATACCGGTGTTGTCGTCACGTCGAATGTAAAAACAAATTATCAAACAAAAAATAAAAATCTATTGAGGAAGCAGTCACAGTTGACTGTATCCACAGATTATCCACAGCTCTATGAGTTGATTTACCTATTTCTTTATAATAACTTAGTAAAATGACGGAAACTAACTCTCCTTGATTGTTTGATCAGTTTTCCAATAATTATTCCCAATAAAAACACCGGAAATGGAACGCTTAATCGATTCCGGACCGCGCCTCGTAGTGACGTAGCGTTTGATTACTGAAATTATATGGCGAGACGAATCGTTCCAACTTTGTTTTGTGTATTGTTGAACGTGGCCTTCGACCGCGGCGAAAAATAAAAACTAATACAACTATTGTTTTAGTCTTGTCATTATTATCGGCCGCTACGAGGAAGTTAATTGAAGCTTTCAAGGTAAACGGTATTCTACTACAGCAGTTTCTGATGATTCTATTTAAAAACAATGGTCTCGCTAAGTCACTTAAAATGATAGACCTACCCTCGGAAAAGGTTTATTAGGTTTCGATAAGATTATCCTGTGGACGGTGGACTTTATGATATCGGTCCCTAAAGTAAAAGGTTTATACTTTGTACGCAAATAGTATTAGACACGCCAAGTATAGAATGTACCCCGTGTTCACATTAAAGATTGATGTCAGACGAAAAGATGGGGCCACTCTGCAAAATTTATTTCACATCTCCACTCTACCAATGACAAGAAAACTGTTACGGTTTGCAATGGTCTGAGTGTAACATTAAAAATTCAAGTCGTCTTACCCACTTGTGTGAGGGATTGCCGCATATTCGCCTTTGGACAGCATTTATATTTCCTTTGGCTACGTTTACATTACCTACTAAGCATTCCGTCAGAAGGGAATTTGGTACTCCAGATTTATTTTTGTACAATCTTAATCATACTACTCAGTTCAGTTCATGAAAATAATATTGCCTGTCTGCTAACTTTTGACTCTTAAAATGCTGAACATATTGTAAAAAAAATATTATTTGAAATACCTACATTTTTTTAATATTTTGTTTAAACTCTACTTCTTACACTGCGCAAATATGTTTGTGCGATAAACGCACTACTTCGAGTGGGCATAGCCACGGGCGGAAAGATTATCGTCAAATAATTTATGATTAGGTAGGAAAAAGTTTGATGCTGAATTTATAAATATCTCGATAATGGAAGAAAGAAGCTACTTGTTGCTGATCTCGATAACATTAGAAGAAGCCCGAACACGAGTAGACCTTTATGAATTTGATATTTCCTATTTCCTTAGTTACAGGTATTGTGTTTCTTTAGCTAATATTTAAAAGTAGATTAGAGTTGCCATCTCCAAACTTTGAAATCCAGGATTCGAAGCAAGTAATACCAGAACGTTTCATTTTAAAGGCAGGACTATAACTATTTAAAGGCAGAACTTAATTGTTATATACACTAAAAACAAGGTCAATAAAACCAGGGTCCAGTGAAACGATTGGAGATTGTTTTTCGTAGTGGCGCGCCAATTTTAAAACACAGGTCCATAACATAACTAAACCTAAATAAAATAACTCTTTAGAAACTCAGGACAATCCTTAGAAACTATCCAGGACAGCACAGAACACCCTAAAAAGCAGGACATTTCCTGGAAAAGCAGGACATGTCCTGGGAAAAAAGGACGGTCGGCAATCCCTAAAGTAGAGTAATTGTCATCATGACAAATCCAATTCTTAGCGGGAACCAAGTTATGAAGGATTTACGACGAGACATTTACACAAGTTTTACACAAACAAAACGGATCCTGATATATTTGTTTTCTTATTTTGCAACTAATAAACGGTCTGGTTGCATTTAAAAATGTAGGATCCAGTTTTGTAGCAACAGTATTTCTACAAAACTAGACAGCCGTGTGAACACTTGACACCGTGTAAACGGGCTGTGAACCAGATAGTTCGATCTTGCACCTGATAAAAAATAGTTACAAAATTATTATATAACATTAAATCCATAATACATTTTTATCAATTGTTAATAAAATATGACTGTATCCATGTAACATTGTAACAGTTTTTGTGGAGAGTGTACAAGGTGCTACCACAATGTCCGGTGGTTACGATCCACTGCACCGCGTCACAATACCGCGATTAGACTCAGGTGCTTTATCATATTTTAGAATAAAGAAACAACTGACAGTACCGTTTGTGTTGGTTTAATAAGAATTCCTAACAGGTAAACCGCCGAAGAAAATAATTTTTGGATAAAAACTAATGGCTCAAAATTGTATGAGTGACTAAGATAAGGAATTTATAAAATCTCTATAAAAACAGAGAACCAATCGACGAGTAGGTGGCAAGATACGGTTAAAAAGAATACAAATAGATTCAGAGTTAGAACACAAATCGTTTCGATAATCAATCACTTTCTAACCAAATTTGGCATTAAATAAGAGATAAATTATCAGTTAGTGACGGATCTACCGTCGTACCGCAGAGGTGCGCACGCGTCGCTTGTATTGACAGATCGAAGAACGCGCACATGCCACCACGCCGCGCACCGCGCCGGCCGGGTGCCGGCTTCCGTTTCAAAACTTTAATGGCGTGGTTGACCCAGCTTTGTTTGTTTTACACAACTCTACAACTGCACCATTCATGCCCATTCTGGTGAACTATTAATTGCCGGTCGTCAACGTCTACACACAGACAATCTAAACTGTTTCATATGCCATAAAATAGATGTTTTTAACATTTTTCCTACTTGATTACTATCCCTTTCTAAGCTTAACTTAAAACACATGACCTAAATTTATTGATATTGTGGTCTAGCACCTGATAAACAGGTCACAAGAATTCACTAACACATTATGTTCCAAAGATTAATCTATGATTGTCAATGAAGTTATATAATGAGTGTTTCCTTAATTAACAGAAAACCCTAACGCACTCGCAGTCACAAATATCAAGCGACTTAATCAGAGGATCACATCTCTTAATATACGGGCCGCCGACGAGTGAGATCTGACACGAAATTCCCTAAAAATAATATTTAAAATGGTAATGGGCCCTCGGGTTCATAAATTGGTGCGCCATGTGTCCCGTGCGTTGCACCTACTGTGTACATAAATATGTCAAGTATTGAGAACCCGCGGCATAAGCCATAATTATTACACTGAGGTGTTTCTTGATCTTTGACAACACATAAGACTCAAGTGTAATGAGAGAAGCTTTATGTTGTTGATTGTTATATTTTAGGCTAACTTACCTACCAACAATTCGAAGCATTTTTGTGGTATCCTGCTGTTAAAATCTAATCATTGAACTTACCAACGTCTTTGTAGAAAAACTGAAAGATTTACAAAGTCAAAATATAAGATTTTTGTCAGTAAGTGTTTTGCATTTCCGGGAATTATTTGCCAAGACAAAAAACGGAACGGATAGTTTTGTGCAAGACGAACTAGTTTTAATATTATTTATTTAAGATCTACAAGAACTAGCACAAGAACACAAACAAAAACGATTAAGTTTGCTGATTTGGGTGAGTATAAACCTAGATTTTAAGTTTTATATTTTAAAATTGGCAACATTTTCTTAATGTTGTTACTCAATTGTAAATTCCATATCAAACCTTCAAAGTTCAGCGACATAAAGGTCAGAAGCGATCTATCTGCGCACGCGCACCCACCACCAGATGTTCACAAAGGCACATGCCATCCTTAACACCAAACGTAAACCTCAGCAGATCACAGATATGAATATCATACGTTCACACCCTAATTCCAAACGTGCAATAAATTGTAAGATTATTTTGACTATAGAGTCCACATGCGCAAACTTTAAAAATAGACAATAAGTTCTTACGTATTATGAATGTTCATAAAAATAAAACGTGCGTGATACATTGTCTCCAGAAATAAAACTATGGAAAGAATGCATAGTAAAAAAAAACTATTATTTGCTTTGCTATCCCAAGATGCCATACAGGACTGAAAAACCTAAAGGGAACATTCAGGTACTGCAGAACATGCAGGCACTTTACGTGCATATTCTCACCAATTTATATCCACACTAGGTACCTACTGCTGTAGGTAATTATTACTATTTCAACTATTACGTATTAACCTGATTTTCAGTAATGTTGTTATAATGTATACTGGACCGCAAAGAAAAAAGTTCGGTTAAAAAATCTTCAATATAAGAAAAAGTTGCTTTTTTATGTATTATTTATTTATTATTATAATCACATTAGTTTACATAAAATAAAATCTGTGTCCCACAAAACCACGTAAGTGATTTGACTGTGGGATCAAGTCTTCGTACAGTATATATATAAGTTAGGTATAACTACATTCATAATTTAAATTACAAGGTCTGTAAGTTATTTCTTAAGTTATTTCTTGAAGGTATATTTGTCATGCTTTTGCCGAATGTCTGCCGGCAGAGTATTCAGTAAATAGGGCAATCGTGTTTTTAAAGTTCTTTCTCCGTAATAGTTATTTACCCTAGGTACTGAAAACCTGCCAGCAGCCATAGAGCAGCCATTGCCTAGTTTTATGAAATAAAGCTCGTTTTTGCGATCAAATCGTCAAGATTATATTTTTAAGACAGCCACATTGACATATTAAGCAAGAAAACAATACATTTTGTGGCATCCCTAATACCAACACTCGTGGGGAACTTTAGCCAGTTTTGGTCAAGAATAGGTAAGTAATCTTAAAATCCGTGGAAGGACTCTTGTAAGAACGACCCTAACTATGACCAAAGAAAACAATAAATCGTAATGACGGCGCGCCCCCGGGGCACCCTCGGATGCTCGCTATTTTGGACTATAAATAAATGTGTAGATGGATTGATAAATATAAATATTAGGGGCGAAATGAAGAAAAACAATGTTTATGAAACTGGTGTCGTTTGCTTCATAACTGTGAGTTACGACTTCCGACGCCTGCCAGCATATGGTACTTGAGCGCAATTTTTTCTATCGCAATTTAGATATCTGTCTCTAAAAATAGACAATCATTTTAACATAAATTGAGTCCATAGCTAAAGATTCTTAATTTAAAGTAGGTACCTATATTGATAGCGAAATCAATCGGTAAAAGATGTCAAGCAAATTCCATACCAAGTCAATAAATTAAGTTGCCATAATAAGATTAACAGAGCTGGGTATGCATGTACCCGTCGCGTCTGACGGGATGTTAGTCACGACGGTCTATACTTAGCCAATTGCATTGTCTTCTGAAATATCTATTAACGATTATTGACAATGCATCGGCACGCGAATTCTCCCCGCGGTAGGTGCGACGAACTGCTATAAATATATTTTATGTGCGTTGCACAGCGTTGTCTGATGCAGACAGGTACGTGTGAGACAGACTATTGCACCACCTCTACTCTAAAACAATGTTGCACAGTTAAAAGATAATTAACATTCATAAAAACAACATTGGCGAAACGACCGGACGACTTTACTTTTGTAACTATATTTCGTTAATCGAACAAAGCCTCTTATTCGATACATTTTTCCTTAAACGTACCTACCTAAAGCTATTCATTTAGCAAAATGCGCACAAAATACAGTTATTTTTGATTTCAAAATTTAATAGATTCAATTCGAGAATCGATTACAATATGCACACAAAGCACTATCGTCCACAAATACAGGCGAGCAGTCAGTCAGCCGACATCGATTCATATCCAACGAACGCTTTTCATTTTGTATGTTAAATTAAATTTCCATGAAACAAGATTGAATTTTTCGCAATCAACGCGTCCGGTTCTCGCAAACGAACCGGTGTATGTAGATATGTGCATTTAATAGATATAAATATAATTATTTGTGTGTAACCGTCGCTATCCAAAGAATTATATTTATCCTATTTATCGCAGCAAAATTAATCGTATGTCAAATAACCATTACAAGTAATAATGAAATTTGGTAGATAAACCACGGATGGTGATGTTCGGCGTGACCGCACCGCGGCGCGGCAGTGAGCTAGCATCAGCTTAGCTAATTTACAATTTAATTATCAGCCGGGATGATGCATCGTTAGCGCACGCCAAACCGAGTTTATGCGACTAATCAATTGTTTGACGCGGCCACTGCAATCACGCGCTGCCCGGCGCCCGCCCTCCGGAAACCTACACAGATATTGTAAGTACTGATATTGTTTTGAAACCTGTATAAAACCCATGGTATTAACGAATATTTTACGCATTACACCATAATGAATCTCTGTCGTCGCCTCATAAAATAAGTAGCTATCGATAGACGCTTCAGCAATCCAATCGAGAGAACAATGCGGCGGCGTGTCGCGCCCGCGTTGATTAAATATAGCTCAGAATCCATCAAGCGAACGGTACGATTGAACGTTGCTATGGATTTATGCGTTAAATATTCGACAGGTGCCAAGTGTGTCGATCGTAGAGTTCGACCGCCGATGACTAACTACGCCGCCCTAAATTTTATTTCAAATGTCAAATAATTTTAACACCTGCGTTGCACCCAGATCGGGCTAGCGCAACGTCGAGCACTGAACCAGTACACTCTGAGTCGCGACGCTTTACAATTTAATGACGAGCGAATCGTAGAAAAAGCTTAATGTAACCTTTTATTGCATTGTATTGTAATATAAATACCAATTTATTTACCCACAATTATTCGATAACAGTAAACAATTGCAAATATACGTCATTAGAAAGTCACGCACAGTTTTCATTAATTTATTAAAGACTGTTAAAATTAACCGCTCACGAGTGAGAATCGTGCGACACAATCGTAATGTGAACGTTTACAATTCGCTAATCCCGCGTCGCTACCGTTACATAAGACAGCTGAGTTGAATATAAATGTAAAACACAATAAATTTCATGCCCCGTAGGAAATGAATATTCATCACGAAATCGCCATGCATATTCTCTTTTGTTACAGAATTTCATGTTCCGTAGAGGCGGGAGGGCGCCGAAAACAAACTAAACCTTAGCCTCCAAGACCATCAGTCAGAATTCGCGTGCGAGCTGCGGGGCTCTATGGTCGGGGTCGGCGGTTCACTGAACGAGCTCTCGTAAATTTCAACATATAGTAAAGTGATTTACGAATAATTGTTGTGTTGGCGTATACCTAACTAGAGAAATCTTTCCGCTCTTTGCCGCTGGTTAATTTATATATGAGGCTTAGGTAATCCGCGGGCCGCGAGTAATTGGTGTAGAGAACAATAGGTTTTGTCATACCCTTATCTCTAATGCCACGTTTGTCTACAAAATGCCCTCGCAGGCACATTAACGTTCACATGAATATCTACTGTCTAGTTTATACATACATATTTAAATTTATTGACGTTATAAGAAAGTATCTAGTCACTTGTTATAGAGTAAGATTCAATCGTAACCTTGCTTGCTCTTTGTTTTCACAGCTGCTTTTTTTAACGAAATTACGAAGGGATAACATATACGTACATGCGACAATAAATGTGAGTCAAATTATAATAATGGGGTCTTCAGAGTGCCATAGTTAATAAGTAAGCTACATTAGCGTAACACTTAATCGGAACATATGCTTATCGTAACATGCGAATCGGCCTAAGGCGAATTAGTTCTCGCACAATGCAATTTGAATGCACATTACACAACGGACGAGGTACGAACGCTTTTTATTGTGGCATCGTGAGATCTTATCTCGGAACTGCCACTTCCAGCAAGAAAATTTTAGATTTTGTGTAAGTTTTTGAGGGTTTTGCACTTTACTACGTTTAAAAGAGAGTTACTTCCAGCTTGGTGTAACTCGCCTGGGTGTGGTGTGAGTACCGACACATACGCTCCGCGCGCACGCACTCTACAGCACGTATTAAAAAATCCAACATAAAATCAGCAATAAAATTGAAAACATTTTGTTACCTTTTAAATAAGTTTCGTTGTGTTGAAGCATCGCTGCCGAGCAATTTTGATCCTTTAATATTAAACAGAATGTACAATTTCGTGTGTGATCTTTTATTCAGAAATCATTCTGCGATCGATAAGAAGCGTTAATTTTACGAGCGAATGATAATTTGCTAACTTCCGACAGAACATGGCCCTAGTTGAATCGTTCCAAATACTTGGCGCATAAAATTACGAAGTCGTAACAGTAACATAATTAAGTGAGCCATACCTTACGCAGATACAGTTTTAGTTGCATTGTCTGTTCAAAATTAGTGAAATAACGATAGAATGAGATCGACACTATGTTAGAGCAAAAAACGTGATACGAAAATAAATATTCCATCACTCGTGTGTAGGGTGTCAAACCGTCACTTATCGTTTAAATATTTTGCACTAAGTCCACTTGTCTTACTGCTTTTTGACCGTCTTCTATATTTGAAAAGGAAGAAGGTCTATGTTCGGCTGTTTTTTTAATGTATTTTCATTATTTTCTCTTTTAATCGTGGACGCATTTATAGAAATATTTACCTTAAATTATGCAGTTAGTATAGCAACATTTTATTAAACAGTTATTTTGCTAATAGGACGTTCCGTTAGAAACGTGGCAGATTATTTTTACTAAGCTTAATTAATTTAGCGATCATTGTCGAAATAAATTGAGTTTTATGATATCAGGCCATCGATATCCAATTAAAATAACAATAGAACGAGGAAAATGTATCTTATCTTATTATAAGAAATACACACACACTTAAGTGGATATTTTTCGTCAATAGTAACGGAGTCGAATCATACATTAAATCCCACGGGCTTATTGGAAAAGTTTAATATAGTAAATATTATTTAATTACACTCTTAAATTCCTAATAGGACATTATTATTAGAACATTAATAATTGAATGTAGTTACGTACCTGCGAACAATATATATTATTTTATTAAAAACTAATTAATAACTTTTAAGTTGAAGTGACACCAAGTTGCCTACGCAATTGTTGCAGCGCGCGGCGAGCGTATCGTATCATTTACGACTGGTTTCCGTAGCACTCGTAATACCTACATTCGTAGCAACTGCGTAGCAATTATCGTAGTACAGTGACTACGGCTACGAATCGTAATCGTAGTATGTATTAACATCCGTAGTCATAGTGTTCGTAGCACGCATCGTAGCAGCATAATAACTGCCGTAGCAGCTACGTAGCATGTAGGTAGCCAATGCTTACGAAATGTCTCATAATAATTTCTTATCAGAAGCTTTAAAGAGCATGAATACTTTGTATCAAATTCTTATTAGGTTAATCTGTTAAGCACTTAAATACTTATAAGATTTCAATCTTAGCTGAATTATTTTTGAAGAATTTGATAAGGTATACGTGTATGATATTAAGATTTGAACAGTAAAACCTATCGCCTATCCTACATTAGAAAATCGATACAGTGACCGATAATAGCACTTAATTTCGTCAATACAAAGAAGCAACCCTAACATATAGTATACATACATATGGTTGGTATGTAGTATGCATATGGTCTCTAACCATAGAGCCTTATTTCAATCACGAATTATTTCTCATCGAAAATCATTCGTAATCACGAGTGAATCAGTATATTGGGCTGACGCGTTACATCGTAGACTACATCTTTTTTTATAAAATCAGGCAAGTTATGGTCAAGCGCAAGCCTATTTCAGAGAAAAATAATTTGATTTCTACTTTTAGCGTTGTGTTAGCAGATATACCGGTAGCATGGCCGCGGTCCTGGCCTGCAGCCAACAAGGTGAATGCCACGATCCACGCACCCAGTTGACCAACCCACTTTACCCAACACGCGGAAATATATCCTGCCTCAAACACCACATGCTCTCTTATCTAGTAATACCGGTATTAATGGTACTTAACACTATACTTACTTGTTCATCCAAACATATTGGCTTGTTTGAAGGTCTGGAAGTTGTTACAAGAACTAGAATAGCCGTCTCAATAGAAATACTGTATCTATTTAAGTAAATACAATATCAGAAATAAGACTTGTAACTAAAGCCTCGTTGCTTTGCTTCATTTATAGAACAGTATTTTTAGCCGGGAAATGTTAGTTTTTGCAAACGAACTAAAAAGACCATGTCACATCAACGAATCTACTTTAAAGATTTTGGTAAACTACGCTGAAGTATTTAAGGTTATTTTTTTTTAATCAAAGACAGTTTTACATCATCTACAACGTAAACGAAGCCTAATTAAGTAAATCGAATTGCTTTTTTTTAATGTAATAAGGGATTCCACAGATTATTAGTAAGAGAACCAAAGAACCTACATTCTATTTAGCAAAAATGCTGAACTACTGCTTACATAATTTAATCTATTCTTCAGTCGTCGATTTGGCAATGACATTGTCAGAATTCACATTAAAGCGTCTTTGAATTTATTTCTGGACGATTTGTTTAGAGAATAGCGTAATCTTTTCATTTAGAGCTCGGCGGGCACTAATTCTTTCTTCTAAAAGGACAAACCGTTTGCAAGATTTTTCTTATCAATAATCCTATTAAAAATAGGGCAAGACGACTATGGTAGCGTGCTTAATTTTGGAAGTTTGCCGACAACATTGTAATTCCTGTGTAACCGGATCAACAGCGGTGATCACACATTGGCACAGAACAAGAGTTCATTGTACTGATACGTAACAATTTCTAGAGTCCAACGAGAATTTTAGAAGTAATGGTGATCACCTACTGACTTGTTAATGTTTATCTGCAAATAATTCCTGCATAAATCTAGCAAGGTACACTAACCTATATCCAAATTTATAATAAGAAATCGAGTAACCTTGAAACAGAATTAAAAGAATACACTAGGTTAACGTAGGTACGAGTTTGGTATCTTTACTTATATTACGTACCCATGGAAAAGGTATTAGAAACTGGCATGTAGATATAACATTTTATTACAATTATTTGGCCTGTGGCAGAGCAGCGGTGGCGCAGGGGTATTGGCCCCGACTTTGAAATATAAGGTCGCAGGTTCGATCCCCGGTCGAACCCAAACATGTTTGCGTGAATTGTTTCATCGCCGCTGCTCAGTATCGGTTTAAGGAAACATTGCGACGAAATAATTTTAACTAATGATTCGAGGACATTTAACATTCACTAACCTGCGCTTGGTCAGCGTGTGTGGATTAAGGCGTAAAATGGCTTAACTCTTAAGATAGTTGAGAGAAGACTTGTGCCCAGCAGTGGGACGCTAATATGGGTTGAAGTGATTCGGCAGGTACCTATGCAAACATTTATCAATTAATTAATCGTTGTCTGGCTTTCAAACAAAAACGATAACCCCCTGTCACGTCAACATATTCAATTTGCAAACGTAGGTAGGTACTGCAACTGAAATGCAAATTGATATAATGCAGGAAACGTCTGAGTGGGCCTCATAGCGGGAGCCTATACCGCATGAGTAGCATAAGTTCGTTTACATACGACTGTCAAACGTACCTATTTGCATCCCAAATGTTCGGGTCTGCCGCTTGTTCGTTGGGCTTATCTCTTTACTGGGCAAAATATTACAGTTTGTGCATCGCCACTCGCTTGTGCATAACTGAATGTCAATATAGAAGGAATAAAAAGGCTACCGTAGGCGTTCCCTCGCAATCAAGGCGGATGTGCTGTAAACCAATGGGTGAACAGAGCTCAGTATATTCATAACGATATTACCGCCGACGGAGCCGCTGCGTCATCATAATTCATACATAATAACCCTTCCAACGACGCCGCGGTGCGCCGCCCTGCGTCTCGTTCGCGCGCCCAGCTTATTCCCAAGACGAACAGAGATAATCGACGCTCGAAATATCATAATTCATAATTTTATATTTTACGACCGACGCCGACCTTGTTCTCATACAAGAAAATTGCTTATTTATAGCTGGTTATTCCTCTTTACTCTCACTGGTTGCTCGCTCCGTCTGTTGCTAAACAGACTTACCTACGTTAGACATTTGAATTTAAATTTGAGATTGAAAAATATTAAAGTTACTCGAAATACGAGAAACAAAACATGTTGGGCATGTAAAGACGATGACAGCTATTTGTAATTGGAATATGACGAGACGCGTGCGCGTGCGCTCCGCGCGTCTCATTCGTCAGATTATAAATAGTACTCGGCGTCTGCGCCGTGACGACTCGCGCCATTAATTTATATGAAATAACTGTCGGCCGACGGAAAAATAAGTTCGATCCGAATGGCCTTCCCTATGATAATATTTATGTTTTACGAAGTGGCAGGCAGGCCTGAATAGTGTTGATTTACTCATGTCAGAAGTAGGTATACGTACTATTAATTAACTGTAGATTCATACCAACTCCCAGTTACACCATTCGATAAATAAACTATTCGGCTCCTTTCATTTCTAACGTATTAATAAACAGTTTACTGATTTATTATAATTTACGTAAACTTGCGCAGATGTTTGGAGATAAATATATGAAAACCAGAACAGTTTTAAAGTTTAAGTAAATAAGTAAGAAGGTAAGTAGGTAGGTACTTATCTACCTGCTAACACTGAAACTATGCAGTCAAAACTGCTTGCTTTTACTGTTTGTAGCTCATACATGATGTTATTTTATACAACAACTGGTGTGCATACATAACATGCGTTTCCTCTAATTGACAACAACTTTATATTTATCACTTATTCTCTTCAGTTGTTTTTATGTAAATAAAATAAACATATTAAAATAATGATCTCCAGCGATATAATAATGTGCACAAACTACGCAAAGACAAGAGAGACATAAATTCGTTAGCGCGTATGTAATCGTCACAAATATACAACGGACGATAATTTACAACAGTAAATTTTAAAGTTGACATCAGAAAGAACATCTTATAAAGCAATAATTCAAGCACTTCTGTTGAGTCACTGTCTGTTTTCGGTTTACAAGCAAATAATGCGTATTCTCTTTATCATCTGGCATAGGTACCTACCAAAGTTGTAATTAGCATAGTTAGCTACATATATACCTATTTACCTTTTAAGAAATGTTCCAGAAGATTGGCAATCTAAAACTTTATCGACAATCATATTTAAGTAAGTTATCTAATGTGTTGGTAAGCGTAAAACTCGGGAGTGGCTGAACCGATTTCGTTAATTCTTTTTTTAGAATATTCCTTGAAGTACGAGGATGATATAGGTAATGATGAAATATTTGCAGAGAAATATTAAAAAAGTCCTCCGAAACGGCTTGACCGACTTTTATGTAGGTATACCTATCCGGTAGGTCTAAGATTCGGTCGTAATCTGTTTTCGGACCCGGTAGGTGTCACTGCTTTAGCGGGCAAGACGACGTCTGCGGGGTCCGCTAGTTGAAAATCAATTTAAATAAAAAGTTATATTCTACACATAAGGATGTTATTTTTTTAATTTTAACAATAATTTATTGAATTTTAAGATGTTATTAGTAAATAATGTAAATACACGTAGCTTTTTCAAAAAAGAAATAGTTTATAAAACATAAAAGATATATTGTAATAGGTGAAGCGCACAATAAGTTGTCTGCGTCTGCGACCTAATGAATGCTGTGTTTTGCCACACAAGATGATACTCAATATTTTTGTCAAAATCTTTGTAACTACCACGCATCAAACTATAGCTAATGGTATGATAGCAAATGTAGGTTAAACGCATAAAATATAATTATAAACATTTAAAATGTATGAAGTAAATTCAATTACGTGGGCACCTACCAACATACTTGACAAAGATATTAATTCGACAAATTAATTTCATTTACTAACGAATTCAAAGACTAATCCGACAAAAGATAACCGATATTAACCTAATGGATTCCTGAGTTACTCCAAGTAAACTCGTATTTAAAATCTAAAGATATTTAAACACATCGCCCTCGCGTTCAGTTTACCATAAATAAAATAAATACAAATATTCTCACGTAAACGAGTACCTCGAAAGCGTTCATTTACATTTGTGAATGTAATAAATGGGGCATCTTCTTCTAAATACAAAAGTGAACTGACGAAAATAGACTATTTTTGAAATAGCGTCCGACTCTATGATTAGAAACTGTCTTCCATGAAACATATAGCAAATCCGCATGCCACACATAGTTATTAAAATCTGATCTAAAACTTAATTACATGATATTTGTTATTGTAATCTATCTCTGAATAAACAATATTTTACTATCTGACATCATCATACGTACCTAAAACGATGTTAGGTGAAATAAAACTACTTTTTAACGGATTTTATCGCGGTTTATTTTAGATTTTAGATCCCGACGTTTCAAAGTCTTTTCAGACTTCATGTTCACGGGTGGACTGAGATATTTGACGTCCAAAAATATTAATCACAATTATTACTGACTACCTTCAAACATTAATATCTAAGTTGCGTTCCGATCTATTTCTAAAATCTAAAATAAACCGCGATAAAATCCGTTAAAAAGTAGTTTTATTTCAATGTGTGATATTCGCGTAAATCTAAGACAATACTACGTTGTTAGGTGAATAAATCATAAACCAAATAACTAAGTACAAAAAAGCCATTGTAGATCAACATTTATACCTACTTCAACCAAAGCATTGTGTCGTTTACCTATAGCAAAAGGGTTGGCACACCTGCATATTCATTCTCATACTTGCCCACAGATTTACGACCCGGTATTGGATCAACAAATAAGATCTTCCAAAAAGTACTTCCAAAAAATATAATAAAACCATCACAAAAAGCTCAGCAAGAAATGTCAACGTCAACCGCGCCATTGGGCGGGCGAACAAAGAAATATTACCACGCTTTTATTTATTCCCTTTTGCGCCATATTTGTTATATTTTGTTTCAAAAACTTCCAGCAAAAAATAGTTGTACAACGTATAAACTATGTTTAATTAACATGATACGAGAAGTCAGTTTTGTTAATAAAATATCCCCAATGATGTGATCTCAGAAGACTATAACAAATATCATGATACTAATTATATCTACGCTAGTTTATTTAGATAATACTTATCTAGTTTATAACATATTTTAGTGCACCATAAACAAACATAGCAAGATTTTACAGCTCCTGACGGTCTCGGCTCACATTCAAGCCATTGTGCCTCTTATAATTTTTATTAGGGGCAATCCGTCCCTCTTGATTTACTTCTTCCCGAACTGACGGATCTTTCATTTAATTTACGGTTCTACCCTAGTGTTCCATAAGTAATAAAATCTTACAAAAACAAGCAAAAATCAGTCGCGTTGTGTGTTTAAAGCGTCCATACAACATATAACTAACATAACATACATAATGTCTATGTTAAAGTATGTTACACATATTTCAGCGTTGTAACACACTCGATTTAGGTGTCTGGCGCAAATACGAACGGTATAATTGTTAAAATTATGGTTAATTCTGGCAAAAATATTCGTGCAACCAGACCATTTCACACTGCACTAAATACAATTTGGCAGCGATTCAGAGATTGTTATTACAATAATAAAGACAGTGTTGATCATATCACAACTGCCACGGCGAGCTGTGTAGTTATAATATATGTAAGTTCCTCGAAACATTATTGTCGCATTAAATTAAGTGTAAGTATCAAATGAACCTTTTGATTTATCCAACCATGTAGGTGGAATATTTGTATCTATTTATACTTTGTGTAGGCAATCTAAATTTTCACGTCAGTGTAAATCATACTAATGTAATAAAACGAAAGAAATCGTGGCTCGATTGCTTCCTTTCAAGATTTCCCATAAAACAAATATAAAGCCAAATAAAAAGATGCAATAAGAAGTTTTAATTATTCGTACCTATATCATGAACCAGCCAACACTAACATGTTCGAAGTTGTCTCATTTGCAAGTAACAGGGTGGGTATTATAGACCCACGAAGGCAATAAGATAAAAAGACGCTCAATAAGGCGCGATCAGAGGCAAAAATGAAATAAATTGCCGGTGCATAAGAGTGTTGGTGGAACACGGTTGCTCATTAGACGGACTGGGCGAAGACAACAAGTCGAAGCTACTGCCCGCCTGCTTTTGTCACCAGTCAACATACACAGATGCATAAAACTCCTCCGACAATCAAACAAAATCCATAATATTCCTCTTCATAAATACCAAACATCCTTTTCGGAAGAAAACAAAAGTGTTCAATATTCTCAGAACGTTTAGCATATGAAGCTGACCGATGCGATGGTGACAATGACTTTACTTGTAGCCCTTTGCCGAAAAGCTGTGAAATCGGCAGACATTAGCATAACAAAGACAGTGATTTAGTGACGTAATGTTCGGGTCCGCACACTTTCACTTTATCGAGAACGTGAGCAAAAAGTGTCTTCCCTATTATTATTAAAAAGTATTTAGCCGATACACAAATCGCAGATATTGTTGTACTTGTGGTCGAGTCGTACGTCATATGGAAATTGTTTAAAACCGCAGGCTCCTGGGGACAATGTAATCACAAAAGAGAAGGCAAGTTAAACGTGTCGGGACGGAACGACAAAAACTATTTTACTTGGATATGGAATCGAAATGGTAAGAATAATGAAAGATTTGCATAATGTGGCAAATAAAATTAAAATACCACTAGCTACTATATATACTCACAAAAACGTGAATGTTACAGCGAGCCTTTTTCCTTTGGCCTTTTTTAGACTAATGAATCAATTCTAAGTTCAAAAAGTAAGTAGGTAGGTTCTATGAAAGTTCACTATGTGAGTTAAACAACACATTATTTGAATCTAAGTCAAAAGGTACATTTCTGTTTTTTATATTTTTTGTTAACAAAAAGCTAAAAAAAGAACCACGCACATTTTTGGAAGTAAAAGGAACGTTCGTTTGTGTTACCGCGATGTAGTAACGAGGGTAACAGACAAGCGTATAGCCTTCATTACACATCTTCACGCACCATTTGCATGCACTCGGGTGCATCGGAAACCGCGGGCAGAGACATAGTTGCTACGAAAATAGTATACTGTCGTATCAAATGTCTAAAAACGCGTGCTATGACTACTGTTTCGTTTACACATGATCTTACGCCTCTTTACGACTTAGTTCTGATGTAAAACTTGTCACTAATTATTATTAACCTGTACAACCAATGTGTTTAGTCATTGTTTAATATGCATGTAGTAGATATTTTTCCGCAGAATTCAAAGCACTAAAACATCCTTCTAAAGTGTTAAATTTTTATTGACATTTGAACAATAGCCAAAACATAGTTATAGGCACTGGACGAGCAAGCCATAAATTTTGAGAGTTGTGTCATTTTTTGTAACTAATTTTGAATAAAATCAGGTTTTTTGTAGTCATGACTAATTGGTAGAGCTGCAGCATGTAACGACGGGGTGTACGCTGCTATTGTTTTGTTGGGTATTGCAAATATAATAATAAAAGTTTATTACCCCGTTTCTGAAAGGGTTTGTGCCTGTCGCACTGAAAGGGTAGCTGTAAAGCCTCGGTCGACACTATCATAAGTCAAAACGGTACGATTGTTCGGTTGCATATCGTCATAAATCAGTTTTAGAAAATATTCGGTGAATGGCAGTCGTTGTTACTCAATAAGAGATCATTATACAAATATAGGTTTTTGGCATTTGTGCACGCACCACTGTGGGAGGTATACAGCTTTGCAAAAATAATAACTAAGTAAACGATTCTAAGAAAAGAAAGCTGGGCAGATGACGTGTAGACATTTGTTTTGTCACCTGCTCAGTGAATATTGTGAGAATAAATTCGCATGTTTTAATTTATTTATTTATTTAGTAAGTAAAACCAACAGCTTGTAACAAATTGAAAACTGTCTCTATGTAATGAAACAACAGTAAGCCAATAATAGGGTTTCACAAAAGGCAATTGAATAAGATTACCCTAGATTGAGAAAACCTTAATAAAGTGAAAAACTAACAAAGAACAAATTATTTATAAACATTAAAGTTTAGCCTGTTTCTTGCAATAGGTACTGCTGTAGTATGGCAAAATTAAATATTTTAAATACTGTAAAGTTTTTGAAAATGTTAAGAGCACTTGCATATGAAGGGCACAGGCAAATAACAAGGAAAGTCCTTAGTAATGAATTTTGATAAAAAATAATTTGAAAGTGGATTATTTTATTGAGATCAATTTAACAATAATTAATAACTAAATTGCTTATATGTACTCGTATTATTATGTAGGTATTAATGCTTAGTTTGTTTAGTTCTCATGTCATGGATATTCTCAGTTCTTTTCGTTTTGGCAATAAACAAAACTGCAGTTTTGGCGCTACTTGTAAACATTTAAATTCTAATACCTAATTAGAATTCAAAATACCAGAGAAAAAAAATTTAACATATCCTGTCATTGGCCCTTCATATTAACTTCAGAAATAGATGTAAATAGGACGTGAAAATAAATATCAAAAGTCGTCAAAACAAAATACTACTAATATATAAAATGGCTAATTGGAAATGGTACAGCAAGATGTGTGTCACAATGTGACGGTTGTGACGTCACTACGTGTTGATGGAAGAGTGATTGGAAGGGTCAGCACCGGGGTCAGCGCCGCCATGCGTCATCGGTAATGACGACAAATGACGCGACGTGACGCGACTCCTAATATTGAAATTTCGTTCTAAACTAGTACAAGTAACAGAAAAGTAATGTAGTCACCGGTTTGCATCCCACAGCTGGGTACTGGCACTAATTTTAGAGTCTACAAGAGTAGGTAGGTATGCTTAGGTAAACCTTAACCATGGTCGCAGACTTAAGACCTGTTGTTGGTTGACACCCATCTAATGTTTAGTTTCCTCACTATACAAGTTTTTTTTACTGTTATCTTATCTTATCTTATCTTATCTTATCTTACTAATATTATAAATGCGAAAGTAAGTGTGTGTGTGTGTGTGAAGGTTTGTTACCGCGTATCTCCATAACCGCTCAACCGATTTTAATGAACTTTGAAATGTAGGTAATGTATACCCTAGAATAGGACATAGGCTAACAATATTTCCAAAAATCATCCCTTAAGAGGGTTAAATAGAGGGGTGAAGTTTGTATGCAACTTTTTATTCCTTGGTCCTATTCATTTAAAATTCGGTACACATAAACCTTAAGAAAAATAATGAGATACGGGTTTTTTATTTTTCCATAATTACCCCTATGAGGTGAGGATAATGAGTTTTAATGGTAAAAATTAAAGTTTCTCTGTATCTGTATAGTCTGAAGTCCGATTCACTCCAAATTCGGCACACATATACCTTAAAAGAAATCATGAAACACGTGTTTTTTATTTTTCCAAAACTACCCCCGGTTGGGGTGTTAAATGAGTTTTTTTGGAAATACTAAATATTCCATAACTGTTTAGTCCTTGGTCCGATTCACTTCAAATTCGGTATAAATAAAGCTTAAAACAAATAATGAAACATGTGTTTTTTATTTTTCCAATTTTTTTTATTTTTATCCTAATATTACGCGGGAGAAGCCTGCGAAATTATTCTGAATTTGATTTTCTTTAAAGTTGATATCAATACTCTTTCGTGCTTTTTAGCTAAATTACTTTTTATTTTGACACAATGACGTTTGATAACTCAGACCGATTATTAGAATTCGAAATTTAAATTTTCTTCCTTCTTAAATATTGAATGAAAAACTTACAGTGATCATGGTCTAAGAGACGTAGTATTTTTTAAGAAACCCCTATAGATTTATGGATATACCTATGGGTGCTTGCCGATTTCAAAATGTTGCTTACACGCCTACACTACTGAACTAATTTTGTATGGAGATAGTTCGAGACCCGGGAAAGGATAGTTTTATCCGACTGCGAAAAAAGAGATAAATGGTTTAGCGCGATAACCGACATCCGCGGGCGAAGCCGCGGGCGGAAAACTAGTTAACAATAATAATAATAATAATCACTTTATTACTGACAAGGTCCATACAAAATTTAAATCTAAAATATCATTTTAAAGGTATAGCTGTTGATTGCCTATACTAAGTTATGTTAACCTGTGCTACAGGCGGTAATAGAACATATTTATTATAATTAGTCATTTATACTAGGAAATAATTTATAAAATAAACAAACGATGAAACTAAAATAATACAAATTATTGACAAATTATCAAAAAACAAATACAAATTATTGTGCTGATTATATGTCCGAACCCATCACAGTTCCTACGGGAGATTACGGCCTTACCAATTAAACCACTACCATATAAACTAAGAGCAAGTATGAAATGAGAAACAAATGAATATTTAGGGCAGATAATTATACCTTTGGATCAAAAAAAGTGATGAGACCTTTTTAATTTCTCAACAATCGAGCCGTAAATTTGGCAGTATGATACCCCGTACCTCGGAAAGCACGTAAAGACGTCGCTCCTGCACTCGATCTTTCACCGGTCGTGTTAGTCAGTCCTTACTACTGGACTCTGAAAGTACAGGGAATAGAGTCCACTTGTGTTTGCACATACACTTGTGATACCCACCTGCCTTGAAAAGCACGTAAAGTCGTCGGTCCTGCGCCCGATCTTTTACCGGTCGTGTTTGTCAGTCCGTACTACCAGACTCTGAAAGTGAATAGAATAGAGTGCACTAGTGTTTGCGCATATACCTACTTGTGCACTGTAATATCTCCTGCGTTCCTGGCTAGTCACCTTAGACTGACCGCCGTAGCCGGAAAAAATGCTTGGAGACATTATATCTACCTCCCTATTTCTACTGCTCATACTCGTATATCCCAAGAGGTGACTAAAAGTTCCGCGCAGACTAGTACTACAACTGAACAAATCTAAGAAGTACCTTTTGACGTTTCACTGGTTTGTATTAAAGTAGCTTTATAGAAGCGTAATTCACACTATTAGCTTTTCTGTAAAATAATTGAATTATGAAGCTATTTTTATTTTAACATAACATAAACAATTTTCATACAAAAAATATAATTCTAAATGTACTACGTTTAGAACTGTCAAACGGTACTTCTTAGATTTGACAGGCCGTAAAGTGAAGCACAGACCACAGAGAAAGATTTATCTAATTTAAAATTGTCTTTACCTAGACTGCAAAGGCATTTGTTATTGTTGTCTAGAACAAATAGTTGTCAAACTATTTCCTTCAGTCTTAATACTCTTAGAGCAAATAATGTGTAGGTGTATACATATTATGAATCAGTACAAGAAACGCAACATTCTATGTCCCTGTTTACCTAGCAACGGTAGACTAAACAACAATCAAAATGAAATGTCGGAAGGTTTGTTTTGTTCCGTTTGAAAAGAAGTTGTGTGCAAATATTGTATTTGACAAGTGACTGTCTATTTTACTGCATTTCATTTGTTTTTGCAAGTTTTAGTGCAGTAAATTTACGCGAATTAATTTACGCGTTTTATTTGAAAATATTACTCACTCTAACATGCCTATTACATATTTTGTCAGACCTATGGTACCTACATTGAAATAAAACTATTTTAGAACGAATTTTATCGCGGTTTATCATAGAATTTAGGTCCCGACGTTTCGGTCTTTTCACACTTCATGGTGACCATGATCATGACCATGAAGTCAAAGACTTTGCAACGACGGGATCTAAAATATATAGATAGTAAACCGCGATAAAATCCGCTATTAAATAGTTTTATTTCAATGTGTGATATTCGCGTAAATCTAAGAAAATCTTATGGTACATGTAAGGTTAGGTTAGGTTAGTAGTTCGTGTTTCCTATTTGTTTATACACATTATATAAAAAACATCCAAAATGAAAATGACGACAAACAGACATTTTGAAAGTATCTAAATTAATAGTTGGCAGCAAAAGGAAAGTGTCAGTCGTCAACACTATCCATCACGGTATTCGTTTCCTGCTTCAGTGGCACATAAATTGTGCTTTAAAACACTGTTGGCGCTAAGTTATTGCTTTTATGCATGCATATGATACCGTGTTAGTTTAATAGTAAACGCTGAAAAGTAAAAAACAAAATATGTAGGCAAGATAATATAGCAAAATTGCTTAGAAACTTT
The DNA here is from genome assembly GCA_936450015.1 of Meganola albula. NCBI lineage: Eukaryota > Metazoa > Arthropoda > Insecta > Lepidoptera > Nolidae > Meganola > Meganola albula. Next base: position 7,673,131 of record OW388144.1, on the reverse strand, counting down.
GGAGATAACAACAACAACAACCAACAAATTCTGTAGTCGAAGCCGTTCGTTCGATTACGCTATGCGGTGCTCGGATGCGCGGATGTCGCGGGTTCGATTCCGGCTCCGGACAATCTTTGGTAATCACAAAGATTTGTTTCGGTGTCTGGTTGGTTGAGGGACTACCTTTCGTGTCCTTGTCATTTTTAACATCTATGACAATCGATAAAGGTAGTCAGAAGCCTAATATAATCTGACTCCTGGTCTAATCATCTCAACTACTGGTTCATACGGGTTTCGAGGTCTGATGACAGTCGTTCGTTTAATTCTGGTAGCTAGCCGCAGTTAGACTGGGAGCCGACCCCAATACAAAGAGGAAAAAGGGTAGGTAGGTAGAATTGTACGCATAGACTTGGTAGCAAATAAAATTCTATCTATGGTCGTATCAGTTTCTAATAGCGACCAAGTAGCCAATATTTAGGTACGCAAAGCAAATTTTAATCTACTTCAACGAAACGCTAATAATAACACGACATTCACAGAGAAACATATTTATAGAAATAATAATTTGTATTGCGTAGATAAGAGTCGGTGTTAAACCAGTTCCCACAGAGATTTAACCGAGCCCGCGCCGGCTGCACGCGACACAAAAATAGCGCAACAGTGGTCGAAAAATAAAATTTTCCCTAAATAGACGGAAATATACAAAAATGTGAACCAAACAGCGAGGGGCGAACGTGATGGCTTGCCGTAATGTGCGCCCCTAATTAAAACGTTAAAAACCAACCGCTTCTGAAAAACGTCAATTTTGAAGAGAAATGTGCCGTCCAAAAGATCCCTTTCATACTTTTGTTTCATTTATTTTTATGGTTCAAGTTCTTTAAAGATACAAATTGCAAAAACCGTATATTTATGTACCACAGCTTAGGTAGGGCTTGTTTTTGCTATATCAACGGTTCAATGTCAAAAATACCATCTACCTAATTATTTAGTTTAATTTTTATATGCTAACCTACTCGTATGTTTACTTTTTATACAACTTTTATTCACATAGGTACATACTAAAGCGTTAAGTTAGTAAAAGGTACTGTTTACCGTTATAGTGAAATACAAAGTTTTCATTGATTGTTTCGGAAAACCCGTCAAGCCGTTGGTCTCGGCTGAAGTCAATAGGTACTAATATCATAAATGCGAAAATAACTGTCTGTTGCGCTTTCCCGCCAAAAATACTAAACTGATTTGGACAAAATATGGTATGCAGTTTGAGTCCGGGGGAGTTTTTACTCTACTGCGCAAAAAGAGGTTCATTGTTAATTATGACAACGACATCAGCGCGGGCGCAGCCACGATCGAAAAGCTAGTTAGTCAAGGTAGCTTGCTAGCTAGCTAAAGGTGACTTGGACAACTCTGAAACCAACAACCACTGACCAAAATCCGATGACAATAGGCTCCTTTTAGTGAATTATAAACGTTACGTGCCAGAAGTGAGTCGTAACGACCTGTGCCTGCTACACCTTCAGGTAGTAGGTTTAGACATCAAATTATGATACTTAATAAAATAAGTACCTTTAACGAACTAGTTAGTACCTACGAATCGTTAAATTGGGGATTTAGTTAGCGTTAGAACAGGGGCCTGGAACGAATGGATAAATCTAGCCGTTAAATCGATGTGCAGATTTGCATCGACATTCATTACCTAATTAAAATCGCAATCCCCTTCCGCTCGCTACATTTCTCCAACGCGCTGCCAATAAATTTCATCCGCCAGTCGCCCATAACGATAACCAGTTCCTCGGGAACTATCGTTCAATCTGGCGTCGATGCCGTATGTTGATCCGGTCGTGTACCCGCCGCTCTTCGCAGACGGCGCTGTCGATACCTATGTATTATTTAGTGGCAGCACTAGCTCACGCACCGGTGTGCACCGCGTGCATATGCACCATGCAGCACACTGCACGCACACACTACCGACATGTCTCGAGCCACAACAACCCAAAGATAACGAGCTCACATATTCATAAAGAATTATCCGACATACTTCACTCTCCCCACCCTCCACCCCTCTTTATGATTGTAATGCTCTCATTCACACTCTCCTGCAGATCTCAATCTATCTGTACCCTTCTAAGATCCCGATAAGTTCAACACATATTGCAGCTTGCAAAGAATTGGATTATGAACTTTAATTTATTCTTAAGAAGAAATATTTCATTTACTGTCGGCATACACTCATGAAACCCTTTTAACTTGTGCAGCGTCTTAGCAAAGCCGTTCAAAACGATCATTCTAGTCTGGGACGCAGCGACCGGTTTTAGTTCTTACATCCATGATACGAAAGATCATTTCATAACGAGTCTCATCGAACAAAAGTACATTGTAGAATTAACTGGTTTACAGAGACCAACCCTCTACACAATGTGTATAGACGACATATTTGATTCGTAAACTTGTTATGCTTCATCTCAAATAATTTTAACGAAATTTTTACTTAGTTACTGAATGTAAAACCACTGCGATAGTGACTGAAGAAGCCGCGTATCAGCCTACACGAATGCGCGCTCCGAGGAGATAGCTCGCACAAATCTTCGCGACCTTTGTGGCCGCTGCGCGCGATGTGTCGCACTCACTTAACCTGATACGCTCTTGATTTATGGCCCACGTTACTTAACAATTTTATATCAGCATATTTGAGCAGCGCTATCATGGTTATACTCGTAAAAACTGTCAAAATTATACTTAATAGCTCTCGCATTAAACCGAAAGATATGCTTGCTTTTTCAACATAACCAGGTACCTACTTACCTAGCTCACGCAAGCATTAGGCGACCCACGCATCGGAATGTTTTCTCTGTTCTCAATATTAATTTAAGACATTAAGACAATTTATATGAATATGGAAGCAAGCAAGTATTTCATTAATTAAAATGGAAATTGTTTATTGGCGTAGGCGGCAGATCTAGTTTCATTTAAACGAACAGCGCAGCGTATTAAATACGATGGATTGTAAAATATTTGTTTATAAGTAAGCACAAAAACGTGCCTGGCTTTTAAATTCAATTCAATTAGGTAACCTACTTGTTATGAACGGCTGAAATAGAGTTAGATTCAATCTGAAAACAGAACATGTTCAATGCTAAAGACATTATTATTGTGGCTTCAGCTGGACTAAGTTCGATGTTGTAAACCGATGTAGTGAAGTACCTGACGGGCCGGTGGCGTGGTCGGTAAGATACTTGCTTTTCACGCCGCAGCTGCGCAGGTCGTGGGTTCGATTCCCACAAAGACAAACATTTGTTTAAATATGTCTGTTTGTCTTGTGTCTGGGTGTATTTCTCTATATTTAAGTATATATTTACAAAAGAAAAGTATTTTATGTAATATATTACCAGTTATCTGGTTTCCATAGTACCTACAAGCTCTGCTTAGTTTGGAATCACCGTGTGTATTAATGTCCCACAATATGTTTTTTTTATGATTATTATTACCTGTATAGGTATAGACAGGTATTTTATATCGACATTGACGTTTACTTTACCTGTAACGTTTAATTAAACAAACGGACAAGTTATATCTTCAACAACACATAAGTAAACAATCGCTGTTACTCACCAGTGATTAATAAAAAGTAAAATCAACGACGTGTTGAATACACAAAAAGCAATGCGAGATGCGTTGAAATAAAATTTTATATAGTGATCGTTAACACTGTCCGTACGATATTAAATGGACAGCGGCGAAGGAGTAAAAATTAAAGACAAACATAAATATCAAAGAAAAAAAACTCTGAATCAAACCGGAAAGTTTTGATGATTGGAGAGAAATCTGATATTTTCCATCGGCCCGTACTCTTTCATTGTTACGTTACAATACAACTGAATATTTATCTTTAAACGACTATTTTATGAATGGATAGTTTAACAAGCGAGATGTTATTTACGCTAAGGACCCTTGGTCTGTTCTTATAGTAAGTATCGTGTGTTCAGGCTTAGCTATCACTTCAACCCTTTTTTTAGTGTCCCACTGCTGGGCACGGGTCTTCTCTCAACTATCTTATAAGTTGAGAGAGTTTAGGCCTTAATCCACACACGCTGGCCAAGTGCGGGTTGGTGGATGTCACATGTCCATGAATTATTAGTTCTTAGACATGCCGTATTCCTCACGATGTTTTCCTTCACCGATATTGAGCAGCGGAGATAAAACAATTTACACAAAGATGTATGGGAACGACCAGGATTCGAACCAACGGCCTTCTTTTTCTAAGGCGAGGCCCGTACCGCTGCGCTACTGTTGCTAGCTATAGGCTCCGCTTATTTACCATCTTAAAAAAATGGTAAAAATTATAGTAAGTATGATTACAAGTATAAAGGAAATGATGCACGTCTGTTCTAATAAAAATACTCAATACTTATTGTCTACTTACTACCCCGGCAAACTTCATACCGCGTATTCCTTACCTTTGTAACCTGCCTTGAACTTGTGTGAGTACTTTAAGACCAAAATCAGCTGATTCGGTTAAGCCGTTCTCGAGTTTAGCGTTACAAACATCCATCAATTCTTAAAGATGAACTGTCATATATTTCCGTAATTGTCAAGTGAAAATCGTGTCCTCCTGTAACTAATAAGCTAAAGAGTAAGGACACTCAAGTCGAAAATTGGTAAATTGCTATTGTGCATTCGAGAAAACTAGAAAATTAAATGAAAGACAATTTATTTTTAGATAGTAGTAAAATTAAAGATACATAGAAGGTTGCACCAAAACTGGATTCTGAATGGATACGAATAAATTAGGAGTTAAGTTATGAGCGGTCCCATGTAAAACATGAATGAACCGCGCCCTCCCCTCTCGTCCCGCAGGCCCCCGCCCCGCACACCAGCCGCGTGTGGCCTTCCACCATTGCCCCTACAGGTGCGGACTTAGGTGATGTCACAGACGAAGAGAACCTTACTATTAAATAATATTAGTTTGTAAAGATATTAAATAAATTAGCTTTTCGCTCTCGGCTCTGCCCGCGCGTATGTCGGTTATCGCGCTCAACCATTAACCTCTTTTTGCGCAGTCTGATAAAAACTATCATATCTCCTTCCCCGGCTCTCAAAATATCACCATGCCAAATTTCGTCAAAATTGGTTCAGTAGTTTTGGCGTGAGTGCACCACAGACAGACAAAGTTACTTTCGCATTTATAACATTAGTAACGATTAAACCAATCGTTAGGTTGTTACTATAACAATATTGGTTTGTAAAGATAATAAATTGGATAATTCTTTTCAAATCCGTACCTGGTAAGAGGTGAGATGACGCGCTATCAGCGTCGGTAATCTGAGCCCAAATTATTACGATTCAAAACTTGGTCAGGACCTTGCGTCGTCCACACCACCCGGCCCGAATAAACTAACAGTGGGTATCATTAAAGAGAAAAGTAAACATTTATAACTTAGACCCTGAATATTTTATTTGTTCAGTCATAATAAAACTATGTCAATTAAGCGCTGTCGGAAATTAATTTGTGGCTAGTATATTTTTAGTTTAATTATGTTCCTATTATTGAAAGTTCATTTCAACCTTTACTTGCTTGGGCAAGAGTTGCGGATTGGTGGATGTCACATGTCCTCGCATGATTAGTCCCTTCACCGATATTGAGCAGCGGCGATGAAACTAGTCACATAAAGTTGTAAGGACACGGCTGTGGATCGAACCCGCGACCGGCGTGGTCGTCACAAATAAGCAATTAGATCGTGCGTGATCTAAACAAAAATTAATTTACTAATTGCAAATGCACCATACTATGTAAGTATCACTAAAAAATCACACAAAGAAAAATTGTGACTCGTGTCACACGTTGCCAGCTTCTCTTTACAAGGTATTATCTTACTTCCTATCCTATCCTACTTCCTACTAATCCAAAGTATGGTTGTTTTTTTGTAACTCTTCCACGCAAAAACTACTGGCTGGAATTGGATGAAATTTGGCACAGAGATAGATTATGGGCTGGACAACAATTAGGCTACCTTTTTATCGTCATAAGTACCACGCAGGCGATGCCGTGGGCGGAAACTAGTGACCTATAAGTCTATGAATAAGATTATATCGCTTACAGGCAAATGTAGAATCTATTTTTTTTTATATTCTATTATAGGCCTGTGCTTGAACACAAGTTGCCTGTAGTCAACGATGGAACGCTCTTGCCCAGTAAATATGACTTGAAGACATGCAAATTATAGCTATCGAGAAACATAGATGCCGGCAACGTATTCCACAATTTTCCAGTTCGGATAATAAAAGTGTATACATACATTATACATAGTACTACGAAAAAGCATGAATATGGCGGAAAAGTTTCAATTTTTAAATTAATAATTGTAATTGGAGTTTTTAACTTTACCTAGGTACTTTATTACCCTATCTTAAACAGGTTGTATAGAATGTAGGTAGTTAGGTATGCTTAAAATTTCTTTTCATTATAACGACGTTTCTAAGCGAAGATAAAACTTAACTGCTACACATATCTCCCCATTATATTCTTATTAAAATCTAAAAGATTGCGTTAATTAATCTTGATTAAAATGTGATAACACTTTCACGGCCTTATCGCGATCATAAAATTTCAAAATACGTTTTATTCCATTTGTATACTTGCATGTGACATGGACAAACGAGTTCTCAGATTCTGAGTGGATATTGCCTTATTCTGAGACAAAACGCTCACAATATTTTAAGCGTGTGTGTAAAAATTCCGCTCCTCGTTATGTGTCGCAATTTAATTGAGATCTTATATTAATTAGGGTGGCGATGTGATGCACGAAGTCGAATGTGCCCTCCGCACGCAGACCGTACACGCAACTTAACTACTTCACCTACATAAATATCGATTTTTTTCGTCATTTTTAGCAATCTGCAAGCAGATGCAATGAACCATTTAGTTACATTTGTCGCCAACTTGTTAGCACGTCGACTTAATATCCAGCTGAGTTAAACATTGAACATTTTTAATTACATATATTAATTTAGTATTGCAATTTATTAATTATAATAAGGATGACGACAAGGTATGGAAAATCGTATTTTAATTATTTGTCTGTAAGATTTAAAAAAAATTGTGGACACGTATTTTTTGCTTTATCATAGAATTGAAATAGGTAATATCAAAGATATGGAAGTGCGCTACATCATTCAGAGGTACAAAACTTACCCAAGTGTGACGTCATTCGAGATTACTTAGACGTATCACCGTAATCTTTATTCACACAAAAAAAGGAAAATAAGAGTCCAATATTTTTAATATCTATCTGAAGAACAAAATAAATAAAAAATCTTCTCGATGTCCTTGGTCACAAGTAGGCTCACAATAGGTTAAATAAAATAACTGATTGACGGTTTGATAAAATACAGGAAATTGAGGAAACCTCATGGCCGAAAAAAGCAACAGTAATTGAACGATTGAACCTTAGTGACAATTAGCACATTTACTACTTATTTGGCACTAAGAGTATTAAGAGTATCTGATCTGTCTAAGGTACTTATTAGTTACTAACGAAAACCCACACGTTTTGCGTGATTTACTGACAAATAAATAAAATGAATGTTTCGCATTTATAATTGTATTATGGGGATGAGGTGCATCCATCGGCTCGCGTGCGCGATGACGTGATAGATATCGTCCTCACGCGTGTTTACACCGTACTTATAACAAGTTGTAAGAAGGCAAACTAACAAGTTATATTTCGCCCCATACCATTAACAAAACATGCAAGAATTTTCATGTTCACCGCACATTCGCAACGGGTTATTATATTGTTAACGGTGTAAGAAATTTAATCGATATTTACTGGGTAAGCGCGTTCCATCGTAGACTGCATCATTGCTTCACATCAGGCAAGCGCAAGCCTATTTTAAGTTAAAAAAAAAACCTACACTTTGTTTTGGTCGATATTTCAAACTTCTACAAAGAATGTAAAACAATCAAAACTGAATACGTGAGAAAGAAAAAAGGTACCTATGATTTATCTACACACAGCCTTACTTACATAATGTGGATATATACCAACTAAAACCAACGTAACTATTGATTAATCCACCTTCCAAAGCTTGACGTGCCTTTGTACATTTTATAATTAATCAAACCTTCTCAAACATATCGAGGATGTATTATACGTTTTGTTTGAAAGCCTTACATGAAAGGTATACAAAAAATATGTCACCATTGTCAACCACACTAATGCTTCATAATTGTCGTGATATTTCCTTTTCATTGAAGCAAGCCCTCTTTACTAATAATTTCTCTTGTCATATTACAAGTACCTGCTTTCAAACAATTGCTGTATACACAACACGACTATTGTGCTGTTGCTTTGCTAGGCTATAATAATGTAAGTACATGCTTGTTATATGAGGAAACAATAATATTATTATTAAGCAATATATTAAGCAATAAGTGGATGAAGGTGACGATTGAGTGTGTGACATCTCCCGATGTTATGTTACTTACGTACAATCAGCACTTCATATCCTGGAAACATAGGGAATCTTTGGCAGACTAAGCTAGTAGGCTTAATCTGTGATAATAAGGAACTTTATCACTTCTCCGTTATTGTATGCTATGGAGCGATGTTCAATGGGTTAAGAATTCTAGAACTTTACTGAGTTTCCACTACCTATAGTTTCTATATCAATCCTAATTTATGAGGAGCAGTTGCTGGTTTGCAACCCCAAAACATACATTACAACATACCTTACGCCAGAGTTCACATATTTATAAACTATTAAAATTAGTATCATCAATTGTCAATTGTCATTCTGAAAATAGAATGAAACTTGAGGATTAACTACTAATACATTACTACGACTAAGTAAGTGCACAGTTTCACATAGTGTATCCCGATCCACCTGGTGACATACAACTTGGAAAGGCCTCTCAAACAAAAGAGCGCATAATGTCCCTTAAATAATATAATATTACGCGTCACGAAACCAAAGCTTTATGAAATCGGATATTTTTGTCATATCTTGTTTTATTGCGTCTCTAAAGAGAATCATGGCAATAAGGATTCACCGGAGCTATTCAATTTAGTAAATGTATGAGGGTGGAAATTCTCCGCAGATAACATATGAACCAAAAACTAAAATTTATAACCATCACTCACATTTAATATGCTGTTTTAGTATCCGCTATTTGCGGTTCCCTGCTTTGAATAAGATAATGCCTTACCAGAGCGAAATGTCTATGACTTTAAAATTGTATATAAAAAACTGGCAAATCAGCGTTCGTCTGTGGTTTATTTCCTGTACCTATAGTATTGCCTACCTATCGGTTTAATTTACTTAAATATTGTTCACCCATATGTTACTTTAATAAAGCTTACGCGCCAGTCGATCTCTGCATTCATATGGAACGGAGACATATTAATCCAATCGTGTAATACAAAATCACTATGCGTAACAATTTCAAATTTTGCACAAATCTAGTCGTATTTAAAGTATTGTATTACTGATGTATTAAATAGCCGGTTGACAATGTCGTGCGGATATTATCCCACAAAAAAATGTCCTCAAATGTCCCGAGGATTTTCCGCTTCACGCAGTGGTGCACTCTCCGCGGCTCGGAGTCGGCAGTTGACAAAATATTGCATTGTTCCTATTATCTACGCAGTATTTATTTAAAAACTTTATTTAAATGGATGATTTTAAGCTTATACCGCTGATGGAGCTATTGTCCTCTACTTACTTACAATATCTATAGCAGTAACTCTGGGCGAAAACCTTTTGATGACATTAGTAAATTTAGGACACGAATGTGTATGTAAGTTATTCATTGAGTGATGTATATTATTAGGGTTTCGTTCGAATGGTCCTAATGGCGTATAGGTAAATAATAGGAGACGGTACGTAGAGGTTGGTGAAACCAATTTATTACCTTTATTACTTTGTTCACTTTGTTATAGTCATTCAGCTATCACCCATATCGCTGACCATAAATTCAAATTCACTCAGTGACTTCCAATAAAGGTAATGAAGGCAATCATCGGCGACCAAACCAATAAAATAATAGAAATAAATTTGATATGACCGACATATGGTGGCTTTAATGCGCGACGAACCCTGTTATTGCTGTCAAACATGCGACAAATAGCTCAGACCAAATTCCATTTCATTTTATCCAACCGTTGATTACACAGTATTGGTCCGTTGGACGACAATGAAAACAATCTACGACCGGCAATATGTTCACACCCCTTTCTGTTTTTGATTCAGCGCGATGCGATGACCAAAAAGTAAATTCCAGTTTATTATTATTCCATTACCCGTCACCCCATTTTAAAAAATATGTCACCAAATGATGAGCGGAGAGTATGGGGAACACCGCGCTAAGCGAAGAGCCCCGAGAACTCGGAATATTCAATGTGTTTATATAAAATAATTTTCATGTTCGACAAGTCGCAACACAATGCCGTAATATTTTTTACAGTGCGCGGATAAATTGCCAGGATTATCATTTAATGGAGGGCTCATGTATGCTTGTCCCGATTCCGGATTGCCTATGACTGACACGATTTTATTAACACCATATCGATGTATCACTGTGGGTAGACGAATTTCACAGAATTGCGAATGTGGTATGAATAAATTAGTCAGATTCATTTGAAAAGGTAACTATACCAATTTAAATTTCAGTAAAGTTCGGTTATTAGTAAATTTAGGAGGTAGACAGACAGCAAGTTTATAAATTATTCTGTGTATGGGAAGAAGGCTTGATAATATATGGCATAAGGGTGAAATTAGAATATAAATATATAAATATTATCGTACTGAACTTGATAAACAAGTTGCTAAGTTGCTGTATAATTTACAGCGTAATTTCATGAATATTATTTTGTAATGTAACTATCAATATGAGGTAAAAGAGGCTGCTCTAGATCGAGCTAGGAGGAAAGAGCTTCATCATTTGCACCGACAAGGGTCAAAAGAAAATTATAAAAAAAATATCGATATTAGGTATTAATTTTGGGAACTCCGGCTTATAGTATTACTATGCTGCTGTCGAGCTTGACTTTGGTGCAGGACGAGCTATAGGGACTATGGTGGTGAGTTGCAAAATAAACTTTATAACTTAAATAAAAAAGAAAAATCACTACACCTTTACATTCATCCAAATAAATTAAGTATTAAAAATGTTGCCAAAATGAGTTTATGGATTCTTTGTTGTCTGACCCAATTTTAACGTATTTATGGTAACAGGGACTAATCCCTTTTATGCCAACAAATAATCGCATATAAATCCCTTATTAGCAAAGCATAACGTTGGATTTTTTATGACGAATAAAAAATTGCTTTTATTGATAGTTACGCGTCGTGCATCGTAACTGAGATGTTATCTGTAGTCTCCCCGAATATTTACACTAAATATTGTACGACACAATGAAATTACATGACATCTGTAGTACAAATAACGGAATATCTTTATTCATACCACGCGAGCAAATAAGCTCCCCTAACTTTGCATTGTCACCGACCGAACGTCTGCTTTCTGTCGTTTATAGATTTCTATTGCAATAAACTATATTAACGGTATCTTAAATTGCTCTAGTTTGTTATGTACTCATCAAATTTAATTTAATAATATTTTTTTAAAATTTAAGCGAAAATCACATATTTAAATAAAACTTCTTTATAATGGACTTCATCACGATTTATTTTAGACTAGATTCCCGACCGCAGCTCCGCCCGCTCTTGTGTCCGTTAACTTTTTTTTTGCGCTGTCGGATAAAAACCTATCCTAAGTCCTTCCCCGGGTCTCAAACTGTCTGCATACCACATTTTATCCAAATCGATTCAGTAATTTTGGCGTAAAAGCGCGACATATAGAGTTACTTTCACATTTATAATATTAGTAAGGATTTTATATCCCAACGTTTCAAAGCGTTTTAGACTTCATGGTCACAGAGGGACTGACGGGGGTACTAAATCCACACGTGACCATGAAGTCTGAATAGACTGAAACGTCGGGATATAAAATCTAAAACAAACCGCGATAAAATCTGATAAAGTTTTTATATTTCAATTAATTTTATTAATTTTAAATTACAGAAGGATTTTTGAAACGCATTAAATTCCTTTTTTACAGTTGTCACTGTTAGGGTACAGTACTTGCCGTACCTGATTTTATTTTGTTTTTATACTTAAATTACATCAACGTTTGCTTTTAAAACTAAATTAGGATGGGAATAGGCGCATTGAGTAATACGTGATAATAATCAATGGAGGTTCTACTAGACCGATTTGAATAAAACCTATTTAATTTACTTATTTCCATTGATATAATACAAAAATAAAACATGCTTCCATTTCATTTAAAGATGTTATAAGAGTTGTTTGTTAATTTCCACCTATCATTCGCTACCATGGGAATTTGTGTGTTTGCAACAAGGAGTGGTTGTATATTCTATGAAATAAGTAAATTCAAAACAATAGTAATATTGTTTTATCCTTCAATTCACATTGCAAACGTACCGATTTGCAATAAATAACAGTAATATTACAGGGACTCCCCATATTGATATTGTAGTATGAATAACCCCATACGCCTCCGGTGCTTTCAGATATTCTAAACATTTGGCTCTTTCTGTTACAAAATACGAGAATTACCAGTACTTATTGAGTGTAATTAGGTTAGTACACACTCAATTAAACTTGACCAGCAAGATTTTTTAGTTAAGATTTTAGTGGTACCTACCTATTAGTAAACTTAGGTACTTGTATTAAGCAGCAATGGCGCCTCTGATTCGGTTTGGAAATTGCAGGATCTATGTTGGGTCAGCTCTAAGAACACTTTCTAATCAATTTGAGTACTTGTGACATTCACATACCTACACTTGACCAACGTCATCATCACCAGCCAATAGCAGTCCACTGCTAAACATAGGCCTCTCCCAATAAGCGCCATTTCACCCTGTCCTCGGCTCGCATCCAGCTACTGCTGGCTATCTTTCGCAAATCGTCACTCTACCTAGCTGGAGGTCGTCCCACACTACGCTTACCGAGATGTGGTCTACACTCGAGAACTCACTTTCCCTAGCGATTAGGATTTTTGACAAACGTAGTGAACCTAATTTTTCACAACTATCAATAGAGCAACCCGTACCAGCAGTGAGACACCTTAAAGTTATTACAATTTTGTTTTAATTATTTTAATACACTTAGTAAATAAAATGAAGCGTCTGTTGATAATATCAATAAACCTAATCCAACAAAGTAATATCAATAAACTCTAACAAGTCAGTAACGAGTGCAAATCGACAGCGATCTTAAACGCCAAACAAAAAAGCGTTCAGAAACCAATCTCGGAAGTAAAGCTACAGGTAATAAAAACTCAGTAGAGCCCAATAGTTCGTGAGCCCTGATTTGACGTAAAAACGGTAAAATAGTCGTATTGAAGCAAAAGAATCTGCTATTAGTTTTCTTTACAAGTTTTATTGAAAATAGGGTAATAGTTTTGGTAATACTGAGTTACTTTTTGTAGTTCCGATGCGGTGACATCCAGCTATAAACGTGGCTTATCATTTATTTTTTTATGAGGTATGTTATTAGTTTGAATTCTGTACCTGTATTAATATCTGTGTGGAACATCATCGTGCATAGTCTAAAAGACCGGTATCGATGCTGTTTTCTTTTTTTGAACTCGTAAGATAGTAAAGAGAAGACCCGTTCCCAGCAGTGTGAATATTATAAAGGGTTGCAGTGAATACAGTAAAACTGATTTACGAAGAGAATCAATTGCCATCAAAATTAAATTATCGAATGGAACCAAGGAAATATGAGTGTAATATAAAAACCTTCAACGGAATGTCTATATCGAACACAATTAAGATATAAATCATCAAGAGGTCGTCATTGTGGATCGAGGACGTTATGACTGTTGAGCTATATTCCGGGTCGAATCACTCATTTTGCAGTGACCATTAGAAATGGTCAGCAATTTATCATTACAGCAATTTTTGCAATAATTGTTTGCTTTGTATTGAGTGGAACGGTACGAAGTATGCTCTACTTTAGCGACAGCATGTTTGGGAACGTAGATATTGTTACACATTCTTCTCCGTTTATTATGTTTGAAGACGTATCTCGGACGTTGATTAATTTAAAATTTGCTATAATTTAAGTGTAGGATTAAAGAATCACTAAGAATGTGTATCTTGAAATAAAACTACTTTTTAACGGATTTAATCGCGGTTTTTTATTTTTTGGACGTCAAATACCTCAGACCACTCATGAACATTAAGTCTGAAAAGACTTTTAAACGTCGTGATCTAAAATATAAAATAAACCGTAGTTTTATTTCAATGTGTGATATTCGCGTAAATATAAGACAATACAATGTGTATCTTCGCACTTAACACTATTGACCGATGTTTTCACATTGTATACCTACAGAAACTAATTTTATCTGTTATCCTTTGTTTAGAAAAATGTGATTTAAAATAAGTAACATAATAGGTTGGTAACTATAAAATTAAAGGGCAGATGACTTTTAGAGTAAAAGGGAAGTAGAGCAACATTTCTGCCATGCGTGCACTGGTCATCGGTCCACCCACGCTAACAAAAGACGCGTGGGTGCAAAGATTATTCTCATTCAATTGAACCGCATTGTGCGCTGGCGCATGCCACTTTCAGCCACCTCTTAATTACTGCGCAGCTGCTGACCCGCGTCCATCTGGATCATCACCTATACACTGCTGATTGATACAGGCTGATCTAATATTATCTTATCGTTTATTGATTTATTATAGTAATAATATCGGCTAAACGATTTTTATTGATAACAATCTTAAGTTGAAATCTACCTGTGAATGGTTAATTTACATAAATAACACTGCCTTTATTGGCGGCACAGTAGGTTTTATCACAGACAGATATAAGGAAACAAATTTAAAATAATCCAAACGAGCTTGTATGAATGATTGACTATCACAGACTAAATATACAGGTCACTGTAATTTACAATTCCAAGAAACCAGTTCCAATTCCATTCGAAATTACGTTAGAAATACGTACAAGATTTTCTTATCAAAATTAACATCATCATGTATTATAGAATGAACACGCTATATTTAGTTAATGTTTGTAATATAAGGTAAGAGTGTCCTGTGACAATAGACCGACAGTTTTGAGTGGCCAGACGTCCGGCAAATCTCATTTGTGGATTTATCATTAACCGTATTTCATCCACCCTTCTCGCTATAGCCTATTAAGGGTTATAAATTTTATATCCGCCCGCTATGTCCAAAGCTTTCAGATCCTTACTTATCGTAAATTTATTTACACAAATTTATTATAAAATAGAAAATCAATAGCAACATATCTTCTTAGGGTTGTTTTAATAAACCGAAATACTTAGACAAGAAAAGCAATTTCGTACTGAACTCGTAAAGGTGGAAAATTATTGGCCATATCAGTACCGTATTCGTCTAAACCTGAACATTGAGGCGTGCCCTAATCGTGACTCTTATCGGCACTAGCTTTTGTCTTAATTCGATGACATGTAATTTATTGCTGCGTGCGGACTGCACTTGCTATAAATAATACTATTTTAGTGTGAGTCCGTGGAGTGGTGTTCTGTCAAAATTCACATAAATAATGACGACCCGACGAGACCGATCTTATCTTGAAATAGCGACATGTCTACGACGTGGTTATAAACAAAAGACGAGGTCTAATGACTGAATGAGCCATCGTAAACCCTTAATATTTACGCACAATTCTTTTAGTTTACCTTTTGAGAGGTTTTATAACTCGGTGGGAAGATCTCCCCGCTCGGAGTAGGCGCCTACGCCAGTCTCGCTATATCTGATTTATTCATACCACCCGAAACACATGAGCGGCGAATCGAACATTCAATTTGTTTTATTATTACCGATCTTTTGGTTAGGTCAGGTAGATCTGATTTCTAGAATATTGATAGATTTTTAAAATATCTGTAGGTATCCTCTACACATTGACCGTTTTACAATATTAAGTAATCTTTAAACAGATGGAAAAACCATTCCAATTTAGTAACCTATGCATCTGATTGTTTAGCTAGGTGACAAATTTGCAGTTTATTTTCCTTAAAAACCAACAATTCGAATGCGCAGATATCAGGTTGCAATTAAAACTATTGGACGACACTCGTTAACTGCAGCTCAGTGCGTGGGAGGACAAAGAGAACAGATGTGCGCGACCCTACCTAACCTCTGCCCTCACCCCAATACGTGCAATTACAATTTAGTTCCTTACTTAAATGTCGCGATACCTATATGCCGAACGCCACTAGATCCTGAAACAGGAACCAAATCGGAATCATTCAGAACACAACAATCTGTGAGGTCTATTTTAGGATGCAACCTGAGTGACGCAACCTTGGATAGAATAGCGATAACGATTCAATATTTATTGTCACCCAAAGTCCGTCATTAAGATAGTGTCAAAACTTACTGGCGCGCACGCAGGCATTACCGGGGCGGACGGAACACTCATAATTATTACTAATGCCTTAAATATGTCAAAACAGGAATCCAGGTAAAAAGGCGTAATTTACGCGAGTCCGATAGAGATTTGGCAGTTGGCGCCGTGGCGCAAGCACAGCCTGGCTCGGTTCGCGAAGAGGCGCCCACTTTTTGTTAACCATTGTCTTATAATATAAATTTTAAATAGGAAATGTCCCTTTTTATGGAGATCTAGTTTACGGGATTGACAATGAAGGTATCAATCTAACGAGTGCGTCACCAGAACTCCTCGATGATCGATCGATAAACATTATTTATGTACTTCCGTTGTCTAACACACGATTCGAGTCGAGGACGTGAACAAATTTGTAGAAATATTCTTTGAATATATCAGCTCAGGTTTGTAAAAACCACCTGCAAAGGTAACGTCTGAGCACCGACCAGATACTTATAGACACCGCATATCTAGACCCCCGCATAGCACCCAACCATAGACTAATTTTGATTGATTAGTTCTTAGAACAAATGTTCTAAGGGTTCGTTCGGTCATAAAAACCTGAATGAACCAGTCAAAATTAGCTACCTTCCCCGATACCCTGCAAACTTTTAACGATTACAATTTTATACAACAATTGAATAAAGCGATATCTACTAAGTATCTAGTCAGTGTTTAGTCGGTGCAGCCAAGACAACACCGCCTGACTGTGGTTTGTAACTAAGGCCAGAACCTATAATACGAATATCAGAGCTTTGAATTCAAACAGAATCTACAAAAGGCAGCAAAAGGTGTTAAGCGGCAAGTAAATACAAAGAAGGTATAATGATAGTCAACTGTATGATCGGCATAATTAAGTAAATGTTAATAAAGAACAATGCCGGGCGTCCACTGCGCTCCAATCAACATGCCACCAGAAGAGGGGCTGATTAACGACAATAACTCAACGACAACACCAACTTGACCACGTTTATTTTTATTTTAGGCCCTTTCCAGTCGATCTCTAATGAATACGGTTTATCTTCAAGTTTATATAAAAAATAAATCGCTTTTAACTGAAGAATCACGCCTTAAAAAAGAAACGCTTATTAAAATTTATTTCTTTCTCTGCTCGCGGCACTGTCGTGTACTTTGCCTCAAATAAAATTAAAAAGTCAAGAATTCTTATTTATTTTAATACAATAAACCGCAATCGCTGAATAAAGATAAATAAAAAGCAATAAAAAATAAAATCGCATTAGCAATAAACAAAATACTTCAGCGGATGTGGGCAGAGCGGAGAGCACGAACTACGCCATGCGTAGAGTAGATCAGATGCGGACCAGATTCAACTTAACACATTTTATTGTTTCGCAATAGACCAAAACAAACAAACTTTTAAGAAAAAAAATATAGTAGCAGTAACAATAGTTTCTAGTATCTACCTAATCTTGTGAAAAGTTTTAAAACATACCAACGCATATGTTTTAAATTAAATTAATAAAATATAAAATTATTAAGTTATTAAAGTACCTACTTTGTATTGTTTGACTCATACGTACAGAAAATTTATATTCTAAACAAAAAACATTAGGTACCTCATCTTAGTAAGTAGGTAACATAATCTAAACATTAGCGTCTGCAAGGTAGCTCCACAGCTCCCCGTTTGCCGATTGTCACGAGTGCTACCCTCGTCGGCGTTTTCTTAATTGTGCCGAAATATTTATTTGATTGCAAAGTTTGCAGCACAAGCGTGCAACCGAAATGGTCATCGGCATCCTGACCACTGCCGCCACAATAGTCTACCACTTCACCGCAGTAACACTATTTCACAAATTAAAATCTATTTTTGCTTAGTCTAGTCAATAGTAACAGCTTCATTGGACAGCAAATTGCACATTCTAGCGCGTGGATCCTTTTCTTATAAAGATAACGTCTTTGTACGTATGTAGTTATTTTATATATGTACACGTATTTATCTTCAAATCAAAAAAATTAATGGAACCGTTAAATAATACAGAAAAATTCGCTTTATAACAAGAAGTGAGTTTTTCTATTCGTTCACGTTATTTTGAAGGAAATCTCATTTGAGATCTCATTGTAAACAGCAATAAGTGATGATTGTTACCAATCAAAATAATATAAGTAAGTAAAATCGGTAGGTACGCGGGCGATACCTACAATTGAATAATGTTAGAATACAATCAATTTGTAGCAATCAACAGAGCGGTCACGTTTAGAGCTCAATACATTCCTGTCTCGTATTATCTACAACTATGGAGACAACTAACGCGCGACTCTTGTCCGTCAGCAAATTGCAGTATCGCAGATCTAAATAGGGCAGTCGATACTCGACACATTCGTTACAGGGTAACCACGCATCGTGCTCCCATCATTCGCCGTGAACAAGAGATGAAATAAAGTTTCGAACTGGCTGCGCGTTCCAAACGCAACGAACACAGCTGTATGGACCCAGAGCCAACAATCGAGATCTGAAACTGCGATAACGATGTCAACTAGTGCAGCCTGTCCTCGCCGTTCCCATGATTTGCGATGCCATTCTAATCGTAATAATTACGGTCTATCCATCAAATTGACGTATGATAAACAAGCGTCTCAGGAATTTGACTAAGAATTAGTAATAATTATTACCGATCACTGTGCTGACTGCTTCAGAGATTGAGAAACAGCAGATCATTTTTGCGTGAGTGTCGTGTTTATGAACGTTCCGTTATGAATTCTCTTTGATCTCATCACGATGTCACATTCGCGTCCAGTGGCTCGTTCGTTTGTGCCGCAGACGTCCCTCGTGTAAATATTTTTATTGCTCTAATTTCTCTATGTATCAAACATACCATTCGTCAACGGTCCTAACAAAGCTGACTAATTATCGTGGCGCGGCATGTCGTAAAACAGTGCATATTGACGGAATATAGAGAGGCCGGCACACAGTGCTTAATGACATTAATCACATTGATTTATTGTGGTTCCGAGTTATTACAGGCCAGCCGTGGCGTTGTGTGCGTGCATACGTATGTGGTATAGACACAGATCGCGCCTGTGTGCGCCTGCTCCTTGTGTAAATGTAATACGCGATGCATACAGGGTGATGCGCAACACCTGTATCATCTTTGATGTTTTATATTCTACACTTAATACATATCAAAAGTTTAAGGTACGTAAATTATTTCCAGTTGATCTACATTCACGAAAACTTGTAATAAACATGCAATTGTACCAACATATTGATATATTAGGAGTGAAATACTGATTTGACAGTACATGAGCAATTTCTTATAAAATAGCCAAGACTCGGGTCGATGCGCAATGTTGACCATAGTCAAAGGAACTGCAACACCCTGGTTTATATGAGCGCCGATTTACGGACGGAGCTCGGCGAGTGTGTGAGTATGGCATTAGGCAACAATTTACGCTGTTTGCGGCGTGTTAATATTGATTGGCTCGCTTTATTTCGACTCGTGCGAATCTATCCACAAAACTACGCCTGATATGTGAAAGTGTATTAATAATACTCTTCTTGGTATTATTCGTTCAAAACAAGTGTAACTAAGTACTTATTTATTTGTAACCGAAACCTTTATTGTTAGTATTTGACCTGCATTACAATTGGTCTAATTCTGTAACATTGTTATAGATATCTTATTTTTCCATTGCTTGTAAGTCGATATTAATGTATTCGCATAATTACCGCTGTTGCCTAATTAATACGCAGTAAACACTTACTTAAGCAGATACAAGAGGTACACTCCCCTACAGCTCGAGTTTTGGTATTTGTGATGCAGAACTGTTTTATTAATTTATCTACGCTACCTAATTGGATAGGTTTTGTAAAGAAAGGTAGGTAGTTATACTATTTTACTAAATCTTCAAAATACAAACAGAAGGAATGCCAAGGTTAAGTAATTGCTTTATTAGAGGCGGTTGAACTGTACGAATTCTTATAAGCTTTGGGAACGACAGACGTGTCGATAACGTTTATATTACGTATTCAAATCATAAAAACAATAAAGTGTCCATCTGAAATCTGGTGTTAGTGTCCATCGTTCAAGTATTTAGTACAGGAGAGACGTGCGTTACGGCGCTCACACGTTCCACTGTCACAGACCGCACTTGCATATCAATCAACACATTATAATTTCATAATGCACGTTTGTCAACGTAAATAATACGCAAAATTTATGTTACGAGGTTCTCACCGTTCTACGAAGCCTTAGCGAATACATAATAAGCTGTCATTAAATACAGAAACATAGAGTGTACCACTCATATTCATTTGACGACGTGGCTATAAATTCAATTAGGCCGTCCGTAGATAGGTAATGTATCTACACATAATATGTGTAGATACATTACCTATTATTATATATATGTATATTATACAGGAGCGCAGGTTGTAAATGGTGTTATGAATATGAATATAAATACATTTTTCTATTTGCATAAATTGCTATTTAAATTGTTTTATAGTTTGTTTGTTTTAGCACGAGTTATGAAAGTCACACGTAGAACTTGTATAAATAACTTTACGATTAACATAGAAGGAATAATCATAATTGATACAAAACTATTTCATAACGGATTTTATCGTGGTTAATTTTAGATTTTATATCCCAACGTTTCAAAGTCTTTTCAGACTTCATGGTCACGGGAGGATGAGGTGTTTGACGTCCCAACTTATTAATGAACTTATCAATCTAACCAAACCTACATAATAAACGATTATTCCAAATAAATAAGTAATAGGTAGATACGACAACCGACCTACTTAGCAAGTAGGTACATAAAAAAAATTAAGTGTATTTATTCGAATACAATTACGAATGCATTTAGATCAGACTACTTGTTGCATTCATTAATAGAAAATAATCCAAATAATTAATTTAAACGGCCTGGTTAGCGTGTAACAACATGAATTTCTGATTAGACCTCAACTACCTGCACTGTAAAGTAATAGACAGATTAATTCCCGGTCGTTATAATCAAGAATCAGACATTTGTAAGCAAAACCATTCGTTACCAACTTACTAATAACGAGACGTCACATTGCGTTCCACAAAAGATTTTTTGACAGTTTTGGTTTATGGTTGGTAGAAAATGTAACTCTTCGTTACTAAAACATGTTTAATGATAGGTACACCGGTTATGACCGGTTTAGATCAGTTTACCAAGAGGTACAATTGGTTCACCAATAAAGGCACTTACAGAAACTTGGCTCTACTAATACGTGCAGATCTTTGACAGTTACAGTACCTACAAGTGCCGTATTATGAGTGTTTAAAGCGATTGTGATTCGGTTGAAAGAAAGAGATGCTAATATACGAATTGTATAGGTAACCGCATCCCTTTCATTCAACGAAATCTTAATCGATATCCATAATACGGTAGCTGATGCCGTATTAGTATGAGTGTTTATAGCAATTGAGATTCCGTCGAAAGAAGAGATTGTGCGATATGTCTACGCATTGTGTAACCGCATTCTTTTCTTTTAGAGGAAATGTTTCCTCTAAAAGAAAATATGAATGTTTATAGCGATCATGTGATCGCTATAAACATTCATAATACGGCAGCAGTTTTTTGAGTGCCACTAGATACCTATTAGACGCCACTTTTTTTTTAATATTGTATGCAATTGCAGTCATCAAAAGTTAGTGGGGTATCGGAGAAGATAGCTTATTGAATTGGTTCGTTCAAATTCTTGTCCTTGAACGAACCAATCAAAATTTGCTTGTAGAACAATATGTAGTGATAGAACAAGACAAGGTATGAAAAATTGTATTTTATTTACACCGTCAGTAACATTAAAAAAAAATGTTAGACAGATATTTTTTGCTGTAAGTATCATTGAAATGAAATAATATCAACAATACACATGAAAGTTATAAGAGTCCACTACGTGATACGTATGAATCTTACCTAAGCGTGACGTCATTCGATTTCGCTTGGATGTATCGCCGTAATCATGTTTAAAGACAAAAAAAGAATAATACGTGTCCGAATATTTTTAATTTATTTAGCTGACAAAAAAAATGTCGTCATTCCTATTGTCTAAGAAATGATTTTCCTATGTCTGTAAACAATTCTGAAATGCGTATACAATTAACTATTCCTGATATATTTTGTTAGCGATATAATGCTGTCATGTTAAGTGGAGAGTTGGCGTAACAAAGCGTGTCCATCATCATTAGTGATGTTATCCTGGTGATATTTTTACTCGCATTACTTATGTACGTAGGTGTATAGTAGAAATAGCTGAGGGCTAATGAATTACGTTTTGTTTCAGAGTTGAGTATTTATTTGATTTTGGTAATTGGATTGATTGACTTTATTAATATCATTGGAAACGATTGATTATAAATATCAAT
This sequence comes from Meganola albula, assembly GCA_936450015.1. Classification (NCBI taxonomy): domain Eukaryota; kingdom Metazoa; phylum Arthropoda; class Insecta; order Lepidoptera; family Nolidae; genus Meganola; species Meganola albula. Next base: position 7,650,320 of record OW388144.1, on the reverse strand, counting down.
AAAATAAGTTGAAATGAAACTAATGGGTAGGCAATTTCTTCAATTTCAACTTTGATGGTTATGGCTCCATCGTGACAATGATTTGCAAATGTCAAGGTTAGAAAACACAAAATGTCATCACGAAAAGAAAAGTGCGGAAAAATAAAGTAAAGCGGATAAATAAATGAGCGAGGTACATGCATTTTGTCATTTGAAATCATTCGACAATTCAAATGGTTTTTAAGTATGGCACATTTATTTATTTAAAAAGTTAACTTAAGGAGTAAAAGACTAAACATGGATTTACTAACCTCTAATGTTTAGATATACAAACTTTTATGAGTACCTGTTTATTTTAGTAAACCTGAAATATGAACTGTATGAACAGAACAAATTCCATTTTTTTATTCTGAAATAGGCTTGCGCTTGACTACAACTTGCCTGATGTTAAGCAATGATACGCCCAATATACATATATTCATTCGCGATAACGAACGATTTCCGGTTAGAAGGTGACAGTGGAATGAGGCTCCATATGGTTAGAAACCATAAAGGAGCAACAATTACACTGCCACCTTCTCACCGATAATCATTCGTAATCACGAAGCGAAGTGAAGCGGTTTCACTGGGATGGCGCGTTCTATCGTATACTACATCATTGCTTAACATCAGGCAAGTTATAGTCAACGAGCCTATCGAATAATAAAAAAATATATATATATACATTTAGGTACAAGGACTTTTAAAGGTAAATCGTAAAGAAGTGACAATTATTCCTATTGCATGACTCCCCGTAAAATGTGTCGGTAAACAGGCAAATACATTTTGTAGCACATAGAAATTAATGTTGATAAATATACAAAAGGAACTGCGGAAGTGCGGACGTCGCGGCCGGAAGTAGGTCCATCCATCATCCGCCCGCCCTGGATAAAAACGGTCGTTAGAACCCCCGCCCTACCTGCCTCTCTATTAATGTTACACTCAAGCTTCTCTATTTCTTATGTCATTTATTATAGCCATTTTGGCAAATTGGCAGATCTCGAATAACGCGAGTAATTAGGGGCGCAACACACTAATAGGCAGAAAAACGATTATGCACGTATCACGTTACAAATATGAAAAAATTATTAGGTAAGTAGGTAAATAATAATTTTTTCATATTTGTAACTGGACAAAAAGCTATTTTATGATCAGTTAAAAAAGTAATGAATCTTTTGATGCATATCATATTTGCTTCAAATTTTAGGTCACACAGAAATACTTACATTAGAGTAAAATAAATACCCATAAGGTATGCGTCTAAGACCCTACCGGAGTTAACAAAACAGCTGTTTACCTTGACACAGCTCAACCGATTTTGACATAGCACATCTACGAACAACCGCTACAAAACCTGCATTCAAACAAAAAGGCCACCAAATTGGTTCACACATAGTATACACAATAGTATACGCAAGAGCAGCGGTGGCGCAGCGGTAAAGGCATCGCCTTGGAAGTATAAGGACGCGGGTTCGATTCCCAGACGTGCCCACAGATCTTTGTGTGAATTGTTTCATCACCGCTGCTCAATAACGGTGGAGGAAAACATCCTGAGGAAACCGGCATGTTTAAGAACTAATCATTCGAGGACATGTGACATCCACCAACCCTCACTTGGCCGGCGTGTCTGGATTAAGACCTATACTCTCTCAACTCGTAAGGTAGCTAAGAGACACCGTGCCCAGCAGTGGGACACTAAAAAAAGGATTGAAGTGTACATAGTGATCAAATTCGTAACACCCCTGTTTAAAAATTAATGTTTCTACTAAGAAGTAGGTAGATACCTACCTAACTACAATTTACAAGACCACAAATAAAAATTACAAGCTCACAACTGTCGCATAAGAAATCTAAATAACATCTATTTACCTAATTAAATTTGTGCCTCTGAACTCTGTAAACAAACCTAATACGTGGCAATAAATGTCAAAATAAAAGTACCTCAAAATCCCGCGGGTGTATTCAGTAGAACTTAGCGGCGGAGATTGAAGACATGCACGCGAGGGTGACAGCGCCATCCTTCGAAAGCCCAAACCGCTTATAAAAGTATGCGCTGAAATCTGCATGTTGCCACCCTTGGTATTGAAATTATTATGAAACCGCGGCGCGCCGCGATAAGGCGGGATGATACTGGCTTAACACCCCCCACCCACACTCCCGGGGACACGTCACACTATAATGCCGGCTTTTTACTATTATCTATGGCATAAAGTCACCTACAAGTAGACCGTTTAAGTTATGCATAATACATAATATAATTCTTAAATTATTTATTTACCTTTTAAGGATAGCGATTGAAACTAGGTACCTAATAGATAGTGTTATGATAACATGGTTCCACTCCAAATGGATATGACCAGTATATGTAGATACTTATAGGTAAATACTGGCGTGTGGATTAGCAACCAACGTTAATTAAATCAAAACATACAATAAATCAAAGTGAGTGAACTTAAAACATTAACCAGATAAAGTTATTTGAACAATGTAAACGTCGCTGGCAACTTTATGCAGAAGCTGCACTGGTATGTCGAACTACAATTATAACTTTGGCCCCGGACGCGACAGAACGTTCCGTAGCAACAAATAAAATATGTCCACGAAAACGCGAGAGAAGGACGGCAGAACGAAATTTCGTACACGAGACAAAGATAAGCTTAACCAGCACGAAATTATGAGCGTTTAACTGTTTCTAGCTGGAGAATCTGGCACGGGCGCTTCGCCGGCTCGCCAGCGCGCGATATTTACGAGGGGGTGGGAGTCGCTGCACCCGAGATAGTGCCTTCCCCGGAAGAGCCGCAACGCTGCCGCGCCGCTCGGGCCCTAGCCGCCGCCCGCCCGCCCGGTGCATGCCAGCCGAGCCAGCTCGCACGACCTGCCGCGCCCGTCGCCGCGCCAATCTCGTCTTTATCACTTAAGAAATACAGATAATTGCTCTGGAAAACCCACCAGTTGTTCACGCGGCACGTTTTCCTTCATTACATTACAGTGAAGATGTATCTATGTCTTGTTTATGATAGCACTAGTTTTCCGCCCGCGGCTTCGCCCGCGGATGTCGGTTATCGCGCTAAACCATTAATATCTTTTTTCGCAGTCGGATAAAACTATCCTTTCCCGGTTCTCGAACTATCTCCATACAAAATTAGTTCAGTAGTGTAGGCGTGTAAGCAACATTTTGAAATCGGCAAGCACCCATAGGTATATTCATAAATCTATAGGGGTTTCTTAAAAAATACTACGTCTCTTAGACCATGATCATTGTAAGTTTTTCATTCAATATTTAAGAAGAAATAAAATTTAAATTTCGAATTCTAATAATCGGTCTGAGTTATCAAACGTCATTGTGTCAAAATAAAAAGTAATTTAGCTAAAAAGCACGAAGGAGTATTGATTTTAACTTTGAAGAAAATCAAACTCAGAATAATTTCGCAGACTTCTCCCGCGTAATATTAGGATAAAAATAAAAAATATTGGAAAAATAAAAAACACGTGTTTCATTATTTGTTTTAAGCTTTATTTATACCGAATTTGAAGTGAATCGGACCAAGGACTAAACAGTTATGGGATATTTAGTATTTCCAAAAAAACTCATTTAACACCCCCACCGGGGGTAGTTTTGGAAAAATAAAAAACACGTGTTTCATGATTTCTTATAAGGTATATGTGTGCCGAATTTGGAGTGAATCGGACTTCAGACTATACAGATACAGAGAAACTTTAATTTTTACCATTAAAACTCATAATCCACACCTCATAGGGGTAATTATGGAAAAATAAAAAACCCGTATCTCATTATTTTCATTAAGGTTTATGTGTACCGAATTTTAAATGAATAGGACCAAGGAATAAAAAGTTGCATACAAACTTCACCCCTCTATTTAACCCTCTTAAGGGATGATTTTTGGAAATATTGTTAGCCTATGTCCTATTCTAGGGTATACATTACCTACATTTCAAAGTTCATTAAAATCGGTTGAGCGGTTATGGAGATACGCGGTAACAAACCTTCACACACACACACTTACTTTCGCATTTATAATATTAAGTAAGATAAAACTATGGTAGGTAAATTGATGTCTCTATACCGTCACAGCTCCGCCCGTTCTACAGCAGACTAAGTGCGCGACCGCTCGATACACTTTGTTAACATTAATGTGTACTTACCCACCAATAAATCAAGTCCTGCTTTGTACACGGTAACTTTGTATGTAGGTAAGAATTACACACGTATTTAGCTTTACATGTGATACAAACATAATCTTAGAACTAGAATACAGTAGTAGTAGAGAATCCAATAGTAGAGAATAGTAGGTAGGTAAGTAGGTACCTAATAAAAATATTTTAACCCCCAACAAAAAGAAGGTTGTTGTATATTGAACATGAGACTGTGTCCATGTTTGGTTCTCCGTAACATTTAAACGAATGGACTGAAATTGACCAGTTCTCTTTTTAAACCTATTGATTTAGTCTTTTGTAGGTACCGGGTTTAATTATTTAAAGTATTGTTTACTTTTTTAGTGTCCCACTGCTGGGCACGGGTCTTCTCTCAACTATCTTACGAGTTGTCCTACCGTCTACGTTTTATAAATAAACACAGATTTACGTCGAAGACAGTACATAAACCTACCACAATTCACCAAAACTATAACATACCAAAGATTCCGGGTCGCAGACCTACGTCATTTAAGTGAGAATATACGACATAGACAAAAGAGAAAAATTGGCAAAAACCATCTAAAACATTATGGTACGCGGCAAACCATTACTTTTAATATAAATAAAATAACAAAATATGAGCGTCCGGCCGCTGAGTGCCCCCGGACACTTTTATATTTCAACAGGGCGCCCCTGTTCACCCTTACGCTACGCAAGATTTATACTTTGACTTGGACATTACGTAAAGTTATACTTCTACAATTAAGTATATTTTACTTGACACTTGAAATATGGACACTTATACATACTTAGTAACCTCATAATTATGTATATACCTATTAAACGAGCAATTCTTGTATAAATCGATATAAATGTATAATCTAAATCTCAGAAAAGGCTCCAACGATTTAATTAAATTTAGCGTGCAGAGGATTTTGGGGGCGATTAATCGATCTAACTAGGTTTGATTTTTATAAAGTGTCGTTTTATTCGTGTTTTGAGGCAATGAAAAACTGCTATAATATCAATAAAGTAAGAAGACAAATTTCGCTACAATCTACAGTTATGACAGCTCAGGTGAGAGATTGGGCAGTCATAAAACCAGACAACCCAGTTGGAATCACAGTTAACTATTTTTCTTCTTTTCTTTCTTTTTTTAAGCGTTTTTAGGTGAGGTGAGAAGGAATTTTTGTAATAGAAATTATTAATAGGAGCCCTTTAATATAATTTCCATTACAAAAACCGAGCAAAGCTCGATCATCTACATACTAAATATAAAATATTAGGTACCTACGTGATAAAGTAAAAATACTTTTCTAATTTACTTAGAAAATCTTAGTTGCAGTTCGAAGTTTGGAATTGTGCCCCATGAACGGCAATAAACTCGCCCACTATTACGTATGGAACCTAAACATAGACGACGAAAAGTAGGTACCTAATTGTCACCTCTGTCTACACCTTCGGGTAATACAGGTGCAACGCTATGTTGTGTAGTTAGGGTATGTTGCGAAAGCATTGAATATCCTAACATATGCGTTGTGATGCAAGATCCAAATTAGATTTGTCTTTGTGTGAATGTTTAGTGATAATTTGACACACTAGCCAACAATTTTTTTCAGTACCCTTAGTACTCGTACGAGTTGTCAATACGAATAAAGTTTTCAAATACTATCAGCAATATGTCAAGTTAATAAGTTAAAATGCACCTAAATCTACAAACTACTTTCCTATTCTGTTGCCAATCCATTTTAATCTATTTTTTTAGCTAATGTTTTGAACAAAAGAAATGAATTTGAATACACATTTTGACAAGTTCAAGACAGTATTCTAAAACGTTTTTCGTAATGTTGAACTCGTACTAAGGGTACCGAACGTGCTGAATTGTGACGTCCCTGCATTCAAAAACATAAGTTAAGTCTATCGAAGAATTAAAAAAAAACATATTTTGAGTTGAACATCACTACAGTAAATTTCGTCAAGTTTTATTAAGAAACCGGTGAAGTGCAAATTGAACTAGTAAGATTACTCTAGGAACGTACCTACGCGAGGTCTCAGTTTTAGAAAAATATTTTGATAAAGGTAGGTACCTACTGTAAGCCTATTTTTTCATTTTTATTACTTAGTAGACAGGAGATACTTGACATGGCGATGATTATGGTACGGAATTCAAAAACCAGACAAGATGACTTGTCTTTCAAGTTAAAATTGCGTTAACAACTTGTTTCTTAAGTAGGTATACATATTATAATGTGCAGTGTGCAGTAATGCCAAAGCTCATTTTGCACACTGCTTTGTTTCAAACATCTTGCTTTGTTTTGACAACATAAGTGGTCCTTGTAAACGAGATGGTACGACAGTATTTTTGTTCATAATTATTAAGACTTCTACTATTAGGTACTTAAATCAAGTTAATGATAATAACATAATTCTATGATGTTGTTTCAAAATTGAGAAAATAAAGCAAAGGACGACCAACCTACCCTTGGTATTTATGTTTTGTAGGCGAACCAAAGGTGAAAATATTAGAACAATTAATACCTACTAAACTATCCTCTAGTAATAATCTTTCTAGCTACTAGTTTTTCCTTACGTAGGTAGGTAGGTATGTAGGTTATTTTTCATTCGAGGTAACCTTTTATAACTAGGTAAAGCTAGGTAAACTGTTGATTAGAGATTTGATTGACGTACGAACGCACTTGTTTAACCTGACAAAAGATAAAACAAAGTAAGAGTTGCGTGTGCTTCCGCAGTGCGTGCCCTTTGCACAAGCTACTATCAATCAAAGTCAACTTGTAACGACTTAATACTGACAAACTGAACTCGATATTTTTAAAGAAGTGTACTTCATACACAATGAATTTACATGATTACTCTACACCCTTATTATTCCCTCAATGATCGTTCTGTTCTGGTGCTAATTACAGTTGATGCCCCTCGAAGCCTTGCGAGGCTTCATCGACCGATATTGTCCATCGCACTCGATCGTAAAGTGAGCCTAACAAAACAAAGAGCATAACATGACTATAGAGCTCGCAATAAAACCGCGTGAAAATGGCAATAACTATTCAGAGGGAGATATTAAAATGCATGGAAATAAATTCGGCGTCGCATTCGGGCGTGTGGCTCTGGGGGTGCAGTAAAAATAAACAGCGACGCCATTAGAACTCACTTCCATATTCAAATTTATGAACGCGACCATGGTGAGCCACCGCGCCACTGTTCGGTTGCGGTGTTGCCTTGCCAAGTGCCAGCCTGCCACGCATACCTACCACAAAAATTTTAAGCAAGTACCTAATACTTTGCAATTCTATCAATTTAAAAATGACCTTTGACATTATTTAAATTAAACTTTGTTTTTATTAATAATTACAGTTAGCATAGGTAAACTACAGTAACAGCGCGACGTGGCGTCAGCTAAACAAGAGTGTAGGTACAAACGGTGCCGTCTGAAGTGACGCGTGCTTTAGTTTAAATAAACAGTCGTTTTCAAAAATTTGTGTATTTAAATCGTATGTGACTTGTGTTACGGGTGCTATTTTTGTTTAACTGCCGCACTGATGGATCTGAAATAACACCTCGCCATAGTGCTGTTCAGGGAACTCACATTAAATTCATAAGGGATTAGGTGTCATCATAAACAGGAATTATTTAGTCGACTGAGGTTAAGAAAAACAACATAGCGGGCGTCTAATTAATTTTAATGACGATTATAGTGCGGTTAATGTACGCTTACTGATGTCTTTCACCTCCACGTTATTATAGTCAAATTGTTAAACAGTTACATACTGTAAAGTGGTCCCACTTTGTTACAATATTGATAGATAATAATACCCATTCCCTTCTGAAAAAGATTTTCTCTGGGTATCTATATCGAAGACTCCACTAGTAACTGATAACTTTGTCTACTTAGTTTGCAAAAGTGTATTTAACAAAGGTCTATCTAAAAATCATTTTTAGCATGAGTAAGCCAGGCTTAGGACCAGTGTTCAGCACCTATACCTTCCTCTGTAAGTACCTACTAAATTAGTAGTCAATAAATAATCATATGTGTACACGATCAATAAATATCTACAAATAAATAATTAACTGAGCTAATTAAATGTACCTAATACATTAAAATTGAATGCAGTATCTAGTAGGAACGTCATTGAGGACCTTAGATGCTAACTTATTCAACCTATTTAGATAACAGCTGTAGGTGAATAGGAAATAAGAACTTTTTGTTTAAAGCCAATGTCATTTTTAATGATAATAATGAAGGTACCGATACATAGATATATTATATACATAGTTAGCTAGGAAACTCAGGAAATAAGTATAGCACCACATTTAGAATAAATTATATTATCTAGGTATAATACAATAGCAGGTACCTAATACCTCTCTACAACGTAAGTAGGTACCCAGGTAACTAATAAATTCAATAGCTTTTTACAGCAGACTAATAAATTTTCAGATAACAGTTAGTAATTAACCCAACTCGTTTTCATGCATATTAAAACTAGTTCAAACAATTGATTGTGTATTTTAATAGTTAATAAGTTAATAGTTAAATACAGGTACTTGCCTAATATGTAGATAAGTATAACTACTTTACTGTGCAGGTACCTTGATATGTACCTACCTATATGTAGTACATGTGTATAGGTATGTGTTCCATTATAAGCTGACCTCTCGTTGTACGGAAATCTTATACAATGCGAGATCAGCTTATACTGGAGATGTAGAGCTTGATGTGAAGTCGTGTAGGTATACCTTCTTCTTCGCACGAAAAACGGGAACAATATAATATTTTAGGACATTAACACACACGGTCATTTGACAAACACAAATTATACCTACTACCTATACGTATAGGTACCTTTCTTTTAGGTTAATAAATACTTATATTACATAATTACACCCAAACTCAAGACAAACAGACATGCAGCACACAAATGTCTGTCTCGGGTGGCAATCGAACCCACGACCTGCAGCGTGAAAAGCAAGTACCTTACCCACCAGCAACAAAACAAGAAGAAAATTTCAAAAGCACTAAATGTTGCATAGACATTTACTCACTTCAAACATAAGTAGGTAGACTGAGTAGAATCAGTTATTTTATCTTCCCTTGCTAATGTAGAACAATTAAAAAAGATTTTTTATAAGTTCGACACACTAACATGCACCACACACCAACAACATCATACCTCTTTCATCTCATTATTCTTACTAGGTTACCATTGAAATAAAACTAGGTACTTTTTAACGGATTTTATCGCGGTTTATTTTAGACTTCAGATCCCGACGTTTCAAAGTCTTATTAGACTTCATGCTCACGGGTGGACTGAGGTATTTGACGTCCAAAAAAAATAATCACAATTATACCTGACTACCTCCAAACATTATTATTTAAGTTGCGTTATACCTAGGTATATTGTTTTTTCATGGTTAAAATTTTTATTTTATGTTATCATTTTTTGTACTATTACTATTACTTGTATTACTATGTCGATAGAGACTGGACCCTGCACAGACAAGGTATCCTAGTGCAGGTCTCAATGTCACTAACAATCTACTGGACAGTAAAATGAACGAAATGAATTATGTATTTTTTTGTTTTATATGTCACTCTACAGGGGATTGAGACACCGTCGTCCGTGGGAGTGCAACTCCAACTCCACTCCAACCTTGCCATGTTCCGGTGCGATGTCTGGTGACTACATTTAAGAGAGTGGGTCGAAATTATTGCTCCTTTATGGTTTCAACCATAAGGAGCCTAATTTCACTGCCACCTTCTCACCGAAAGTCATTTGTAATCACGAGTGAATCGGTACATTGGGCTGGTGCGTCACATCATAGGCTACATTATTGCTTAATATCAAATAAGTTGTAGTCAAACGCTAGCCTATTCATGACTAAAAAAAAACTCTATAAACAAAATCAAAGGAAGCGTAAAAAACTAAAGCATACTACTAACTAAATAATCATAGCACGCCCTACTAGTTTCGTTAATTAAAAAAAATATTCACCCCAACATCCAGCAAATGACATGAAGGAAATAGTATCGGCTCTGCTTAGTCAATTGCCGATCCGATGACTGGCAGAATCTAGTAAATTGCTTCTATAACAGCGCCTTATTCTGATACTTCAGGGGTTTATTGAGTCAGGAGATAAAAGTCCTAATTTATACATCTATCTTAGTAGGTAAATTTCTATCTAGACAGGTAAATAGGTAGATACCTACTATTACCTATATTTTAGAATACTAGGTACTTAAGAAGATATGGTATGTAGGTACCTACCTATTATTACCTAAGTAGGTACTAGAAAAAAAACTGCCGGTACTAACTTTTAGACTAGAAAAATCTCGGTATTACATAAAGCTAATAAGTTGAAGGAAAACATCGTGAGGAAAGCGGCATGTCTCAGAACTAATCATTCGAGGACATGTGAGATCCACCAACCCGCCTAAACTCTTACTCTTAACTCTCTCCTTTTTAATGTCTTTCAAATATCTAGCGAGTTGAGAGATAAGTAGGTACCTTTTTGCCCTACCTATTCCACACACGCTGGCCAAGTGCGGGTTGGTGGATCTCACATGTCCTCAAATGTTTAGTTGACATGCCTCACGATGCTTTCTTTTACCGATATTTAGCAGCAGCAATAAAACAATTCACACAAAGATATGTGAGCGAGCATGACCGGGGATAGAATCTGCGACCTTATATTTCAAAGGCGAGGTTGATGCCGCTGCGCCACCGCTGCTCCTACGCACTCTATTGAGAGTTAATAAGACTGATGATTGTTGACCAACTTAAAGCAAGGACAGGTACCTCACCTTATCTAATACTCTGTTGTGTGTCTAGGTAGGTACATATGGAACCTTTTTTAACAAATACAGTATTACTAATACTTAGACATTTAAATGTAGAAGTTATCAAGTGATTAATGAGTCATGCAGGTATTTTAATATGGTCGTTAGTAGGTAGGTAGGTGTTGTACAAGATATCGATCCATCGCATGTTTAATAAGGTGACCTTGTCAATACCTAAACCTACCTACCTATCTGCCACTATATTACCTAGTAATTCTACAAAAAGTTTACTTTATTATTCTGAACATAGAGCAACACTGGCAAACGGCGCGGCGCGCGCGTCGTTGCCGTGGACCTAGTTGCTCTACGTTTCCAACTTATCAGGGGCGTAGCTACCGCTGTATCTGCTGTATTAATTATACAGGGCCCTCGGGTCAAGGGGGCCCCCGAGGTGTGTAAGCAAATATTAATAAAAACTTTCCAATTTTTTAAGTCAAAAAGTCATCATCAGCTCAGTTTGCCGAAATAAAGGCAAAGAGTGTAGGTAGGTACCTACCTAGGTATAATTAATTTGAACTGTTTGTAAAATCACATAATCGGGGCCTTGGTGGTTCACAGAATAAATGTGAAAATTACAAACAGATAACAAAACACTGACCCGGCCCTGACGCTTCTGAAATAGGGTCTTAATAACACATCCCTGAGTTACGACAGTCACACGTATAGATACTACGCTATATTTAATTTAAACACACAAAGCGATTGACATGCCTCCCGAACACTTTTTCATAGCGATGTACTAAATTTGTTTCAGAAATTAAAATCGTTGATGAATGAATCTAGTTACGGATGCCAGTAGCAAATGATTTTTCACGCTTAACTATTGATTAAACTCGACTCTTTGAGATCCTTGGAAATTAGTTTTAAATAATATAAAGGGAAGATACATTGAATAGAGGCTACCTACTTTATACTTATAAGACGATTAGGTACCTACAGCTCATTAAGTAGTGAAATTAACTTGGTAGGTAGGTACCTATAAGCTTTTATTCTTGAGTGGAGACCACGGATTAGCAATGGTAATTGTAGTCATCGAGTACCAACCTAAGTGGAATGACGATCTCTAGTTCACGATGTCTGGTAAGAGCTGGATGAAAGATACCAACCGTGGGTCGTGCTGAATAGCGTGCGTTAGAGGCTTTAGGAGAGAAAGATCATCATCAGCCCAAGAAGAAGTTAAGAAGTGAATAATACCTAGGTAGATGTAAAAATTCCCTTTAGTTATTAGGTAGGTACTAGGTAGGTAGGTACCTATTATGTAGGTAATGGAACACGGAACATCAACGTAGTGACTTAGTTAATCTGGACTGAAGTAGGTAGGTAGGAGCAACACTTCAATGTCCCACAGTTGGGCATAGGTACCTAGGTATTTTGTCAATTTGAGAGAGTTAGGGGCTCAATACTGACGCTGGACAAGTGCGGGTTGGAGGATGTCACATGTCCTCAAATGATTAGACCTAAGACTTAATTGCCGGTATTGTCACAATATTTTCCTTTACCAATAGGTAGATACCTACCTACCAATTAACACAAGGATGTGCGGGCACGTCCGGGGATCGAAACCGCGACCTTAGATACCTACCTACCTATAGCTACGTAAGTACCTACATATTTCAAAGTTAAGGCCGATAGGTACCGCTTCATTAAGACAAAGTCTTACACCTACTTCTATCTAAGGAAGGAAGGAGACCGTTGATCTTGACTAACCAACATTACCTACCTACCTACTTCAATTGTGTGTAGATACCTACCTAGGTATATGATGTAAGCTCTACATAACCTACCTAACCTACCCATGGGCCACCTACCTACCTAAGCATAGGTATCTGCCCAATTGAAATTAACGCATTACCTAACTAAATAGGACCTTCCTAAACTAAATAAACCTGCCTAATAAATAGGTAGGTAAGTCGTCGTATTTATCAATCACAACAGTCTCAACTGTGCCAAATGGCCCCCAATACCTATCTGACTACAGATAGAAATCCATTAGCAAGTAATTAACAAAGTTTTACAACAAGTTTCTACGTAAATAAAAGAGAATATAATCGAGAGCAATTAAATATTCAATTTAATAATTATTGAATGGCACATACAAAAAGTTATGACGTGCAAGTTCAATTAGCGTGCGGTGTGTGGGAGGCTTCGCGGGGAAGCCGCCGGTCGCCATCTAGCGGGCGTCACCGCCCACCACCCGCCGCGCGCCCGAGGACACATGTCGCTTATGAATATGAGGCGTTATGATTATGAAAATATGCTCCGCCCCGAATATGGAATATGGAGGAGGGGGGCCCGCGAGGCGCGTGCGAATGGGCGAAGTTTGATTTATGAGCCGGGCGCGGCCCCGCCTCCCTGTCATAACCGCGTACCTGGTGCGCGCGCGCGCCGCGCCCGCCGCCTCGCGCTCAGTCCCGCTTCAGATGGCGAGTGGAGCGCCCGGTCACTCGCCGCCCTCGCTCCGCACGCAGTACTTGTCCGCGCCGCGAGTGTCGCCGCGGAATCCGAGTGTGATGCGCCGGCTCTGAGCGCCAGCCCGCGCCGCCATGCCGCGCGTCAAGCCTTCCTGCGTCCGCCGCGTCTCCATCGGTACTTAGTCATCTTCCCGACTCATCCACCACCGTACATCACACCACACGCCACCGCCACCGCCGCCGCCTCCTCATACATGGACTCTGTGATTACATATCTCTCGAGGAGGATACTTGTGTGTTTGTCGATACGTATCCGTTGAAACTTAGATATTCGTACCGATAAAAATGATTCAGTTAGCGACGATAAAATTCGGGATACACCAGAAAGTGAGCACTAAAATTCGTCACCAACGGGGTGAGTAAACAGTGCAGTGATTTTCCCACTTGAAAATATTTTGTAGATAGTCTGATGGAACCGTACACCGCTGTTAGGGAGGTATGTGAAAAGCTCTATTTACGTTTTCTGTGATTTAGGTATAGGCATTATAATTTGGGCTGTCGTTTTATAACACAAGATATCACACTAAAAATGTTGTGAAAAAACCCGAAAATTCGCACCCTAATTTTTATGTTGTTAACCAATATCAATCAGTGAATATATCGCTGAAATCAATGAAGAAAGAAATATATTCATCTCACTTCGCGTAAGTACTTCTTTTTAACGATAACATCTAGTCCAATTAAAATCAGTTTTAACGACAGGGGATCGAGTTTCAAGTGTTTATCAGCACAGTTTCGAAGACAGAAAATTATTCTACTTTGACATCAAATCACAGACAATTCTGTAACTTCAAACTATTAGCGACAGTATAATTTTATGGTTACAACTTATAATAATCGTATACAAACACCATTGAAAGCCCATTTGTACAGAAATTTATGAAGTCAATTTACGACGACTAACTAAAATTTATAGCAATATTTATGCTTAAATTTTATTTTAGTTTGATATTTGTTTTTACCAATTTATGACTGTCAATAAATTTCCTACCTACCTATATAGAGCCAAAAATATTTTATTCCTAATGAAAATAGCTTTTTTGATAGATAGGTATAATAATATAATATGTACTTGCGCAAATGAACAAAATTAAAATAACTAAGCAGTGTACCTACAAATATAAAGCTAGAATCATCGACATCAATGTAGCGACGGCGCGGTTGGCCTGTGATGTGTCTCTACATTTGACTTCACTTACTAACCATATCGCTTGTATAATTTCATCACAATTGACACTTTTACGGTTTGATACCTACTATAATTATTTCATAGACAATACCTACCTCTATAGATACCTACGTGAATTTCCCTATTGTTTTCTATCTATTCAAATTTGTATTCAATTTGTAAACCTAAAGATGTCAATTGTGTAAGCGCATTTACTCTACACAAAATATATACTTGTCTAATATGTATAAGATTTATCAAGTAAGTCTCAAAAGGTCATGAATATCTTTATGGTGTTACTAAATGGAATCTATACAAAAGGTGGCATAACAAGTAGTTAATCATACTTTCTAAAATAGGAATTTTAATGCATTTTATAAGAAAATATACCTTAGTTTATAGATTTCGTAAATCAGAAAAAAAATTAATTTTATCAAAATTTTCATATTAGTAAACCTAGGTAGGTACTTAAGTAGACTTAAAAAATAATAATTTGGGTGCATTATTTGTTTTTTGGAGTGTTTGAATGGGAGTAAAATGAATGAGGCCTTTACTCAAAAAGAGGTCCTTGATAAAGAAAAATACCAACAATAATATTTATAAATGCTTGATTCACTGCTTGATTTATTGTTTATGAAGGATAATAAAATGACTTATTATTACCTATTATTTATTTTTTGATGTAGCTTAGGCATAGGTACCAACCTACTAGATGTGAGTAACTTTTTACCTCTAGCTACACGAGGTCAGACGTGAGCTACAGTTTTTATAACAATATTGTATGATGATTACCTACCTTCCTATGGTGATTTTTAAAGAAAATATTATATTACCGAAGTAACTATGTACCAACAGGTTTAGATAACCTAAGTGTCAACCCACAAACATTTAATAGTAGGTACCTATTACCTACTGCTAATATAAAGTACCTTATCCAATACCTATAGGTAGCCTACCTACCTACTAGAGTTTTAAATTGTCTCTACAATCCCTATCTACCTAACATTTATTTAAATGTGTAATAATAAATCTTATCACAGTTGATTAATAAAGACGTAATAGCGTATTTGCACCCAACTAATATAATTTCATAGCATATTAGCGTCCTCCCCGCTGTGACATCCGTCGTTTTTATGATTTCACAGATCATCATTTGTTTTACCAAGACGTTTTTTAATGTGCCTAGTCGGTAACCTTGTAAATTGACTATGTATAACCCACATTGTCTTACAACTATTCATAAACAGTGAATCGTAAAATCATTATAGATTCCATTTTAAGCAATGATTTAAAATTGATATGAATTCATGTGAAACGTTTCTCTACATATTTTGTATTCAGATAGTATAAGTGGGTCCATTTATAATGTCATGTAGGTCAAAAAGGTACCTACACAGCAAAATAAATAATGTAAAATTGTTTACATTGACCAAAACGATTTAAGAATTTTAATATTTTGAAGCACAGGTAACCTTGGATCCTCCTTAAGTTAATTTATCTACAATAAAAATATTTAAGTTTATTATGATGATACCTATCAATATTATTTTTAGAATATTTTTTGCTAATTTATTTTAATTTGGTTAAGCACCTACCTACTATCAATTGGTGTGTACAGTAGTTTTAACCGACACCAAAAAGAATGAAGTTGTCAATCCGGATGTTTATTTTTTGTTTGTTTGGACATAGGTAGTTAGATAAATCTCCGTTATTTATGAATGGATTTACAAAAGGTATTTTCTTGTGTGAAAAGGGGTTTAATCCGGGTTTTATTTTGTTTAGAATCTTTTGTTGTTATTGTCACTATTTTCTTCAATTAGGTATGTGATTGTTTGTAGGTTTAGGGGTACCTAGATACTTTACTATGTAGGTACCTACCTACATACGATTTACAGTTGAACTCCTTAAACAGTCATTAACGTTGTTCTTCCTGCAGCCGTAGGTACTACGAGTATGACACCGTACATAGTTATTATTGCAGTTGTCCGAAAGAGAAGTTGCTCTACACATTGTATAGCGGCATCCCTCTTCCGCAGCTCCAACAATACTGCTTTAAGCTGTTGTGGTATAATACCTGATTCAACTTCTTCACCTACCTATAGGTATTGTGAAGCCATCAAAGAATATTGTAATTCTTGTATTGTTTCGTGCTCTATTTTGAATCAATTTTTACGTCTTTATACATCCTACACAGGTTAAGGTTTAAGTGAAAAACACGGTTTATGATTTTTCAATCACCTACTTAGGTAGGTACTGGTTTCCGGTACCTATAGGAACCTATACCTTACAGTTAAAATGATGTTATGCTCCAATTTATTTAATATAGGTACCTACCTTAAATTCAGTTCCAAGATTTATTGAGGTGTAGGTAGGGAAGTAGGTTGCACCTAAATGAGTTGATATAGGTAGGAACCTTCTTACTAATCAGCAATCGGCTTTACTAATTATGAATATTTGTCTTGATTTTAACTAGAAAACACGTTTTAAGTATTAAAAACATACTGACCTACCTACATGCTTATTTATTCTTATTCTTTAATGTAGGTATAAGTCCTACACAAAAATCTTACACCGATCTAGGTAGGTATATCTACTAACATTATAAAGTGAAGAGTTTGTTTGCTTGTTTGAACGCGCTAATCTCAGAAATACTGGACCGATTTGAAAAATTCTTACACTGTTAGATAGCCTATTTATTGAGGAAGGGTATAGGCTACTTTTTATCCCACAGCTGGGCATGATACCTATGTGGTTCACGTGGGCGTAGCCACAGCAGAAAACTAGTAATTTATAAATGGGATCCAACACAGGCATCATATTTTTATCATCATCATCATCGCGTCACGCCTGTATTACTCTGAGGTGTAGACAGAGGTAGAGGTGAATAGGTATCACCCACTCTTCGCATGATTTCTTATGGTCCCTTAGTAATGTAGAGGATGAGCAATGCCGTTAATCGGGCACAATTCTGAACTTCGAGCTTCAACTAAGATTCTCTAAGTAGGTATGTTAGAAAGTATTTTTGGTCGACCCGGGAATCTAACTTAGTTACCTACTTATTATTATTATTATTAGGTATAAATAAGTAAATCAGTTTATATTATTACTAGTTTTATGAGAGCTCTATAAATGTATTTATTACCTAGAGACCTTTTATCTTTTAACGATTTATTACATCTATCTGCCTTTTCATATTCTTATGAAATAGTTTAGTTTATTGTTAAGTGGACTCATAAATTAAAAAGCTGGTTAATTAAGTATTCAATCTGGACTTATTTCAACTAAAATGAAAGATCGATTACTTAGGTACCAACGCGCAGCCGTTCATTTACCTTGAATGATGAATAATAAAATAGTGAATGTATAAATTACTGACTTTCTGTCAGTAGATTAATTAACACTGATGCTGTATAATCAAACGGAACGATTTAATGACGATTTTAATAACATCAACCACTTATTTTTACACCTAACAAGTATATTTATCTACACAATAATTTGAATATGCAAACATATTTTTTGAAATTCGAATCTATACCTAAGCACCTAATACCTACCTTTTAAAAAAAAAAACAAAACGACTTCAATGTTTACACAATTAGGTAGAACCTACTCAAGCCGGGTAGGTAACAACCAAACAAGTAGGTTAGGTATATCTTCCTTAAAAAACAAAAAAATAATTATCAAACTCGATCTATAGATAATTGGCTGCATTATTGTGTAACATACCTATCAAAAAATAAAAACATTTAATTACTTAGTTAAATTAAGAACCTCCTTTACTTTGAAGTCAGTTGAAAGAAGGTTTCAATCTGCATAAAACAGTTTTGTGTGAAGTTGGACAATATCAAGGGTTGAGTATCCGCAAGGGCACAATAAAACCAATCTATATTTTGTGCGTAACACAGCGGTAACGTTTGCACCTCTCTGATTCTCAAACTGTCTCTGTCGGCTCTTCTGTAACACCATCTAATCCTTCTCCATACAAATAACTAAATACAGCGGCATTTCGGTACAAATGAGATATATAATCCGCCGCCGCAACATTATCCAGGATTATATCAATGTTTTGTGTTGATGCTCACTTGTTCAACCGCTTGCAAAACACCACAAAGTAACACAAAAACTAGCATTATGTAACGATATTATTACAACATCATACGCTATGCCTATTCGACAGATCGATAGCGTGGTCGGTACGATAGTTAAGTACTACTTTTCAAGCTGCAGGTCGTGGGTTGGATTGCCACCCGAGACAGACATTTTGTGTGATAAACATGGCAGTTTGTCTCGAGTCTAGATGTAATTAGGTATCTATTAAAAGTGCATATTTAAGTACAAAAGAAAATTACTATAGGTAGGTACCTATGTATAGTAGGTAGGTACTTAGGTGTATATTCCAGTTATCTGGTTTCCATAGCACAAGCTCTGCTTAGCTTGGGATCAGGTGACCGTGTGTGTTAATGTCCTGCACCATTATTAGGTAAGCATTATTACTACACGGGTATTACCTACCTAAACTTTTCGAAATTTTACACCAAAGTAGGTAGGTATTATATTACCTACCTACCTAGTTACCTACTCAATAATACTTAAACAGTCTTTAATTTAAAAAGTAAACAAATAGCTCTAATTTGAAAATCAAAAACATGATTGCAATGCACCTAAAAACTGCTTACTTATTTATCACCTATTCCTCACAACATTAAACAGGTAACCTAATTAAGTAGGTATATTTTTGTAACCTCCTTTCAAACTATTTTGATGATTTCTATAAAAAAAATAACGAGTTACAATTAAGCGTAAAAAATCCCCCATTTTACCTATTTATTTTTTTAAACAAGATACTAAAAAAGGTTGAAGTAATTGTGGCTGTAGGTACTTACGCGTAACACCTTTTTTTTACTTTTGGTGCTGCACAACTCTGCATGATCGGAAATAAATTCTTTGGTATAGGTATCCGCCGTTGGAGTTCAAAATATCTGCAAAATTTCAGCTCCTACATATAGTATACAGACAGGCAAACCGAATCAATTTCATGATACAATTCAATTAGGTACTTAGGTATAATACTACCCTAGTCGCTTTCCGACCCCGTCACCACCCGCGCTTATGCCGGTTATAGCGCTAAACCATTGAACTCTTTTTGTGCAGTCAGGTAAAAACTATCCAGTATCCTTCCATTAATCTCAAACCATCTTCATGCGGAATTTCATTCAAATCGGTTCAATAGTTTTGGCGGGAAAGAGCGACAGTCAGACAGAGTCAAGTTCGCATATTTAATAATAGTCGGATCTTAATCGGACTTTAATCCCTACTAATATTATAAATGCGAAAGTAACTCTGTCTGTCTGTCTGTTACGCTTTCCCGCTTAAACCTCTAACCGATTTTTATGAAACTTGGCACAAACAATCTTTAGACCCTGAGAAAGAACATAGGCTACCTTTTATTGCGAAAAAAACCGAAATCCATGCGGACGAAGTCGCGGACGACCGCTAGTAAGTAATATGTAGATAAACGTTTTAACAGCAAATTTTTATATGAGAAACTACATCTTAATATATATAAATCTCGTGTCACAATGTTTGTCCTCAATGGACTCCTAAACCACTTAACCGATTATAATAAAATTCGCACACCATGTGCAGTTCGATCCAACTTGAGAGATAGGATAGTTTAAATCTCAAATTATAGTCGCAATTTTAATTTATTGCTAATTATTTGTCTGTTATTATTTGACAGTCACAATTATCTGTTAACTCCAAATGATTCTAACAGATGTCGATACCTTTCGACCGGGTTGAGTAAGTAATCAATAGATGGCGCTGCTATGGTTATCACATTTTATGGAAATTGTTGTGTGGGCTGAAGCTACCCGGGCGAAGCTGGGACGGGCCGCTAGTACCTTATAGATATCTAATTAAACCGCGGTATGTTACAATACCGTTGACGAAGGAAAAAGGGAAGCAAAAGTTCTTACTTAAGAAAACAATCTCTTCAATACCTTCACCTATGTTTCTATGGCGACCACCACCTTCATATTATAGATACTTATTTTTGATGCTGTTTAAAACTCTTAGGCGTTACATAATAATAATGAAGAAAACGATATTAATCAATTCCTAAAGGGATGCCAATTGGAAAAGGCTTCTATGGACTCTTCGCCACTGTACAATACCTAGGTACGTTTTGTTGTAATTAAGTGATATGAGTGTTTTTAAATAGTTAGAAATCTACCTACTATGTAGCTACCTATCTACATATTTTATTGCCTTTTATAATGTATTCTATTCAATTCAGATTATTAAATGTTTTGAAACAGATACCTACATATAGGTATATGGAGTTAGAATATATTAAATGTTAATTAATAAATTTGAAACAATGATATTTCAAGAATTTTACATTTTGTGTAGAATAATGACCGTCCAAAGTACAAAATACATATTTAGGTATTTGCTTAATATAAATATGTATGGGCATATTGTGATGTCTACTTTAACCAGGTTTCGTTAAATTATTATAATAAACTAGCCTTTCCTATTCCAGACTATAGATACCTAATCTCTGTGATAAATTTCATCCAAATCCGTCGAGTAGTTTTTTCGTTTTTATTTACATCCATACAAACTGTGGCATAGTTATATAATACAAACCTACTGAGTAAGATTCCCTAATATCGTTTTAAAATCGACTTTTTTTTTACAGCAAGCTTAGGTATCTACATATTAATTTGGGTATCTACATATATACTCCACATACTTTTTAAAAATAAAAAAATAGTACAACTGTAAAAACTTCTCTAGGAAAAACTATAAAGCTTTTGATACAGTTCGCCTTTTTACTAACGCAACAACTAGCGCCATCTGTTAGCGAGTAGCGAACATTGAAATCAAATAAGTACAAACGTACACTGCTCTTCTCATTCGCGGACGTGTTTAACATTCTTAACTGCATCACTTAAAATAAAATCTAAATTTTAGTTTTTATATTTTACTGATTGCACTAATTAACAATAGGTATTGCATTATCAGGGGGTTAAGGACTGTCGCTTCATAACACAAGCTATTCTCTGACCTAGCTAGGAGCACAGGGCTTGACTCACTTTATTACTTAAATTTAAAACTACTTAGTGTCTATTACATTAATTACTAAACTTTTTATAACACCTCTGTCTGTTAATGAAACAGTTTTTATTAATATTATTAATATATATTTTTTTAATAGTATAGAACTTTTATTTCAATTTTAACTAACAAAATAGGTACAACTTAAAATTAAACTAAATCAATTAATTTAATTCAATTTAGAATATTTACGTAGGTTTCTGAGATATTTCCATTATATTTGAGATTTTCTTATATACTAATATTAGTACGTTTCCGATTTATAAATGCTTGTTTAAAGGAAAGTTTTAGTACGACCTAAGAAATTAGGAACTGATAAAGTATTTCACAGATAGGTTCATCGGAACTATACAATAACTAGGTAATAAAGAGCAAACTACCGGCGATAGCTGCGGTTCTACCTATGTCTATGCACTATTTCATAACATAAGACAACCCATTACGAATTCAAAGAGTAAATACATAGGCTTCACTAATAAGCAATAACTTTTTGTTTTAATAACTTAAAAGTAAAAAATAAATGTATCCATATATAGAAGTCGGCGCCTAGTCACACTTTTTTATTTAGGTATATCTAGATAAGTAGATAAGTTTATAATCATAGCGATATTCAGATTTTACGCCAACTTCATTAAAATAATATTTTATCAAACTAATAAGATTCGTAATTTTTCAAGGTGGAAATAATAAAATAGGCAAAGACACCTTTGCGTCTCTAGAATCACATATACCTACCTAGATACATTTTTAGAATTTTAAGGATACTTATTTGTTTATTGTAATATGTAGGTATTAAGGTAAGGTAAGGTAGGTAGGTATTTACCTAAATTTGGGTCTCCTTCTACAGTTGGTATAGGAAAATAAAATAATCTCTTCGATTAGGTATAGGTAGATATTACGCCATTCCTAAACTACATAGGTAGATAACTATAAAAATTATTTTTGTTGTTTGTAAGTTGGTATGTTTGATATCTTAGATGCTCTTTTCGATGAATTTAAATAGCTTTTATATCATATCAACACGCTGCGATTAGGTAGGTATATTACACCCAAATTCACACAAATATTTACATAAGTACACTTGATACTATTCTACAGTCAAGCAAAGTCATTATTCCATACTTGCTTGCCACTTAATTATCCACAAAATAATTAAAATAGGTAGGTATCTACACACGCTTAATACCTAACACACAATACTTATTTGTTATTTCGCACCATTCCTTTTCTTAACGTTATCTCTTTTTGTTCTAGGTGAAAGTTCAGGATCGTGCTCCGAGGACGATATTATAAACAATGTGTCAGACGAGACAAGAGACCGGCCTGAGGCCCACATGTGCCCGCGCTGTCAAGAACAGTTTGAGAGCGTTCATGAATTCCTTTTTCACAAACGATTATGCGATGATAAAGCGCTACAAATGGGCGAGGAAAGAATGCACTCCGACCCCGAGGAAATGGTCGTCTCTGGCGACGAAGAAATGGATGGACCTAACAAACGATTAGAACAAGTCCGACGGCATCGACAAGATGCAGAAAATAACAACAGCCTCGAAGATGGCGAGGCAGAAGTACCTGAGGCAGATGTGCCACCAGTCGGATTACCTTTCCCGGTAGCCGGCCACGTCACATTAGAAGCTTTGCAAAATACGAAAGTAGCAGTAGCACAATTCGCCGCTACTACGATGGCGAACAATGCAGACAACGAAGCTGCCTTACACGAACTGGCAGTTTTACAAAGTACATTATTTACACTACAACATCAACAAGTGTTTCAGCTACAATTGATACGCCAATTACAAAATCAACTGTCACTAACACGACGAAAAGACGACCAGCACCCCAGCCCGCCGCCGAGTGAACCGGAACCAAATATGCCAGCGCCCGTCGCCCGATCTCCGTCACCGTCGCCGCCGTGTCCTCCTCGGGAGCCAACTCCTATCGCGCCCACTCCTACTAGTCAAAGCTTGCCGTCTACCCATTCCCATCTAACACCTAAGACGGAACCCATTTCCATTCCCAAACTTCCGACTTCATCTCCACCGATGATGTCCCATCCGCCATATAGCTCCATATCCTCATCATTAGCGTCTTCGATAATAACGAACAACGACCCGCCACCGTCTCTCAATGAACCTAATACACTAGAGATGCTACAAAAACGAGCGCAAGAAGTGTTAGACAATGCGTCACAAGGTTTATTGGCTAATAATCTTGCCGATGAGCTAGCTTTTCGTAAGTCTGGGAAAATGTCACCCTACGACGGAAAATCTGGAGGAAGGAATGAACCATTTTTCAAGCATCGCTGCCGTTACTGTGGAAAAGTGTTTGGAAGTGACTCTGCCCTACAAATCCACATTAGATCACACACAGGTGAAAGACCTTTTAAATGCAATGTGTGCGGATCGCGATTTACAACCAAAGGAAATCTTAAAGTACATTTCCAAAGACACACAGCTAAGTTTCCACACGTCAAGATGAACCCCAATCCAGTGCCTGAACATTTGGATAAATATCACCCGCCGCTACTAGCGCAGCTGTCACCGGGGCCGATCCCTGGCATGCCACCGCACCCACTTCAATTTCCTCCGGGTGCGCCAGCACCCTTTCCTCCAAGCTTGCCGTTGTACAGGCCCCAGCATCATGATCTACTACCACCTCGGCCACTTGGAGACAAACCTTTACCGCATCCATTGTTTGCTCTGCGAGAGGAACAAGACGCGCCGGCTGATCTCAGTAAACCATCCGCGCCGAGCCCTTCTCGATCTGCACCCGAGGTAAAATCTGAACCACAAGACGAGGAAAGTCTACGAGAGTCTAGTTTTGAAGAGAACGAACGCGTGTCACCAAAAAGAGAACCCGAAGAAAACGACCCTGCCCCAGATCCAGAACAAGATCGGTATCCATCAACGTCACCTTATGATGACTGCAGCATGGACTCTAAATATAGCAATGAAGAGCAAATCGGGAGAGAGAGTCCTCACGTGAAACCCGATCCAGACCAACCGGAAAATCTCTCAAGTAAGAATTCATCGATATCCGGGCCAATTTCAATAGCAACGGGACTCCGTACTTTTCCTTCTTATCCCTTGTTTCCTCAATCACCACCTAGCAGCATTTCCTCTGGTAGTTTGACTCCTTTCCCTCTCAATATTCCCAATATCGTTGATGCAGATCTATCACGTGATCCACTTATATATAATTCAATATTACCCCGGCCCGGGAGTAACGATAACTCTTGGGAAAGTCTAATAGAAATAACTAAAACGTCTGAAACATCTAAACTTCAGCAGTTAGTCGATAATATTGACAATAGAGTATCCGATCCTAACGAGTGCATAGTCTGTCATCGTGTACTGTCTTGCAAAAGTGCTTTACAAATGCACTATCGCACTCATACAGGCGAAAGGCCATTTAGGTGTAAATTGTGTGGCCGCTCGTTTACGACTAAAGGTAATTTAAAAACCCATATGGGTGTACATCGCATAAAACCTCCAGTTCATATGTTACATCAATGTCCTGTCTGCCATAAAAGATTTTCGGATCCCACTATTTTGCATCAACATATCAAACTTCATACGGGCGAACGCGTAAATCTTCCTTATGATCATATCCGAAGTATCGATGTAGAGAGTTTTCCATCATTGAGTAACGGGTCAGACGTCAGCGAGTATCAAACTCATCGCCCCTTCCCACCTCCAATGTTCCCTACTCCGACCACTCCCGGCGACCGACGGGCGGACTCTCGCGGGACCGACGATGAGAGCGGCCGGGACGAGCGCGAGCCCGCCGTTAGGGAGTTCGACGACGATTCAGATATGAAGGAACGTCGAACTTCGCCGCTCTCCGTCTGCGCCTCAGCGTCCGAATGCGAAATTAAAACCATCACCACAACGGCTTCCCTCCCATCGGCGACAGGTTCGGAGAGCGGGCGCAGCGCGAGGGCTACGCCACCTTCACCCACCATGTCGACGCTGTCGACGCCGCCGCGGCTGCCACTGCACTCGCCGCTGCCGTCGCCGCCTGCGCCCATTGCCGCACTCGGCGCACTCGGACCGTCGCCCTTCAGCCCGCTCGGACTCGCGTTCCCTCCCGCAGGTATGCGATAGCGGGATCTTATATTTTTGTCCGCCCCGGTCGCCCGCATTTCCATTTCCTTGTGATGATCCTCGCCCATAACTAATAAATAAATCACCCGGGCGCTCGAATACACATCCATTATTTAACTACTAAACAAAATGTGAAAGAACGATGTAACCTACAGTGTAATCGTGCGTTCCGACTGATGTACAATTAGTGACACTGAAACCACATTGAACGATGGGTTTATTTGTGTGCAGTGCGCGGCAACACGACCTGTAACCTCTGCTACAAGACATTCGCCTGCAACTCGGCTCTGGAGATACATTACCGCAGCCACACCAAAGAGCGACCGTTTAAATGCACCGTTTGTGATCGTGGATTTTCTACAAAGGTTCGTTTAAACATTATTCTAACCACCTGTAATCTATTTTAGTTTTTAGTAAACCGAGCATGCTTGGGTATCAACAGTTATTCTATAATAAACAATAAAATAATAGAGTTACTTTAGAAAGACAGTTCCTTGGTATTTGATAGAAAACAACGTCTAAGTAAGTAAATACGATCAAAGTTCCAAGACATCACGACTGAATGTAACTTCATGCACCGGTTTCATTTCATCCAAGTTTCAGGACATTAATTTTGCAAGATGTAATTACAAGTCTCTAGGCAGCTCCTTTTGTTCGCATTAGTTTAGCTCTTGTCCTCCTCTGTTGCTTTCGGATCTATTCAAACATTTACCAAATTCTCCAACATATTAAAAACAAAACGGATGATTGCCAAACCTATGACAAGTCACGGAACATTATAATTACCTATCTTTTAAACATAGGTACTAATAAAAATGTTCTATATATAGATATTGCTAAGCCTAGCAAACATCGCAAGAAACTGAATTCCCCAAACTAGGCATAATAATTATCAATTATTTTTTTATTAAATTGTCTGTCTTCTACTTAGTTAATCTTGATAATACATACCTACATACTTTAGGTATGTTTGAAAATACATAAGAATTACATATCATTCTTTATTTTATTCAACTATCAGGGCCCCATATAAAATTAAATAAATAAATAGTTCAGCAGGTAGGATCTCCTTAAAGTAAAGGCACGTGGGTGTCTATACGGTTTTAGGGTTCCGTAGTTAACTAGGAACCCTTGCTTCGCCGTGTCCGTCTGTCCGTCAGCAGGTTAGCGTATGAGACGCTTGGCACGTGTCTACTGCAGAGCTGTAATTTGCCATGGTAGACACACGGCTACACATCAAACTATACGTTTTCAGTATAAGCTGACCTCTTGTTGTACGTAAATCCTATGTACATATCAACAGCGCCGACTAAATAAACTAAAATCTTTTTTTTGTGTAGGTACAGTAACACACTTAACGGAGATTAAATTCATACTTTTTTAGCCAGTACCGTCGTGTGGCATATCAATAGTTAGCTCATTATAAATTAGTAGGGGTATGTTAAAAACGCTTTCCGACTTAGGAGTCCTATTTCCAGAATACTAAGCCTCCCTTGTTTGTTGTTACTGACCGTTGTTTGTTAATTCGTAAAAAAATTACTCTAGTGTCTAGTATACTTATATGATAAATTTAAAACGAAACCTATTACGGCTAAGTTGACCAAGTTATACAATTAAAAAATGCCTCATAAATATGGTACGGAACACTTATGTGCGGGTCCGACTCGCACTTCAACAGTTCTTTTTTATAACCTGCGTCTAATAGATATAGCTACCTACTTGAAACTTATATAGCTAGTCGTTATAGTATATCTACTTATATATGAATAGTAACAAAAAAATTGTACATAGAATAATAATAAATAATTATAAAAAGCATATTTATAAAAAAATATTTTCGTAAATTTCTACTCTAGAGTCATGAATAAATCTATGCTAATTATAGTTATTAATGACTTCTTAAAAAATCATGACATCGACTAAATTCGAAAGCTTTGATCTTTCGATTTTTATGAATACTTATTGCCTGTTTATAAAGATGAATTACATAGAGTTATGCTAAGTTTGATGCGGAATAGGCATAGGCTGTGACCATAAGCTTCCGGCATCCCCGAACCCGAATAAAACGGCCTCAGACGAGTCCGGATTCAATCAGCCTCTCGATCAATCATTTGAATTTTACCGATCCCGAATTTTACCAGTAGCAACTTTTGTTCTGTCTGTTTTTGGTCCGGGGATTTCGAAAGTTTTTAATCCGGGCCTTACGCCTATATCTGTTAATAACATTGGGCAGCGTACTTTTTCTCCTACAATATTTTACTACTGTCATTAGAAACTAAATGGAAATGAGTACCGAAATACCTTGCCTAGTAGAACAATTAGGAATCAAAGATCTTTTAGGTAGAGTACTTATAATATGGTGTCAGCATCTTATATTTACAAAGATACATTAAAACACATTAAAACTACTAACATAATCTAATAATACTCTTAGTTAATGCACATTCAATTAAAGGCAACCACAGCTTACACGTAAAAAAATTTCAGGATAACAATTGAGCCGAAGAGAAAATAAAATAAAATATTATTTTTTTTTTAATTATTAGATACACATTGTTATGACTATAAATCACATTGTAAAAGATCATGCATAAAAATAATAAATAAAAAAGTAATAACAATCGGATTAGGTTATATTGTAAAAGTAACATTTAATTGTAAATTGTAAAAATTACATCAGTGTAGGTACATAGGATAATGTACTCATGTAATAGGTAGGTACAGTGTATAAGGTGCGAAGGTAGTTGCTCTCGTACCGTGTTGTGACGCACAATTTTCAATAATAAAATAAGTATAGTTAATCACAAAACGACTTCTCTTTTTATACTCTAGATCGAATCTCAAGTAAGTAACCACAACGCTGGTGACCCCTACGTGATAAGCAGCTTGACTAGAATAATAGTGACATTTGGTGCAATTTTATTTCCCAAGAAATGTCCGCGTGGGACTGCCCTCGAACCTTGTACACTGTATATAAGTACTATACACACTATTATTAGATGCTTACACCACACTATCAAGGTTTGCAACGGGCAAGTAAATACCTTCGATTAAGAACCATTGAATCTTCCATTTTTGCAAACGGAGTTTTCAATATAATATTTATCGAATAGCTCGGTACTTAATGCTTGCTTATATTTATTTAATCAATAGCTGACCGAAGCCGCTTTTTAATATTTAACATTCTGTCAATCGGAACAATTTTACGTTAATAAAGTGAAAATTGTGAGAAAACATGGTGGTGAAATTACCTGGCTTAATAATTTTCTAATTTTCCGGTCAATTTTCTTAATTTTCTCTTTGTTAAGACTGACAACAAACAAAACCCTAATTTTTTTTTTTAAATCAGTTTAGCCGTTCACGCGTTATGTCGTAATCAGTGTAGATAGGGACTCATTTTTAAATAAATTTTATACTTAGATTGTCAAAAC
Organism: Meganola albula; assembly: GCA_936450015.1. Classification (NCBI taxonomy): domain Eukaryota; kingdom Metazoa; phylum Arthropoda; class Insecta; order Lepidoptera; family Nolidae; genus Meganola; species Meganola albula. Next base: position 7,620,987 of record OW388144.1, on the reverse strand, counting down.
TTTAAATTCTGTGCATGTTTACAATTCAAAATATGTAATCGATAAATATTTGATAAGCATTTTCGTTAAAATTTCTTTGACAGTTTCCACTTTTAATTAAGTAAGTGATAAATATATAAGAATCATTTATAGGCAGATATTATTCAAACAACTAAATTATAATGCAAAACATCTATTTGCAGGTTATATACGAAAAGAACGAATTAATTTATTATTTTAGACAATAAATAAAGGTTGTTAAAAGCCTTTTTATGATGATACAAGTTTTATACTTGGATCGGCCAATATTTCAAGCGTATAGTGTAAAGCTGCGCTTGCGACGGTTCATGGCGTCGAGCCACAAAAATGATAAGTCATAAAAACAACGTCACGGAAAACGATCGGAATATTAATTCATGTCGTAAAATATTTATTGCTTATAAATCCTTGAGCCTTTACCTACGCTTCTCGTCATAAAAAGATTATTTATGCGTGACAAAGTAACATTTTCGTATGTTACCGAAAGTGACCAGGGAGTCTTATCAATAAAATATTAGGATATTTATGACGGCGCCCAACTCAAAAATATAAAGTACCCAAAAATATTGCTGTCATTTATTTCTTTTAATTATATCTTTCTGATATGTAAATAAAAATGCTAAAATGTGGTTTTAATACCAAAATTATTAATAATAACATTTAAGTAACGACCAACATTAAAAAATGCCGGTGCGTTGATTTTTAAATACAAAGGTAAAGTTTTTATAACACTTTGATTTATTTTATTTTATAAAAAATACTTAAGCAGGTATTATTTTGTCGTTTTCTTTTTCCTAAACCACACATTAAGATCATACAAGAGGCTGCATTACAAATATCGACCACAATTAAACATTACCTAGTAGAATCCCAGTTGATTGCAGTTGTCCGATGTAACTATACCTAGGTGCTTATCTCAATCTAACCACGCCCTAATTCTGACTCATAAGTACTTTACAATGACCGATAGCCAGTTAACATCAGCTATTAGCAATCAATGGATACAATAAATTATCATTATACTTAATTGACAGTTTACCAAAAGCACATTTATATTAGGCTTGATATATTTTATTCCGAATGACAAAGTATTGTGCTAAGTAATTATATTTACTTTTTATTGAGATACATTGATCCATGCGTCACAATTTTCAGATTATTAGGTCTAGGTAACGTCGCTTCAGAGTGCTACTGCTGGGCACGGGACTTTTCATACCTATATTAAATAAAAACACCTTTTATTACAGTTTAGTAACGTAGACTCATATTTTACGAACAATAAAAATAGGTTTGTTAAATCACTCAAACAATTTTTGCTTTGCAAACTGTATACCTACCTATGTGTACCCTAAAGTTTGTTAAAATGTTACGCACTGTTAAAATTGTTATAACTTATAAATAACCGTGGATGTCTGTACCCATAGACAAATGTGAAAACAGTTTTGTAGCACGATGAAATGTTGTAAATGTACCTAATAATTTGATAATAAAAACAGACATAAAAATATAAGTATGTATTATTAATTTTAAACACATAAAAATCACTTATTTTGTGGTAATAAATAATAAAAAACAAAATAAAATACTGACATGAAAATTATTTCTTTAAATTTACATAATTTAAATAAAGAGTTACATACATTGACATACTTAAAAGTTTGGTAGGTACTAACATATCAAGAGTTAAGAGTTTATGCCTTAGCCTATTTGCGCTGCCCAAGTGTAGGTTAGTGGTTCTCACATGTCCTCGAATGTTTAGTTCTAAAACATGTCGGTCTGCTGGTTTCTTCATGATTGCTTTTCACCCAAAGTTCTATTTTGTAGGTTTCCAAGCTACTCTACATACCTAGAGTAGTCTATCGTAATAACTTTCAAAGCCGTTTTCATCTTTACTTGTTTAAATCGACAAAAGGGGTTAAAATCAACCTCAAAGATATCTAAAACATTTAAGGCACGTCTCGGGCCAAACTAAGCGAAAGTCGTGGGATCAAGTGAGCGAGGGTAGAGGGTTGTTGTCGCCGTAGCGAGCCATTCGTATTCCCCTAGCAACCTCTACATACAGCGAATCTACTTTTTGCTTATGTTTATACCGCTCGGATTGCGAATCCTTGAATCATAAACCAGTTTACCATATCAGGGGTTAAATAAATATGGTTTATAAAGTGCGTGCACAAGTAGCAGATATGTAAAATAACCGATAATGTGTACGAGTAGGTAACTTAAATAGAAATGGCATTTATTTAATCTTTAACATAACATCACGTCTGTATTACCCGAACGGGTAGGCAGAGGTGAGTATCACCCACTTAACATTTTTCTTTTATTCTTTAGAAGAAACTATTATCATCAAAATATAATAGTCAGAAGTATTAAATGGTAAGATGTAAATGCACATCAATATGAATAGGTACCTACGTAGGTAAAACCGATCTAGGTGAAACCTCTGTAGTAATAAGTTTTAATAAAAGTATATTTTATTTCATCATTTACTTACTAGCGATTAGACTAGGTTTCGCGCGGGTGCAAATTATACACCTAAACCAAAAAGATACCTTGCTCATGTATCACTCTGTCTATTGGTGAAAACTTTATGAAAATTCATTCGGTAGTGTTTGAGTGTATTTTTTTTAACTGACTTCAAAAAATGTAAGAGGTTTTCAATTCGAAAGTAGTATTTTTATGTTTGTTTTATTTATATGTAAAGAAAGAAGACAAAGATTATTAAACTGTTGTACTACCGCGCAGTAAGTTGAGACCTGGGGGCGGTGACATCACGGACGCATGGTTGTACTGTGCACAAAAATATCACAACAACTTTCCACCCGCGACTTCGTGTCTGCTACTTTTTTCAATGTAGCGAGTGTTGTACTCGGAACAACGCCACCTTATACTTACCTACAGGGGTAGCAGAGGCGAGTCTCAACTTATCGCACACGGGTAGCAGTAACTTTCTTTTTGCACTAAACTTACGATGTTACAAGTAGGTATATCTACCGTTAAAACTATAAATGAATAAAAGCATCAATAATACCTAGTACAGCTAATAATAGTGACTTTTTATAAAATCCTTTTTCTAACAACAATAAAATTATAGGCTAAATAGGGAGATAAGTAAAATCGTTTTCGAGCTTTGCGCATGCATACCGTTCTCACAATACATACAGCTATTAATATCTATTTAATAGATAATACTCGTATGTATTAGATAAACAGCTGAAGAGTTTGTTTGCTTGAATTTTAAAAATTCTTGCATTGTTAGAATGCCCATTTATTGAGGAAGACTAGGCTATTTTTTATCCCACGGTCACGATATAAAACGTAGGTCAAGCGGGCTAAGCCGCGGGCGAAAAAGTCTAGGTACCTACCTACATTTTTTTAACGGATCAATTCAGTTAATTTTCCTCACGGAATTACACAAGCACATCGAAATTAGCCGTTTCCAATTCAATAGTAATTGAGCGAGGACTGGTGTATGAAGTACGAGTAGGTGTGGTTACAGATCACCAGGCACTCAAACCTTATTATGTAGTTACCTAGACTTTTTCGCCTGTAATTTACCAACAGGTAATCTTATATTTTAGATTAGCTATAAGGCCTTTAAGGAAACCAGTCTCGTTGAGTTGACCTAAGTCAACGTCACTTAGATGTACCGCGAACCTCGTGGGTAGGTAGGAAATATGCCAATCCGATAATCCGATACAGGTAAATTACATTATATGTATGCCATCTAAGCTTTCACTCATGAGTTTCATATCTCCTAAATTATGTAAATACCTAGTAGTCACTAGTAGTGAGCATATTCTACAGTCCTTTCAATTATTTTCCGTTCAGATTTTTTGTCTTTTGTTTAAACTAGAAATATCTCTAAGCGATATGTTGGCTTACTTGAAAACTGAGTATGACACTATTGCGTTTACTTTAGCGTTTATCAAAAAACAACTGTCGACGGCTGAATAACTAAACGGACTGTAATTTAAGTAAACGAGTACCTACAAAGACATTGGATTAAATCTCTTTAGGTAACTATACAATCCTTGCGACAATCATAGAAGCGAGTCGTCATGGAGTCGTCAGAGTCGTTAATGTCTTCCTACGCTATATTGTGATGTTCAATATCATTTAACTATTTATAATCTAAAAGTCTAAACGCACTAGTGTCTAACACCTTAAAATGTGTACGGAGTACCGCAACAGTGCGTCGAGATCATTCGTTTTTATAAAAAAATTGAAGTGCGATCAGTCACATGCTGTACGGCGGATTCAGGTTAATAGCTTTGGCTCTTACCTAAAAACATATTAATTAGGTACTATACTTAAAACAAATCAATCAAATCTTATTAGGTACCTATTTTAAATGAGCAATTCTCGTACGAATAGTACCTACTTAGGTCTGTACCTATATCTACAGGGAGATATAGGAAACGGCTCCAACGAAACCCGTATTGTCCGTGTTTTCAGCTGTAAAAAAGACACTGTGAAGACTTTACGGTTTCGTGACACTAGGTAACTGGTACAGTTTAGCCTAAATTAGCGGGACAGTCTTTTTTTTTAATATTGTCTACGGTCTCTGGTTCACATACCTACCTACTAAGAGCTGACTGCCTTTTGCGTTTTAAGGTTCCGTACCCCAAAATGTACCTAACAATGGATTCCATATAGGATCCCTGCGTTGTTTTATAATCGTTTTTAAAGGCTTATAAAAGAACGTGTAAAGTGCGGTGACGCTTAGGTACCTACCTAGGCATCGCACTTTCGGTGGAAGAGCATAATATTTGCGAAAATAAATTTAATATGATAAAAAACACTTGAAAGCATTTTGGCATACTCTCGCAATTTTCGATAGTTGACAACATTTGTAATGCCCTAAAACAAAAATACAGTTGCTAAGTTATCTTATTCTGAGTTAAAATAAGTTCAAAAAGTTATCTCTCTGTTAGAAAGAGACTAAATAAAAATGAAAAACCTGGGATAACGTCACAATCATAGATCCAGCATATCAGTTTACATGTTAAATCTATGGTCACAATACAATAGACGTCATTTGGCTCTTACATCAACAGATGAGAGAAACATAGAATAAGACGAAAATTAAAATCAGAAATGAAAACTACTATAATTTTACAAAATAAATGTATGTCCTTATTTTCCATCTATTTTCATTTCCAATAAATAAAGAAGCATATTAAATTGACAATATTGTAGCCTTGTTATAACAAAGGTGGGAATAATTAAAACATTATGTAAGTGTAATTTCTAAAAGTTATTTAATCAATAATAACTACTAAACACCTGCTACAATGCACACTGCATAAATATAAATGTGTTGTTAAAATATTTTTACATATCTAATATTTAAACCTTCACGTAGTAAGGTGTTAGATTACATTATAGGTGCTATAATGTAATAAGTAGCTATACACCTTATGTAAAAATATTATAACTACACACTTATCAGTAAAATAACGAACATTCTTCAGATAATTATTAGCACCTAATAGTAATCATTAACCAGTTTGTACTAATGGAATCAGGAAACGATCTTTAAGTATTAATAACAAATGTCGTACTAATACAAACCGGAAGTCAAAGCTAGTCAAATTAGTTTCATTATTTAGAGACTATGAAGTACCTACCTACATGCATGTATTGAAAATATTTTTACCAGAAAAAACCACCTACATTTTTGGAATAAACCTCTTGCAATCCTTGTTTTTAACCATCGTCTATGACGGGTTTTGCCCGAAAAATAATACATGATCTGAATTGAAAACCTCTTATAAAAAAACTGGCAAAAATCATAAAATTGAACATTTTTTAGGAATTTTGTGTTAGGTGTCCACTGACCTACCTACCTAATTTAATTGCGAGGTACAAGTTTTAAATCAAACCCGTCCAAAACATCTCATATCTGAAAAAACAAAAAATAACTATTAAGATTAATACAGAGATCAAGAGAACGAAATACCTACATTCTTACCCTTTAATTTTTTTAACGAAATACTTACCTTTTTCTTATTTGTCAATATTATTTCTATACTATTTTCATACAAATTGAAAGGAAGAGACGTCCGCATAATTTTGAAATAAAACGTTTATGCTTTCAATTTAAATCTGAGGTGCAGATCTCATTGTCCCGGGTTAGTGATTTTAAAGATGGCGGCCCTAGGCGCAACGGCTAGCTAGTGCTGCACCAGTGCTTACATGCACATTTAAAATTACAATAAGTGTCGGCGACAATACACTACCCACCGACAAAATTTCACGCGAACAATTTATCGAATATTCTAATCCTGTACAACACTAAAAGAGGCATAAACTTGTATTATTAGTTCGTAACTGGTTGTGTAGATTCGTATAACCCTCCCAAAACTTGTAAGACTATTGAATGTTTAAAAAATTTTAAAAAAATGATCATACTTACCTAATTATACGTGTTTGAATCGATCAAAATACGAAAAATATAATGTAAACAATCTTAATGGTACTTTTAATATTAAAATAGCAATAAAATGCGAATTAAAAGCTTAATTTGGTTTAGTTAGATAATTAAAATTTATTTTAATATGACGATAAATTTATATGTGCCATGAAAACTTTTAAATTAGGTGCCTACGCACCATGGGTCCTTGGTAATTTTAGCCATGGCTCACTGTGTTGTTATACCAACAGTATTTTTTTTAATATATAAATTCTAAAAATATTATACGTATAGTGCTGACGCAATCTTTTTGATTCTCAGAAATTTTCTTGAATCTCTATTTCTATACCTTCAGCTCCCAAATAAAGAAAACTTCATCAAAATCAGTGCATTCGTTTAGGTGCTACGAGTAAACAAACCGGTACCTACACAGAAACACGCATCTAACATAAAACATCGTTTTTTGTCGGAGGGTAAAAAAACGACTTACAATTTCTTGGAGCACTGATTAAGCCTATATCAAACAGAAAAGACTTATGTCCGAACAAACATAAAAAACAATTAAACAAACGAAATTATAACCTCATTTTTGAAGTTGGCTAAAAATATTATTAATATAAAATCCAATGCTCATTCACACGAATTAAGTCAACAAAATTATGTAGGTATATATCCACCTCCCTACATAATGTCGATATGAATAATTAATTGAATTTACAAAGTAATGCAATCAACATAATAAATACTTCAGAAGGCAAATATTGAATATAAATCGCTTGTTTATTTTTATTTAACACTGAACGACTTACTATATATTTCTTTAGGTAACGTTGTTTACAATTTTATAGTAATATTTTACACATACACACAGCGCCATCTAGTCTAGTCCCAAACTAAGCAAATTTATTTGCTTGTGTTATGATGACATACTACTTAAATATTATTTTGTACATTCAAACATTTTAAAGGTAAATTACATATAGACAAAGACCAAACAATCATCATGCGCATCACACAAAAAAATTGTCCTGAGTGGGAATCGAACCCATGACCTCCGGCTTAGGATAGGCCAGCTCAAAATAATAAAACTTTTAATGTAACAGTTTGATTTTGTCACTGAAAGACTATATTTTTCCAATTTTTAACTCCCAACGAAAAAGCCTGTTAGAAGTTACTCGTATTTTTATAAGTTTGTGGTCTCGTATCGCCACGAAAGAACGGATTCATTTTGAAGCAATTTTCTTTACTTAAATGGTGAAGTAATTGAAGGATTTGCTAGGTTTTAATAAATATGACAACTATTGACAATTTCCCGCCCGCCCCAGCTACGCACAGATGATGTAGATCACAGAAAAGCTTACTTACTTAATTACTTCACAGTATCCAAACCGCCAATAGGTAAAAATTGTATTTTATGTTCGTACCTACCTTAAGCGTCACTTGACCTTAATTAATATAATGTATATCTTTTCAATATTATTTGTACGTGCATTAATCTATATTTATGTTACTAAGTAATATTTACAATGCATAATATAATTACAGTTTTTTATCTAAGTACTAAATTTTATCATAATTTATTCATATTTTAATGGCCGTGGACCAATTTAACTCCTGCAGATAATTACCCACATTTCGATTAGATAATTTAATATACATAATTAGACATTATCTAACACCGGAGGCAGGCAGGTTTGCCAAAATAGATATTGAGTAATGCGCTTAGCACTTTGTGAATTTGTCATTTTAGACCTCAGATATATTTGATTTCAGCTGATGGTTTAAACATGGTGGTTTACTGAACAGTAGTTTAAATTTAACTGTTGGTACCTCGGTGTATTTCTGATTATATACCTATCCCTAATGCGCGGCGGTGCTGTGTGTTGATAGAGTGCGTGTGTAACCTTGTGTATATTTGTGGTTCCAGAGCAGTGGCGGCGGTTGCCGGTGCGGTAGGCGCGCGCGCGCCCCCCGCCCCCCGCACGCCACTGCTTTGGACCTCTGGAACGCCTTCGTTTACCCGGTATGCGAGAGTGACGCCTGGCAGGAGCAGGGAACATTATTAAGAGCACCTAAACCTACCTACCCGCTTTGAAACGTTACAATAGCATTTATTTTTTAAGATCTATAAAAAGGGTGCTCTTAATATTGGTTCCGTTCTTTTCAGTATTCGATCACAAACATTACATAAGCTTATTAATTAGCCTATTTATTATCTGGCACTGAGATAATGAGTTTGAATATTTAATGCAATATTTACATATAGCTTCCAAATATTAATTAGGTGCCTAACTCATTCTACATTGACGCTTTGTAAATATAAAACAGCTATTAGTTAATATTAGGTAAATTGTTAGATACTACGAATACGCTTGCAAACACTAGATACGTAGCATGCGAGATGGATGACTAAATTGTATGTATGGTCACCAGGGCAACATGAAGCAGCACATGTTGACGCACAAGATCCGCGACGTGCCGCCAGGGTTCGACAAGGCGTCGAGTGAGGATGGCCGCGAGCCGAGCCCCGAGCGTCGCTCCTCGCCCGACAAACTCGACCTTAAGCGATCACCGCCCGCGCACCCGCAGCCCATCGTTCACCCCCCGCCCATCGATATGCCGCCACTGCCTAAACGACCTACCAGTAAGTTATTTACTACATCAACTTAAAGAACCTGTCTTCCTAGGTACTTAGATAACAATATTGCTAAATGACTACCGTACATTGCCATATCCAGGACTTTTTTCAGGGGACCTGCTCCATAAGGTACAAAGGCTGGTCAAGTCAACACCTAATGTGTTTGTGCATTTATATCATTTTATACAAGAACTACCTACCCAATCCAGAACACTGGGGTGGGCGTGGAATATTATTAGCTAATGGATACTAATCTGATCAACAGTGCCTCCTGCGCCGACGCATCCGCCGCCACCAGCGTCGTCCAAGCACTTATGTGGTGTGTGTCGCAAGAACTTCTCCTCATCGTCAGCGTTGCAGATCCACATGCGCACGCACACTGGCGACAAGCCGTTCCGTTGTGCAGTCTGCCAGAAGGCTTTCACGACGAAAGGAAACCTTAAAGTGAGTGCAAATTCTAGCTTAGGCATATAATTTCCTTTCTAATGGGATTCCCGCAATACAATACGTTGACAAAACAGTCGGTAGGACAAATTGCTCATATACCTAACCGATAACCCGTCTTTGGAAGAGACCACGCAATGGGGGACGCCCGAAGCCGATGGATGCTGACGGTCGCTAACAGATCGTTGAAACACGTGACGGCGGCTTTGGTGTGTTTAGTTACTTACCTACCTATTTCATTATAGTTTTCGGGTGTATGAGTAACTAAACTATGTCAAAACTTAGCAAAAGCTTAAATCCAAGATTTTCGTACCAAGATAAACATGATGCGTATATTGCAGGTACATATGGGCACGCATATGTGGAGCGGCGGCGCTTCTCGGCGCGGGCGGCGCATGTCACTGGAGCTGCCGCCACGGCCGCTGCACGAGCCGCACGACCTGCTGCGACGACCAGATCTCTTCTACCCCTATCTACCCGCGCCATTCCTCAACGGCATGCAGCAAAAGGTACAATTATTATCTACCACACCGCATTATTTAAATTGATTAGGTACTACCTAAGCGTTTCATATTAGAATAGAGCTGGACTTGAGGCTAACTTCATACCAAAAACCAAGCAAAAGTAGCGCCAGCGCAAAATATCAAACCATAGACCAATTATTTTAAAATGTATGGAAAAGTGATTGATGTAGAAAAATTTACTAAGCTATTACAGCTTTAATTATTTACAGCTACCTACCTTACTAAATTTACGCGCCAGGATTCTAAAACTTGTACACAAATACTTATACACGGATATAAACACACCTGGTCCTTTTAACTTATAATAACACGGCTTTTTTGGTCCGATGTTAACAAAATATTCGCGTTTTTATTTAAATTTATATTTCTTTATTGAACAGCTGAACGAGATATCGGTTATACAACAGAGCGCGGGTCAGAACGGTGTCGCTGGCAAATTCCCGGGGCTGCTCGGGTTCGGAGCGTTTGCGGGCGCACGGGCAGGTGCAGCGTCTCCGCTGGAGCGGCTCGAGCGGCCACCGTCGCTAGAAGGCGAGGAGCGGCAGGCGGGCATGCGCGAGCTGGCGGAGCGCGGGCGGCAGCTGCGGGAGGAGAGCGAGTACCGGTCGGGAGGCGCGATGCCGCCCGCGCAGGGCTCGCCGCCCGCGCCGCACCACGCGCACCCGCACGCGCACGCGCTCGCCTCGCTGCCGCCGCCCGCTCGCACCGAGGGACTCACCGTCTGAGCGCCGCTCTACATTCCACACGCCCCCGTCAGACCCACGCGCCCGACATCCTCGCCACCTCTACAATATCTTGTACAAAATATTCAGTACGGCGAGATGAAACGATGACGTTTCTGTTTTGCGTGTCCACACCTAGTATTACTGTAATCGATTTATTACACGCGAGTCCGGGTCCGGGGCAATCGGGAGCTAGCGCCGAGCTCCACGTAATGTCATTACTCTGTGATAGTGCACGTTTGAGAGCCGCATCCGACTAGACCCGTGGACGCTGCAGTTCTGTGAATAACGTATGTCTAGGACGATGCGGTTCAATGTGCTATGACATCAAAAGTTTAATATCCAAAAATTAAATAATTTTCATAAAACTTATATCTATAAAATTGTACATAATTTGTAAAATAGTATTGTAATGAACGATTAGATTATAAAAATAGACATTATTATACGATTTATTTTACGATGATCGTAACTAGAGTGCAATATGCATGATTTTTGTCTTTTACCACATTCCAAACGATCGACGTTAGATACTGAAGAAGCGAATTGTAATCGAATATTCCGTTAAAAATTAAAATATAATCTACGACCCTTACTTTTGTTGAACCCTGAATTTACCCAAACACATACCTACTTACATAGAAATTGTATAGAAATAAACCAAGAAATAATTGATATTCATACCATCTATTGTCTTAAGGTATTCAAAATTGTGTATCAATACATTTAATTGTAACAGAGGTTAATGACATATTCATATCATGTAAATTAAAAGTATTTGCATTTGAGGTCTATAGTTATAAGTATTTAGAGTCATAGCTATTATATTGCTTTAGAATACTTCAACATATCTTTGTAAAAATGTGAGCGACTGGTGTGAGACGTGGACTTGTAATAAACGGCTTAGCATAGGTACTTATGAGTGTCACCGCACTGTGCGCAGACTGACCACAATAGTACACCTTACATTTATTTCCAAATATGCATTTTGTCAGTGCTTGTTACGTAGTGGGTGCCGTAGTCCAGTTGCGTACATATAAATTTAATTATTTTTAAAGAATTATGTATTTTATACTTTGGGAGACTAGTAACTGCTGTGTAAATGTCCTATTAAATTATTTATAAATATAAATCATGCATACACTCTTAGTAAGTATTAAAGGAACGCTTGGGGGGCGATAGGCCCCCGGGAACAGTTTAGTTGTCTAGAATAAATTCTCATAGCACCTACGAGCTAATAATATCAAGTTGCAAATAGACATTAGACGGTAGTGTTTAGTCATGAATATGATGTGTCATGTCATGTCAGTATAAATAATCATTGTAAATTATTAAATGTTTATGTAAATGTCCAAAAAGTATTCAAATTTATTTAAAAAAAACAATTATACCACCTAATTATTATTTTCTTTTTGTTATTCCTCAACCTGTGCCTACCTACCTTTTTAACATTTTACTGTAAACAAAATACAAACTATCCATTTATATACCAATACTAAAGCGTAAACCCATCGACATATGTATTCTGCCTGTCCTAACTTGGTGGCGCCCAAACTTGGTATTCGACTGAAGCTCAGAAATCCAAACTCAAGGTTTGTCAAAAAGCGATTGAGCGTGGTAGAAACCCTAAGTATAAGACTTAGGAACCGAATTCGCAACATGGTCATACAGTCCAAAACAGGCAGAGTATACGTATGCTACAAGTCCGCCAAGCTGAAGTGGGAAAGGGTTGGTCACATTTGTCGTATGCATCAGGATATATGGGCTCGGATCTCGACACAGTGAATTCCTAAAAGGCAATAGTCAATAGTCATTTATTTATAATATAAATTATACGGTCCTAGGCGGTCTTACGGTATTAGGCGGTCGTCATCTCCGAGGAAGATCACGAAAACGATGGAACGACGATCTGAGTTTGTTTGTCAAAACTTGGGTAGAGAGGGCGTACGGTAAAGAAAGTTGGAAAACTATGGATGGGAGGCTTTTGCCCCGCAATGGGACAGTACAGGCTTATAAAAAAACATATTAGAAATGTGTTAAGGAACTCTTGTTGGCTTTTCGCGATTAAACCGCTGCGCTGCGATGGACCAATAGAGATAAATCTCAATTTATCTCGGATATCCACTATTTTGCTGGCGTGAAAAATGGGGTACAAGAAATTCAATAATAGCGCCATCTATATATATTTCTGTGAACTACTACGAATTGGAACCACCTAGTTTCAAATTCAAACCACGATAACCGACATACTGCGGCTGCGGGTTCAAAGCTAGTTACGTAACCTAATTTTAACCATCCACCTTTTTTTCTATCGTTCCAAATACCAATTATAGTCATTACTGTCTATCTACTCTTAAGTGTTTATACTCACTACAGGCACTATCAATAATAGTAGACCATTTTTATAACAATTTTAGTTAAATATAGCGGACGCTAGAGGCGCTGCGCTGTATTACATACAAAACCTTTTCTATTGTCAGTAGTGATTAAAGACTTTTATAAACGAATCTAGCTAAGAATAGCTTAATTCATGTTTTCGATTTCATGTGATTTCAAAGTGTCATAAATCAGAAAAGCAGAAAATCACAAAACTAGAATAGCTAAACAATTTAGCTATTCTACATTTAAAGTTCAAGTCACCACTAAATAAAACAAGCTAAGACTCTACAAAGGTTATATTATAAAGACAAACATTAGAAGTTAATGACGCTTGCTAGTTTCTTGACGCGGTTTAGCAGGAGATCTCCCTCACGGATCGTAGCCTGATACAGTTGTGAGCGATCTGCGTCAGCACCACGACCCGCGCCCGTCACCACGCACCCCGCTACCGCGTCGATACGGCATTGAAGACGACCCGCTGCCGTGAAGCTGTATCAAAATGCTCTTATAAGGATGGGTTAAGAAATCTTTCGTTGGTCTGTCGATAAATTGCATGCAGACCAGCATAGTTGAGTGACGAGTTGATTATTCATTTAATAACCAGCAATCAAAATAAGAATAAAAATGGTTCAGAGATATACAAAAGCATGTTTGCTTCTAGTAACCGTGATGTCCCGGGTCAAATTCCAGGTTTAGTAAAAAGAAATTTCCTGTATGTTGGGAATTATACCTGCACAGTATTACGGATGGAACCTAAACTTAGCTAACCAAATGTTAGCGATTTTCACTTTTCACCACCTTAACATTTGGGTAATACAGGTGAAAGCGCTAGTTCTGACTTCGCTTTTAAACTTCTTTTTAGGATAACCTTGTATTGAGATAGAGTAAATTTGAGCGGAAGAGAGCTTTGTGATGTCGCGTGAAAATAAATTTAGATGCCCTCCAACTGGCTCTACTCAGCTCTACTTTGCCACAATGGAGTCACCTTCACATTCTAAGCCAAAGAAAAAAGTTAAATAGTAATAACAGAACTCACGTCGAGATTTCCTCCTCAACAAATTCGCGTGAAACACCAAAAGTAGCGGCGATGTTATCGAGGCTAAGTGAGCGGTAGGCGCGCAGCAGCTGTACATACGCTTTGATGCGAGCCTCGCGGATATAGTGCTGGTAGTGTGGGCGGAACACTGGGTCTACGCAAATCTGGGTCTCCACCTGCAAAGAAAAAGAATAATATAAATTACATCAAAAATATAAAAATATTCAATGCTAAATATTACAATAGTAAACAAACACACAAAATTAGATATTACGCAAGAATATTGAGTTACTGTACCTACCTACACGTAAAGTTCACATCACGGGTTATGACTTAATCTTGAAAATGGTTCCAATTGACATATGCAATGAAGGGAGATGGAAATCAACCCAAATATTTTATTTATTTACCCTTACAGCTACTTTTACAGGGATGTACCCCAATATAGCAGTTGCTTTTTTAATTTACGATTTGGTTCCCGCAACATATGAAATTCATTCAGAGAACACGTAATTAAGTCTACTTCGAAGCTAATAAGGTTGAGGGTGCAAAGAGTACGTGTTAGTGGCGCCTTTTTTAGCAGGTTTGTGTTTTTAACTAAACTAACTATACTAAAGCATTACACGTACCCAAGCAAGTGTCTTCAAGAAGTCAGCATAACGGCACTCATGGAGTGACTCAATGAGCTCCCGCAGTTCTGGAAACCGGGATCGTAACGCCTGCACTGCTGCTCCTTGCCGACGAAGAGCTGACTGCAGAGCGTGGCGCTCTAAAGCTAACGCACACGCTAAAACACAATATTGGATGATAGTACCTGTAACAAATAACCAAATTAATGATACATCATATTATAATGCATTTTAATATCCTGGGACATTAACACACATGGCCATCTGATCCCAAACAAATCAGAGCTTGTTCTATGGAAAGCACATAGATAACTGATAATATACAAGTTGTTTTTTTTTTGTAAATACTTAGTTAATATAGATAATTACACTCAGGTTCAAGACAAACAGACATGTTCATCACATGAATGTCTGGCTTGAGTGGGAATCTAACCCACAACCTGCGACGCAAAACGACCACATCGCATGCTGACGAAATTTGGTAGGTGAGATATGTAGTATGCCTCAACCAACTACATTGCCTACTTACTGACTGCCTCTGTACCATAATGCATATGATCACTTCCTATCAGGTGAAAATGCGGGGAAAGTGCAGTATAAAAACTACAACTTAATTTACTAGATTAATTATTACCAATATGTTACTTACCAAAATCAACAAGTTCGTAAGATTCAAAGGTTGATACACAATCAATAAACAGATCAGCAGCCTTGCTGTAATCTCTGACTGCAAGGCAGTATATAGCTTCATACGCCTTCAGCTTGTTCCTGGAGCGCCAGTCACCACCTTTGTCAACTAGTTCATGAGCCTGAAAGATAAACATTTTATAATTATAATCTAGTCATCACAACATAAAACTGAGGTTATTTTCATTGTTTTGAGCATCATAATAACTACAAGCCAAATCATTCCACTATGAGTTCAAGTAGTGCAAATATTTGCAAATACTACTCAGTAAATGTATTTGCTTAATAACCGAGGTGACCCAGGGTTGAATCCCGGGTTAAAAACCAAGATTTGAAACACCTTTACACTTAGAAAAACATCAAGTGCCACATCAGATTTCCCTACCATTGACTGTAGCACCTTCATAATAATTTTTGAGGGTTGAGGTACCTTGATCTGTGGGAATATAGCTTTGATCTGAATCCCCACACATTATCCCCATGTGGTGCAAAACAGGTAACAGGTAATAACTGTTGGTAAGCTTCGACCATGGTTAGTGACCACCCACCAGTCAAAGCTGACACGACAAAAAAGCCTTGCCGTGTTCCATTGGGATGCCAGATAACACCATTTAAGAGAGTGGGTCGATATTGTTGCTCCTTTAAGGTTACTAACTGGCCTCATTCTACTGCCACCTTCTCCCCCAAAATCATTTGTAGTCATAAGTTAATGGTAAGTGAGTCGA
Organism: Meganola albula; assembly: GCA_936450015.1. Taxonomy (NCBI): domain Eukaryota; kingdom Metazoa; phylum Arthropoda; class Insecta; order Lepidoptera; family Nolidae; genus Meganola; species Meganola albula. Next base: position 7,604,767 of record OW388144.1, on the reverse strand, counting down.
TGTATTGGGCAGGTGCATTCTATTGTAGACTATATTATTGTTTGACATCAGGCAAGTTGTAGTCAGACGCAAGCCTATTGCAGAAAAAAAAATAAGGTGCAGCAATAATTTATTTGTATCAAGCTATACACTTGATCAATCATAACCATCTACTTACATTCTACACCAGCTCCTGTATCGGCCATCTCCACCAGTAACACTACACATCTATATGACAGCTAAACACTACAACACTTTTTGAAACTGCTTATTTTCTATTAATATCTAAAAACCTAATTTTTGTCTATTTATTTGGATTCTAGCTACGGTCTGTATATAAGTTATTTTGCCTTTAGATCTTTTCATTTGTGCTCTAGAAATACTACTACTGATAAGTTGGTTTAATTAAAATGAAAGCTGAACATAACACCATGGATTATAGGTCAAACAACAAGTAGAAACAGTAGCCAGAGACAAAATAAATTTTAATGGACTGTATGTAAAACTAAAAATTCTAAGTTAATCTTACCTTATTAATAGTTTTTCCCATCTCTTTGACATTACAGCCATGGAAATAAGAAATTCTAAACAGAGCAAACACAGCATCAAGCCTTCTGTTTGTAGTCAGAGTTGTGTCCTCATATTTAGATGTAGCAAGGGCTGTAGCACCTTCTTTATCTCCAATCGAACATAAGTAGTCCAACCTAAAAATTTATGTTTATGTATATTCCTAATAATTTATGTTTTATCACTATTATCACAAAAATGTACAGGCATGAGCCAAGGTCAAACCTATATTAAATGCATAGGAATCACAAAGTAGGAAACTACTTTGAGAGCCATGAGACAGAGAGGATGTGATAAATAAACAATACAAATGAAATTTGCGTATCACAAGATTATGTCTGCCTGGAAACAACTGCATTGGTAGTCCAGTAGTAAGCGTGTTCACCCAATAACTGAAATACCCTGGGTTTGAATCCTGGTTTGAGTAAAAAGATTTATTAGGTATACTTAGAAAATGTTTGTAGCAGCTTAAGTTTGGAATTCTGCCTGATGAATGTCAATAAGCATACCACCTGTATGAGACTTAGAACTTAGTCAGTGAAATGTGGTTGGTATTCACCTCTGCCTACACCTACAGGTTATACAGGTAAAACACTATTTATGTGTGAAAACGTCTTATTTCAATCTTGTTAATTGCACCCTCTCTGCCCCACTGCTAACATGAAATCAGCATTTAAGTACACACTGAACTACTAAATCACATCAGTTTAACCTTAACAAATCCTTAGTCAATCACCTTGACAACCAAGCAACTTTGTTTAGTGGTGGTATGTCAGGGTTTAAGATAACACCACCATTAAGATGACCCACTGACCAGCATTATAACTACAATACTGAATTAAAATCATGTTATAACATACCTATCTTGCCATACTGGTGTTTCTGAATCATCTTCTTTAAATTTAGATAACCTATCTTGATTTTCTTTTGCCATCTCATCATACAACTTTTGGTCAAATGGCCAGCCAAGGTCACTACATACTTCTTTATAGTAAGGAGCCATGTGTCCTTCTTTAATTCCTTTTAAAAGTTGTTCTTTTAGTTGCTGATTACCTTTTAGATGGGGCAAACTAAGCTTGAACTTAATAGCAGCTAATGCCATAAACTCCGGGGTTTTACCTTCCGCAGAAAGCTCCATTTTGTTCTAATTTTGTGAAATAATAAATTGTTAACCAAAATATTTCAGCACTTAGGTTCTGTAACTAACAATTTATTTAATAATTACGGGTAAGTCGGCTTGAAATAAAGAACTGAGAACACCAAAATTCAACAACAGCAAGCAAAAACAACAGTCACTGTAAGTGCTTGCCAAAACCGGTAAAAAATTAGAAGCAACGGTAAACAACGGTCTTTATAATAATAATCTTTTTAATAGTGGGCGTTTCGACTGCACTAAAAATTATGATTCAAAGCACAGCACAGTCAGTTTGTCTTTATATTCATTCCTAATGAAAGAGACTGCAATATGTTTTCTTGTACATGTTTCACCAAACCAAATTTACGAGTTAATTTTGAAATTTTTACATCAGTCTTAAAGCTTATTTATTCAGATAGTGGAACTAGTAATAGACATTATTACAACAGCAGTTAATATTATGAAATATTTTCCCGTAATTAAAAAAAGCATTATTTGAAAAACAGGCCATACTGATATCCTGTTCTTTGCCGTCTGCTGTTGCTGTAGACAATTCGCCGCCTGGCCGCACGTCTTGCGATGCACTGTTGCTGTTTGTATTTTGTTTTCTATTTTTTTTTCTATTATAAATTTAAATATGCATTTAAACAAAAATTGATCTCCAGATCATCATGATGGAATGGTATGAAGAGTTTATTTACTTCAACTCGTCTTAATGCCCCACTGCTGGGCAAGGTTGTTCTGTCAATTATCTTACGAGTTGAGAGAGTTTAAGTCTTCAGTCACACACGCTGGCTATGTGCGGTTTGGTGGATGTCACATGTCCTCGAATTATTAGTTCTTCGACATGCCGATTTACTAACGATGTTTTCCTTCAATTCACACAAAGATGTGTGACCATAACTGGGAATTGAACTCGCGATCTTATAAATCTAAGTCAAGGCCCGTACCACTGCGTTACCACTGCTCATTCATCGTATTGAAATAACTCTATTATATGAATGTGCAAATAGCAATTTGGTAAAACAGCAATATTACAGGATAACAGACAACAGTTTACAATAACAGCTGTTAGAAAATAACAGTGTTGTTTGTTATTTCAAAACAGCTAGTATTGCTATCACTAATAGCTACTTTACATTTTTTAAATTTTAAAGCACAACCTTGTTTTCAAAGTGTAAAATCAGTACCTACCCATTAAAATGCCTAAACCTAAACTAATCGTGAGGAAAGTGATTTACAATCGGTGACCATTGCGGCTCAGTCGTTAACCGGACTTTGAAGTAACTGTGATTTTCATAACATTATCACATCAAGTGGATATTATGTACCTAATGTTACTATTGCCACCAAAAGACATGATGTAGTTCTATTAGTATTACGCAATACTTATAGCGAAGTATTTTTGTTTGATTTGATTATCTTCTTGGTTGGACTATAAATAAAAAAATGGGTGCCTGTACCTACTTATGTACGCGCATGAGAAGTTATACTTCTTTGGCATTATTAAAAATTGTTTTGAATTGCAACCAAATAATTAATCATTATAAAATAATAAAAATACTGGAAAAGTAGTCTTAACAGTCAATATAGTACAGTAAAAATTTTAAAAATTAAACAACAATTTACTAGCACATAATAATATATAATTCGCACTTGTATGAAATCAAAACACGTGTTGTGAATGTAGAAACTAAAAATATGTGGATTAATATTAAAAATATGAATACATTGATCAGAGGCGATGAGCGTGCCAACATACGCGACTAATAGAGGTTCCATTTCTGTTTTGTTGGTAGCTATTTAGAGACTCAATGAGTGATTTAGCGGGTAGCTTCAACCTGTTATTTTTGTGTCACTCTGATGCACGCGCATCGTAAAATTTCACTCTCACTTAAAAATTTTTTTTATAACGCGTCTTATGAAGTATATCTTCAAAAAAGCTACAGTAGTAGTAATAAAAGGAATTAATTTTTTTAGCCCTTGACAATTCACAAGAGACAATAGGAGATGTTGCCAATAATGCTATTTAAAATGGAATTGAGTTTCCCTTAATCCATGTTTTTAACAGACTTAAAAATAGAAGTGTTTAATTCAACCTGTATTTCAATAATATCGTCGGAATTGCGTCAAATTTTCAGAGGACACACATATTTGGGCTTCGAAACACATACCAAGATCAGTAATTTTTAAATTTAGTTTTCATTTCTAAAACCTTTGTTCACACCAAAAGTACAATCCTATAATTTATTATAACCTTTTAGGTAGGTAGTTAATTTAATCCTTATAAGTCTTGAAAAGGAATCCAGTCTGAAAATTACTTTAGTAATATCGACTGTTATAAAATATGGTGTTATAAATGATACATTAGTATTTAGCAGTTTAATTCTCATTTTATATAATTCTCAAAAACACGTGTGTTATATATGTAAGAGTTATTAAATTACTTCCGCTATGAAAAAAACAACACATAGATATAATATTCGTAATCTCCACCCTCGTCAATCCCAAAAAGGATACATATAATATATTTTTGCAAAATGTTATCCGCCTCCTTAGGTTTTGAGATACAGGCGTAAAATTTAAAATTGTTGTTTATTGATGTGAAACTGCTGAACCGATTTTGATGCAGCTTTAATTTAACCCTAAGTTGAAAAGACCACTTACAAAACTTGCTATGTGTGTTTAAAAGCCCACATAGACTGTCTTCAGCGAATTTGGCGCAATTCCGTCAGTATAAGAAATATTGTTGGAATTGCCCCAAATTGCATTCGAAATGACGAACTCTCTTTTTTAAGTTTGTTCCAAATCACTGGTCAAGGGCTGGCATCGACCTTAAAAAAGTACTAGGCGTATTAACCAATATCTAGGAGTCGACACACTAATGCTTTTATTTGGTTATCTATATAAATAAAAATGAAACCCGTTTTCCGTTGTCACGACATAGCATGAAAACGGCTTGACCGATTTGGCTGATTTTTTTTTGTAGTTTTCTAATACTCTGTACAAGGTTCTTACGGAAAAAAATATTAAGATAATTCAAAAAAAAGTAGTGCGAACCGGCGAAACCCGGCGAACTTCGTACCGCCTTAGCGTAAATTTGATACGCTAAGGCGGTACGAAGTTCGCCGGGTCAGCTAGTTATAAATAATAATGTATATTTATCAATGGTGTAATGATTATTTCACCTTTTTTGCAAGACGGATTAATTTTGAAATTAGTTTTATTTATTTATCTGGGTCAATCTTAGACAGGCTACAGTCGCAAAACCGCTTTTTTATTTTTAGTCGGTTTTGCTTTACACTACTCGAAGACAGATAGGTTGCCGCAATCAAGCTTGCAGTGTGACCAGATTCAGTATTTTAATACTTTTTCGGTATATTTGATTGACTTCTCTGAATATCGGTATTTTTATAGGTATATTGGTGTAAGTCAGTGTTTTATATATTTTGGATAAAAAACGTGGCAACACCGTAGCGATCGTCTCCGTGAACATTCATGTTAAGGGGATTTCCCTGATTTAGTCTTTATGTCATTCAGACATGACGGGCGGCCATCGTAATAGAATTACAAATAAGTAAGAGAACGTATATTTTCTTAAATTATATGAAAAAAACAGAACAATGAAACAGATATATAAACAAAAATGTATCTACAATTTTTAAAAACAGCACGGTGTAAAAACTACCTACATAGTAAAATGAAATGAAAATATGCTTTATTACTTTTGAGATGCGAGTCTACATAAAAATAGTCCAATTTCTTTTCCTACCGTCTAATGAATGACTGGCAACTACAGAGAAACACTGCCAAAAAACTCAATAGACTTTTTCTTTTTTAAATGCAGTACTCCTATTTTACATTTTGTTTGTTTAGTGTGTTAAATTGGAGCGACTTAATTCCAAGCGTTTCTGTCAGTTTCATAATATGCTTTCTTACACAACGTAGATTTTATAATTATTTTAAATTTGTAAATAGTAATTTTCCTAATATTATTTAGAAGTTTATTGTAGAAACCTATACACTGCCCCCTATAAGAGTTATTGTTTTTGTGGAGACGAATATGATGTGCTACAAGATCGTTCTTATTTCTTTATAACGAAGGCTCTGTTGAGTTTAATCCTTCAAATAGAATGTTACAATACAATTCTAACATTTATTGTGATGACGAAGAATGTATAAAACATGTTTTGAAAATCAGTGTTTTTATTGGTATATTTTCCCTGTGCAAGTTGGTATATTTTTGTATTTTTTCAAGGTGCTTCGGTATTTTTATAAAATTTAATCTGGTCACACTGCAAGCTTGACAATTTGACATTAGTGTTGGTATGTCATGTCATGTCATATGTAAAATTATTTAATTAGATTACCTATTTCTTTGTCTCACTCAGTAAAAATGATTTGTTTATTTGTTGAGTGGTATAATTTTATAACGTCAACGTATTTTGTCGAATCAACCAAAATCATTCGCTCTTAAACAAATATAGGAGGTACGGCAGATTACTATTCTAGTCTCACTGAAACCTCGGTACCTAGTTAGCTTAAATCGTGACGAATGTAGGATGTACACATCTAAAATGAATTTTAATCAATTGGTCAGTGGTGAAAATCAATCTATAAAAATTGTCCCGTCCATTGAAGAGTCTTTACGAGACATGGGGCTGAACGTATATCTCGATGACGAGTCTAAACTATGGCTAGATCAACTTCGAGCAACATGGAAAACTTGGAAGAAAACTCCAGCACTCGAGAATCACATTGTATCATTCCTGCAATCAAAACCAGATCCTCATAGATTAGTGCTAATATTTGTTGTCAAATGTGAAGAATACAAAGACTGTAAACAAAAATCCCTGCCTTACTTTATTGTAGAAACTTTGCTAAAACTAGCACAATTTAGTGGGCTAGTTCCAGATGACCAGGTGAAGTTATCAGCTTTTCACATAGCTATACAACAGAGAAATCAACAGTTTCTTAATCTTATTGTCACTGCTTACCAACTAATGACAATCAAGGAGCAAGTTCTACCCATAGTAAGAGAGATGATAAATAACGACAACTGTAAGCAAGCATCTCAGATAGTAATAGCTATGAAGTTATTTGAAGATGTACCTGTAGAAGACTTAATGTTTCCATTAATTTTGCAAGATAAGCCTAATCTAATGGATGAGTATTTGACTGAATGTCCTACACAAGTAATACCGTTGTTAATTTTCCTGGACCGACTTTTAGACAAAAAATTTAGTATTCGTGAATTCATACAAGACTATATTGAAAAGAATAAAGTTTCTCACATAAGGTATGACAAAGTTCATTATAAACCATTGGGGAAATTGGTTGCCCGCCTATGTAATAAGTTTAATGTACCAATAGAAACATGTAAGAATCTCAGTAAAAATCGAATAGCTGGTGGGCTAAGATATTTGGTTCATCAAAGATATCAGGGACAAAATTTGAGCTCTTCAGTGTGGGATGATCTGGTTAAAGATTCACTTAAACAACATGCTGAATCAGGACGAGACTTCATAAATATGCTTGTTGATTATGACAGCAATGAAGCACTGAAATGGGCTAATTATTTAAACCTGCCTGAAAATGAGTTACCCTTGGCTTTAAAAGACCTATCACTAAATGAAGTCCCTGAAGAAGAAAACTGGGACACCAATGTAAATATTTCTGAAAAATATTATAAAATCTCTTTACCAGAAAACCACATAGTATTTATAGAGAATGGTGAACAATTTTATGATCTAATAATGTCAGATGTAGTGAGAAGTAGTGTTGTAAGTTTAGACTGTGAATGGAAACCTTCTTTTGGAGCTACACAATCTCATGTGGCATTGATTCAACTTGCCACAAATAACAAAGTTTATCTTATAGATACTCTCTTGTTAAATAAACCAGAATATTTTAGTTTTTGGCATACATTTTATAAATCTTTTCTTGACAATGCAGAAATAATTAAGGTCGGTTTTGGCCTTGAACAGGACTTAAAAGAAATGAAATCATGTGTTATAGGATTAGGAAATATAAAAGTTCAAGGAGAAGGTTTGTTAGACCTAGGAACATTGTGGAAGAGTTTGCTAAGTAATGGACTTATGTTGCCTGGCAACAGTGATACTGGGGGCAATAGCCTCAGCTCACTTGTAGAATCATGTTTTGGATTGCCTCTTGAAAAATCAGAGCAATGTTCCAATTGGGAATTGAGGCCACTGAGAAAGACTCAAATTACCTATGCTGCTTTAGATGCTCATGTTCTCATACAAATATATGAATTTCTTCAAAAATTGTGTACACAACAACAAATTAACTTTGAAGAAATATGTAATGATGTTATGTTGGAAAGTAAAAAGAAATGTACAAAGAAACCAAAGGTTATAGATAGATTACAGTCTACTCAGCCAGTGATACAATTAAAATCTGTTTTTGAAGTAAAATTCCTTGTCGAGCCTTTTTTAAGCGGCTTGGTGCCTTATTTAAGGTACTGTGGAATAGACACCACTTTGATGGCAGCAACTATGATGTGGCACGATTTAGTCAATCTGGCAATATCAGAAGACCGTTTCATATTATTAGGTAAACCAAAACTCACACCAACAGCAAATTTTCCACAGAACTCTATATTATCATTAAGTAAAGATACATATACTGAACAATTAAGAAAAGTGTTTAATCATTTCAATATAAAGGTGGAACAAGATAATCTTTTTAATTATTGCTTAAATTGTAATAGTAAAGACTTAAAAAAATTAAGTCCAGATGAAGTAGTAAAAATCTGTCAAGATTATGAAAAACTATCTCAAAAAAACTTTACTAGATATGATGACTATGATGATGATCTAAATGGATATTATGATAATTTCCTAAGTGACTCAGACTGTGATGAAGAATTGTATCAACCGGACACAAATGTTATACCATCAACATCTATAACAACTAGTAAAGGTGTACAAGTTGAAATACACAATGCTAGTGAGCTCTCCGACTCTAAAAAATCTGCTATCCTGTGTGAAGAGTGTGGAAAACTCTTTTGGGATGAAGATATTTTGTTGAAACCAGTAAGAGAAGTTGTATTAAATTTCAAAAAGTTGAAAATCTGGTAAAACTTAGGTTTATGTATAAATGATTAAAGCATTAATTTACTGCAAAATAATATATTTTATTTTAATAAATTACTTTTATAACAGTATTTCAATTATAATGTTCTCATTATATTTAATTTAAGCTTAATTACTACTTATTTATGTCTATTATGTAATATTATTTATGTGCCCCACCTTATTAGAATACAATAATTATACATTTAGTAAGCAAGCACATTATGAATTAATAACAATAAAACTGACTCGAAATAGGTGCTAATAAAAATGTAAGTTGGTTCTTTTATTATCACGAATAACTTCTCACCATACATGCACCACCCCCTTATCAATAAATCACAGTAAAGTTAATATTATTAGCCTTAAAAGTATCTATATCTTCTTTTGATAACTCCGTGTTGCCACTTAAATCCAGAACCTCTAAATCTAATTTGGGAAACCTTTGTAGTGTGGTCAATTTGTTGTTACAAAGTAATAGTTTCTGAAACATAAATTAGAATAGTTTAAGTCAAGTACTACTCATACAATGCAAATCATACAAAACAAGAGGAATTTGCTTCATTGATAGAAAATGTTAAGTAAATATTTACAGCTCCGCAAATATACATTGAGTGAAGTAATTATCAGGGGTCAGAATCAGGTAGGTGGTAGCTTGCCCCTGGCCGTGATGCGGTGAATCGTTGCGGCTGGAACTACTTCGAGTTTTGCATTCACGCATGATCTCAAATACTGACTTGCGGCCAACCGAACCGTCAACTGCACTCGCTCCTTACCCTGTAGTCAACCGCAAGCGGCGTGTCGCCACAGCGACTCTGTTGCAGCGACAGCAATTCTGTGATGCAGTATATGCAGTCCACTGCATATACTGCATCACAGAATTGCCTGTGAGTACTATCGCGCTTACTATTAGTTTCGCGTTAACTAGTGCGTGTAATTAAACAAAGCCTATACTATAAAAAATGTATAACTTTATATGTATTTCTCACCTTGCAATGTTGAAGCATCACTAATGAAGGTAAAACATTAGAAGTGAGATTTTGATTAGATAAATCTACTTCAATACAATAACTATAGTACTGTAAGTGTGGTAGGCTTGATATTTTATTACTGAATAATATTTTCATTTCAAGATTATCATTTGAGTAGTCTGTAGCCAATTGCTTTTCGAAGCTCCATTTCGTAATCAAGTCATCATAATACCCACTTCGTAATTTATCTACACTTTTGAGGGTACACAGGTTTTCTATTACCTCATCATGATATTTTATTGAATCTATGCAATGCAGAAATACCGTGGTTGTCAAGAGTGTCCCTGTAAATAAGTGAAAGATGTCAACTAACGGCTCATATGAGCAACGGCAAATGTCGCGGGGTCGACCGCCTGTGAACCTCTCATCTCATCTGTGTGAATTGTTTCATCGCCGCTGCTCAGGAAGAAGAAAAACATCGGTGAAGGAAAACATCGCGAAACAACCGGCATGTCTAAGAACTAATCATTCGAGGACATGTGACATCCACCAACCTGCACTTGGCCAACGTGAGTGGATTAAGGCCTAAACTGTCACTCATAAAATAGTTGAGCGAAGACGCGTGCCCAGGCTGTAGGACCCTAAAAAGGAGGTCATACAAATGAGATGATAGATCGACTTAAAAAATTATACCATAAATGTTACCACGTTTTAGGCATTGTGAGTGTTCCATTATATTAGTACAAGGCGGATGGCCCGAACAATTTGATCACAGTGGTTGATCGAATGTTAATGACTATTTTGGATGTTGCTATATTCTTGAATACATTGAGTCTCTATCTATATGATAGTGACTGTACAAGCTCTGCTCACTTTGGGATCAGATGGCCGTGTGTCTTGTCCCACTATATTATTATTATTTATTCATCGAGAAAGCGTAGCGCCAAGAGACTAAATTTTATTTAGTTTCTAGACATGCTAGCAAATAATTAGGGCCGGACGCTCATAAAACGCCGCGCTCACGTTGCGTTGTTGCAGCGTATAAGCTCGAAGAAGTAGCTGTTCACGTATGTAGATTGTTATTTGTTTTAGATTAGGTATTTCCTTACATTTGCTATCCGGTTCCATAGCTAGCAGCTGTCGACATGACTCCAGTTGATTATTTAGTTCTTCAACGACAGGCCCAGAGTATTTTCTTTTAAAACATATCGCATTTTTACCAACATAAACACAGGGATTTAACTCTTTGCTAGTAATAACTACAGTTTCTCCATTTTCTTTTTTATACTCCATCTGGAAACAATTACATGTATAAGACTTCAATATATAATAATATTACACACGGCTACACATAAAGCTATACATTTCCAGTATATGCTGACGGAAATATTATATAATACGAAATCAGCTTATCTCTTCAACCCTTTTTTAGTTTAGAGAGTTTAGGCCTTAATCCACACACGCTGGCAAAGTGCGGGTTGGTAGATGTCACATGTCCTCCGATGATTAGTTCTTAGACATGCCAGTTTCCTCACGATGTTTTCCTTCACCGATATTGAGCAGCGGAGATGAAACAATTCACGCAAAGATGTGTGGGCACGACTAGGATTCGAGCCCGCGACCTTATTTTTCTAAGGCGAGGCCCGTACCGCTGCGCCACCGCTGCATAGCAAATCAGCTTATACTGGACATAATATATAGCTTGATGTGTAGCCGTTTACAGTCTGAAACTTTTTGAGTTGTCGTTACCTTAACATCTAATTTGCTAGTAACATTTCCACCATGTTTATAAATCCATAAAACATCATACTGGTTTCCAGTACAAGATTGCCATTCTCCAGTTATCACTTCATTATTTAGTAATAGTTTTATGTTTGAACTAACAAAATCTTGATCCACATATTCACTGAATGCAACAGTAGTTTTAAACGGTGACACAATATAGCTAACCATTTGTATTGTTCTTTTTACCGCTCCTGGAATAAACATAACACAAAAATATCTTTATGATCCCTAGATAGTAAGTTCAATATTGTTGGTAAAGGCAGATCATGACACAGACACAGAATCACATATTTTTAGAGCCAATGCTACGCGTGATACGTTTGCTGTTTTATCAGAAGCTATCAATGAAACGGGGTCCCCTGGCAACAGAGCCCCTAAATTTGTAGGAGTCAAAATTATATAACCCTCTTAAGAAATTTGGTTTCTATTGGCCTAGTGTACCTTAAGCCGTTCCAGAAATCAAATTGCTCAACACATTAATATACCAAACTGCTAACAGTATGTAGACTCGCGTCTCAAAAAAATAAAGCATATTTTCATTATATTTCAACAGTCTGCAGCACATTATATGGACACGAGGGGGTGTGCGCATCACACATTGGAGGCTCTTAAACCTTTCACTGCAAGCCTAATTCAAGTTATACAAAATCCTCCCTACAGACCTGCATACCAAAACAAATGTTTCTTCCCTGTGCAGGTGGCAAGATAACTCGTTATAGCATTATTATTTCATTCATTTCATTCAACACACAGAAGGCACATAACTTGTCAAAGAGAATGTGTCCTGATGTATGGCAAGCGACAATACTCGTACACGGTTTTTAAAACTTCTATCAAGACTAAAAAAATACATAAAATATTTTAATTAAAATCCTTATAGAATTGGTAGCATCACCGTCAATAACATAATCAAAGTTAGTTGCACTTTCGGTACAGAGTAAGATTGGCCCATCTGTAGGTTCAGATTTTGGGGTGCCGTATGTAGTAATTGATTATGAAAACGAGTTATCTCACCTAAACGTGTGTAAGTAAGAGCACTTCAATAAGACGAATAACTATGACTATTAGTATTTACCTAACAACCATCTTTGATAAAACCATGCACTTGTGTCATCGGGATCAGTGAATGCTGCACTCTGAACCATTTTCAGCTCATGCTTATGATGACTATCTTCAATGGGTCTGCCACCTAAAAGTAGCAGATGATTTAATAACAAAAACACAAATTGTTTTATATTTCAAATTATCTATCAGTTTCATTCAATTAAAAATTTTGAGACAATGTTTGTGTTGCTGTAGAACAGAATTATTCATTGAAATGATCCAAGGTCAATTTCATTTTGAGGGTGTCAATTCTGAGTGGTAAGAGTAAGTAAATAAAAAACCTGTGCACCTGCTATTGTATCGTTTGCTAATCAATCAATCAATTATTTATATGCAAAGAATACATCATTTTTTACAGGAAGAGGATCTTATGTCTTTAAAAATCATTTTATCTAATAATAGCAGATTCTTTAAAACATTATAAACATCCATTCAATACATCAAACTGCACAAACTTTTGTTGGTGTTTTGTAATACTAGGAGGTCTAATATCTACAGTACTTAACCTTCTAAGTCAGGATAAAGCTGCACTAACATTTTGCTCCTGTAGTGCCAAGCAGAGTAGTTAGAGAAATTATCCAATAGTTTTTCAGTAGTAAAATCAAATTCATCTTTCAACGATGGTTTGCATTGACTGACCACAAATCTCCTGTAATCCCATGTGTGAACTGAAAATTGAAAATCTTTTTACCTGTTGCACTTTAATAAAGACAAGAAATTGTTTATTAAAACACATTTATATCCTGCCTAGTTGGTTCAGAGTTACCTCTGAACCAACTAGGCAGGTAACAACTTACATAATAAGCGCAAGGTTACTTAATAAGCACAAATTTAGATCCACCGAGTGGAGCAACAAGACTTTTCCAATCTAAATTCAAAGAAGAAGAAACTAAATTACTTTAAATGCAAAGAGAAAACCACTGGGTCTACCATATAGAAATTCCAAATTTAGCACATAGATGCCGAATGAGGTCTAGACAATGAGGGTGCACTTGAACTATGACATCATTTTTAAAACTCAGGGTGAGTTTGTAAGTAAAGGAGTGAAATGGCGACCATGCAGGCGAAAGCTAGTATACTTAGAAGAATCTAAGTAGTGGAGGTAGAAATTGAGAATTTTTATATATTTTTTTATACTATAAACAACAATATTGTTATTACCTATGGGACCCAAGCGTAGCTGGTGAAAAGTGGATAATATTCATCTCTGGTTATTTTATGTAGACTAACAGCTTTATTCATAAAAAAGTTATAAGGCTTTAGTTAAAATGGACTTTGTCAAGCTGAAATTTGTTTGTTTGGTTGAATGCACTAATATTAGGCACTACAGGTCCAATTTAAAAAATCCTTCACTGTTAGATAGGCCATTTATTGAGGAAAGCTATAAGCTACATTTTATCCCACTGCTGGGTAAAAGGCTACAAGCTAGTGTTACATATTATTATATTTACTTATTTTATCTTCCAAAGTTATAAAATCTTTGTTAATGTTGAAGATGGTAACTAAATACTTAACTAAATACTTATACTGAGATGTGTAATAACTACACATCTCAGTATGATAATTAAACAGGATTGTACATATTACCAATAAGATCATTCAAACCATTAATACTTACAATTTCTTTCATCCAACTTAAGATATGTGTTGCACAAAGCTAGTTCCTTATCCCAGTTAGGGTCAGACCGAGTTGTGAGAACCCATTCTCTCTGATGCCAAGCACAGTATGATTTAGGATTGACTTTTAAACAATATTCAGTCAAGTGTAGCTCTGCGTCATATAACTGGGAGTTTTCTTCTTCATTTTCACTGTTTTTACTGGAATAAACCAATTCTTTTAAGTACTAGATGCCCCAGCTTTCTCAGGGTGAGGCATGTGTTTTTAAAAGCCTATGTGTACATATCTTGTAATTTTATTTTTTCGTAAACCACTGATCATTAAAATTCTCCACCTGTTGGATTCTCTGTGATGACCTTGTCTTGACAATATAATGTACAGACAGCAAAAAAAATACTTTATTTTTTATTGTTACTGATTCAAATAATCTACACCCATTTTAAAGGATGGTATATGTATGGAGTCATGGTGAATATACATTTTAAAATTATTTGGATATAAAATTACTCCAAGGTTTTGTTTTAACCTTTTAACCAACCTATCAAAAACCAATTGCTGTGACTGTGGTGCTTGACCCTAAAATTTAAGGAATCATTAAAATATACTAAGGATGAATCAGTAAGTACAATAAATAAAAATGGATCCAAACTTGCATGTTCATTGTCACATAAATGCAAAACAGAGAATTGAGAGGTTAATAAGCCTACTTGATATCTGTGTCTCATTTTAGAAAAAAGGACTTACATCAAAATATTCAAAATTTCCCTCCTGATGTTCCACAAAGTATAAATATCAGGATTAGATGACAAAACTTTGCCTGTAAGCTCTAGAAGATCTTTATCTAGTTCAGAATCCTTTCTCTGAAATAAGAAGATATCACTAAATCAAAAATTTAATAATCTTCATGATGCAACAATGATCAGATTTTCTTAAAACCAATCCAAGAACCATCTAAATAACTAAAGATATTAAAAAAATAATACTGAACTTAAAGACATGTTAAAAGCTAAACATACCATACCATAATCATAGCATCATGCAATTATATAATTGTATATTACAAGAAGGTGTAGGATATCACACACTTTTTACCAGTTAAATTTAGATTCCATACATAATAGGGGGCGAGCCTATTACTGTAAAAGCAATGCCGTTCATCAAGCACATTTCCAAAACGAATACGAGTACATACAAATATGTAGTAGAAATTCTTTTTTTACTGTGCAGTGAATGACTGGCAACTATTGAGAAACAATGGCAATTTTTCATTTGATTTTTTATGAAGTACTTTTAACTATGACATCTTGGTTAATTTATTGTATTAAAACCAATTTTGTAAATCCAGGATAAATTTTAAAGAGACTTACTTTTTGATGAATTTTTTGCATAGCATGTTTAAACACTTTTAACTTATCCTGGCGTTCCTTCTCCTTCCTTGCCTTCTCTTCTTCTGTTGTTCGTACTTTGACTCTACCATGCTGAAAGTAAATAAATTAGGTGATGACAGGTGACCAAACAGGAACTGTGGATTTGAAACAGTACACAATAATCTCATTATTATTGTTAGAATGTACTATACTGCCCAGCTTAAATTTATTGTAGCTAAGAATTCATTTTATAGATAAAAGCTAATTATATAAAAAATGCAAGTCAATCTACTTAATATAAATACATACCATTTTTATCACTTCTTAGGTTTATTATTAGTCTATATATTTTACTGCGGATGCAAGCAAATGCTCTTCTAATACGTTAAAATTACTGTAATAGAATTTCAATTTTTTTAATACCATTAGCTAATAATCGACTGTTCCCAGAGAGGTGAAATTTTAATAATCAAGCAGTCTTGCGCAACTTCTATATAAATTTCGAATCTATGGAAATTGAGCAACGATTAATGGCGGCGTTTTGTCTTAAAAGAATGTCAATGTCATTGTCTTACACTTCTGATATGTTGTTTACAATCCGCCGAAGCCAAATTATTTCAAATGAAAATAGTTTCATTTCACGTTTCAAACTGTAAACCAAATGCATTTTTCTGATTAAATGACTTAAACAGTGTAAGAGCAGCCCGTGTTATAGTAAATATGTACTATAAAAGTTGTAAAAATGCACAGTGAAGTCTAGGCGCAATGGAGATGATAAAAGTTAATTTATGGCGAAATTTTCATTGGACGTGGCAAGGTAAATTATATTTCTACTATTATAACAATATTTGATTGTTATTTCGTTATCTAATATAGTTAAAATCAATTCGGTAGTTGATATATTTCCATACTGGTGTTGTTCCGTCGATGGAAAAAATTATATCGATACTATCTACCGACAGATTTTTATGACATTGAAATAATTTAAACGGCTTTGTCTACCAAACTTAGCGTGTAGCTGAATCGGTTCAAGTTATCAGCTTCAAAAGAGTTGCAAGATTCCACTCAAACAAATTACACACGTTCTGCAAATATTGTTTTTCAATATTAATTTTTCGAATATTTTTATTTGTTATTTGGTGCCTTTTTTCTATAGCACACTAACGCTATCTTTTTAGGCGTGTAGAGTACCTTTTATATCTCTCCATTAACATATCCAATTCCAACTTTTTTATTTATTTCAGAATTGGTGTTACCTATCAGAACAGAGGTTTACAATGAAGTAAACATTGAAATTTTTATGAAACAAGCCCATGAGACTTAATCACTTAACTTTCCTTAGTGTCCCACTGTTGGGCACTGGTCTTCTCTCAGCTATCTTAAAATTTGACAGAATTTAGGCCTTAATCCACACATGCTAGTCAAGTACGAGTTGGTGTATGTCACATATCCTCAAATGATTAATTTTTAGTAATTCCGGTTTTCTCACGATGTTTTCCTTTACTCATATTGAGTAGCGGCGATGAAACAATTTAAACAAAGGTGTGTGGACATGACCGGAGATCGAACCCGCGACCTTTTAGTATTTCAAAGGCGAGGCTGATACAGCTGCGCCAACGCTTTTCATGTGGCTTATAGTATTTATTTTCTAAACCAGAGAAGTGTAAGTTTATGATATATCATTTTGCGTTAAATGACTTTGGTTTTCTAAAATTTTAGAATCAGTAAAAATTAATTCATTTTTAACTTGGTAACTGTTTTTATACTCATTTTTTCAATGCTGTTGCAGAGAAATTCTTGGCACGAATAGATATGTCGTTGAATAGTGTGTTACTATTTTTTATTTTTTCACTAATTTCGCTATCTCCTCGAAAATTCAAACTCATCAAACGTATAAAAATATCAACATATGGCCAGTTTTTTTGTCGTTAATAAATCTATAATACCGTTAGTAAATTTTACTTTAGTTTTATTAATAAAAATTTTATGCAATACAAGTTTATTATTTTTTAATTTCTTAAAGCTTGGTATTAGTCGCATTGCATTGCATCATCGTTAAACTTCCATTATAAAATTCAGAATTAAGTCCCCATGCCACGCACCGCGCCGCTCCCATCAGAAAGAATCGACAACATTTAATGTAGGTGTACAACACTATTTTGGATTTGCTGTTGTCAAGCCAGACAAATGATATCCGTATGTTGGTAATGGACCATTGCTCAATTCTCATATATTTATTTTCTCGATGGAAGTCCGCCCTCTTCAGCGTAAGCGTTTATATGCTCTTTGTAATCAAGTCAAGAGAGTATTAGTTCCTTGTCACAGACTACTAAGAGAACCTAGCGGTTAATAGACCAATTAATAGTTTAGCATAGAGCATAAACGCTTAGTTTACGAAATTTGGACACAGACCACAGACCACACAAGCTTATAGTAATAAATTGTAGTATGGAGGTCAGTGAATAAATGAGACTACTAAGAGAACCTTACAGACTTATTAGAGACGCTCCACAGACTGTATAGTAGAGATAAACGAGACAGACACAGACAGACTACCAAAGATCACTACGCAGACTCGAGTATGAGCATTAGCACAGCTAATATAATACTATACTAGTACATTAGCAAGCATTACGCAGCTTCCAGTACAAAATGTTTCTGCCACTTTTTGGGAGAATTGAGGTAGCTTTTACATGCCGCACACTCTTATAATTTTATTTACGCGTCTTTATAAATGTACACCTAAATAAAATCTACACATAAACACAAAACACGTACACACTATAAAAAATACTGTGCAAAAACCTTGTGTTTGGGTGGGTGTAAAAGATCGTCTCTTGCTACAAAATAACGCACAACCAACTATTATTCGTAAGCTCCGTATACCGATGAATATATGAATCCAAAATGGCGAAAAGTCGTAGAAAGTAGTTTTTATAAACGCAGACGACCGAGCAAAACAACAACGTGTATGTACCTCGGCAACAGAGGGGAACGCGTATTGATGGCTAATCTTTTTATTAACAAATCTATGCTTTTTAAGAATGATACAGGGTACGTTACAGTGTGACAGCAAGACAGAAGTTGTCACTGTCATTCGCTTTTGACAATGACAGTTATCTCTATCTTTCTTGCGTCACACACTGGAATTACTACTGCTGGCTGGATTAAGATTTATTATACCTACCTACCTGCAGGTTGGCGTAAATAACTTAGAAATATCTTAAAAAGTACACATTTATGCATTCAAAACGAGTAATCTCTAATAGTTCAGTATAGCTTAATACTCTACAAAACAGGTGATCAACATATATTGCGTTAGTATCGACATTGGTTGCTAAATATTGATCATAGAATGAATAATGCACCACAGTTTTCTTTACGCTGGAATAATTACGTTTCTCACGTAACAGGAGCGTTCAATGTTCTCCGTTTTGAAAATGATCTAGTGGACGTAACGCTGTGTTGTGATGGAGGCAAAATTAAAGCCCACAAAATGTTGTTATCAGCGTGCAGTAGTTACTTCAAGCAAATATTTAAGGAAAATCCTTGTCAACACCCTGTGATTATATTTAGGAATTTCAAGTATGAAGATTTGAATGCGATCATCAACTTTATGTACCATGGTGAGGTTAACATATTTCAGGAGCAGTTGGAATCATTCCTTATAACTGCTGAGTTATTAGAAGTTAAGGGGTTGACAGACAATGTGGAGGATGAGACTGCTAAGAGCCAATTAAGGATTAATGACACATCTTTAGACTTGAGTTCTAAGTCAAGTAGGTTTGCTGATGACATAGTGCCTGTGCTGACTGATGAGCCGATTAACTTGGCAACTATGCAAAGTTCAAGAGATGAATACATTCCACAGACAAGTTCTACATTGCAAGTTAGTGTACCTGAGCCAGAGAATGGTAATGTTGAGATACAACCTGAAGTGACTGTTCCTGATGAGATTACTGCAAAGCCTGAAGAGATTGTTAAAACTAAACCACCTGTGCCTTCCACATCAAGTAGTGAGGAAATGCAAATTGATACTCAATCAACATCTGCTGAAGACTTTTCTGAGAAAACTAATACAGGTGATTATTCTAATAAGAATCCTTTAACTGTTTCATGTTTAGTAATAATGCTGTTTTAATTGCTATCTATAAGATTCTAATTTCATAATGACATTGAAGCAATTTTTTAGTAAAGTTTAATTAAAGTATATGTTAGTTTCTCCTTAGACGTTTGTATTATAATGAAAAATGCTTTATTTTTTTAAGTGTCTACATTAAAATTGTCCTATTTCTTTTTTTACTGTGCATCAAATGACTCATACTCAACTTAACTCAACTCATAAGACTTTTTTGTACTTATATCTAGTATGTTTTGTTTAGTGTGTTGTATAAGAGTTACTTAATTTCAACCTTTTTTATCTGTATCTGTACTATTTCATTTTAATTCACGAACAGTATTTTTTTTATGTACAAAAGCATGAAGCTATCTACTTATGACAGGTTAATTGCCTAAAACTCATTTTGAACTTATAATTCCCTTTCAAACATTGTCCATGTTCGTGCTATAATAATAAATATTGTTAGGAATCCCCATAAGTGCGATATAATTTGAGAGGTTAATAACTAAACTTGTTTAATTTTGCTATCTTCTTCAGGTTTTCTTCTAGGTAAATAATATGGTTCTTCTAACTAGTAAGTGCACAACTTTCACATGAATTTTTTTTTAAATTTTTTTTGTTCATTATTGGCAAGACAAAGTTTGTGTAATAGATAACTTAATAATACAGAAATGTTTTTAAAACTGGGTAAACCAGTTTTCTTGTTAATGGATAGCTAATAGAAAGTGTAGCTAGAAATAAATTACTAAATTAAACTTTAAATTGTGATTTTGTTACAGAATCAGAGCTGACCAAATTCCGCTGTCAACTATGTCCAAAAAATTTCAAACATCCAACATCATTAACATTGCACAAAGATTCACACGCTGGAAAAACACAGTGCCCTGTTTGTCACAGATCATTCTCCAGGTCTTATGATATGAGAAGTCATCTTCAGAGAATACACCAAGGAAAACAACTGACTATCAAAGAAATCAGGTACAACAGGAACATAAATGACAATGTAACACCTAAACATTTTACGCATAACATTTAGCTACATAAGTGCACTTAGTGCTTGTTCTGAAAAATCCGTGTATTTAAAAGTACATAGATAAATATGAAATATTTAAGAACTATAATAATAATGTAATATTAGATATTTTATTTACCTACCTATACTATTTTTGGACGTCACAACAAATGATATGACATTGCTCAGTGCTGTAGCTTTGGCTATTTTTATACTAGTCTGTAAAATATTTGTTTAAATATAACACATTGTTTCTATTATTTGTTTCATTATAATTATCTCAACATAAATTATTAGTGCTTTACTGCAGTGGTAAATGCATATGTACTTATAGGCTATCACATGGTGTTATATTATAAAATAAAATCACAAATATTGCTCCTAATAATAAGAGCAGCTGTATGACTACGTTTATCTTCCCCATGTCCATACTGGTGCAGATCTTCCACTAGGTACTTACGTATTTGTTTCTCTGATAACTATAAAAAATTGTACCTAGATACTCATGATAATAATGTAAGTAGTTAAGATTTACTGGTATAAATTTTGAGAGTGTGTCTATGTAAAATGCATTGTACTGCATATGAAAACTGAATAAAATTAAATCTTATATATCTATTTAACATTTTAACGCCTCAATGTTTTTACGAGACTTAAAAAAGAGAGGTATCAATTAGGTCGAATCAATAACCTCTCTTTTTTTAAGTCTCGTAAAAACATTGAGGGCGTTACAATGATAATAGGTATTTATTATTATATGGGTGTGTGCCTGTGGGATCATAAGTCCCGAACGATTGATAGGTGAATTAATCGAAAGTGTTCTTAGCTAAAAAAGTCAAAGATTATTTAATTTAAAGTTATTAACTTTAGTGTGCTTTTACCCGATAACTTATGTCGGTAGTGTCAGTATCAAAGGTTGTGCAGCTACTTACTTATTCATACATGTTTCCAATTTTGAGAACGGGAGTAGGTCAAATCACTGTACCATGGCTATGTCGCAGTAAGATAGATCAAGCCGTAATATAGTTATATCCCTAGGGATATAATTATATACCGTAACATAGTTATACAATTATTATCTGTGGTTATAGAACTTATGGCACTCGCCGACCGCTGCCGCGGCTCGGCACGCTCGCTGCGCTCGCGTGTATGGTTATTAAAAGTCTAACCTAACCTAACCCATAGCACCTTTGGAGTGGGTGGGTTTGTTTTCGGGACTTACAAGTGACAAAAAACTACCAGTCTCCGAACAGCACACTCCGAAAGCTATTTCACTAAACTTAATCTAGTTTTATCAGTATATCACTAAACTTGGACTATAATCCGGTATATAATTATATCCCTAGGGATATAACTATATTACGGCTTGATCTATCTTACTGCGACAGCTGCTCTACACATCAAGCTATTCTTTCCAGTATATACCTACTGATCTCTTATTGTACCTATAGAATGTTAGTACAACGAGAGCACTCAGCTGATACTGGAAATGTGTAGCCGTGTGTATAGCAGCGCTACCAAACCCCTCCGTTTGACTAGACATCTCGGTGGACTGAGTCTAAGACTGGGTTTGAGACAAACTGTCTTTGCTTAATGCTTTGTGGGTGGTGACTAAAGCCGCAGCCGAAATCGTATCTATCACTAGTATACCTATTGACTACCAGTCGAGGATAATGTATAGCGTCATGACGTGGTGAGGGTAAGTCTTATGGACGCGGGTTGTGTTAATTTCCCAGTCACTAAAAGCGGGTAATGTAAGAATCCTAGCAAAACACAGGTCAGGTCAAGTGCATAGTGGTGGAAATAACAATATGTTCTAAGGCTGGGTTCACACGCTATTGTCGTGCATGTTTCTTTTTCAGTGTTCGATTTTAAACGTACAATCAGCCGGGTGCTCATATTCATTCGGTAAGTTACATTCGTATTAAACAAAAATTGGATACTTCTGCTTGACCTTCTGCTTCGGCAACTTCTTACTAATCTTAAATCTCTTTGCATAACACTACATATGGGGTATCTTTGGATAGTAGGACCACAGAACAGTCAAACGGCCGCCGCCGCCGCCGCGGCAGTGAAACATTTTCATGATCTGTGGACAGGAATATAAAAGTAATGTTTGAGAAGGCAATTTTTATTTTTTTGTTTTGGTAAAACTTATGTACATAATAAATTTCGTCGGTAAAAAAATAAATATGATCGTGAACTACAACATAGAATGATTTAGATTTAGTCATTTAAAAGTATGACTAAATCTGTAGAGATAGGTACTTACCTAAGTACGGCAAAATTGTAATGGCCTACACAGGCGCCAAATTTGAAATAGCCTACGGGCGGCATTGTTAATTCGCCACCGGTAATCCTACCTACCTGTATGGAGTAGCAGCAATGGCGTATCGGTATCGGCCGCGACTTTGAAATAATATAAGTTTACGGGTTCGATCCCTAGTCGCGCCCACACATTTTTGTGTGAATTGTTTCATCGCCGCTAATATTGGTGAAGGAAAATGTGAGTAAACCGGCATGTCTGTGAACTAATTCGAGGACATGTGACATCCACCAACGCGAATTGTGCCAGCGTGTGTGGATTGAAGCCTAAACTCTCTAAATCCTAAGCGAGTTGAGGAAATATCAGCCCAGCAGTGGGACACTAAAAAGGGTTGAAGTGATGATAATTGCCGTGATATTTAAGTACTTTACCTACTTACTTGCCTAAAGAAAATTGATGAGAAGGAGGATGTATTTGTTGACAGTCAGGTTAGGTATAAAAATATGTAAGTACTCACGAATTACCAAGGAAAAGCTTAATAAACTCCTCTGTGCTTATCAAAACATTGAAAATTAATGGGGGCGTGCGGCGGCGGCGGCTAACTTAGTGCATTGCATGCAGTTAGTTGGGTAAGTAACGCGAAGTTGGCGGCGGCGGCAGCGGCATGCGCCACGCGAGGGTTAAAAGCTCAAAAAGCTTCAGTGGCAGTAACCGGGGCGGGACAACAGGGCAGGGGTTGCGTTTCGAGCGGGGGTGGCGGGACGCAGCGCTCGATACGCGCGCGCGCCGCGGCTCCGCGCTTCGCGCTCTCACCCAGTCGCATTTTGACGTCGATGCGTTCGGTTTGTGTCGCTCGTCAGCGCACATCTGTCAAACGCAACGTTATCGATAAAATCTCGCTGTTTACTTGATTTTAAGAAATCAAGCAATAACATTAATTAAAGTAAGTGTCCCAGTGAATAGTGTGTGATGTTTTTTTGTATTACAGTATTTTTACTAAGTTGTTTACATTCGAAACACATGTTTACTACCTACTACGGTTGTTTCTGATAATGATAAGCGGGTGATTTGTGCGTACCTACTTTTTATTAAGTGTCAATTAAATTATTTGCCAGCATTTTGACTGATTCAATAAGTATAACCAAATTTTTTATAGCCAGTTGAAACAGCAATTAAACCGTAGAATGTAGTTTGGAGCTCGTGTGTAGGTAACCATTTTATAACCTACTTGGTTATTGATTTATAAATTGTGGCATGATGCGAAAATGGCTGGTGCTTCTCTGTGAATTGAGTGTGTGAATTTTTGATGGTGTCGTGAACGAGAGAGCGTGTGTAGAGTTGAGTTTGGTTCGCGTGGCGTGGCGCGGCGGCGCGCGAGGGTATTGATCGGTCGTCGAGACGCCGGCGTTCGTCTGCCGCCGCCTAAATAAAGCTCTGCATGTGTAAGCCCCGCTTCGCCGCCCTACGTCGGCGCCGCCCGACGAAGACTACTTGTGCAGTTTACTGCAGAAATACCCTTTCTCAACATTGAAACTTCCAATTAAATGGTGGTTAGGTGCCATGATTAGGATTAGGATCATTCCCCAGAAAATGCAATGGCTACTAATTTAGATTAGTTGCCTACCCACCTATATAGGCAGGTACCAAAAGGCATTGACTATGTACCTATCTACCTGCTGTTTTATTGTAGGTTTTGAAAGGAATTTCTCCA
The DNA here is from genome assembly GCA_936450015.1 of Meganola albula. Classification (NCBI taxonomy): domain Eukaryota; kingdom Metazoa; phylum Arthropoda; class Insecta; order Lepidoptera; family Nolidae; genus Meganola; species Meganola albula. The sequence goes on along the minus strand of OW388144.1, from coordinate 7,580,035 downwards.
GCTCTCAAAAGACGTAGGTACCTTCTACGCGTTTCAAATAAGAATATGATTGTACTCGCGACTAATAATCTATAAAAAGTTGCGTCAGCACAAAATATTAAACCACACTTTTAAAATATGGAAAAGTGATTCTGAAAGAAAAAGGTATGTAGGTAGTCATTTATGGCACTATGATGCAACAAACAATACACACACAAACAGAGACACACACGCATACACACACGTTTTAATTTAAATATCACCGCTAATTTCTTCCGAAGTTAATAAAATATGTTCTAAATATTCGACTCTAAATGCCTAATCTTTCTCAAACAGCAATAAGTTACACGCATTTTTATTATATTTTGTGTTTAATGGCTATCGTACTAAAAAATGTGAAGTTGTTGCACATTCCGGTCCAGGATGGTGGATTGCCAAGACTATTCTTATTTGAAACGCAGGTCTCGCTACCTAGATTTATTCTAGATAGGTAGGTATTACCTTCCTACATAAATCTAAAGTATCTTTCTAATCAAATTAATTACAGATTTGATATGTAGGTAAGTACCGTACCTGTATGCCTGTCAGTTACTATAATATCTAATTTATATTTATTCAATAGGTATCTCCTCAAATCCTAAGGTCACTTATATATAACGTACATTTTTGGACACATTGCCGACTACTGTCCTTCGTGATGTCCTTGTTGAAAATTTTACAGATCAGTTTGAATCTGATAAGACTCCTGTCCTGTTGGTAAATTAATATTAGTGGATGCGGTCAATTATGAGGACAGTGTTAATGAAGATTCTTTATTATAATTACAGTAGTTTACACTGCTGGGCAGCGGTTTTCTTGCTTTGGCTGGCACATGCTGGCAATGAGTGGGTTGGTGGAAATCTTTAAATGTTTGTTTTTAACTGTTTTAAGACATACATGTCACTCCTGCCAGGCAGTATTTATTTATTTTATTGTAAATTGTTTAGTATTTATCTAGCCAAAAACATTGATTTTTGTTTAGGTGATCTTAATGATGAGATGAAATAAAGGCATTGTTAAAAATTACGTACTACCTCAGATAATATAAACAAATTCGTCAGTGGGTATATCTACTCTTTGAAAAAGAATCAAAATACGTCCATTGACGGAAAAAGAAGGTTTTTTGAAGTCTGCTTAACACGATTTTTTACTATCCCAATATTTCACACAGAGTGTGTAAGTGTACACGCACGACCCTGGATCTTACCCGCGAGCTATATTTCAAACTTGAGTTTAATATCGCTGCGCTACCGATCTCTCCTCTGAAATTAAGGACGAACGAAATTTCTTAGATAAGTGTATCATAGAAAATAGTCTTGTTACGAGATGGGGATTTAATACTTAAATTGTGATGCTTTTGTTTTAGGTGTGCAATGTTGGGTTAAGTCAACATTTTTCGACCAAGCATAATGGCGCGCACGTTGGTGGCGTGCGGAGCGCTGCTCTGTGCACTCAACGTGGTGCTGCATGCATACGCACTCACGCTGCTGCCGCATGATGTGCGGCCTGGACATGCCGTACAACAATTCGGTGGCAACCATTCCCGGTACACTCTTATAGACCCCCAGTTCACCTCGTACTTCACGCTTCTCGATGACGGACTTTTAATGACAACCGCCGATCTTACACCTCTGCTGAACCAACCTATCAATTTGGCCGTACTCGAGCAGACTCCATACAGCAGCGCTGCTCACTCTGTCCATCTGCTTGTTATGGACAGGAGACGAATGCTGCACTTCTCTTCGACGACAGCCTTGATCGGAGAAATTCCTGAAAACTCGCCTCCAGGAACTCTCGTTGAGTTGATGCCGTTTAAAGCTACAGCTCTAGTCGATATCGGTCCATTAGCTTACAAAATCATTAAAGGAAACGAAGAATCTGTATTTTCACTTCGTCAAAAAGGAAAACGCGAAACTAATCCTGAAGTTAAATCAGTTGTCACTGATGGTGAGGTAGAAATAATTGCGTTAAAACCTTTAGATGCTGAAGAGAAAAGTTTATACGAACTTGTAATTCAAGCGACTGATCTCCACGGTGCTAATAAAGCGAGCTTGCCTATCAGGATAGACGTACTTAATGAAAATGACCACGAACCTTTTTTCGATCAAGATATTTACTATTTTGCCATAAACGGCTCTACAGATCAAAACGGTCCTAATGGTACTGTACATTGGCAGAGATTCTCTCATATTGGTAAAGTGCAAGCATACGATGCTGATGACGACAGCGTTTACTATTCACTTCTTACACCTAGCAACATAGCAGTAATAGTACCTCAGACTGGGGAATTAATTCTAGCGGGAGAGCCTGACGGCCACGTAGTTGAACTCAGTGTTGTGGCCCATGATACAGGTGTTCCACCACGGAAAAGTCAGCCTGCTCGAATTTATCTCGAATTCGTAATTCGAGACTTAAGAGAATTACCAGCCCTTCGACGTGAAAAGCGTCGCGTGACTCGTGCTGTGCGGCCTACAAAAAGAATAGAATTCACAGAAGCCGATGGCGAAGTAGAAGGACGTGCGGTTTTCACTTTGGAGAAAGAGACTGATCGGGAAACTTTTAAGATAAGGGACGAAAATCCGTGGGTTACCGTTGAACCAAGTGGTGTAGTAAAAGTTAAAAAGAAGTGGGACTATGAAGAATTAGGGCCTGAGAAGACCATTGACTTCTGGGTCACCATCACCAACGCTGGAAATGGAGGTAAGTCTGTTATGGTATATGATTTATTAATGTGATTTATACTTTTATACTATCTTATGAGGTTATTGCAAATAAGAATTTAGCGGCACGAATCCATGTCTACGTCAATGATAGTCTCAATAGGGACCTCAGGGCAAAGATCATTCAGATGAGACATTAAGAATTAATAAATCTAAGCTTACTGAAAGAAGCAATTTTAGGGAGCAATATACTCAGGTATTGAAATGTTCTTTAAAAATAAATAAAGAGTCACTACAGGACTAGGTCATTAAAAGTTAATTTACGATACTATTTGCTACATCTATGAAGACGAGCCGTCTATGGTTTTGTATTTTTTATAACCCACCCAAGCTTGAGCGAGTTTTATATTTTACAAATCCACTCATCCAATGTCTCTATCAAAGACAAATTGAGATAATGACGGGGAAAGAAAAGATTGGGGTAGCGAGCGAGCGTGAAGTGTGTGGTTCTACGTCATTTTGGGTCATAAACAGAATTATAGTTTCGTAATACTTAAATTTGTTTAACTATTTTACATTTCTATTAATTTAATTTGCATAATTACTTAGGTGCGTTGTGGAAATAACACATTTAAAACATTTTGATTACCCATTATGAATCTACTATTGATTACAATTAACTACATTTTATACCAAAGCGTGGGTGTATACGTGCTTCATGCACCTGCCGAGTCGAATGGCGCAATGAAGCGCGACGTCTCGCGGACAGGTTCCACGCGGGCCAGCCTGGTCACGAGTCGCATCATCAGCCTCCGTTGCTCCCATCACGACTGCCTAATTGTTTACATTGCCAGAACGTGGCTCGCCTTAGGCTACCTAGATTAAGTTACGATCTCAATGTTTATTATTTCATTTTTAAACCGACTTCCAAAAAAAGAAGGAGTTTTCTCAATTCGACAGTAAATATACTTTTTTTTTAAACCTTAATTAATAAGTTGAGCATTAGCTTAACTCCTCATTAAAAAATTTGACATGAAATAATATCAGCTCAAAAATATTTAAATAAAATTGTGGAAACAGTCATTAAACTTTTATTATCTTTAGATTCTAGGGACGCTAGTTACATTCAAGTTCGATATAAAGTACTTAAAAGGTATATGCTGGCTATCAGTCATTTTATTATAGCGATGCAGGTGACAGGTGATGCGATGGCACGAGTGTAATATGGAGCGCGTGGAATTCCCATTAGGCACAACACAACACAATCATCGTTATCTAGTAGAATGGTAGCGCGTAGGAACAAAACTACTACCGTGCAGAATGCGTTAAAAATCGGGGACCTGTCGCACGGCCCCGGCACAGCCAGCTCTCGACTTCCAATTCTACGCAACGTAATTCGTGACAATTACTCGATGTCTGTCTACAAAAAATATTTTTTTAAACTTATTTGATCCAAAAGGGTTCTTTGGAAGCAGGTTGTGGTCTGTATTGTTTATCATATTCTTAACATTAACATATTTATTTCAATTAATATATTTTCATTTTCATCAATTTTGATAATCATTTTCATTACTTACTTAGTTTAATGGACACTAGTAAACATAATAAATTAAAACAAAATGAATATTCTAGATCGACTTGTAATTTATGGCTTATAAAATATTTAGTTGGTTGTTATCGGATATTATCGGATGAAATCGTAAACCGCTTTGTTTAATTACGACATTCAGGGCAAGCACATCCCGCGCCTCCTTGGTGGGTGGCCGACAGAGCCGAAGGCGCCGAGTCACCCTGCGCCTCTATCAGGAATCTAATAATTATTATCTTTATCATGTGTGGAGAGTAGTTTCAATCATATTATTTTGAGAAACATTCTTGCTCAGTCGCGTGAAATTGTATTAGGACATCATGTACTTAAATGTCTTAATGTTCATCTTGTGATTTAAAAATAATAAACTCAAGTGTCTTAGTTGTGTAGTGTCTTAATAGGAAAAGTAATAGATGGAGCAAGTGCACTCCGAAGTAGGATGGCAGTTTAATCCAACGATAGGAATAGCGCAATGTAAAGTAGAAGTTTTTCATACCTAGATTTTTCTCATAACGAGACAACTAAGACTGAGACGCATTTTAAATTTATGTGCAATATAAATAAGACTTCTTTTCTATTATATTTATGACGATAAATAAGTAAGACAATAAATAAGTCAACGTATTCTCACATGCTGACCAGATGCTTAGTTAATAAAAAATGGTTTTCTGGATTACGTGATTCTCAGAAGTTAACTGTTCAAGTTCACAGAAAAGTTAGGTTTGTTGCCTTTTTATGTTGAATTTGTTTCTTATTGCTTTCTTTTTTATGGAATCTTAACAACGGATCTGTCAATGGTCGGTCAATCACTTAACACTTTGTAGTTTTCATTTCGCAACGATACTTCATTGAGCTAAATGTGCAAATATTGCCTAAACATCTACAGAATCTGAGTAATGTTTCCCAGAAATCTTCACTTGATTTACTTAGCTATTCAGGCAAATTGCATAATAATTGTCAAAGTGATTTGAAGCTTGCATTTGTGGATAGGTAGTCAATTAGAATTCGATCAGTTATACTACTGTGAACCGAGACATCATGTTGCAATCTGCATATTATGGTCGGATTGGCATTTGTGGTATGGAACAGAACATGAGATTTAGCAAATTATGCTTCTACAATTGAAGCATCATTTACACTAAAAGTATTCAACTCTAGATCCTTGGTTTGAAGTTCGTTAGTGAACTAAATTTTTCTATCAGACTTTTATTATATTTGTTGGTTAAGTACCCATTCAATCAATAGCAATGGTCGCGGGCGTCGGTCGCACAACAATCGGTACACTAGCCAATTCCCCTCATTGTGTCCACTCGCCACAATTACATATGCGCACTTCCTATGCTCGACCCTAAAACTGAACTACTGACCACATCTGCTCGCGTATGTTTTTGCTTTTTGTACCAGTTATGAGGATGCATCTCCACTGTTAATAAACGTTAACCATTTTAATTAGTTCAACGCAAACATTGTTAAGGTCATGTGAAAGAATTATTTATTTATTCACAAGCATTTCTGGTATTTCTTTTTCTACATGAACGGTTTAGACATAAAATTTATCTGTTTTGGTCTATTTATGCCTAGTCAGGTTTTGATTTCTAACTTAGCAAGCACTACCTAAATGGCAAGAGGTTCTGGTTCCTACAAATCAGAGTATTACAGGAAATGTGAACTAAAATTTGGATTTTAGTGGTTGGTGGATTAGGTAAACAGGACTAAGAAAGGACTATGGCCTCTGCCTGTAAAGTGGTAGGGGGTGACATGTCCACTTAATAAACGGCGCCCGTGTGGCCGCTAAGAGAAGTGACAATGGACAACATATTTGGAGGGGCTAGAGGACTGGAACCGTGGCCCACAGTATTCTGACCGATCATTGACTCTCCAATGGCTCTCCAAAGGTATTATTATTATTGATACATATTACATATATACAAAAAAATGATTGCCATTAAGACTTTCAAATTCAATTAAATTTAAGAACACCAAAAATCTCGACCTTTTGGCTCGACTTTCAGAAACTTAAAAACATTTCGACATTCGCCTCTGTTTACTCTTTTAGCTTTGTTATATTTTCACCCGTCTCTTTAAGGTTTTTTCATCAATTAATAATGCCTGTCTCAAGAGCCTAGCCAGTCTAGCAGCTGTAAATAACTTTACCCCCTCATTATTTAAGAAAAATAAGCTGGCTGTATATAAAACTGTATAGACCGTAATTACTTATCGTTTCGTTTCATGAGTGTTTATTATTGTTAGAACTGGAAGGTTAGGTTAGGGAGTGTTGAAATCGGTTTCTCCAAAGTTCAATTAGCATAATTATTATAGATGTTTGTATACACGCTGCTGTATAGATAAAAGTAAAAGGTAACATTCAATACTAGTCGAATCCTGCTAAATGGAAGGAAAATTTAGTCAATAACGTATGTATAAATCAAAGGCTTTATCACCGTAAATTTTACTTAATTTAATATTTTTATTTTGCCTGAAAGAAATTCTTCAACTGTATTTTATAAGAAACGATCTAAATAAACAACGCTTAATGGTTTAGCTTACTTTTGGACTGTGCTAAACTACTTAAACTATAGTACAACTAATAGTGGCGATGTGATGATGACGCTAATTTGTAACACGATTCTACCACTTCAATATTTTGTAGTAGTGTACTTACTTAGACATTGAATTGGAGAGAAAATCGTGAAACGTGACTGATGCACATCTTCCATAATTATATCTAACGTATTGGTAAACAGCTGGGGCGTCAGGGTACTTACTATGATCTTGAATTGTCCATTTATAGGCTTTCACTCTGATTGTGGTTTGATTACCGTCATCTCTTTCTAAATAAACGGCAAGTGACCGCGATGCGTTTACACGCCACAATTATGTTGTGACAAATTGCTAATCTGAATTTGAGATTGATAAGACAAAAACATCCATGTATCCACAGGAACTTTCGGATTTGTAGTAGGATTTACAACAAGCTTTTGCTCGTGGTTTTGTTGTAAACGTAGTTTACGACATATCTACGAAGTTACCTACTTGGACAACTTTAAAGAAATATTCTCCCAACAAACTAGGGACAAGATGCCTTTGTTGCATTGGCAATACTGTTTAACTTTATTAAATTAAAAACGTCAGTTTAACGGCCTTGGGTTCCGTTGGTATTAACTCCACTCTTGTGCTTCACTTAGTTCAATAATTCATTCCATATTTAGTCTTGAATTCCGTGCTCTCGTATTATACACGCACTTTTCTTACTCTTGCTCAGAGTTACACCGCCATTTTTGGATCGTGTACTTACTGTACTGTGCCTTGAACTAATTCAAAATCTTGTCAAATAACCAACAATTTTTATTTATATAAGGCAGCCCACTACCTTCGCCTTCGCACAGCCCTTTAATAAGTACTTAGTAAGAAAGAGGGTAGTGTCTAACTTCCAGGCTATTAAAATCTTTTATTGAATTCGCCGCTATAGAAGCCAAAATACATGTTCAGTCATGATATCTAAGTTTAAATTGATAACGTTTACTTTTAAGTCTTCTCATTGTTCGTATATATTTTCCTTTTTACTTGCCTGCAGTTGATTAATGTTAATCGGTGATAGTACTAGCTGTAGATGTTTAGTAAGTAATCAATCATACAGACACTTTACACATCACGGTACTTTGTCGAACACGCTAACTGTATAAAAATTAATAGGCATGTCATTTACGATGCTGTATCATAGTTTTGCTTATTACGATAGCTCTTCTCATGACCTCGCCGTAGGTATCATCATGCTATTACAAAATACAGGTCCTGTTCACCCGTGATTTGACCTTGTACAAAATGCTATTGATAAGTTTGTTTTTTGGGGCTATAAATTTTTTATTGTATGGGTTTTTATTAATCCGAGTCGATTCGATTTTTCCTATACCTACCACGATCGCAATCTCTTAACAACTCCCGTGCAATGTGGTAGCCTGCACAATGCTCCCATTGTTCAGTTTCGCAATAGCCCTACTAGAGCCACGCCATAGGTTGTGGTTGTGGCTGTTGAAGAGGTCTAGAGTGCCTCTTCAACAGCCACGATTGACATTCATTTTGTACCAGACGGCTTAAAGTTCACCCCTACTTAATAAGACTCCTGACTTCAGAATTGAGGCGAGTTCTTCAATATTACCTATAAGTATTGAGGTTTGTCAGAAATTTTCGACGTTAAAATATTAGAATATCTACCAACCACAAACATATTGTGCCGATCTGATGAGAGGAGATCTGAAAGAACCTTAGTTTTATGAAATTATTATATGTTACTTACATATACTTTGGTATGTTTATTTGCAATTTGCCATATTTAGGGCAGTCTTCGATCGTAAGACGACCCAAATTGCTTTATCCAACTGAAGAAAGTAATTTAGAAGTGACATCAGTTATGGAAATATACAAAAGTTTAAGACCGGAATGAAATAAGTGTTTTCAAATTCCCCTACTTTCTTTGCGAGCACGTAGATAACTATAAGCTTTCTTGCATAATATGGACATTTTGTTTAAGCTAAAGACAATCTAAAATACCTTTTTCATCTTTACGAAGACATAACCAGTGTCTTAATAGACAATAAATATATGAGGCATTTAAATTATTTTGAGTACTACAAAAAAATTTTATTTCTTAACAAGCTATCAGCTGCGTCTAACGAAAGTTTAATGTTTGGTTACATCAAGGAAGTTGTGGTTTTTAATGCGCTTGACATTAAACTCATACGTAAATGTTGTCACTTCAATGTGGTTAGAATCAAGTGTGACAACTGACAAGAGTCAAGTGGGATACCTTTAGTCTACTGTAACGTGCGTGGGCGGGGCTTGGGACTAGCCGGCTCGCTTTCGGCAGGACCACACTGCAGTTGCCTCTAATTATAGCCGACGCTAGCCATATGTGGATCTTTATTATATCACGCTGACATGCTTTGTTTCTCCTGCAATTTATTAGGTCATTCACGTTATTCGTCACCTACTTAAGTCTAGCAAGCCCAGTGTTTTGATATACTAGTAACATAAATAATGTATTAAGCAAAAAATAATTGAGATTTTCACCTAGATATAACAGTTTGCGTACAGTATTGTAAACATAATTCTAGTGTTTTGTGGTTTTAGGTTGGAATAATTTATAGATTGTGTAGATAGTTTTGCAATATACGCCAGTAATCCCATTCTGTGTATAGTTTAGGGGAATCCGAGCGTAATTTATTAAGGATGGACGGTGGATTGGGGTCTGCGTTCGCTTCGTTTATTAAGATAAACAACGCCTTGGGGATCTAGGTGCAATTATCAACAGACTCCTCTGGGTACTCATGGGAAATATAGTAAGTCGCTGACGCCACTGGCCCTCGCAGACGCTCCATAAAATCTATCATACAAATTGATTTAATTACGCCTGCTTTTTATTGTTTCGGTATGAAGCCGGGGCTGGTTCAAACACGCAAAAATTGCGGAATAGAGCCGTGAGAAACGTTTTCCACTGACTTCTTGGTTATATCATAACTTCGAATAAAAAATAATAACCGCTATCCGTCTGTGATGTCCACGTCCAATTACTTACAATTAAATGTTTGAGCAGTTAGAAACGCCGCACCATTCGCTGGCGTATCTTTTGATACACTCCACATCATTATACAGTTATTTGAGACAGGTGTTTTAATAAGTTTCTCATTTCTATAAATCTAATCTTTATTCAATTTTCTAATCCAGTTATCGCACTGTTGGGTCACGCAACTTTTCATCGGTGTTTTATCAGTTTTAACATAGATGAAAGATAAAAATAAATGAAATACTTTTAAGCACGTAATTAAACGCTGTCTCTTAATTTTATGGATTGTACTGGATTCAAAGGCTTCCTTTACACGAGGTATTCCATTTATAATAAAAATATCTCTACATTTTTCTGTGCCGCAGTTAAACCAAAGTAGACTGCACGCTCATTTGTCTTCAGTTAACAGAAATAAAAAGGTTACTAAGTACGTTCACACAACTGTCATTAAACGTTTGCTCTAATTTGCGGATGGAGCTACAAATTAACGGTGTTCTGCTGTTGTCGTGCGCACACTATTTGGCAGATTTACCCGATTATAATAAACCTCAATAGTTAACCTGGTGTGAGGTTCCACACGGCCTGTAGTAGTCACGATACATTACGATGAACATTCTAAAATTTGTTTTGGCTATTCTCGCCGCATGCTTCGTATTATTGCTGTGTTGCTTTGTTCTATCATGATTTAACCGAATTAATTTCAAAGCAAGTCTTGTTGCATTTGATTTATAACACTGCGGTCCTACTATTTTATCTAAAACACAGTCGGTAACACAAGCCAACACGCGATCAGAATTTTATTCATAATCCGTAGGGGTTCTGACACCTACTGTTACGGAATGTTTGTGTGGTTGTATCGATTACTTAATAACAAATCGATTCATCAATCGATTTATTATAAAGCTGCTCTGTTTACTTTTCTATCCTTACAATTAATTTTAATAATGATGAAAATTTAATAATAATAATAATATTTAATAATTTGTAATATTTATTTCACTTTAACCCTTTTTAGTTTCCCAGTGATGAGCACGGGTGTGCTCTGAAATGTCTAACGAGTTATGAGAATTTCGGCCTTAATCCACACACGCTGGCCAAGGGCGGGTTGGTGTACCTATGTCACTGGTCCTCGAATGATTAGTTCTTAGACATGCCGGTTTACTAACATTAGTCACGATGTTTTCTTTCACCAATATTGAGCAGCGGGGATGAAAACATTTCACACAAACATGTGTGGGTACGACCAGGTATCGAAAACGCGACTTAATATTTTTAAGGCAAGGTCTACAGGCCTACAGATCAGCGGTTCACCGCTGCGTCACCGCTACTATTATTATTAAATTTATTTATACCTAATTAACTAAAATTTATTTAATACCTACGATATAGTATGTCATAATTTCACATTCAATTCTACAAGCTCATTCATTAGGATAAAATATGAAACCTAACCCAGATATTAGTTAAACTCTACAAATAAAAGAAGTTACAGACACGATGATAATGACAATTTGACATGACGCATGAAGATGCGGCAATTAATTAATCAAGTAAAGTGTGTAACTTTCGGACCATGAGTGAGAGTAACCCGTTCTCAGCATCCACTGCTGGTCAAGAGCTCAGCAAATATTTCCCACAATTTCTCTGCCGTCGCTGCACTTATTTACCTATTTGAAAGTGCTTAGATTATTGTAAACAAACAAAAAAGAACCAAGTAGGTACATACATATTCAGGTAGGAACCGAGTTCATTCGGTTCTGTTGTAAAAATTAACCCAAAAATAAATTTAAAATAGTGCTAGAATATTCTTTTTTTAAAGATTTAAATTTTATGTAGAAGTATGTACAGTTTACTTTTTTAAAAGCAACAGTTTTGCGCATTATGTACTCAGTCAAATATTTGTTTATTCAAGGATATCGATTTAAGTAGATGGAGATGGGTATTCGATACTACAATGGAAGGAATAATAAATAGGTACAGCTACTGCGACCTTTGACCCACCACGTAACTGCCTTCTCTCTCGATTGATGGTGTTCTCGTGATAACCCACGGAGTATTTGTAATGCATGTACATACATTAATATTTAAACTATACCTACCTACTGATATTAAATTATATTTAAAAGTGAATCGTTTTATCAAGATTATTCTAACATTCACAACTAAATAAGAAAGTACTAAGTAAAATAAAATAAGTATATTTATTATTTAGACATCCAGAACCAAACTAGCATTGTTGTTTAGGGAAATACGTAGCAATGATTCAGAAACCCAACTTTAATTTTAATTTGCGTTATTTAGCTTTTCTGGGAGCGCAGTAGTATTCCTAATAAAATTAACTCGAACAATGCAATTCGTGACCGGATCTACACAGCCTCATCGCCTACCGAAGAGCGAACATCTCTAGAATCCCTCGAGCGAAATTGCACTTCATTTGCGTGTACCAGATTCACGAACCCAGCTAAAGTTCTCACGCCCTCCGTGAACCAAACCTTTGAAGGCATTGTGAACGCATCGCTTGCATTCCTCCGGACCTTACTGTACTCAAGTACTTTATGACCTACTAAAAGAGTTCCAAAACTTTACTGAATAGTGTATTTAGAAATTAGTATTATAATTGCTTATAATTATACCATCTCTTGGTTGGAATAGACGTTTTGCCGCATCATCTCGATGATCTCTCACGCCACGCGGCTTATTATAAGTGTTTTGTCGAGCTGTATAGAATAGTCTTGAATGTATTGTTGCTCTCCAGTATCTGGTATAGAACAGCCAAACACAAAAATACGAGACCACGCATAGAAACGTGTTTAATCGTCAATTCTGGCGATGCGATGTAGACAGGTCTGTTCAATGTTCATCCTGCATTTTGAAAGGGATAGCTATATTTCACGTGCACGCAATAGAAAAAGCTGATGCTGCATCTTTTGATATCATAATTAAGCTACGTATAATAGCCGCCGGCGAGTGAATAAAAAATGTTTATCTTTTAAGTTGAGATGAAGATGTATTTTTATCACTTGGTTATTAAATTGTATGTAGCTGGACATTACTCTTTTGAATAGAAAACGTGTGTTTGTGAATCCCATATCAAATAAAAACCATTGAAATAAAACTACGGATTTATAATACATTTTTTCGCGGTCTTTTCAGTCTTCATTGTCACGGGCGGACTGAGGTATTCGAAATCCAAACTTATACGACTTGTACTTACTTACTTTACTTTAACCAGCGGAAAATAACGTTTTTGAAATTTACATATTAGGGGAGTGTGTATGAAAGAGCCAGGCTTTAAAAGAGCTGATATGATTTTTACTCACAAATACATAATATATGAAATTTCTACGAAAACAAGTTTTGTTTGTAGGTACGTTAGAAATAAATATATCGGCTCTTTCAACGCCAGGGCCTTTCATACGCACTGTCCCCTACAAAACTTAGTATTAAACTTAAGTTAAAATCACACATTGTTACTTGCGTCCAACATGTTTTGATGTAATCTTAACTAAACGCTAGCTTAAATACCGTTGGTAGTCGTTTAAAATGTAGCTCAGCAGTTGAGGGTTAAAAATCTTTGTCGGTTAACATTATAAATAGCTTCTAAGTTCGCACAGTGGCGAACGGATGCACGTGTGCGACTCAGCATCTTTTTGTTGCGCTCCTGTGGCACTCAGGATGACGTGGACGGTCGCACCCGCAGATTTGGTATGTACCTACATACCTACTGCTTGATTTGGTCAAAATCATTTGGACTCCAAGATATTTGTATGGTTAAGGTTATTCTTAAATTGCATGCCTCGGTATGCCTTGAACTTATAACAATATACATACCTACATTTTATACATGTACGATGCATTCAGCCTTAAAATGGTTAAACGAACTTTATTATTTCATTCGGGTTATGTTAATGTAAACACTTTTAATTTCAATATTATCAATACTTATTATCGTAATGAAATTGTTTACACTATTAATCCGGTAAGTAAGTACCTAATCTTAAATAATTCCGGATATCGGTTTTTACTTGTTCTTTTATAGACGCTCCCTTTTAAAGCTTTGTCGAAATATTTACGCGCCATATTGTAGTGAAATTCCAAACAATGAGATCGCCGCACGCTCAACGCGCACAACACGCCACACGTGCGCGCTTGCACTCAAAGATTATTCAGCGTTCAATAAACAGACGGGGCAGAGACGCTGGCTGGGATTCTGAGATTATTAACTGCACCAAAAAAGAACTTTATGACTTTTTCGTCACATGTAAAATAGTTTCCACGTAGATGACTTGTTTAGTTAGATAGGTACCTACTAAACTTTTAGTAAGTGTGCTTGATTGAAATTATTGTTTGCATATTTTGGGCATTTTATGATTTTAGGAGTACTTAATTAAACTCCTACTAAGTGTTTTTGTATACAAACGCACAATAATTTATTGTTAGCGTTTAGTGTTATAGATGTTCTTGCATCGACTTTATCTGTTGTAAATTCAATCCTTTGTACAATACCGTGAGAGCACAAACCTATTACGTATTCATCGAGCAATAAGCTATCGTTCGTTTATTTTTTGAACTAGTGTTAGTTGATGGATAAGCGGCTGTGTACTGTGGGCGTGAAACGGAAATGGAACTTGAATAAATTGAATTGTAATAAAATATGTTTGATTTCGTATGTAAATCCTAAAGGTTTCCGAATGAATCTTTTTCAATTCAACTGTCTGTTTATTTTGATGTTACTTTAGTAAAATATGATATTTCTTCTCCTTCTTTATCTTTCACGAAGCCTGCAAGTTACCATGTTGGTCCTAATAGGTACCTTTTTTCCAGATTTCAGAGTCAAATCTGCTAAAAGATATTCAATGACCGTTTCACAGCATTCAAACTATCTACATACATCTCATAATCGATTTAATAGTTAAGCCTTGAAAAGTTAATAATGTAGACAAACAAACAGAGCTACTTTAACATTATGTAGGTACTACTATGTTTAAGTATGGCTGCACTATGACTTGCGACTTGTGAGTTGTTACCCGTCTCAAATAGAATGGTGCTAGTTTATGGGGTGAGCGATATTGCACGAGGCTAGACATCGATCGGGGTGTAGGGGAGGCACATGTGGGCACGTAAGAAAAACAATTGATGTAACTACGTATTGTATCTATAACCTGTTACTTTTTAATACTTTTCTTAACTTTTTGCATTTTATATGAGTACTTTTCTTTATTATTATTATAACTTACCCAATTTCATAATTAGCATGTAATAAACTTTGTTTTGCGTTGCATCCGGAAGCTAGAGTATTTATAATTCTATGCGTTTCAAATAAGAATAGGACTGGACTTGCGGATAACTTCATACCAAAACCCAGCAAAAGTAGTGTCAACACAAAATTTCAAATCATAGACAATCAATTGTTTTAAAAAGTATGGAAAAGTGATTTATGTGAAAAACTTAGTTACTTACCTAAGTAAATATATGCACTAACTTGTACACAAATACATATACACGGATATAAATACACGTTTTAACTTATAACACCGCTTTTTTTCGTCCGAAGTAAATAAAATATGTTCGTACTTAAATATTCTACTCCAAAAGTCCAATTTTAGTCCAACGGCAATCACATATACGCATTTTTATTTATTTTTCGTCTAGACGTGATTATTATATTGAACAAACAATATCGCTGTAAGCTAAACTGTACAGCAATAATGTTTGTTGTAAACTCTGTTGTAAACACTGTACTAAAAAAGTGAAGTTGTTGCGCATTCCAGTCCAAGATGTCGGATTTCCAGTCCTATTCTTGTTTGAAACGCATAGTACTTATAATCGTCAGGATATAATTTATTCCATATTTTTTATCATTGTTTCATTGACCGAATTCGTCTGAAGTTTGTACATGCATGCATATTGCTTTGAACTCATTTGAGCTTGAAAAATTCTTATACTTTTAGTTAGGTATGTTTTTAAGTTTATCATAAAAATATACTAAGATGTTGCCTATGTTTATTTGATAATGTTTTTTTTTTATATAGTAGGTCATTAACACACACGGTCATCTGATCCCAAACTAAGCAGAGCTTGTACTATGGTAATCAGATAACTGGTTATATACTACATAAAATACTTTTCTTTTGTAAATACGTCAAATATACCGATATTGTATATAATATTATTGTTATTGGAAACACACTTTAATAGACCAGTTTTACTTGATTACTAACGTTAAAGTCACTTATACCATAAAAACTAACATTATAAACCGATTTCCATGTGCATATACCATAATGTTTGTGTACAAATCCCGTTGTATCAATGGCACCAGACGGGCAGGTCTCCGGAAGGAAGTGAGCGGCTCAATTACTGAGCGCGGTCGGCCGTACGTAACTGTGTGGTCAGATGGAACCAATGCGATCGATATTAACTACCCAGGATTTAGGGATTCTGGAATATGTGGGATTCTCGACTATGAGTTAATTAACACGTTTCCTGATCACAATGTATTGGCCTTTAAAGCCTTCGATTGGGCATTTAGTTCAATCAATTAATTCAACCAGTTAATTCTTCACAAGTAGGTATGGTAGTTAGTAGGTTAAAAAAATATTATCGGCTCATTTAAAGCTAACTTTTTCATAGACATAGTAATATCATAATAATATGGAATTCATCCAGATGTGGATTCGGAAACTGGGAACAGGCCGCCCCGTAATGAGGCCCTCTCTCTCTAAGTATTTTGTGGCATTTTCTATAATGGTTTAAACTATTTATTATGAATATAGAGAAATTAATACTTTCTATGTAGTTGGGAATGAGATAGTTATTTTAAACAGGTGCCAGCCAGATGATCTTACGTGGAATCATATCGACTGCATCCATCACCTATTTTACTTTCACAGACACTTCATTCAAACCTGAGCTCGGCTAACAGCTCATCTCTTTTGATATCTGTGTGCGTGTTTGTACATTCTTCCCTATCTTGTCAGCTAGTCAGAATTCAGATATAGTATTTAGGACGCATTAGGTCGGTTGTTGTTATTTAAATTCTCAAAATAGAGAAATCGTGACCACCTAGGCGATCGGGAGTCTTGATAACTCGCCACTCTGCATTTAGTTCACAATAAAGAGTTACATCGTGACGGCGTCTAATTGTGAAATGTGACTGAGATGATCTGTAGTAGATCTTATTGTAAAAGTTATACCTACCTACGAGCGACCTAGCCTGGTTTAATACAGGTGCAATATGGACCTGTGGCATCGTCACAGTATAGCTAGATTTGAAATCAAGGTCTCTTGGACACGTATCTATGTATATGCGCGCTAATGTCTAAAACTACTTAATATCTATTTTTTTCTTAGTTTCATAGCATCGATAAATATCTTTTATAGAAAGGTTAAATTTATTTTGTAGTACTCGTAAATATTGTTGCACTAATGCTAAGTCCAGGCGGGTCACTAGTAGTCTTCTTCTGTCTTCCCCTAAAACTCGGTTGTCGCATGAAATTGGAATTTTTCAAACGCTAATAGATTCAGATAGGCAATCTTTAAATAGAAGATTGTTTTTGTGTCTCGGGAAAAATGTAGGTCGGGCGCCAATAACATCATTAAATCCTATTAAAATTGTCACCCTAATAACAACAAATGGTGTAGATAATAATGGATGTTATATGTTGATAAAGTTATAAAAGTACCTACGTGTGAATAGTAGGGTAATCAAATTAGGTGCATGCAATATTATGTCACGCTATGGGTACATAGAAATTTTCGTTGTCCTAGATTTCCTGCCAGATTGGATTGTTTGAAGCTAAATTCGTTCAAACTAACACGCAAAATAAAATATGACTGTTATGTACATAACTGCCTATTATTTTATTAAAAGTTTAAAAATGCTCGAGTGTGTGACGTTATGCCTCTCTTATCGTCAACTCTGAACTGCCGTGATAAACTTCGATGACAAGGTGTTAATTCTGATGGCTTGAGTGAGACAAGTCCATTTAATAATAAAGAATGATAGTGTCCGATTCTTGGTATTTCTGTTTATATTAGATACGTTTATTTATAAAGTTTGCTGATGACACTGGTTTCTGAAGTTCAAAAATAAACACCGTGATAAATGAGTTGTGTGTGCTGCTTAGTTTAAAGATATTAAGTAAATAGGTACATAAAATAAAAAACATACGTACAACAGAACACAAAATCTATTTTGTTCAGAGGTCGGTTAATTAAGAATCAATAAAATATATTCTTATAATATTTTCATATATTGGGAAGAGTTTACTAAACTTTAGTAATGCAAACCAAAACTAAATTAGGTAAAACAAAGCTTCGGCATTCTTATTGACAAAATGACTATGTAAATGCCTTTTTTACCGCGAAGATTAACTCGTACAGATAAACAGACAGGGAATGAGTCGTGCGTAGAAACCTCACTGCTATCAAAACAATACTTTGGACAAAGGATAGAATTTTACAAATTATGACCTATTAATGGTAATTAGTGTAATCACTACTTGTGAAAATATTTATCAGTTCACAACAGGCAAAGCCTTTAAAATAATTGTGCAAATACTTTAACTGTTACGCAAATGTACTAAAATCATCGCATAACTCATATTCTTAATTATTAATGAACACGAAATAGGAGCAAAGCTGTGTAGATCGCGATACTGATGATTATTCGTCATATTTAAAGGGTCTTCATATTTAGGAACGATTTATTAATTTTACGTAGATTTAATCAATTCCGTTTCGGAGAAATTAAAATTCTTATAACACAACTTTTATAGGTTCATAAGTTACAACCGTGAATGTTATTACTCATTTGTGGGCATTAGGGACCAATTAGATTTGTTTACGTTTGAAAACGAAACGGTCCATGCGTGAGCAGCCGTTAGAACGGTTCATAGTAAACGCGTAAGGAACGAAAGAATCCAATGGGATACATAAACATTGTGCGGGAGATTCGTGTCAACGGCCGCAGCTTTGAACCCCGACCCCTCCGCCCCTTCCTTATTCCAATGGGGAAGCGAAGTTGAGGGTGGCGTGGCCAGAGACAATATTTTCTCCCGCTTTACGGTAAAGCCTCTGAGACATATCAGATAAAGCTGTCTTTATCGCATTTCGCTTTCATTAAGATATTACACATTTATACAAAAAAGTTCCTTGAATTACCTACACGTCTCACATTGATTACTTTCTTTATGAAATCTTACAAATAAATGTTAAGTCACAATGAGCCCATCCGCTAAATTGGCCCTTCCAGTCTATCTATAAATAGGACGTTAATGGAACCATCTAATTGAACGAAAGATATAACTTTTATCTGGCTTCACAAACTTCGCTCGTGACGAGAATCGAATAAGACGTACCAGCGCGCCACCCTTAGAGTGTAACTTTATTAAACCTGGAAATTGACTGGATCTAAGTAAATGTCGCTGAGGAAAACCGCTCTATATTTACATCTTAGCTCAGATATCTTCTTTTTGTTACTCCATATTTGTAGTTTCTTTTCCTTAGCTGGACTGTATCGAGGCTAGAAAGCACTACTCCGGCTCAGACGTATCGATTTCAGTCCCGATAACACTTCTATTAACTTATTGCTTTAGTTCGCTTCCATCAACTTTATCAAATTGATTGCGTCGCGTCGTCAACAGCCGTCGGTTGTTGAAAGACCTACTTTGTGAGTAACTCTAAACTTTTGTGCTAAAAACTGATTGATTATAACGGCTTATTCCCCTTTTTCCAGGGTCTGGCCTTAATTAGAATTCAATAAGAAAATACTTAGACCTAGCTAAATTAGAGAACAACAAAAACATCAATAACATCTAAAACAATATTAGTAAGGAAATTCTGTCTACATATTTGGTTGTGTAATATCATTTCTTTAATCCGAAACGCCTAGTAACAGATACTTGTAGATACAGTGAAGGGGACTTCTATCATTTATTATTCTGAGGCTATGGTGATACATAGGAGCATGCCGCAAGAAATATTACTAAACTTGGGTTACACTTACAAAATGTATCAAGTGAGGAGGTAATGTAGTTTATGTATGGAGTTTATATGTGCGTTGTTATGAGGGCGGAAATGTTGAAAGCTTGCGGTATCTGCGAATTAGGATAATAATAAGGAAGAGCTTTAGATTAGGTGGGTATTATTGCGTTTCAGTTTAACTGCCTTATGTTCTAAACGTGTGAAGAAGAAGAACCTTAGATAGATTACATTTTATGAAGACCTATTCTATCTAGAGGAGTATTAGATAATTCTGAAATTCATTACCAACCTACATAATATTGTGTACTTCTACCTACCTAATTACATTTGTTATAGCGATAGAACTTATTTCTACCTTAAATTAACTTTGTGTTTTTATTGATTTAATATTTTATGCTACTGGGGCACCAAAACAAATATAATATAATCTTAATATAATTCATCATTAATTTAATAATCGCTTAGATAAGCTTGTCATAAAATTCTTTGATAACAATAGCTACGATTGAAACCGTTGCACGTTCTTAAAATGAAATATAGTACTGGTTCTTGCATGGGGTAGCAGCAATGGCTTTTGCTCTATAGGGAGGCAAGGCGATATATTTAAATAGTTAAAGGGTACTAGATGCGACACCACTATGCAGTAGCAAAATGTAATTGTAATTTTTCTTCCTCTCAATAATCTAAACGGTCGTAGAGCACGTGTGAACTGGCGATTATGCATAACTAGCGATTGCCCTGACTAAGCTTCGGTTGCAATATAATGTGGTCGCGTCGCGTCGTCATATTATCGTCAATTTAAATAGCCTATGTTACTCAGTAATAATGTAGCATTCTATTAGTAAAACACTTTTTGAAATCAGTTTAGCAGTTTTTGAGTTTATTCATTACAAACCAAAATAGAGATCTTTTCTCTTTTTTATAATTAGTGTAGATTAGTGTAGATATTTGGTTTAGTATGTTCATTCCCGCTGGATGTGTTAATTGTATCTATGATCTTATTGATTTAATGAGATGAAACATTTTAATGATAGCGAAGCTAAGCGAAGTAACGTTAAACATTTTGTTCAATGGCTCGTTTAATTAATTGTGATAAATGTTTACCATGTTTAGATTGAATTAGAAAATTGTTCACGTTAAAAAAAGGTGTACATACGAAGAAGTATCGTTGTACAGTTTATGTACACTTAGATGTTTTTAGTTGATTATTATAATTTTATATAATCTGTGGTTGATTACATAAATCGGTTGAGGTTACTTTTCACAGTAATTGTAATCAGTGTGAACAAGAATTACTAACCAAACACACGCGTGTAAGAATTACTCAACTGTATTAACAATTAATACAGTCGAGTGATTCTTACAATTTTCTTTGTACAGTTATTGTACTTACGTAAACAATAAACTTTTTTAGTGTCAAGTCGAAAAGTATCAATCACACTCGACTATCATATACGTAGCTAGACTAGCTTTCCGCCAGTGGCTTTGGTCGCGTGATGCATAAAAAGTAGCCTATCGAAGCAAATCACCCTCAGAATAATTTTCTACCCCTTTTCAACCGCGTTAGGAAATAAATTTTAATAAAATAGGAAACATGTCTTCCATCAATTCTGTTATTATGCAAAATTTGAAGTAGATTGGACCAAGGATTTGCGTACACCCTTTTTTCACATCTTTAGAGTACGAATTTCCGAAAATCCCTTCGTATCGGATGCCTACGTCTCTACAATAAGCTGTTTAGACTGTGGCGTAATCCGTCAGTCTGTCAGTCATTCAGGACAAAGGATTTTATATATGTATAGATGCATTGACAAAACAGTCTTTAAAATTGATATAACATGACATTGTTTCTTCTCATACGTGATACAAGTGTAAATCTTAATAGTAGAGATAGATGTATGTAGCTTGGGGAGAAGGGCGGATGCCGTCGATTTAGTTGTGACGGCGGCGCGGTATAGTTTACGAATTGATTGTTCTCGACAGTAAAATCAATAATAACGATTTTATTATTGGCGGTCGCGACCCTCGCGTCACTGCAGTTGCTTGAGCTCAGGGCAGGTTGTATTGTTAGGGGAATGGGGTCAACAAATCGTATTGTCGGTTCAACCGAAATCCAGAATATTTGAGGATGAGTAAATGTCGGTCATTTGTATGTTCACGATTCACGGATGTATGTATTGAAATACGCGTTTATCAGTCTTATTTTTATCATGTCTTGACCTTAGATTTGAGCATTAGTTTATCACATTCTCAATGTGTGTCTGAAGTTATTATTACAAATGCATTGTTTAATCTCATAGCCGTAGGCTTTACTGATTGCCTAGAAGGTCAAGCGATGCTCCGCTGGTTAGTAGCACTTTGTTTTGTGTCACCGTGTTTCTGATAGTAAGCAAGCTGTCGGCCCTGACTGTAGTAAGAGTTACTAATAACGAGCTAATAATAGTATTACGTATGTAAGCCCTGTCAGTATAAGTGTGGCACCTGTTTGTCCACTAACCAAAATCAAAAGCAACAAGCTTGTCCTTATCACATTGATCGTAAACATACACATAACTGGCGAAATAATCTTATCTTTTACGCCTTCTGTCCTTTACGTTTTCGTGTGCGTAACATAACTTAGGTGTGAATTTTTGTTAAGAGTTACTTAAAGCTCGTTCTTATTATTTTCTGTAAACAATTATAATGCAATTAAGTAACCGTAGATACGTTATGAAGTCTGTGTTTTTAGTTGTTGTTTTTGTTTTATAACTTGGGTATGCAAAGTAGGTGGATGCGGATACTAAAGTCATAATACTTTAAAACTGGGTTTGTGCTTACGCTTTCAACTTTGATGCAAATAATAAAAGCACTCTAAATGTACATAATATTGCGAGTTAATACAGACTTAGTTGCAGACAGCAACCATTTTGTTGCATTTGTTGCAACAGCGTGATTTTAAAATGCTAAGCGTCTTTTATGGCTAGTTGTTGATTCCAAAAAAAAAACAGAAATGAAAATGCTAACTCAACTCGGAGAGTTAATTCTTTTTCAAAAATACGCAGCTGAGCAGATATTTTTTGATACCCTCTTCATAATTAGACCCAGTTATCTACGAAGCATCTTGGTGGCATTCGGTCCTTAGCAGTGGCGAAGAGTCCATATAATACGATTCACATCGGCTTCCCTTTAAGAATTGGACATCAAACATCACTAACGATAGTCAAGAGATATTCTTTTAGGCAAGAATTTTTTTGCTCCGTCTTCCTCTCTAAGCCTTCTCTTCTCAGATTTTTACTCTTCGCCACTGATATGTTCTTCTTTTCAAATAAATTGGTTTAATGCGGAAATTCTTCTTGCTCGTATAGTAGTTAGTGTAGCATGTAACCACCCATCTCCATCTGTCTGGGCGTCACCTGGTTCTGTGTTCGTAAAAGGTCTGTTTGTAGATTGCAGCGAGTAGTGTCAAAGGAAATCTTCTTCTTTCTTCTAAATACCTATATAAAAGAAGATACTGACTGACTGACTGACTGACATATCAACGCAGAGCCCAAACTGCTGGGTCTGGAGACTCTAAATTTGGCACATAGGTTCCATATGGGGTCTAGGGGTGCACTAAGAAAGGATTTTTCAAAACTAGGGTGAGTTTAGGGAGGTTAAACGGGGTTCCAAAGTTTGTATGGAGAAACAAGTTTAGTGAGATCAATTTCGCGGGGAAAGCCGCGGGCGGAAGCTAGTATATTTATATTTTTACTAGCTTCCGCCTGCGGTTCGCCCGCGTGGTCCCCGTTTCTAAATCCTTTCTTATCCCCTACACCTCACACGAAACCTATGTGCCAAATTTGGAGTCTCTAGTTAGACCCAGCGGTTTATGCTGTGCGTTGAGACGTGTCAGTCAGTCAGTATTTTCTTTTATTATTAGATTTTTTTGTACATTAATGTTCACGATCAACACATGATTTATGATAGTTTATTAACTGTTTTTTACTTGAAAAATCAACTTTATTTCGTCTGTTCATAATGTTATACTTTCTTAAAAAGATTAAGTGCTTTACGTACGAGTATGTCCGTTAAATCACTTCCTAAGTGAAGTTTTCTTATTTCCATTTCGCTAAAACATCTTGATTACCTTCGCTTTGTCCTCGACTGTGCTTTGACCCATGTAACATCTTTTCCAAGTAAATTGCTTCCAACTCAGGTCAAAGTTGGTGAAAATGCACCTTTATTTCGCTGCCTTCATTTTTCATCGTTATTAAACAAATTATTTTGATAGCGTCTCATATTTCTGAGGTCACGAACGATGCTTCAAAGGGGAAAATTTACACCTCTAATATTTTCCTCATACTTTACTTGGGTTGAGACAGGTACCTACCAGCTTTCCGTCGTGGCAGACAATATTTTCAACCTGGTACCTACATACACTTAACTGTATTGCAGGTGTACCGTTTATGCATAAAATATATTATGTGTGCTTAACTTAAGCGTTTATACATAGGTACTTCTTTTCAACCCTTTTTAGTGTCCCACTGCTGGGCACGGGTATTCTCTCAATTATCTTATGAGTTGAGAGAGTTTAGGCCTTAATCTACACACGGTGGCCAAGTGCGCGTTGGATATATGTACGTATTTCTTGTAAATTATTTTTAAGTACAAATAATAGATAGTTCACTATGGCGAGCGAAAAAGGAAGGTAAATCCTTGCTTTTACCTGATAACTACATCACAATGAATGAAAGAATGCTACATAGTTATCCAAATAGGTATGTAAACAAGTAGCGTTCATATGAACTCAGTATCTCGTGTAGTCCTTGTAAATCGAGATCGAGGGAGTGATTCTTGTAGACTCAGACACGTATCTACTTCGGTGTCCCTATTTGTCAGTGCACCCACTGCACGCATTTTTTTTTACCCCTTTTGAGACGTCTCGTCTGCGAGGGAACTCGTACCTACTCATGATGAATACTTAAAACAAGTACCTACCCATTTATCGCGCAATCTCTACAGTTTGTGTTTCTACGTTATAACGTTATTACGATATTAGAAAGCTGCATAATACTATCGCAAGATAGGTTGTACATCTACAAAAATCAAAATCAATTTTTAAAGAAAATTTGACAAGTACGTAGATAGATACTTGTGGGGAGATATAGCGTCGGCAAGCTTGTGCAATAAACAAGTAAGTTTTCTCACATTGAAGTTAGCGCATGCTCTGGGGACCATTTGATGAGTTTAGCAAGTTCGTCTTGTATCTTTTGTTACTAGTTGCAATGTGTTACCGTTCACGAACGTATTAATATCAAACAGAACGTGGCTTGACATTGTTCCGTAAATTGATGCTTGCAATTCTATACCATTCTTCAAACCACGCTTTGAACTGACTAACTTTACCACAGAAATCAGAAAATTATGCAACACGAGTGCAGCTCTACAAATTTGACTATTGTTGTATTCTAAAACTTCCGTAATTAAAAGTTCAAAAATAATTAAATTTTAAAATGAATTGTTAACTATTTGGCAGCATTTGATTGACGGGCATTGACGGGCCGGTGGCGTGGTCGGTAAGATACTTGCTTTTCACGCCGCAGGTCGTGGGTTCGATTCCCACCCGAGACAAACATTAGTGATGAACATTTCTGTTTGTGTCGAGTCTGGGTGTAAATATCTATTATAAGTATGTATTTACAAAAGAAAAGTATTATATTTATAGTATGTACCAGTTATCTGGTTTCCATAACACAAGCTCTGCTTAGCTTGGGACCAGATGACCGTGTGTGTTGATGTCCCAAAATATTTATTATTATTATTATTATTTAAATATCCTTGAAAACTTCTTATCCCTACTAGTCCCTATAAATGCGAATGTAAGTTTGTTTGTTACGCTTTCACGCAAAAACTACTGAACCGATTTGGATGAAATTGGGTATGGAGGTAGTTTGAGACCCGAGAAAGGACATAGGATAGTTTTTATCCGACTGCGCAAAAAGAAGTTAATGTTTTGGCGCGATAACCGACATACACGCGGGCGAAGCCGCGGGCGGAAAGCTAGTGGTATATAAATATGCTTAAGTACGTTGTATAGACATACCTACTTGTTACTTTTATAAATATTTAGAAAACACTTTAACTTATAATAATGAAGTAATTTTTAGCGTAATATAAATCGATAAACTATATTGTAGGCATCACGCGTCTATTGACTTGTATATATTTAATTCATGTCACGTAGAAAGCCATTCTATTGGATCATTTTCGAATTACGAAGGGCAAACAAAGAATTCACAAAGGGCAAAAATCCTTAGCCGCGTGACATTGATCGGGGCATAACTTCGTCAATAAAGCTGTCTGTTGTAGTTCTTTTTTCTTGACATTTATAACTTATCTATAATCTAAACAAGACTTCAAATTTCTTTGTGGCTATGCTTTGTGTTTTAAAAACATTTTTCCGAGCTGTTACTGGTTTAAGTCAATAAATGTTTAATAATATGCATACAATACATAATACGTAAATTAGTATGAATAAATTTAATGATTTGTACAAAATCATACTGTTTACCACATCATGCTATATTCCTATGAGGTCGACCTATGTCTTGGTTTGCAGAATTAATTTACTTTCCTAACTAGGTATAATTGAAATCAGTCTTGGTATTTTAGATTGCGGGACCGTGAAAAAGACGTCTATTTTATCAATTAGATTTTGAATAATCTGGAATTCACAGAAGGGAGGGATTTGCCGCGGAGACGAAATTATTGATTTTAGGGTGGTAAGAGCAAACTTTTGCATTTTCCTTCCTTCGCTAGACAAATTGGTTATCTTTCTTAACTGCCTTTATTATGCTAATAATAATATGACCTTTAGTAGCGAGTTTTGTTTAAAATATTTACCTAAAACTCAATTTTTGTTGGTCTACCACATCATACTAATAATGGCAATTACAAAATATACATGAGGACATGTATAACATTAATGTTATTATAATTACTTCGGCAATTAATCAGGATTTAAGGGATCGTCACAAAGCGTTAAAACGGGTTGATGGTGTTACCCCAGTGAGTAATATTAAGCATTTTGGTATTTTGCTGTTATTTTATTTTCTCATGTGTATTGTACAATTATCTAGCTTTGCCATTTGCTAAAACTTAAAAGGTTAATCTGGTACAAGACCGAATTTTTAAGTGCATACCTATAGAATCTTTTGAGAGTGTGTGAGTATTACGGCCCGACCCCTATGCTAGAGCTCTATGCTTTAAACTCTGTGCAATAAAATAGAACAAACAATAATAAAATAGTAATAAAACAATAGTGGTTGCTGTTAGCTGTGACAATTAGTAAAATTTTAAGTAAATACCGTCTCGAATACTTAATTCTGAAAATTGAACATTAGGAATAAGTAATTAGATTTATGTGAGTAGAGAGCAGAAAACTATGAAGGGCCCCTTTTTACTCCATGTTGCGTTTCGAGCTTCTGCTAATGACTTCAATGGCTTCATTAGGTGTTGCTGCGATACGTGACTGAGAATGAGAATTAGATTACCTACCTACTTCGTGAAAAGTATTCTAGTGCTAACCTTGTTTGTTAAATTTTCCGATGCCTCTCTTTT
Organism: Meganola albula; assembly: GCA_936450015.1. Lineage (NCBI taxonomy): Eukaryota > Metazoa > Arthropoda > Insecta > Lepidoptera > Nolidae > Meganola > Meganola albula. The sequence goes on along the minus strand of OW388144.1, from coordinate 7,552,644 downwards.
CAGACAACTACCTTTTTAAGTACCTACTTACGTAAGTACTTATTTTTGTTTGCTTACAGTAGTAACGTTCTTCTGTTATTTTCTTTGATGTATGAGAAAGAAAACACTAGCTTTAGTTTTTGTGGCACCATACTAAACCTATTTTTACAACGATCGTATTAATTGGTGTACCTCCGTCCTTCCCTTCACTCTGACAAGGTTAAGGGTTTTAACTTATAATAGCCATTGGTACCTATTGGTACCTAATTAAAGAGTCTGGTAACTTGATCGTTAGAGTTCTATCAATGAAACAAAAAACAAATTAGATATACCTATGTTTAATTCTCACATTTATAAAGCAGTTTTGCTCGGAATAATTTAGTTACGTAGTTCAAACTATTCGGCTACAATCGATTAGTTAGAAAAGGTCAGAGTGTATCGAAATGGACGTATTGTTACTTCTCGTACACATATGTGCACCGACTACGTCCATCGGGAAGGGGGTGTTAAAAATAGAGCGCACCGGACATTGAACCGGTGCTCCGGACATCGCTGTAATGAAAGTGTCTCATCGCGTACCGTACGAGATTTCGCGCGTGAACCAATTTCCCGCGGCTTGAAATAATTCACAACTGTCACCGACATACCCCTGGATACGGTTTCAAAAAGTAAATGTCTATTGTTATTTATGGAGTAGGTACCATTTATGATATTATGTAACTATCTACGGTTTCACAATGCTTTGTTTACGTTTACGACGCGGACGCTGCACTAACGTACTACACATACTATTCGTATGTAACTAATGGACAATTTGTTACCGGTCTCTTTAGGAAGACATCTTTTATGGTTATATTGTTTTACAAACGTGGTCCACTAAAGTATCCACTTATCAACATCTGTAACTATAACCACGACCATAGAGTATCTAGTTAATAGTTAGTAGAGTATCTAGTTAGTAGTTAGTATAATTAGTAACATTTGAAAAAGAAATAGTAGAGATATCTTCTCAGCTGTTGTGAAAACAAGAAGTAGCCCCGGCGCGGCGCAGCGTCGGAATAATAAATAGCCACCTGTATTAGCAGATAGAGCATCTTCTATGCCATTAGTCGTGCGGTCGTCGGCACGTGCTGAAAAGTTAATGGTTAGGTACACTGTCTTAATTCAGTTAATATAAGAGTAAAGAGGTTTTTCATCAATGACACCTGTTTACCGGTCTACATTATATCGTATGTACCTGCTTACGTAGGTACTTATGTAATTTTATGTTTAACTAGCTCGGCGCGCTTTATTCCGCTAATTAGTGGTGGGTAGTTGATGGTTTTTCTTAATGTTAATTTTTATTCGTCAACCAACACGTGAACTCGTTAACGAATTTATTAATTAAATAATTATTTTATTGTTACTATTTTTTATTTGTGTTTTTTTACTTATCTTGCAATGTTAACTAAATAATTCATTTAACGGTTTTTTATTCAATGTTACCACGTTTATCGAGTTCCTACATCTACCTACTGACCAGATATTTTATTGTTACGTTTATTATAGTTTATAATTCGATTGTCACTCAGTCTATGATCTTATGTATTTTCAACGTGAATTTCAAATTAAGTTGACGAATTCAACTAGTTGATTCAGAAAAAGTGAACGCAAAAACGTCGACAAGATCAACGGTTGATTTAATAATTTCGTTGACGCCGATCGCTACCGCTAATAATTTGTTTGTGTGGTTTTCTGATGTTTTTATATTTATTCTGCTTTCGGGGTGGAGATGAATTTATCAAATCCAACGTCATGAAATCAGTTCACATGGTGTTACTAACTTTGATTACTGCACATAATAGATTTTCAAGAGTTTACCAGTCTACCAGTCTTATAACAAAAAATAATATGTGTTTTACTTTATAACTTAGGTACCAACTGCTTCTTTCATTACTAACATATATCCTCAACTTAACCTAGCATCGGTACCTAACCAACTTACCTAATTACTGCTCTTCCAAAGTTAGCGTTGAGTCTCCACTCAATCACCTCCGTAAATGGATAAAATGTACTAATAACCTTTCATTTGACTAGCGGTTGAACTCAAATACCCTTGTTATTGAAACTCTGCAATCGATATTGTTTTTCTTTTGTGTTTTTTATCTAAAAGGTAATGGGCTTGCTCGTGACCACAACTTGCCTTTTGTTAAGCAACGATGGAACGCGCTTATCCAGCAAATAACGATTCACTCGCGTCTTGAAAACAGGCAGTATTTAGCTATCGGGAAAAAATAATTAATTATGTAGATCATAAAATACTAAAAAAATAATTAATTTTACGTGACGTTACAATCCAAGGATAATTGGAATTAAATGTTATTTTAACCATTTGTTTCCACATCCAAATCACTGTTTTTCGCTTTTTTTTCTTGTTCACTAATTATGGTCTATACTTATGCAATGAGCGATAAACCCGAAAGTGTGCATCTAGCATTTGTACTAGTGTAAAATCAGGCCTGCTTTGCTAGTCAATTAAAAGCAGTGAATTCATTCTACCTTAGATTTTCACCAAGTAGAATACTGATACGTAATAGGTACAATAGGTTAGATACCTACCACATTTTTATGGTATTTCATCTCAAAATAACGTGCTCTTTGTTATCCCAACACACAATCACTATGTGTAGCACTTCTATAAACATTTTCCACAGGAACCTCTTTGTTAGATCCGTCCGTGTTGCCGCCCATGGGCTTGTCCATTGTACGGGTTGCTATTTAGTGTCTGTCCATATAATGGCGTGTGGTGAAGCTATGTTAGGTTGTGATTGTAGCCTTGACCGAAGTGTTAATGACGTGACAACCTGACAATTAAATGTGAATGAGTAATCAATGTAATCATCAACATTCTTTTAAGTGTGGAGGGTGTGTGTAAACTGGTTCTTCTATAAAAATTAAGGACAATTTATTTTTACTTCAACCCTTTTTAGTGTCCCACTGCTGAGCACGGATGCTGAGTTTAGGCCTTAATCCACACACGCTGGCCAAGTGCGGGTTGGTGGATGACACATGTCCTCGAATGATTAGTTCTTAGACATGCCTGTTTCCTCACCATGTTTTCCTTCACCGATATTGAGCAGCGGAGATGAAACAATTCACACAAAGATGTGTGGGCACGAACCACCAGGATTCGAACCTGCGACCTTATTGTTCTAAGGCGAGGCCCGTACCGCTGCGCCACAGCTGCTCAAGGACAATATACATATTTTCTTAATTAAAGCTTTCGTCTCCATAAAAGAATAAAACGTATGTAAATAGCTACATTTGTCTAAAGAGGCTTTTTTATGGAACAATTGTGTAGTAAACATTTACCGAGGAAAATGAAAACTTTCTCATGTAAAGTAAATTTTATTGCCTACCTCAGTTAAATTTTACTACAAGATGTAATGTGAGATTATATCTTTTAATGCCACTTGGGGCAGTTGCTCAATTTCATTTATTTCACCTTCAAATGTAAGGTTTGGAGAAATGGCATAATAAACTTTGCAGTTAAATTTTATTTTTAAAATTATCTAAATATTACAACAGTACCTACCGATTTATTCTTTCTTATTAGTCTAAGTACCTATTTTCGTAGTTCTGATGCAGCAATTTATAATATTGCTACCACTACCACCTTTTAATAAGCTCAAACAAAAATTATTAAGTAATTTACAAAATTGGTTCGCGAGGCGCCTATCGAAGCCCTATACTTCAGTTTTAATTGCCCTTCCAGCCCGTATGGCTTACTACAGCGCACTCAAATGACCCAACAAATTGACCGGCTCACGCGATACTTTACTACCCACAAGTACTTACTATTGTTAACTGTGATATTACAGCCAAAAGAGAATCTAACAGCTTTAGTTTCAAATGACTATAATTTCGATCATTGTTGAATACAAACATTTTTGGAGGTACCTAAAATATTGTTATCCCGATAATTTCAAATTAACTTTAGGGTACGTTTGTTTGGTCGTCTATTTTGATTGCAAATATTTGGTTTGGCGGTAATGTAACATCCTTCGTTAAAATGATTGTTTTGAGTATCTTTGAGTATCTAGCTAATTGTGACGCTCATCGAATGTATTTCAGTGAACACAACCGTTATATATATTTTCAGTAGAACGAGGACTATGTTGCGAGATCTCCAGGTAGGACTCGGAGCTCTACAGCATATCGCCTACACATCCCGCTCATAACGCTCGAACATTTGCAATGAACTAAACATTAATTACTACTTGTATTTACTAGAGCGTGTGGATAGTCGCTGCCAATTTTAGCGACAATTCCGTACCATCGGTCCACTATGGCATGTGCCACATTCATAATTGTTGATGAAACTACTCGTTCAGTACAATGTTTTAGTTCAGTGACCGTGCAATGTGCAATTTAACAGTGGCTGCGACACACACCATAATTTTTCACCTATTAAATAAATTGTAGACTCATAGCATCAGTTGTCTCTATCTGCCTACACGTAGTAATTATTGATAACTAGAAAAATATGCCATCATTTAAGTATAGCAAATAATCTCATATCACCATAGTCAATGAAATAGTCATAGAAACAATGACATAGGACCTATTACTATTACCTGTGAGCAGCGCAGGCCTCGCCTTTGAAATATAAGATCTCCGCACAGATAATAAATAAAATAATACTATGTCGCAGATTCAATCCCAGGTCGTGCCGACACATCTTTTTATAAATTGTTTCATCATCGCTGCTATCGGTGAAGGAAAACATCATGAGGAAACCGGCATTACTAAGATATGATTATTTGGGTACATGTGACATCTAGCAACCCGCACTTGGCCAGCGTGTGTGGATGAAGGCCTAAACTCTCTTAACTCGTAAGATATTTGAGAGAAGATCCGTGTCTAGCAGTGCACACTAAAAAAGGTTGAAGTGATTACTACAGGTACCTTCTATTCTACAGATATAGGTATACGACTGTACAACTACGGATCTTATGGCCTTACATTTGCTTTAAGCTTGTTAGCTCCCTATTTCCTTTGCCAGGAAAACTTATACCAAGTATAGACTCTTTTGCAGATGTAGATAAGTATAGACTCCCAAGTGACGACGGCTGCTTTCCATATCTACTTACATAATACAAAGTAAATTTCCTAAAATGAAAATGTTATTTTATGTAACTCTTAAGATTGCGTAAACTTAATTTTCAATAATACCTTCTAAATAAATCAATTTATAAGTGGATTATTATTTGAAAAAATAAGAAGTTAATAAAGTTAAGAATTCGTTCAACGTGATTAACTGAAGGTAGGTATACTGTGCTGTGTAGCTAGAGTGATTGCAAATTTAAAATAACAGTGTTAACTAAGAGAGGTTAATTATAAATAGCACTTGTCATGTCATGACATATGGCACAACTATGCGGGTAGCGGCCGGATGCAGACATTAACAATTTTATTGCTCTCAAAGTAGCGAAATGGGCAGAATTATTTTGCAACAATCAGCACTCATTTGCAGGGAAACATTAGGATTTGTTTATTGAAAACCTTATTAACCTTCTCATTTTTGAAGTGAAAACTTCTTTAGCGGCGTTGAGCACTTTTTCTGTAATGGGTATAAAATCTTAAACTCGCGTCAGGACACGTGACCTGATCGAAAAAGCGTAAGACGGATTGGAGAGTAGACAGCTATCCCCTCTCTACGGCGCGGCGAAAATGTATGCCTGGGCCTACTGTTTCGTTTAGGCAGCGCAGGGCGCTTGCGCGAATGTTCGTGTATGTTACAGCGTGCCACGCGCATCCATGGATGGTGACAGAAAACAGTTAAATTTTTAATGTAATATAAATTGTCATGTTTGTGTACGATAGCGCAATAAATGAATATTGTATTCTACCACATAAATGATAGTACTTTTATACTGATAAAGCAATTGGTGCAAAATTATTCCCTAACCATTCCAAAATATCAAACATGCTCAACGTTAATAATCAAGTTTTCACTTCTGCCGGCACTCCCGGAGTGCAACCCGTCGTTTTTTGAAGTGAAAACTTCTTAGCGGCGTTGAGCACTTTTTCTGTAATGGGTATAAAATCTTAAACTCGCGTCAGGACACGTGACCCTGATCGAAAAAGCGTAAGACGGATGGAGAGTAGACAGCTATCCCCTCTCTACGGCGCGGCGAAAATGTATGCCTGGGCCTACTGTTTCGTTTAGGCAGCGCAGGGCGCTTGCGCGAATGTTTTCACTTCTGCCGGCACTCCCGGAGTGCAACCCGTCTTTTTTTTTTTTGAGAAGCGGTGGCGCTGCGGTATCGGCCTCGACCCTGAAATTTAATGTCGCGGGTTCGCTCCCCGATCATGTCTGCACGGTCATATCTTTGTGTAAATTGTTTCATCGCCGCTGCTTAATATCGGTGAAGGAAAACATCGCGAGGAAACTGGCACGTCGAAGAAATAATCATTCGTGGACATTTAGCATCCACCAATCCACACTTGGCTAGCGTGTGTGAATAAAGCCTAAACTATCTCAACTTGTAAGATAGTTGAAAAGAAGACCCGTGGGACACTAAAAATGGTCTAAGTGAAAAATTAAGTAACTATACCTTCTCTGATGGTATGCTCTTAAAGACTAGCGACCTTATTCATTAAAAAGTTAAAGGACTCTTTAGTTAAAATGGACTTCGTCTCTTTCTTACTAGTATAAATGTCAAGATGACTGACAAAGACAAACGAATTATAAACCTATTTTAGCTATAATGAGCTTAAAATATGTTTATGAATACGGGAGTAGGTAGGTAGGTAAAATGCATTTTGAACCCACGGCGACCAAGAGAAGAGGAGCCTTATAAATTTGGCTTGTGTATTTGTAATTATTTTTATTATCAAACAAGTCGACTGTATATTTGATGATGGAAAACACGTAATATTATTACCATTTATATTAAAATAAAAAGACGTGTGGCACTCGAAGACTGCCACGGTTAAGCTATTGCATAGCATTTTTTATCAACTTATGTAATTACTAGTTTAACGGACGCGGCTTCGCCCGCGCGTATGTCGGTTATAGCGCTAAACCATTAACTTCTTTTTTCGTAGTCGGATAAAACTATCCTTTCCTGGGTCTCGAAGTATCTCCATACAAAATTAGGTAATAGGAGTGTAAGCAACATTTTGAAATCGGCAAACTCCCATGCATGTTTATAAATATATATTGCTTTCATAAAAAATATGTCTAACTTGTCACACCGGTGAAGATAGATTATCTACGGCTCTTAGACCATAATGTAAGTTTTCATTCAAATAACCAAGACCAAATAAAGTTTAAATTCTATTCGTAGCATTGAGTTATCAAACATGTCATTGTGTCAAAATAAAAAGTAATTTAGATCAAAATCACGAAGGAGTATTGATATCAACTTTGAAGTTTACAGCAGCCAGTAAAAATATTTCTAAGACCAATCTAAGACATATTTTTTGAGTGAAAATATTCGGATTCGTCAGAATAATGTATGATGAGCACATTCCATGTTAATAAGTGTAAATATCAATTATCAGGCCAGATTTGAGCCAGGCGCAAGGAAAAGGGAGCGCTACAAATTCACGTTGCTTTCAAGTCACCTAGATCCACTTCAGTTTGGTTAATATTTTTTTTTGGTGAAAATAATTTTAAGATGCCAGAATAAGCGCACACTGTAATTTTTTTTATGCTTTGGATGTAACGAAATCTTAAAAAAAAACTGAAAACCTTTTGCCACCGTTGAAGAGGTGGACATCATGTCTTTTTTACTACCACAGATAATATAATACTATACCACTGTATTACCACTTTATCTTTAAAGCCGACTAAGTATCGACGACGCTCGAGTAACTACACATTTAGCATCTTCGGCTCCCCTACTATTGAAACCTCCGACTGGTTTCAATAAAATTTCAATAATTATACTACCTTTTCGACCACAACTCTGCCCGCGCGTATGTAGGTTATCGCACTAAACTATTAACCTCTTTTTGCGTAGTCGGATACAACCTATCCTATGTCAAAATTTCATCCAAATCGGTTCAGAAGTTTTGGCGTAAAAGCGCGACAGACAGAGTTACTTTCGCATTTATAAGATTAGTAAGGATGTCGGTACTTTCTTGTCTATTGTAAAATTCTGACTGATGATAACATAAAATATACGGCAAAAGCTAAGTTAACACTCAAGGTACTGACTTAAATTATGCAAATGTACTACCTCTATATTTCTCTCTCTGTGTTTGCGTAATCATTTACGCAAATGCGGAGAAAGATTGTTGGTACAGCAATGCTTCTTCATAAAGCAAAAAATTCAAACAGAATCACTAAGTAATCTAATATTTAGTTAAGTAATCCTGATATTTTTTTTAACGATATTTAATTTTTCTTTTTTTCAGGTAAATGATAAAGATTGCTTCAGGACAATCAAGTTGGAAGTGTAATAAGTACTGCTATAATACAGGTTAGAGAGAAATCGCCACTTTAATACAAAACACAAAAAGAAATTTCAATTCTTTGGATTTGAGCCCATAGACTATCTGATTTATTGTTTAACCAACTATTCTAAAAAGGTTGTAGTGCTACTCGGTTTACGTAGCAGTCTTTTATGCCTAAAAACACAGACAAGACCAGGCTATCTAAATATAAAACCTAGATCCATATAGTACATATTTAGGACGTTAGCTTATTTAAAAAAATACTTGTCAGTTATTCATGAAATATTATATTACACAACCCGTAACCTTTTCTAGACTTAGTTTATTAACACCTTGTGTAGTTAATACCGCAGATGAGGCTGATGTCCTTAATAACCAACATTTTGTGTTAGGACCTACCTAAATATTACTATAAATTAGACATTGTATAAATCACATCCTGAAAATACTACGTACGAAAATAATTTTCTGAAATTCCAATAATGAGGGCAAATTGTTCGCCCATAATTAACAGAACATGTTTCATTCTTAATTAATATTTCATCCGGTACGATAAGTACTACTATTTGGGTAAGTACCATTAAAATTAATAAAGTAAAATGAAAATAGAATTGAAAATCCGTGTGTACCTATCAATTGGGTCGTTGAAGTTTCGATATTATTCAGTCCATTCATTCCGATATTTGGCGACGGTCAGTAAAAGTTTTTGACAACTATAATTTAGGAACTTTACAAACGTAAGAATTCAATTACATTATGTATGTATGTAACTTTGGAACCGACTGAATAAATCACGAACTGTCTAAGTATTAGAAAGAAGTAACTACAATAGGTAGATATCGACAGATCTATCTGTCTGTATTCACGTGTCGATAGTATCTCTTTTATACTAATATTATAAAGCTCAAGAGTTTGTATGTTTGGTTGAACGCGCTAATATCAGTGGCTACTGCACTCGATTCGGTCAGATTTGAAAATTATTGCACTGTTAGATAGCCTATTTATGGAGGAAGGTTGTAGGCTCCTTTTTATAAAATGTAGGTCACGCGGGCGAAACCACGGTTTGAAAGCTAGTCTATTAAAAAATTGTAAAGAACCTTGAAACCTGCTCATTAGTTTTTCAGAATTCGTAAATTGTTAATTTTTTTTGTATCTGTTTACGAGTATTTGTACGTAGATAAACTTTGTAAAGTAAGTACCCTTTGAAAAAATTTCAAATACTAAGTATCAGTAAGATACTAAGTTAAAAAACACATAAATCTAAAAATTTTATATGACCTATTTTGTTTCCAATCCATTTTATTCTATTCCTAGCATTACATTTTCTATATGTTTTGAACGAAAGAAAATTTCGAAAACACATTTTGACAAGTTCAAGATGGTATTCAGAACTTTTTTCGTATTGTTCAACTCGTACTAACCGTACTGTTTCAGGATTTTACTAAGCTGTTATTAGTTAACATTTCTGATAACTTCTATTCAGTTCAAAAATTAAATAAAACATAACGTAGGCACTGAATACAAACCGCAGGTCTCCCCTTTTCCCACTAATAGACTCCTTTAAGGTAAGTATAGATCAGTAGATAGGTACCTAGCACAAAGTGAAAAGTGACTTACTTCAGAGATGAGCTATATTAAAATTTCTTAATAAAATACCTGCTTTATTGTAAGAGTAAGCGAAAAAGCGTTTGTATAAGAAAATTGTCATTACCTCGTTGCAACTCGTTCTAGTTTATTAAAGTTTCATACTCTATTGTCTGGCGTCTGGTTCCGCGTGCAGCGCAGCGCTCATATCGAGCGCTTTAAGCAGTATCTGCTTTGCATGCGCATTCCTAATTATGTCTGAAAATTTTAGCGTACATACAGCCCTTTAGCGTTAAAGTATTACATTACACTAATGCAATGAAGACTGACTGAATAATCCAGAATAGGTGATGTTCGATTTCTGAATCAAACGAAAAGCCAGTATATGTGGATAGTCCACATTTTCCTTATTGACTCAAATCATAATCATCCTCAGTCTTGTATTGAAGAGATTTTTTGGTTTGGCTTGTTGATCTCCTGAAATTACCGTGTTAACTACTCGGAATAATCTTTAAGTACCTAAAGAAAAAAATCAAAGACAAAAGAAAAACAATTATTTGACACCTACAGGACACACACAATTAAGTAATGATTAAAAAACACACGTAAAAGAAGAAAAATAATTTAAACAACTAAAAAGAAACGAAGGGATAGATTTTGTAAATTATGATGTCACATTACACGAAAAACTGTTAAAAGTCAGTTAAACATGCAAATCAATACTTAAATATAAGAGCTATCAGCAACTTCACGGAACTACCATTTAATAACTAGTCGAATAAAGTTTCATTTCGAGTTCAATAAAGTTACTCGTTAATGTGATCGCATCTGATTGTGACATTCATTCCCATAATTACTATGGATTGTAAGATAAGTTGTAACCGAGTTGTGTATGGTTACGAGGAGAGCACGCTGCTAGAGTACGCATGCGTATTACGGTGCAGGCGGAGTAAAGGGGTGACACTCATCCCTCTTTTCCTCCTCACACCTGCGATTCGGGGTACAACCTGCTATATTTCACTGTTTCCAACTAGTATCGTTTATAAGGTATTCTATCAACAATCAAGGTACAAACATTATGTGACTTCCGCCTGTATCACTCCAAAGCGCAGAATCGAATATTACCTACATTTTCCGACCATGTTAAAGGACCATACGTAATAGTCAAAGAGCATAATATGTATTATAATTGTTTACGGAAATATTGACCGAGAATTTTCGGTCCCACACGTAATACTGATTGGAGCTGTTTCTAAGATTTGTATATTGCAAAAGTACAGTAAGTTACCACTGGAACAACGAAGTTATAGAATTGTATGGTAAATATTCAATAACATTGTTAAAATTTCATCTAATTTCCACATCTTCACATAAGTTTTGCTATTTCTGTTTCATAAAATAGCTTTCTCAGAAAATATTTTGCTTCGACGGACCGATATTAAAAGCGGTTGGCGGGTAGCCAATACTTCAGGGGTTGGTTTTGTTGACTTTTCAGTTTAAGAGAATAATAGGGAAGGTGTTAAAGTATTGAGGAAAAGGAGGAAGAAGGAATATTATATTAAAATACCAAATTGTTTCAATACGAAAATCATATATTTTAAATGTTTGAACTTCCGAAGAAGAACTGGACCCCAACGCGATATATGTCGAAAAAAATCGGCGAAATCAATTAATTTTTTTCAGAATGTCACGTTAGAGATAAGTTACCACTCAACACACGACATGCAACGAGTAGTCTATAGCAATCGACGACATATGTCAAATTAATTAGTTTTCAATCGACATTCACAATTTTTTCGACATAGTCGCGTTGAGATAAATGTCTAAAGTGCTAGAATCGGGGTTCTGTAACTGTAGGCATGTCAGACTTCTTCGACTATTTGGTTTTCAAGCAACCATCAATTTCTTGAAAAGAATCCTGTTCGATAACAAATAACGGTTTATCGCAAATCACAGTAACGTTACTTAGAAGTTTTTATAATTCTCTACCCTTTCTTCTTTCTGTTATAGCCTTTACTAGGTTCTTGACCAAGTTACTTTTAAATAGTTACGGATCTTCGTTCAAAAAACTTTTTAGCAATCCGCCGCTTTGATTTTTATATAGTGCACTTGTTTATTCAGCAGACGTAAGCAAAACAATGTACTATCAAAATAAAACAACTGACTGTTGTATCGCCTACAACAGGAGCTCAAATAAAAAGAGAAATTTGGGATGGCAAACGTCAAAACACCGCCTTACCTTACACCTTACCCTACACCTTACTAACCGTATACTTATTCCCAATTCTACTATACAGCTACCTACACTAATATATTCATGTTGCTATAGATTTGGCAACACACCAACTCCAGACCTATGTGTCTTCCTTCAAACGGTATCTTAGTTAGCTATGTCTTTTCCATGTCAAGAGTCAAATTATCTGATACCTTGGCTACATTAAGTACAATGTGAAGAGCAAAAGTGCTTCATTTTATAATTATGCACTTTTTTATTAGCCTCTATAAATCAATATTATCTTGTAAGTATACAAACTTATGACAGATAACAAAATAATAATAATAATATAGTGGGACATTAACACACACGGTCATCTGATCCCAAACTAAGCAGAGCTTGTACTATGGAAACCAGATAACTGGTAATATACTACATATAATACTTTTCTTTTGTAAATATATACTTAAATATAGATAATTACACCCAGACACAAGACAAACAGACATATTTAAACAAATGCTTGTCTCGGGTGGGAATCGAACCCACGACCTGTGGCGTGAAAAGCAAGTATCTTACCAACCACGCCACGGGCCCGTCAAAAAAAAAATCTACCCATGACCCACGTATGAGGTATATATTAAAGTATGTTAGTCTAAAAATATAGCAATTTTTTTTGAAAAACAAGCAATTTTCTCATTTCAAACAAATGGCTCGTGACTTGCGTGTAAAAACAATGGCGCGAACCCTCCGTAATCTACGAAAATAAGATCATACCAAACTGCGGATTTATACGACAAGGATTTACAAATAGGTAGGTAGTTTAGACCAAAGGAACTTCGCAGGATATAAACAAAGCAAATCTTCTTCTTTATGTAGGTTAATGCTTTCTTGTTAGGTATGCTTGTATCTTGAGACTTGAAAGGCGTCTCGCTGTTAGGTTACCTATACACATTATACATGAGATCAAGACACATTTTAAGTCTCAAGATACCTGGAAAGGTATTTTGTAAATACCTATTCGTTTAAGTTAAGTTCTTCGAAAAAGTGGCGATTTCTCTAAACTTTCATACATACCCATATGTGTAGTTAATCTACTTTTAACTCTACCTAACTATTATAACTAGATGAAATAACCTAATAACGCATGTACTTGTTTCTTTTCACGCTAACCTAACAGTGGCATTGAAGTGTGAGTATTAACATTTATTAACATCTCTTCTTGAGTTTCTTACCGCAAAACAACATTGTATAAAATCAACATTAAATCAATTACAGATACTGACAATCAGCGCGTGATAATCCACGTGAAAGACGTTAATGATGAGCCTCCTTACTTCATCAATCGGCCGCTTCCTATGCAGACAGTGGTACAGCTCAATGCCGCTCCCAACACACCTGTATTTACTCTACAAGCGAGGGACCCTGATACTGACCACAACATCCACTACTTCATTGTCAGAGACAGAACAGGGGGACGGTTCGAGGTGGATGAACGATCCGGTGTGGTGCGCACTCGAGGAACAGATCCTTTTCAACTGGATATGGAATATGTTTTGTACGTGAAGGCTGAAGATCAGGTGAGTTGTTAACCAATTAACTATGTCTATTGGATACCTAATCTATCAAATTATAGTTAGTATCATACCCAAAAACCCAAGTTCTGACTCATACTCGGTTAGGTTGTGATATGGCATTTTTTGGGTCCGAAATTAAAAGTTGAATATTAAAGTCTTTTTGAGGGGGCAAATGAGAAAATCATACCCGAACCGGTTTACATGATTGTAACTGGAGCTTGTGTGGGTTTTCGTATTTTCTCCCGCGGTATGGATTTCTGTAGGTAGGTACCCCACCTAATTTACAAAATGTATTGCTAATGGAAATTGAAAAGGGGTTTGAGATAGGTTCCTTTCCATCTAAAAGAAAGGATAACTTGAATTTTTTGTCGTTTTTTTTAGAAAATGTATTAGTAGGTACCTAGTTGTAAATTGATGTTAGGTAACCGTGCATATTAGAGAACCGTACATGTAGAGCAGCGGTGGCACAGCGATATCGGCCTCGCCTTTATAATATAAGGTCGCGGGTTCGATCCCCGTTGACCACACATCTTTAAGTGAATGGTTTCATCGCCGCTGCTCAATATCGGCCAAGGAAAAATGTCTAAGAACTAATTATTACATGTGACATCCACCAACTCGCAGTTGGCTAGCATGTGTGGATTATGGTATAAACTCTCTTAACTCGTAAGATAGTTGAGAGAAGACCCTTGAAAAGAGGGTTGAAGTGAACCTTGTAAATATATTATGTGTGGTAGATATAGAAAAATTTATCTAGGTAGGTACTAAGGCTAATAAGACCATTTTAATTCGTGCTATCAGATGCTATAAGATTTCCGACATAATTTTTATTCTAAGTTGGTAGGTACGTACCTAACTACCTATCTACCTACCTACCTATTAGTAAAGTAGGTACTATTATATTATACTACATAATTTAGGTCATTTACTCTCCTTCTATTGTATGGTTTGAGGGCAATTTAAATGAAATAAAAAGCGTATCTTTGTAAGTTCATTTTTATGGCCGCCTTTTCATAGAAAGAAACCGCGCTTGACCTAATTAAGTAATTCAATATTTTATGCACATGAGCGAACATTTTATGACTCACATGTGCAGCGTTACAGCGGTTTCGCTTCAAAGCCGTCAATATTTCTAATTGAATGGGTATATTAGCGTAGGATCTACCAAGCTTAGCCATTAGAATTATCTAATGGCCATTAGGAGTATCTAAATATTTGGGCTACATTTTTCTTAACAAAATCTTACTAACATTTGTTAAGAAAAATGTAGCAGAAAAAAATTTACTCCCGTATTTATAAACGTCTTATAAGCTCATTACGAGTATAGCTAAAATAGGTTTATATTATAATTCGTTTGTCTTTTTTTGTCTGTCATTTTGACATTTTTGCTAGTGAGAAAGAGAAGTAGTCCATTTTAACTAAAAGAGTCATAAAAGATTCTTATGAATAAGACCGTTAGTAGGTTTAAATTAAACGGTTGTAACTTATTATTTCAGAATGGTCGTGTCGACGAACGGCGATTCCAGTCAACCCCTGAAGAGCGTCTCAGCATTGTGGGCGGCAAGCGAGCTCCGCAGTTCTACCTACCAAGTTACGAAGCTGAAATCGCTGAAAATCAGAAAAAAGATTCTGAGTATGTTTCCTTTTCATATTATGTGCATTATGAGGCTATGTTAGCTTATAAGATAAGACTAAAGTTAGTGCTAGTAGCTTAGAATAATAAAGGTGGTATTTTTCTAAGGCTAACATAATAGTTTAGAAGACATTTAATTACTAGCGACCTGGCCCGGCTTCGCATGGGTACACATTATACACCTAAATCTTTCTCACTTAAACTTTCGTCTGTTTACGGTGACAACCGCATAAAAATCTGTTCAGTACCTTTTGATTTTATGCGACTTATTTTTATATTCTTCGTAAAGAAGGTTCCGTAGGATTCCGATTCGAAGGATTCCGTATAACACGATTCTCATCGGCGGCTTCCCTTTAGGAATTGGTCAATATAAGGTACCTACTTAAAGTAGCATTAAAAATGCAGCACATACTTTTTTGTAAGTTTGATGGCCGGCGCGGCGTAGGTAACTAAGAGATACTTGTCATTTAATTAGCTCTTTCTTCCCTTCATAAAATTTTTACCCTTCGCTACTTAACACTTGAGCTGTAAGTAGCGCAGTTTAAGCTATTAATAATCTAGCCGTTTTCCGTCCGGCTATAGCCAGTCTGAGTGTAACTGACTAGCTAGGTACCTACGCAAGAGATATTAAAATGCACACAAAACAGTAAGAGCCTAATCGGATCCGTGTATTATTCGGATGTCCGAGCCTCTGCGGTTAATAATCGGTGGTCGGCCACGGTCAAAGCCTGTGCCAATTTTGATCACAACGCGAGGCGGATCTACATGATGGACGTCGACGAAGTTCTTGTTGTGATGTACATATTATAATAAAAACAAAGAAAGACGGCTTGGGAATATTTCATCCGACCAATGTGAACAGCTCAGGCGAGCGAGATCCGACAAGATTCTTTTGTGAACGTATTGCCTAACAAAACACCCGACATTTCTTGTCAGTGCCGACACAAAATCAGTTTCCAACAAGTGTGAATAGCTTCATATAAAATATTCTGCCACTTAACCATCCGATTAAAACCCGGACCCGATAGACGACAAGGGGAAACGAGCTTGAGTGTGTGCGCAAACCTAGTATCTATAGTATTATATTATCTGTGGCGCAAACCTAAATGCACTAGCGTTAATATATCCTTTTAAAGAAATGGTACCAAAATGTTAAGTGTGTGTGAAAATCTTATTAAAAGACCCGTTAAGTACTTGCAAACTTACCTAGTTCCATTTCAATGAGTGAGAAAAAGTAAAAACAACATAGTAAATTGTGATGGTTTGTCGTAATTACGTTTCGTGTGGTGACCGTGACGCTTCGGTGGTTATTATTTTGAACTGATTATTTTTAAATTGTGTGTGACACATACAATTGTGTACATTTCTCTGCTAGTGCAGCTGGGAGCTGAAACTAGGTCGAACTAAATAATAATATATCTGCGTAATTGTGATCGTTGTTGGGAAAGGTAGCTACTTGTGTTACCCATTTTGAACTGACAGGATACTTGTCTTGAACTAAACAAAGACCAAAGCGTCCCTGATACTATAAGTCTATTGGGAAAGGGTGTACTTGTTCCATTTCGACTTTGAGACAATTCGTGTTATGAAAACTCGCGATTGTCGTCCAAGTTAGTTCGGCCTATGTGTTGTCACGAGCTGCGTCACAGTACCTATTTAATGCTTCTATTAACCTTCATTATTAAATAGGTAGTATTAAACTAATTTCTAAATAGGTAACGTCACGCCGTAGAGGTCCCTAAATATCATCCGCTTTTCGTCGGCGTCCTATACGCGATAGAGAGTGAGCCTATTGTCGTTCATCGGGCACAATCCAAACCTCGAGCTGCAACTAAGCTTCTCTAAGTTCTTTTATTCGAAAAGTCCTTTTTGTTTCACCCGGGAATCGAATAAAAAGTCCTTACTAATATTATAAATGCGATAGTAACTCTATTTGTCTGTCAGTCGCGTTTTTACGCCAAAAGTACTGAATCGATTTGGATGAAATTTGTTAATGAGATAGATTTAGATCCGGGAAAGGATTTAGGGTAGTTTTTATCCGGCTGCGCGAAAAGAGGTCAATGTTATAGCGTGATAACCGACACATGCGCGATCGTAAAGCTATACAATAATAAATGGGTATCGGAATTACAATGGCAATAATAGGATTAATATCAATCAAATTGTACAATTTGAATGTTTACATTTTTTTATCGTAATATTAAATATTTAATTTCAGCATTATATCGGTGAAAGCCAAATCGTTTGCGGACCGCGAGATCCGGTACACTCTAAAGGCGCAAGGCCAGGGTGCAGGCACCTTTAACATCGGGCCTACGTCAGGCATCGTTAAGCTGGCGAAGGAGTTGGACTTCGAAGATCTGCGGCAACCACATGTGTACTCCTTGGTAGTGACCGCTACAGAAGATTCTGGAGGTTTCTCTACTAGTGTTGAGGTGGGTTATATTTTTACTAATTTAAACTAGCACAGGTAGTGTGCGTTCCCGTTTCCAAATTAAAAAAAGTATCTATGCACAAACCTTCTCATGATAATACATACATTGACGAGCCCGTGGCGTCGCGTGGTCGGTAAGATACCTACTTGCTTTCCAAGCCAAAGGTTGTGGGTTCGTTTCGCAATCGATTTGTCTGGACTCTAGGTGTAATTATCTATTTTAAGTATATATTTACAAAAGAAAAAATTATATATGCATAGTATAATCTATATTGTTCAAATTGTGTATTTAAGTAGTATATCCATTCCTGGTACCCATAACACAAGCAAATATAATTGCTTCATTTGTGACTAGATGACACTGTGTGTATTTGTGAAAATATTATTATAATACCGGTTATCTGGTTTCCTTAACACAAGCGCTGCTTAGCTTCGGACCAAATGTCCGTGGGTGTTAATGTCCTAGAATATTATCATAATAATAAACATGCCAAAAAATAATTATCCAATTTGGTGCAGTCGTTCGAAAGTTATAGGTAGAGCAAGAACCTGTGAATGTCAGACTTTTCATTGTATAAAAGCGGAATGTTTGTCAGCACATGCTCCTAACATAAGTAAGAATGATGGACCCATTGCCAGACACATATTTAATTAGGTATATGAACTCTAAGGGGTTACCACGATGTTAAGTGTCTCGCAATGAAAGACATGATTTTTTTATAACATTTTGAAGGAAATATTAATAAATCACACTAAATAATTTGATGAATTTATGTTGCATACCTTTACTACCGTTTACCGGCCAGAGCCACGATGGCCAAAACTACATCGGTCCATCGTTCTTACCTGTTTTGGAAGCACGCTTGGACAAACTTGAAACTTTGTTGTAATATAATGCAGGTCTGACGTTCTTAGGCTATTATGCGTTTACATACATTTCAGCTCTGCCATTTATTTTATTAGCATTTTCATGACTAAACCACTACACTAATGTTGACGACATTTGGTATGCAAATATTTGGACTGTGTAAGCAGTCATTAGACACAATTTTTACTCGATTTTTTTGCTTGGTTAAGACACGAACGGCTCAGCCACGAGCCTAAACCGAGCAAAATAATTCACCGTCAATTGTAATCTTTACTAATGTTTACAAGTTTTTAAAACCTTAACAAAATCTTATAATGATTTCAGCTAACGATACGAGTGACTGATGTGAATGACAACGCTCCGAAGTTCGAACTCCCGGACTACCAAGCTCACAACGTCGATGAAGATATACCGCTCGGGACCAGCATTCTTAAAGTGAAGGCTATGGACGCCGATTCCGGGAAGAACGCTGAGATAGAGTATTTAGTTTCAGGTAATCTAATGATTTTTAACATCTTAGGTACTTAAATAACATCCAATTGGTATAACACAGGATTTTAATACATGGGTGGGTAACCTTAAGTGTCCCACTGCTAGGCAAAGGATCTTCGCTGAACTTTCTTAAGAGTTAAAGTCTTAACACGCTGGCCAACTGCAGGTTGATGAATGCTATTTTTCTTCGAAAGTTTAGTTTAAGTCGTGGCAGTTTATCTACGACATTTTCCTTCACTGATGTTGAGCTGCGGTGGTGAAACACATAAAGTTTATGGGCATTATCGGATCGGATCGACTTATATTTTAAAGCTGAGTTAGATACCGCTGCACCCTGCCTCTTTCTAGTCTGATGGTCTTTACTGCTCTAAGGCTCCCTTAAATCCCCACATACAAACAACAGCAACACAATATAAAATTATTAAGTAAAATATATGCACAGACTGCATCATTGTTAGCAGCGCCATCTATTATTAACTCATACCAATTTCGTACTCGCTATTTGGCGGTAGAAAATACTAGATTACTTGGTGAAATACTAAACACAATGTTACTGGATATCGGTGATTTATCAACTAATATTGTACTTTACAGATGACCACTTCAGTGTAGATTCCAACGGGATCATCACAAACAACAAGCAGCTAGACGCTGATAACAACAATGCGTATTACGAGTTTGTAGTTACTGCTAAAGACAAGGGCGAGCCCGCTAAAACTGGAACTGCTACCGTGAGGGTCTATACGAAGAACAAGAACGACGAGGAACCTAAATTTTCACAACAAGTGTACACACCTAACGTCGACGAAAACGCTGGACCAAACACTCTTGTAACCACTGTAGTAGCATCTGACAAGGACGGTGATAATGTGCGCTTTGGCTTCGTCGGTGGCGGCACTAGCTCTGGTCAGTTCGTGATTGAAGAAATAACTGGCGTCATTCGACTACATAACAAAGCGATCTCATTAGACCGAGACAAGTATGAACTTAATGTGACTGCCATGGATGATGGTGCCTGCTGCGTTAACGGTGATGCTACAATACACACATCTACTGCTGTAGTAGTCGTATTTATTACAGACGTAAACGACAATAAGCCTATCTTCAAAGATTGCCCTACTTATTTTCCTAAAGTTGAAGAAGGTGCTCCTAATGGCAGCCCTGTGATCAAAGTTCATGCGACTGATGAGGATAAAGGTGTTAATGGTCAAGTAAAGTATTCTATCGTACAACAGCCGAATCAGAAAGGAACAAAGTTTACTGTAGATGAGGAAACTGGAGAAGTGTCTACTAATAAAGTATTCGACAGAGAAGGGGATGATGGCAAATTCGTATCGGTAACAGTAAAAGCGACCGATCAAGGAGAGCCATCATTAGAAGGTGTTTGTTCGTTTACTGTTGAAATCACAGACGTCAATGATAATCCTCCACTATTTGACCGACAAGTAAGCCAATTAGTGTAAATAGTAAAGAGTAGATTATAAAGTTTGCACAAAACGCATGAAATCACGATTACCTAATAGCTCTATTTGCATGATTTACAGCTGTACGTCTAAATTGTTGATCGTTATTTAATGTGTCTTACAGAAATATGTCGAGAATGTAAAACAAGATGCCAGCATTGGCACTAATATCTTACGAGTATCCGCCTCTGACGAGGATGCCGATAACAACGGCGCAATTGTTTACACCTTGAGTGCTCCATATAACCCCGCCGATATAGAGTATTTTGAGATCCAGCCCGAATCGGGTTGGATCGTTCTAAAGAAGCCGCTCGACGTAAGTATTCATTTACATTCATAACAACACACTCGACAACAAAGTGGGAGCGTATGACGAGATGAACGAATGAAAGGGATCAACTTTACTAAAAGTTTAGTGGATGAACGCTACCTACAGGCCTTAGGATTGAATTGGCACCTAATTTTAAGTTCATTTAAATGTAAATAGTTCTAAATTAACCGCTGCTGTAAATTGCTGTGGAGAGGGGTAAATCCTGGCTGTGAGGAGTAGTTGTCCATTGAACGGCGGCGCGAGGCGGCCTCGGCGCGCCCTGGGGGCTTGTTCTTCTTACAGCACTGTTAGTTTGAGTTGCCGCCGACGTCAGCTCCGCACTCGATCTTCGTTCAGATTTATTTCCGCAGCACCGTCTTGCATTAACTATCTTGACGAATACGACTAGTGTAAAATACTTAACACGTGGTATACGATACCTACTGCTGTAAATAATTCACCGTTGATACGTATGTTTAGTTCTAAAACATGTACAGTTTCCGTAACAGCACTTCTGTATATTTCGCACAACTAGTTTCGAGTTATTTTATCGTAATTAACTATTAATTGATTTCAGAAGCTTATGCTTTTAACATACGTATATGTATTATGTACATGTTTTGTTACTAATCTCTGATTTTATTTTGCGGTGCTGTTTCCCATCGAGGCGGTTCGACCCCGTCCGCTCTTGTTTCTTTGCTGTAGACGACTACTCATGTAATATATTATCTAGTTCGTAATATCATGATAATGTGACTTTTTTCCAGGGCGGCTGTGTGTATCTATAATTGTATAATATTAGTAATAATCGAGATGGTCAGATTGCTCACTGGGCAGTTTGGCCATCTGGCCAGTTGTGACATTATTCCTTCTGTGAAAGGGGCAACGTTCTCGATTCCAAAATTTGTACAGTTTAACATGACGTCCATCGTTTGTAATATATTCATTTCAATGAGTGTCGTTTCGTTGTAGTACAAAGAGGTCACCAACCATTACTATGACAAGTTGACCTTATCGCCATGTCTTGTATGCAGAGCTGCATGCATTTGCCTGCTTTTCGTTACGTTAATTTTTTTTAGTTGAGATTAGTTTAGTTTGATTACTGTAAAAAGTACTTAACTAATGTACAGTTTGTATTTCTCTATTGTACAGAAAACCTTGTAAAATATGATAAATATTTTATTTCCATTTTATTTCTTGCACTATCTGATATTGGCTACAACAATCAGGAATGTTCTCTGCTGTAAGTACGACAGAGCCTGTAGTGGGAGCAGACGACGTGAGCGGACGTAATGTTACCAGTTTCACTGTGATACTTTACTTTTCCAAACATTTTATTTGGCTTATTGGATGTGAGACGATGAGTGGTAGCTTTTACTTTATCAGCACATACAATCAATCAAAACATTCGTTGTAAACAGCCAATAATGTGAAAGTGGTTCTTATCAGAGTTATTTTATTTAATTGTTTTGATTGTTTATTAGCCATGAGTACTTATGTGTTTATATTTTAGTTGTGTTATGTTTTGTTTTTCCCCGCTGACCTCTGACCCGTGTATCTGTAGCGGGACAGGTACCGACTACGCGTGCGCGCCTCCGACAGAGGTGACCCGCCCTCCTCCGCAGACGTGGACGTTGAATTAGACGTGGTAGACAGGAACAATAAGCCTCCCATCTGGGACATGACCACGTATGGCCCCGTTCACATCAAAGAGAATGTCACAGTGGGTACCGTAGTGACCAGTGTGAAAGCCAGGTTGGTATAAGGCGCAGCGGGCCTTCGGGCCCGCCGCTCTTCCATTCCCTAACACTACTAACGACGTGGTTTTGTTTGTTTCCGTCGACTCTTTCCCTAATAGCGAGAAACGTACAAGTTGGAGGCTATGGCTCAAGACAAGGGCTTCCCGCCCTTGTCCAGAACCGTGGAGGTCCAGATAGACGTAGTGGATCGCGCGAACAATCCCCCCGTGTGGGACCACACGGTGTACGGCCCGATCTACATTCGAGAGAATTTGCCCGTGGGCGCCAAAGTGGTGTCCGTGAAAGCAAGGTGCGTGGGTTACTGTTCGCACGGGCACCGCACGCAGCCCCGACACTGCACGCCGCGCGCCCGCTGCACGTCACGTCCGCACAGACGTCGCTCCCGCTGGCCGCACACGGCTGCTCGCTATTTATGTTGCCACTATAACCTCCATCCGCAGCTTCTGACTGAGGTCGATACTAAAATATCACTTGTAGCCAATTGAGGGATTGACGTTTGTTGTGGTAAATTTATTGTTATAATCTTTGCTTCAAATCTCCTACCAAGAGTTGATTAATAATAGGTAGGTATTTGGAGTAAAAGGTTGTGACGAAAAATTAACATTTTCATGGTAGTTTTATCAGATTGATCCTTTCCTAAGGCTTCTGATATAACTTCTATGAAAATTATATGGCGTGTTAGCGGGTAGCTCGCGCGTATTTGCCTATCACTTGGTGATCTGAGACCGATGTTTTGTCACTGTCCGGGATGTGGAGATGCATCGTCATGGCACACGCGGACTGTTGTAAATCACCAGCGTGCATTAAAATGGGTTCACTGCTTACGTGGGGCGGAAAACACTATTGTTGTATTCAAAAACATCTAAGCAGGAAGGTAATATTAAATTTTTTAAAAAGGTAATTTTTACTTATTCAAATAATAAGGGTATCTTTTTCAAATAAATACAACATTAGGGGGAGGCACCCTAGGCACCATACTAACACATCTGTTTGAGTAACAAATTACTTAGATGTTTTTGGATCATGTGAAAGGTTTCTAATTCGTAATTAGGTATGAAGTCTGTGTTCTGCATGTAGGCTGTCACATCAGTGCATCATGGGCAATTTAACATGCCGTATTCAAAGAATCCTAATTTAAAAGCTAAGGTAGCATGTTAAAATTCGTCGATGGTTTAGATTCGTAGTTTAGTTTAGGAAATTTTTGTTAATTTTTTAAAATTATTTTTTACCGATAGTGCTTGGTCATGTTTCATTTGACATAAATTATGTTCTTGCATAAGTAAAAAGGTAAATTATTCATTAATGAATGACAAGTAAACTAGTGAGGGATTACGTGCTATTGGATGAATTTGATATGTTCTGAGATTCCTTGATACGACAGGAAGGAACAACGCAAATTCATTTGCCAATAATAGTTAAAGCGATATTAACATTCAAAGTAAATTACCGACTTTTATTTATTCCAATTAGGATCACTTCATAAATTGGTTAAAACTTCAAAAAATAAAAATTTTGCTTTAGATTAGCTTTCAGGATGGTAGGAAAGGACCCTCAACCATCTCAGAAGAAATCTAATCCGGAAAGTGTTCCAAAGTTGATAAATTATTTAATTTAGTTAAGTTAATAATCGTTAATCGTTAACTACGTTTAGTTAGTTACCTAGAAATAGCCAAAGAATATACCTACTACGCTCAGCATAGCCGTCAATAAAGATGATGAGGTTCATTTCGAAGTAATGGGTGAAATTGGGCTATTTCCACTTCTTTCAGTAGGAAGTACGTTCATATTTATGGAAGGTACAAATGCAGGGTTAAATAATTGTAGACAATATAGTTGGTAGAAATACTTTTGCAAGTAAGTATCTTATGGGTTATCTACCTAGAAAGAGAAAGGATTATATTCATATGAATGTGCATCACTTCTGTGCCACGGGCTACGTTATGTTCTGCATTATAGTTACTTCATTGCATCAATCACAGTGTGTTGTCCGATGCCAAGTTTGGTACACATCTCTATTGTCTATCTGTTCGTCCTAAACTACACATTTCAAACTCACAAAAATGATGAGATCATTACTAACTCACCTTACTAATAGTGTTGTTCTATGTAGGGTGGGTATCTATCCACTATGTTCGCGAACCTCTTGCGGTCTGTGCTGCTCCTGCAACTGCTACAATAGGCGGATCCACACTAGACTACATAATATTAGATAACCGATCTTGCGATTTTCGGGAAGCGTTAAACATGAATTTATGGTTTGGTATTATTAATGGTTTAAGCCACACTGCCTGCGACGACTCTCAAAATGTTCTATATCGTTTGACCACAGAGCATGCCTTTAGACACGAGGCGAGGTGTGCGAACATAGGGGGAACTCGCCCTAAGACGCAAAATGCGGTTCAGATAAAACAGTAGAACATCGCGACATGTACGCGAATCAGTTACAATTTGCAAGTATAACTTGAAATAAGTACCTATTTTTATGTTTAAGTGAAAAATAGGAATACTTTAATCACATAAAATTATTTAGTAGTAGTCTTTAGTAGACACAGATAATATTAATATAGGGTGATTAGTAATTAATGTCAAATTATTTATCACTTGGTACCTAGTGCCCATGATTACAAACAAAAAAACTTTTCCAAAAAAACTTTTTTTAAGTTACGTTTTTAATTAAATTCGCTATTTAAAATTGAGTCGAACAATAGGGACGAGACGCGCAAAACGCTTGGCGCGCCTTGTCGCGTCACGGCACCACGTTTAGTCGACCATTTCTACTCTACTCGATTATTGTCGTCCCTACTGAGCGATTCAATATAAAATTGCTGTTTTTTATTGTTTGTAATCATGAGCACTGCCACATGGTAAAGTATTTTACACCAATTACCAGTCATCCTATACATTAGTAAGTCTCCAATAGTTCCATAGTGAGTGAACGTATTATCTGCTTATCTAATAAATATTTTTACTTGTGACCTAATCTGAAGTAAAGACAGTTAAAAATGGGTAATTAATTCCAGTTATAGTTGAAGTCCTGGTTTCATTCGTTGGAGGCCATAATTAGTCATATATTTGTTCGGTTAAAGCTTAGAATTAATTGCCATTAGCAAATCAGTTACAGTGTGCATTTGTGACTAGCATTAATAATGTTAATTGATCACTGATTGCCAATTCATTCGTCCCGAACTTGTTAATCGATGATAGAATCATTGGAGCGAAATCTACTATTTACAAATTTGATAAACGAAATTTGGTTAGTAGCTAGGGTTAAATTTCAAATAAGTACCTGATCGCATCGCATTGCTATCTGCATCGTTCAGAAATACTTATCAGAATTTAGTATTTCTAATGTGCATATAAAATGGTAAAAAATTTAATATTTAGGTATAAATAGCCTTTTCGTCTATTCCTAGGAATCCTAGGTATCTAGCAATAGTAGAAAGGCTATACTTAACAAAATATTAAAATAAACCCTACATACCTAGGAATAGTGGAAAATGTGGATATTTAGGTAAGTATAGCCTACTTATCTGAATATTTTGCATAAAAATTACTTCTTTTTATTTAAGGTTGAGGCCGTTGTCGGTGCATCTGATGAATTTGTTTCCATTTGGCTCGATCTAGAGCAACTTCTTTCGCCTCCCTTTGCGATATGTTACCAACCTTTTCCTTTAATTGGTTCATGTAACGTATCCTTGGCCTTTCTCTTCCACGCTATCCTTTTATCTTTCCCTCTAAGATGTTTTTTTTATAAAAGTGTTATGTTGTATGAGATGGCCCATCATGCTTCCTCTCCGGTTTTGAATAGTTTCCATTAGCCTTCCTTTATCTATATAATAAAAAAATGAATCACTAAATGTGTTGCTAACCGCAAAACTTAAGAACGGATGAACCAATTTCGCAATTTTTTTTAGAATATTCCTTGAAGTACGAGAACGTAAAAAAATCAATTCTATACTCCAATACAAACAAAAAAAATTAAAGAATCGACTGTTGGCGGTACGAAGTTCGCGGGGTACTAGCTGACCCTGACCTTTTATAAAAATACTAAATATTTAGTGTAAAATTGACACACCTACGTTCTTATTTTACCCATCTTGTTCTATTGAGCAACGCAAAAATGCACAATGCTTATACCACATTGTCCTACATATTTTCAATTTCATAACAATCCATTGCTAAGAAACGCAATATTTTTGGTTCATTATCTCGTTTATCATAAAAACTGCAATGCTGGAATATTTTCTCTGAAATGAATGTAATACCTGTGTAGGCTACCAAGTCGTTTTGTTCTTCCATGGTAACCTAGCTACTAATTTTGAGTCCTAACGAGCAAAAAAAGAAAGAAATAAAACTATACGCTGTTTTTAAGGAAGATTCGTATTATGCCACTGTAATTGAGTTGCATAGTATTTCCCTGTTTATCTAACTGATTTTCTTTTCCAATTTAATTACAAATACCTAATTTATAGTTTATTCCCTTATTAAAAACATAAACATATTAATTTAGCGGTGTTGTGACGTCTTGTCCTGTGTCTGTAGTAGATGCTTCTTATGATATTTTTAAATCATATTAAAAGGGTGTTGTTACAATGTTAATTATATTTTCAGTTCGGGTATAGAAAACAATCCGACCGTGTTTTACCGGTTGATGCCTGGCTCCACAGCCCAGACTAATAAATTCCATACATTTTATCTACAACAAAGAGCGGATAACGGATATACATGGGCCGACATAAAAGTTAATCATCCACTTGATTACGAGAGCATCAAAGAATATAATCTTACGATCCGAGTTGAGGTGAGCTTCTTTATGTCTGATATACTTGAAGTACATAATACCTGGGCTTAACGTATTACGCACGTATCTTATTCATGAAGAAAATATGTAGCTGTTGGGATATTATGACCTAGATATGAGGAAGATATTAAAGTTACTAAATATTCTGTCGTGTTTCTTAAATACCTTCCGAGAGCTTGCCTTATCCTGCTGGCTTTATATAGAAAAACTTCGGTTCTGTATTGTTAATAGAGCACGTTTCTATTAAATGTTCAATACGTTTTTATAAATTTTTTATTTAACATTAAAATCAACAAATTATTAACGATCTATTCGTAATATATCAATGAAAGCGCGCGGCGTAAAATTAGTGTTCAGTGATCCAAGCGAGCGCACAGTTGATACGGCGGCGAGAGGGCGATCGTAACCTTAGTATCAATAGCAAACATATTTCGCTAACGATTTCTTCACTTTTTAATATTATGACATATCAAAATAAAAATAAGTGTTTATCAAAATTTGTTAGTTTATTTTTTCAAAGTTTGCGCACTAGTTAAAACGTTTTCCTGTATACTGTAAATAATAGGGTAGGTGTAGGCACCTACCGTTTGCAGAAAAAATTACCTTTATGTACTTGAATCTGTCCGTGAACTACTTCGGATTCGGGCTAAGTAGTTACACCTATTTAAAACAAAGAGTTTTTTTTCTATGTTCAACCATTTTTTAATTTCTAAAATTTGTACTAATGACTGATTCTATGGTTCGAAAAAATTAAATTGTGCTTTGAAAAGTAATTTTGTGTTACCTTAACCTACTGAAACACCGAACTCAATTTGTTTTGTTGCAACGCTAATTGGTTTAGGTACGTGCAGTCGAAACTAAAAATCTATATCGAAGTTCACTTGTTCTCTAGAACAATGGCGCGCAACAACTGGCTTCGGAAGCGACGGTGTACATCATGCTGGAAGATGTCAACGACGAGATCCCACTCTTCACTGAACGGGAGCAAGAAACGGTGCTCGAAGGCGAGCCCATTGGGACGAAGGTCACTCAAGTCAACGCTATCGATAAAGATGGAACGTTTCCAAATAATCAGGTAAGTCACGTATGGATACGGTTTTTATCTTGTAATAGGTCTGCTCTTGACTGCAACTTGCGTGTTGTAGTCTACGGTAAAACGTGCTTACCAAGTGAGTACCGATTCACTCATGACTTGAAGACAGGCAAGTTATAGCTATCAGGAAATAGAGATGCCGACGTAAGTACTAAGTACTCTAAGTACTATTAAGAGACCAGATTTGTATTCCTGACCCTCGACAAAAAAGTGTGGTGTTTACAAGTTTAACGTGTGTCTGTTATATAGGGTAACTGGTAAGTACTATAAAATATTTGAACACATGGTGGTCATGATTACAAACAACTTCCTTATAGCCTTTTTTGTAGCAATTTTTTAATATAATTCGCTATTTAATATGGATCAACGTAGTAGAAATGACGATCGTTACCAAAGCGGTGCGGCGTGCGTGAAAAGCATTTCGCTCGCACCCTGCTGTGGAGTGCAGAGTAGGGAGGGATGATCTTCCTTCTCTGCACGAATCGTGTCTAGAGCGCGGCTCAATATATAATAGAGAATTTAATTTTATAAAACAACGTTATTTGTAATCATGAGCTATCACCACGTGGTAAAGTATTTTACACTAATTACCAGTCACCCTGTATATCTGAGAATTATTTAAAGCTAATACCTATGCTGATCACCTCCATAAAGTTTTTGAACCACTACCCAGCAAAAACCAAGATCTGGACTGTGAAATAGAGAAATATCTTAATTCACCCACTCAGATGTGCCCACCCCTTATGCTTGTGACACCAAATGAACTAAGGCGGGAAATTCAAAAACTCCAGGAAGGAAAATGTCCTGGGTATGATCTTATTGATGCCACTCTCTTAAAACACCTCCCTAAAAAGGATTACTGCTCATACTTGCTATCTTCAACACATGCTTAAGGCTGTCCTTCTACCCAAGTCAATGGGAAATAGCACAAGTAATAATGATCTTGAAACCGGGTAAACCAGCTCAAGAAGTCTCATCGTATAGACCTTTATGTCTTCTTCCAGTAACCGGTAAATTATTAGAAAGGATAGTACTAAATAGGATGAAAAATCAACTAACAGAGTTAATACCAACACATCAATTCGGATTTAGAGAAGGCCACGGAACCATCGAGCAAGTTCATAGGCTGGTTGACGTCATAAGTGGAGCACTGGAAAATAAACAATATTGCTGTGCAGTATTTTTAGATATTAGCCAGGCATTTGATAAAGTGTGGCATGAGGGTCTGCTATTCAAAATTAAAAAAATGCTTCCGCACTCGTATTTTCTGTTCATTAAATCATATCTCGAAAATAGATGCTACGAAGTCAAATGTAACTCTGACACATCACGACTACATGAAATCAAATCAGGAGTTCCACAGGGTATAGAGAAATAGAGAACCGGTCCCAGTATACACTGGGACCGGTTCTCTATTTAATATTTACAGCCGATCTACCCATTAATGACCATACTACTACAGCCACATACGCAGATGATACCGCACTTCTTTCGACTCATGAGAATCCTGTTACCGCATCCGAAAGGCTCCAATCACACCTGACTCTCATTGAAGCATGGTTCTACCAGTGGCGCATTAAAGCCAATACAGACAAGTCAGTTCAAGTAACTTTTACTCTCAGAAGGAAAACTTGCCCACCTGTGAAACTTTATAACACAGATATCCCACAGTCAGATAACGCCAAATACTTGGGTATACATCTTGACCGACGACTTACCTGGCGCAAACACATATGGACAAAGAGAAAACAATTAGACTGCAAACTCCGCAGCATGTATTGGCTCATCGGTCGTAAGTCACAGTTGACAGATGCCAGTAAAATGGCCATATATAAAACCATCCTCAAGCCTATATGGACTTACGGCATTCAACTTTGGGGCACAGCCAGCCATGGCAATATAGAAATACTTGAAAGGTTTCAAAACAAAACAGTTAGGACCATGTTCAATATTCCACCACACATAAAAAACAAATATGTTGACCTAGATTTCAAACTGAGAACTGTGAAGGAAGAAATTGAATTAAACAGCAAGAAATATCAAGCCAGATTGGGTCAACATATAAACGAGTTAGCTGCCGAACTGCAGGGAGAGGGCAGTCTAAGATTCTCCCGCCTTAAAAGACACAGTATCCCAGAACTAGCGACACGTTTTTCTGACAAAATATGAAAACTGCACCACTGGGTGCATGTTGTCTGCTAAAGATAAATTTCCCGATGAATATCTGTCATCATTTTAGATTATTGTTTGGAACAAACAGATTGCTAAGTAGCAGGATATAAAAAAAAAAAACTTGTTTGTAGGAATCTGAATCGATTTTATATATTATCTCTTGACGCACGCAATATTCCCGAACAGAAGCAAAAATGTTACACAGAACTGAATATCAGTTCTGTGTAACATTTTCGCGCGTTCCCCTCTGCCGAGGAGGTACACGAACAATTTGTATGCATAAACTGTTCATGTTTCGTGTGTGCGCATTTGTAAAGACGCTTCAAGTTTTATGGGCCAAGAGGACAATAGCCGGGACGGGACACTAAGACAGGACAGCAAGCCACTAAAATCATCGTGTAAATGGGCACAACCGTCTTGACAACAATCGAATTTAGTGTATTTTTCGTGGCTTGCTGTCCTGTCTTACTGTCTTGTACCGGCTATTGTCTGCGTGTAAATTGTCCATTAAATGTGTGCTGTACATGATTACCTCACCTCCCCCAAAAATTGGCAGACACAATTTTGTACTAGAAGTTGCGTATAACACCTCCAGTGTTAAATGCCCTAAGCTAGTTATATCATAAATATCCAGCAAACTGCGTAGTATGAACAATTTAATCTGAAAGTAAATCAGTTCTGTGCTGATAATCTCTGCTACAATAAGTAAGGACTCCGTTCAAGTTTTAATTAAGATACCAGTCTGATTATCATTACTATTGTGATGCAAAACTTTTATGAAAATCTTCAAAACTTTTATAAATCCTGTTTTAAATATTTTTGTACTCCGACCTATTTAAATGGTGCATCTTCTATTTATCATTGTTGTGTATGTAAATTGACCCAGTTTCGTGGGATTTTTCTTGAGTGTCTGTAGCGGCTTATGCGTGCTGTCTTAATAGCACGGATAAGTCGCTCCTGACACAGTTTTCTGGAAACTTACAATGTTTTATTTTTCTTCAGTTTTCCAACACGTCAAGATTTTTTTAGAGAATAGGACGAATATAGTTTATCGTATCATTAACATCAAAGGTTTTTATCAATGTATACTTATACAACCCGGGTGAAGCTAAGGTGGGCAGCTTGTACCTTAGAGCTTCGCCGCTTGTTTTATGTTTTCGGACGTTGTAGGCAGTTTATCTTCTCGGTAGGCACTGTACTAATAAAACTGACTGTAATTTTATTTAAATCCGATATTTAAAGTAGCTGTTCGTTTGTTTCCCGTTATTTGAATTCTATTTGGTCAACATGGATAAATTAAATATCATTGCTACCGTTTATTGTAAACTGTGAACTAAACTAGCTACTATAATGGTTTTCGAATGTTAATAAGCTGTTGCAACACTCATTTTAATAACGATACTTCAATTATTTTATTGTATCGACGCAAATACGTTTGTATTACCTCGCTAATTCCTATAACTATACGTAGGATTCAAAAATTTATCACTGTAGGTGTATTATGACAAAACAAAGTGTCTCAATAAAAGGTGACCCGATATTACCCTATAGAATTCACTAGAACTATGTAGGCTAGGCCGCCACACGCCGATAGAACGCGTGACCTATATTCTTCAAAACCGCCGAACAGGGAGCAATGCTCGGTTGGACCACGACCTTCTGTCGGCGAAGGTACCCCATACAGTTCCCCATACGGGTACCCCTCAGTTCATATGTGTTCCGCATACAGTTTTTGATCAATACTTTTTACTTTGTTTTGATCTATGGAGGCATACGCAGTGAGTATTAATATCGAGCTACAAACTTTGGCGACGCGTTTGATTAGGAACTTGTAAAGGACAACTTTTGATGAAAATATTATCAATCCACACATTACCGCTAACGCTTGTGACATTATGTTGGATATAAAAACACGTCGGATACGGCACAAATCCTATGAATAGCTTAGGTAATTGATATATAGCATTTTTTTAGCATCAGAACTTACGAGTATCTTTGAAATCAGGCGTAAATCCTACTTCACTATGCTACGTAACGCTACTCAATCCAAACATCTCCGTAAACTATGTTAACCCTCAGTTCAATAGAGGTAGATAGGTATTATGTTGAGTATCTCGTGGGAATTCTTACTCTTGACAAAAAATCCCTTTGTGCTGCGTAAGGGTATTCAAAGAGTACAGGTTTTCGATCCAACGTCTCTAGGGTCCAGCAATTTAGGATTAACAGTGGGCTGTTTGTCAGTGTCTATACGAGTAGGTAGGTAGGTATGTACTTAGCATCAGTAGGTACGCACTGGCGCCGGCGGGGTGGACGAAGTCATTATATAGTATTTATTACCCGTCGAAGGTTAATAGTTCCTTCAGTTTTACGAAAACAACCGTGATATGATTGTTGTCTGTTTTTGGTTGTTTCAATTTCAGCCATTAAAGTGATGGAGCAACTGAACCCTTACAGCACATGAATAGATATCTATGTGCAGTATTATATTATCTGTGCTATGTGCTTACAAGTCTGTAGGCAGGTACCTATCTATTACCTGATATAACTACCTAGCACAGCTACTGTACTTAGTCAGGTACATCATTTGCTTAACATAATCAAATTGCAGTCAAGCGCAAGCCTGTTTCTAAATTAAAAAAAGTTAGGTTTAGAAGATGTTTTTAACTGTCCACAAGTTCGTATTCTTGTAAGTTATTTTAAACTATATTTTCACCAGCGGCTACTCCCGTTAAGACTAAGGTATTCTTCTCATTGTACCGGTTTATCGAGAAGTTTATATTCCTAGGTTAAGTAGTTTCTGATATTTCTCGATACGTGACAGTTTTACTTTTTGTCCATGAGACTATTATCTAATGCTTTGGATATTTTGTCTTATACACATTCTAACTTACGTATACTTTTTATCCATGACATTATAATTTGTCACCGAAACATTAAGGCGTCGTTTTATACGTTTTGAAATTTGTACGTTTTGACACTCGTACTATATGACCAACATTGAACATTTTGTCACGTTGCCGACTCAGTTCCGGAATGGATTAGATCGGTCTTTCTGTTCCGTAATATTGCTAGTTTTGGTTAACCTCGCCGGTATTTTCTAGTCCTCGTACTCTGGTGAATATATAATAATAATAGAAGTCAAAGTTAGCTAAAATTACTTAAATATTACAAGTATCTACTAACTTGATCAAGTGTATATTTTCTGATAGAATTATCAGAAGATGCCTATTCAGCAAAAAGTAGAAACATGACCTATAATAGATAGAATCAGATACATATTTTCAAAATGATGTTTATTTTTGTCGAAACAATTTCCAAGATTTATATGCCACATGTTTTCACTAGAATTTAATGTATCTACGATGATACACGAGTCGTAGAGTAAATATTTTTGTGCAAATATGCCTATAATTTTTGCGAGCGCTCTCGAATAAAAATGCAATTTTCAGTAGGCGAGATTGCATTTTTGAATGGTGTGCAATTGTAAAAATAATTAATTAAATCACCCGTGTATATATTGTTTACTTGCAAATGCAATGTTTTGATGGCAAATACAAAGTGGCATGGCATTACACTTTGCCTATGTAGAGCAACATTTTCGCATTAACTATTTCTAAGTTCATATATATCAGTATTGTAGGTGTATATGCTTGAGAGCAGTATGATTTGAGTAATAACGCGAACGTCTCTAGTTAGGTACTTGTAGGGATTTCTACAGAAACCTTTCCAAGCCTTGAATAGTTAATATTTGCTTTAATATCCCCGTCTTATTCATTACGCATACAGACATTCTTACTATTTTAACTCAAATTGAAGCAGTAAGTTGAGGAACACTGTTTGTTTTAAGGTTTTGTTGTTAAATTGAATTAAGTAGGTCAACCAACTTAACATCATTATTTATAGTAAATGGTTGGAATGTTAACAACAAAATAAAATTCTGTTCTGTATTATGCATTGATTTATGAATATCACATACAACCTGCAGTTTTACAATTTGACTGTGAAAGCGTTTTCAACGGTACTTACATTTTCAATAGGCCTAAACTATTACAGCTACGTAGATTAAACAAAAAAGGTAAAAAAAACAAAGCAAGATTGTATTAATAGCTCATTTCGGCCAAACTGTGCCTTACGTCAATTGAAATTTCAGGTATCGAGTGGAGTGTGGCCACCCAATAATACGAGTACAATATTTCCCGGTAATTCAGTTTTAGCGCTTTTTTAACTACCTGTAACTGGAACGAATCCGCAACGCAGCATAACCCTTAGTTTCCACTGGCAAAACATGTGGCAAGCACTATCTATGGCTATCGTTTAGAGATGAGTAGAAAGAGATTACACTATGCTTGTATAATGTTTGTTGTGCAGTGCAAACGCCCAGAAGGAGCGTTGTTCGTTCAGTTTGTTATTCACACGTCACGGCAAGTAAATGTAAATTTCTTGTTAGTTTAGTTTACTTAATCTTTCCCAAAAAGTATAAAAGTAAAAAGGTTTTGTTGGTAAAATAATAAATTAATTACCAAAGCACTCTTAACAAAAACATATGGAAAAATAAATATTTATTAAGAAAAATGTGTACTATTTTTTCTTGATATTTCTTAACAGTACTATTTCCAATGTTTTGAAAAAAAATCTATTTTCGCTTCAATAAAAGGTAGGCAACCCTAGTATCGAGTATCATTTTCACCTGGTTTTTATTCAAAATAAAATGCTAAAAGTTACACGGTCTAATTGGATACCTGTCGGATATAACAGGTGTATTTGTATTCCGAAAATCGCGAATTCTATATTTGAGTCAATTCGTGAATCAGATTTTTTTTCGAGTTGATTCAACCCACAGGTTGACATGAAAGAGTGAGCGGATATTGAAAACTAACAATAAGTTAACAGCAATTTTACGTCGTATTTTTATACTTTTCATTTAAGTACCATGTTAACCATCTTTTAAAAGTTATGAATCTTTCCAAGACGCATGTGGCTAAAAAATTTTCTGAAATGCGTACTCTCATATATTAGTCATATCAAAAAATGTATCTAAGGGACCCACGTAAAAGAACACATAGGTAACGTAGAACACCAACGCTTCATGAAGTTAGCAGTATGTGAACTCACCTGAAATACTTACTAAAATACAGAAAACTTTATTAGACACATGTACCTACTTCTTAAAAACACTGATTCCACCATATCCTATAAACCACTTTAGGATTCAGTGCTTAATTTACTTAATCTTACCAAAAAACCCAACCAAAAACACTTAAAATTCTGTTAGCTTAGTTTAGGTAAATCGGAATACCTAATACCTAAATAATCTCAGTTTTTAAGTATCAACATATAAACATATTTTCATAACAAATTGGAACGTTAGA
The DNA here is from genome assembly GCA_936450015.1 of Meganola albula. NCBI lineage: Eukaryota > Metazoa > Arthropoda > Insecta > Lepidoptera > Nolidae > Meganola > Meganola albula. Next base: position 7,516,446 of record OW388144.1, on the reverse strand, counting down.
CCTCCAGTAGCCATGGAGGCTGAAAAGGATATTAAAAAAAGAATTAACCGCGTTAAAAACCGTTACAAAGTAGCTTTATCTCAATAAGTAGGATTAGGAATTTTCTATTAATAGGGACTGTGAAAAATTAATGAGTTTTGGTAAACTTACGTTCGCGACATGTACGAGTCACATCGACAATTGTCATTATATTTAACAAAGTTTTTATTGGAGTAATAACCATTATACCGTTTCATTTGTTTAGGTGTACTACTATATCGTGGATTCACCGCGCAACGAGGGAAAGGATTTCTTTGAAATCAGCATGCAGACCGGGGAGATCTTCACGAAGGTGGTGTTCGACAGGGAGAAGCAGGGAGCTTACGCTCTTGAGGTGGAGGCACGGGATGGAGCACCCTCAGCGCGGCCAAATTCAGACAACCAACCAAATTCAGGTAAGTCCTAGTTTTTGTATTCAGTTATGTAATTTGTGATTATAATAAAAACTCGTAAATGGGGTTCCAAATTTATATTCGTAGTGTTACGAAGAAAAACCGTAGTAGGTATAAAATACAGACACGATTAAATCGCGGTCAATACTCGTATCGTAATATTGACGTAAAAGTATCTACACATTATTACACTTTGGAACTTATGCACGAAAAATGCGTTAACGTTTAGAAATTGATGCCTTACATGAATATACCTGCCAGCCTAGCTACGAAGTAGCATTATGTAAATTTGAAATTGCTCCAAAGCTTACATTGAAGAGAAGGCCTTTGATGTTATTTTATTAGTCCAAACGACTTAGGTAATGTATCTGTGTACGAGGGTAAAAAGGCAGCTGAAAAAATCGTTTAATTCGCGTGCATTGAAGGTCACAAGGAGAGTCGGGTCTGACCCTCGACTAATCTCAGCTATGACCCGCATTTAAATGCCTTTTTCCTTGTAGATTTATCTAATGTCGGAACTTTGCCGACAACTGTAACATTAGCTTTGTAGTCTTCGTATGTCTGTTACGTTCGAACCTTTGCGAAAGTGAACATGTTGACACGCAGGCCTCATATTTCACAATGTTTCCTTGTTCTCGTCCGGGGGATACACTCCGAATTGATTGTTTATGAACGTGTCATGTTATAAATCGTCCGTTTGGTAAAGACCCTCTATTAGGTAACCAGACTTGCGTCAGTGGCGTCGTGTTGCCGTATCGCATCATCGTAAATCAAGTAGTGGAATAATCAGACAACGCCCGAGGCCCTAATCCGTTAAGCCACTCGTCCCTATCTATGTCTCTTGGAGACAATACATAGCTTTACGCTCTGGTATATTACAATATCCACAGTAGAGTTCATTATAATAGGCACATAATAATATGTATTCTATACGTTTAAGTTCTATTAAGTATCTACTATCCCTGTTTTATATTACTATTGAAAAATTAGGTTATTATACGATCGATATTTAGGCAATAATATTTGACTTTCCAAGAATATTGTGTCTTCGGGCCACGTACCAATTTCAGCATATTGCAGTTGGTGGTATGGAGACGTGGCGCGGTATTTGTGCGCGCTACGCATACTGATTAAGTTGCCACGTGGTCGAAGCGCCTGCTATTATTGTTAATATTATTGCAAACATTTTATTTTTTCAAATCAGTGTTTAAACGAAGTAGTTATGGGGTAGAAGTACTTAATTATATTTTGACGGCTACTGAAATTGTCTTCGATTGCATTATCATAATACCTATCATATCACGTAGTTATGCCACAGAAGTCGCGACCGTCAAATTTTATGTTTGAAAATTGCTTTCTACATACCCGCGTAATACTCTAGTACTTCTTACCTATACTTACACATAGATATATGTACAGGTTCGATTAAGGAAAACGTAAATGGGTTGTGGTACCAACCTATACATACTCAAGTTCCCGGTAAATTAATTTGCAAAAGTTAGTTCATTAAGGTCAAATATATTGTGAGTGCGTGGTACCTAAATGTAATCATGGAGGTACACGATATTGAATGGTGGATGTTAATTAATTGCTGTTGTTGACTTATAATTCATCACCAGCCACTTGTGTAATTCTGATCTCATTATTATGCAACCAGCATAATCGACTTAGATCTGATTTGCATATTTTACGAGGAGTTAGGTGCTAATTAACGTTAATATTTAAAACAAAGCTCTGATCAAATTGATGAAATTAATTAAATGAATTTGCTTGTGCTACATACCTACTTATTCGACTTGATTATGTAGGAAGTTGGAATTCGGTAATTATTATTATTGTACTAGGTTTTTGTTATCGGCAATGCGCCCGTAACTAAGAAATTTTAACACGCGCGTTCCTCTGATAAGGTAGAGAGGAACGCGCGTAATACCAGTTCATTTAGTACCTCAGTACATGACCAGTTTGTAAGTATGCATAAACTGTTCATGTTTTGTATTAGTCTGTAGCTTTTATTTACGTGTGCAATTGTAAAGACGCTTCAACTTTTACATGTGTGCTGTAGGTACCTACGTGGTACTTCACCTCGCCCTATAACTGGCTGAAACAATTTAGTACTTCTAGTGCGTCGCCTCCCGTGTTAAATGCTCTACGCTCCTTTAGCTCAGAGGAATGACTATACACTAAAGAAGCCACTATATTTTCCCGTCCTCAGAGTTGAAACTAGCTCCATACCACATTTTACCAATTGGCAAACAGAGTTACTTTTGGATTTTTAATATTATGGATATGTAGGATGCATGTTCCAAGACAACTCATAGACATATATTGAGAGACAACCCTTATTTGTCATTACGCACGGCTAAGGAAATAATATGTGCAAGAAAATTGCGGTCGGATTCTACGCTCGTATTTTTCAATTCATTGTAATTTGGACGTGTCTGCGTTGAGCTTCCCTAAATATGACGCTTTCGGAACATTTTAACTCGTCTTACAAAAAAGAGAATTACGCGTGGGGAATTTTGTTTCCGGTTTTCCGCATATGGTTACTATGGACCTACATACTAGTACTTATCCGTATGGGGGAATGTTCGTATGGCATCATATTCTTGTTCTGTTACTAAGTGGTTCCTAACTTTTCTTAAATCAAAGTCATGAATAATCTTTGTCAAGTGTAGTTAGTGCAACAATATCTACCTACTAAATCGGAACAGAGTTGTTCATGGCAGAGTCGAGGCGCATCGGAGCTGGAACGTTGTTGCTATAAGTCGTCTATTTCAACTATTTCCAATTACTTGGGCTTAGAGAAGCTGTGCGATGTCGCCAAGTGACAAAGCAATATTCCGCTTGGCGGGCGACGGCGGGAACTTGGTGGCCTACATTTAACGTTGCGCCCTCGGGAATTCGTGATGAGGACGCGCCTGACTGCACTGCCTGCCGAGGATTACTTCCAGCTACTATTAAATATTGCCCTTTCTAAATAATCTTTGCATTATAAGTGCTGAGCCTGGTTGCATCCAGGTAATTAGAAACAACTGAGCATATGTTGCATCTACAATGCCCAGTACCATTTTCAGAGGAATAATTAGGTAAAAATGACTGTGAACTGGCTATTAAATCACTGGTCAAATGCTCTTTGAGTTGTCATGTCATTCCCTGTTTAATTATTCTATCAGGAATTGGGCATCATTATGAGTCTCAAATTGCTGTTTTCATGGAATAAATTACGTACGATCAACAACGTTAATAGCAATCATAATCATTAAGTGTGGCGGATGCAATTTTATGACTAAAATCAATACAGCATTTTCGTAGATATTTACTTCATATTGAATTAGACAACAACTTAATAGATACCTAATTTGCCCTGACTTAAATCATTTCTGCTTAAGTGTACATACTATAAAAGGCTATCGTTTGATGTTATTAGATCACAAGTTTCTAACAAGATTATCCTCGTCTTTGCTACAAGCTTTTTACTAGAGTTCGAGTAATACAAGAGATCCTATAAGACGGAGGTAACATTGAGCCTTAGAGTAAATTTTTTGCTAAATCGACAACTTGACACCAGTGGGTTTATAGGCGCCATAAGTTTCAGAAATCACTTTTCTCGGCCGTAATAAAATCTCATCTTTTTTTGGGTAGATTTAGGTTATATGCGAGGTACTTAGGTGGTGCGCGTTTATAACGCGTTTGATTACATTCTAACGATATTTTGACTGTGCAAAAATATTCCAGTTCAATCTGTGGGCTATAAAAGGAGATACGGAAAGCTTTCGAACGGGCGTAAGTTTAATTAAAGTAGAGTACCGCTCTCGTCGGACGAGCGTTCGTTCGCTTCAATCGCCTACCGAGAGACGATTCTAAAAGGCTCTAATTAAAAACACTATGATATTTTAATTTGTATCATTAACTTAAATGGTTATTGTTAATAAATGCCATGTCGCTGTTTTATTCATCCTTGAAACGTCATCGATAAAGACAAATATAAATTCTGGACTCCTTTGAACGCAGAAAGTTTTATGGTTGTTTCGAATTTAGTGCAAATTCTTTAAAAGTTTTAAGTTTTCAGCGGTTATCTTCTAACTTTTTATTTTTAAAGAACAGTGAGGACCGATTTGGCTTTCACTTTCAATACGTTTTGCTCTTTTTCCTTAACATTGCTGTTCATTGGGTTCTCAATTCGTGTGATTCTAAATGTGGGATGGAATTTTCTAAATGTTGTAGAATTAAGGCTCCGTCAAACAGAAAGGACAATAATATGCTTTTTGTATGTCGGAGCCGTAAGCCACTAACGACTTTACTCCCACTAAATATAATTTAGCGTGCGTCCCAGACTAGTGTCGCAGGTGTTGCTGTGTTATGGTTGTGTAAAGTCTTAAAAAGTGTAACCCTTGAGCACGACGCTGTCTAGTACGCTTTGAGTTCTTGACGCGCACTAAATACACTTTCTATTTGGCGAACCCTTTAGTTATTCTAATATCAAAATTGTGTGGAAACATTATTAAAAATACCTGTTGTCTTTTCAACAAAATATATTTATATTACTCAGAATTATATTTGAATATCTTTGGGGCCTTTCATTTGGAGAAAGTTTTATCTGGAGCAAAATAACGATTTTAGCTCGTGGCTAGCTAGGATATTGTGAGTGTGGCTAAAAGAGAGCGTATCAGTATTGGGCGTGGCGCCCGTGACTAATGGAACTTTGAGCTCGCATGAGGAGGGTCCACTTATGTCACACCAAATGGTATGATTGATAATACTACCTCCAGTAAAAACACTGCTCTTTTGTTAAATACAATTTTTAACCGACATCAAAAATCGGAAAGTAGGCAGTTCATAATTCTAATAAGTTGTAAAATTGCTATTCAATACTGTTCCCCTTGCATTCCACAGATATAGAGAAAAGCAAATAAATGAAATTCTTGTGTTTTGATATGTTTACGAGTAGGGTGATTTTGTGCTCACTTTCTGGGCACGTAAAGAAGCTAATGTTTAAAGTTTTCACCGATAGTTAATTACATACTCGAAAACAGTTCGCACCGATGAGCGCGTAACGTGATGATTTGTTACGAGGGGCTGGGCGTGTGTTGGTACTTATAGGTAACAAACATAATAGGAGTTACTTTTGAACTACTGCAGTGTGGCGTTAACTGAAATGCGAAAGTTATTGTTGTGCCATTTGGGGCGAACTTTTCCGTGACTTGCGCCGTGAAATAAACTCCACAGACAATTGTTTCAAAATTGAGTTTGTCAAAACGATTGTGAAGCTATTTTCATTCGGTTTTAAAGTACCTGCAGCAGTGAGTGTAGTGAAAATACATACCTACTATGTAGTAGGTTTTGTGTAGGTTTTATTGTTATGTGTTTGGCGGTGGCGGCGAGGTGAGGCGGCCGTGTGGTAAATGGTAGGTTGCCTGTTAGGTACCTAGGCCGCTAGTCAACACGGTGAAGAGTCAGTGGGACGGCAATTAACACATCTCAGTTCAACCAACAGTTTATTAGAAGGTATACAGATGAGAGACAGTAGAAACACAGTAAGTAGAAGATACACAATACACACGGAGAAGGAAATTAACGAGTACAGACTATCACAATGATATTTGCATACGAGCGCATCGCGTAAGTTGTAGGAACTCACTGTTGGACAAACTCGTTGTCAACAAGTAAACCGGTAATGTAGCCGAGCGGTTACATTCACGAGCGGAAGCGGATTAACCGACACGCTATCGTAAGGGGCGAAATAAATGTTGACGAACAGCTGGTATTTATGTTTTTGTACTGAATATACTGTGTTTATATATAATATGTATTAATCATTATAATAGATGTAATATATGTACATATTTTGTAAATAGATAGTTATAAGCTTATCGATGTTTTATGTAATAAGTGTGTAGCCTTAGTAAACAACTTTGCGACTTCTAAGAACTGTGGATGGATGCCACATCACTCCCCCCCAGAGACCTGGTTAAGGGCGATAATAGTCCGGGAAACGGACCACTCGTCCGGATCGCGTAGTTTTGGGTACTACGCGGTTGTTTAGTGTGTCTGGGGGTGTAGGCTGTGTAGGTGTAAATGTTTGTGTTGGTGTGTTTTGGAAGGTGTGTAATGAATGTGGAGGTGTAGGTATGTGTGTATCCAGGTCCTCCTTATCGTTCAAAACGTAAGCCGGTTTTAAGCGATCCACAGTGACGGTGACAGGTTTACCTTTTACTTGTATTTTAAATGTCTTGTCACGTCTTTCCAAGACCTTGTGTGGACCGGTGTAAGCCGGTTGAAGAGGGGCATGTACAGCGTCTTCACGAAGGAAAACGTGATCTGCGTTTGCCAGCTCCTTAAAGACAAACACCTTTTGCCTACAGTGTCGCGAAGCTGGAGTCGGTTTGAGCTTCTCGGTGAAAGAGCGTAAGCGCGCTGTAAAATCTGACGTATCAGTTGTACAGGGTGTGCTTGGTTTGAAGAATTCACCGGGAAGTCGTAACGGCTCCCCGTATACTAAGACTGCAGAGGAAGTTTGTAAATCCTCCTTGAAAGCACTTCGGATGCCAAGCATGACTAACGGTAGGATGTCAGTCCAGTTTGGGTCTGCATGGCATGTGATTGCGGCCTTTAATTGCCTATGAAATCTTTCAATAAGGCCATTACAGGCTGGATGGTATGCTGTGGTACGTCTGTGCTGGAAACCAATTGTGACTGAGAGGTATCTAAATAATTCCGATTCGAATTGACGACCTCTATCAGTTACAATGTCCGTTGGGCAACCGAATCTAGAAACCCACCCAGAAATTAGTGCCTTTGCTACCGTTTGCGCTGTAATATCAGGGATAGGTACTACTTCTGGCCACCGGGTAAACCGGTCTATGGCAGTGAGGCAGTACCTGTTACCTTGGGAAATAGGTAGAGGGCCTATTAGGTCGATGTGCACGAAATTGAACCTTGCGCGGGGGAGGTCGAAAGTGCCTAAAGGTGCGGACACATGTCGACTAACCTTTGCGCGTTGACAGGAAAGACACGCGTGAGCCCAATCTCGGCAGTCTTTCCTAACTCCAGGCCATACAAAACGTTCGGCTACCAATTTTGCAGTTGCCGCGGCGCCTGGGTGACTTAAGGCATGAAGGCAGTCAAATACTTGACGCCTGAAGGCTTTGGTGACAAATGGCCTAGGCGTCTGTGTACTGACGTCACAGTATAGGTGCGCCTGGCCATCGTACTCGATTTTCTCGAGTCGGAGGGACATATTGCTGTCTTTTGACAGAAACTGTGCAAGCTCTGGGTCAGAGGCTTGTGCTTGGGCGAGACTAGTTAGGCTAATTGGAGCTCCCAGTTCATCAACACGCGATAAGGTATCGGCCACGACATTATTTGTGCCGGAAATGTGCCTTATATCTGTGGTGAACTGGGATATATAGTCCAAGTAGCGAAACTGTCTAGGCGAGCAGTTTTGCTTCCTTTCATGGAAGGCAAAACTGATCGGCCTGTGATCAGTGTAGATGGTGAAGTGTCTCGCGTCGAGCATATGTTTGAAATATTTTACTGCCTCGTAGATCGCAAGCAGTTCACGATCGTACGGGGAGTATTTTCGTTGTGATGGACTCAACTTCTTAGAAAAGAATGCAAGAGGTTGCCAAGCATCGTTATGGTATTGGTTCAAGGCGGCTCCTATCGCTGTGTCAGATGCGTCTGTCACCAACGCTAGCTTTTTGCTGCAATCTGGGTGTGCCAATAAAGCTGCGTTGGATAGGCTTTCTTTGGTGTCCTCAAAAGCCTTCAGAGCATCGCCAGCAAGTGTAATGGGCGTTGAACCTTTGAGAGTTCCCTTGAGAAGGGCATTTAGTGGCGCATGTATTTCGGCGGCTTTGGGTAAAAATCGCCGATAAAAATTGGCCATACCCAAAAATCGCCTAAGCGACCTGATGTCCTTAGGGAGAGGAAACTCTTTAATGGCTTGTACTTTGGTGTCAAGTGGTTTGGTGCCGCTCGCTGAGATACGATAACCTAGAAAGGTTACCTCCGGAGCTCCAAACACGCACTTAGACACGTTTATGACCATACCATAATTTTGTAGTCTTGTAAAAATTTGGCGCAGGTGTTCCTCGTGCTGATTTTCGTCCCTGCTGAATATTAAGAAATCGTCAAGGTACCCGTATACGAAGTCTAAACCTCGAGTCATTTCGTCGACCAGACGTTGAAAAGTTTGGCCTGCATTGCGCAGGCCAAATGTCATATATGGAAATTCGAACATACCGAAGGGCGTGGTGATCGCCGTCTTCGGTATATCCTCGGGATAGACAGGTACCTGATTGTACGCCTTCACGAGATCGATTGTGCTGAAAACTCTGCAACCAGAAATGTTGTGCGTGAAGTCGTGTATGTGACGGATCGGGTACATATCAGGTATGGTACGGGCATTCAACAGTCTGTAGTCACCGCAGGGGCGCCAACCATTGTCTTTTTTCGGCGCCAGGTGTAGGGGCGACGACCATGGGCTGTCTGAAGGTCGAGCAGTACCATTTGCCAGCATTGCTTGGAACTCCTGCTTCGCCACATGCAGTTTGTCAGGGGCAAGGCGCCTAGGGGCGCACGAAACGGGAGGGCCTGGTGTGGTGCGTATGTGGTGCTGTGTGTTATGTGATGTGGGGCGTTGTGTACCAGCTGGACGCGTGATGTCGGAAAAGTCACGTGACAACAAAAGATGGTACCGTGAACCACCAGTGAGAACCTTCACAGATTGTACGCTATTACACCTATGGGCCAGTGAAGCTGGAGAAGACAATGTAGTTGTATTATCTATTAAAATTTTATTTTTACAATCTACAATCAAGTTATAGTGGGCAAGAAAGTCTACGCCTATGATAGGCTTTGTAACCTCAGCTACTATGAACTGCCAGGGGAATGTACGTCTAAGACCTAAATCAAGGCTAAAGTGTACGTAACCGTAGGTTTTGATGATACTACCATTGGCTGCGCTGAGTTCGTAATTGGTCGGTGCTCGTCGCTCGCGAAGTTGGGACCGAGGGAAAACGCAGAGGTCGCTACCTGTGTCGACCAAAAACTGGGTTTTCGTGGGGCGGTCCACTACAAACAGGCGACCAGGAGACGTGGGGCAGTCTGATGTCGCCATTACTGACTGCCTGCGTCGTTTCCCGGCTTGTAGTCGCAGGGTCGCTGGCATTTGTGTGCTTTAGAGCCGAACTTTGCGTGGTACCAGCAAACAGGGTGGCGACGATAGCTGGACGTGGATCTGGATCGACTGCGGGAAGCTGGGCGATTGCTGTTCTGACGCTCGCGTGGACGGGAACGGTACGCGTATCTTGGTGTACGTGTGTGCTCGTCGAGTTTCACGGCTAAACGTTCCACCATCTTACGAAGCTCTGCGATCTCGCTGATCCCTGAAGATGACGCGACTGCAACATGGGGCGGTGTTGTGATCTCTTGAATCCGATCAGCCAACTCTGCCAACTGGTCCAATGAGTGGGTAGGTTGAGATGCCAACACCGTCTGTATGTTCTGCGGCAAGCGGTCACACCAAATGGTCTTCAAAAATTCCTCAGGGACATTCCGACCAGCCAGGTCCTGCAGATGTCGAAGAAACTGAGACGCCTTTCTATCTCCTAATCGCTCGTGGGAAAGGATCTGTCTCAGTTTATTTTCGTGAGATGCACTCAAACGTTTTATGAGTTCCGATCTTAATTTGTCGTACCGGTTGCTATGCGGAGGGTTAATGATAATATCTTTAACGGTTTTTGCGTAAACAATGTCAAGGTTAGTGACGACACTGTTAAATTTTATTGCATCGTTTGTGATGTTATAATTTTCGAATTGCCCCTCCAACATAGCGAACCATAGTTCCGGGTCGTCCCCGGAAAATGTGGGCACTTTTAAGTTATACTTGCGGTACTCATGCATGCGATGCTCTTCATTGAAACCCGGCGACGGAGCCATCTTCTTCGGGCGGCGGCGGGTGCTAACGCCGGCTTTCGCCGATTCCATGGTGGCTTCTGTATCTTCGCTGTCGCTCATTTTGTGTGCTCTTAGCGGGTCACCAGTTTGGCGGTGGCGGCGAGGTGAGGCGGCCGTGTGGTAAATGGTAGGTTGCCTGTTAGGTACCTAGGCCGCTAGTCAACACGGTGAAGAGTCAGTGGGACGGCAATTAACACATCTCAGTTCAACCAACAGTTTATTAGAAGGTATACAGATGAGAGACAGTAGAAACACAGTAAGTAGAAGATACACAATATACACGGAGAAGGAAATTAACGAGTACAGACTATCACAATGATATTTGCATACGAGCGCATCGCGTAAGTTGTAGGAACTCACTGTTGGACAAACTCGTTGTCAACAAGTAAACCGGTAATGTAGCCGAGCGGTTACATTCACGAGCGGAAGCGGATTAACCGACACGCTATCGTAAGGGGCGAAATAAATGTTGACGAACAGCTGGTATTTATGTTTTTGTACTGAATATACTGTGTTTATATATAATATGTATTAATCATTATAATAGATGTAATATATGTACATATTTTGTAAATAGATAGTTATAAGCTTATCGATGTTTTATGTAATAAGTGTGTAGCCTTAGTAAACAACTTTGCGACTTCTAAGAACTGTGGATGGATGCCACATGTGTAGGTTGTTTATAGGTTTTTTCTAAATAATATTTATTCAAGGATAAGGCATGAGGATTTGATTGCATGGTTGTTAAACAATCACCATCTAGGTAAAAAAAAAGTTTATGAATAGTAGTAGGTTTCGAACTTTATTATTACTAGTCCGGATCACCCTACTGCTGCACTGAGGCCTCCCCTAATCCGTTCCAAGCATCGTGATCTTGCGCCATCTTCATCCAATTGTTCATGAATTGAATTGAGTATTCACTGTATGGGACTGCCGCGATGCTCCTTGAATATTCGTCGAAAATTGGTATTGGAATTATAAAATGTAACAAAGTACGATACCTAGATAATTGAAAATAATGTCTCAAGACCATATTTTCCATTTTATTTAAAATCATATTTCACGCAAATAACGACGGACCTGTATTAAAACCATTCTGTAGAGTCATTATTAAAACCTGTGAACGAAATAAGGGTCGGCCGGCAACGGAATCTGGGAGGCTATTTAAAGAATCTTGAAAACCAGATCAAATTAAATTTGAAAATAATGTTTGTGCCAGCAAATTTGTTTTTTAATTCATCCTGAAATGTAAAATCCTATAGGTATCGTGCAAATGTTCCGAGATTTTCCGTTTATTTAGTTTAAATTCCAAATGCGATGTGCTAGGTATTGGTTTGTAGGTGTCTCTCATAAATAAAATAACTTAAAGTTTTTAATTTGCAAGTTACCTGCAGTTTGTATGTACCGTGTGCAGTATTATGAAAATTATTACGTTGTGCCTCATACTTTGCTTGGTATGTAATTACCTATTATTCTTCTGTAGTTGGTTGCCAGTTTTGAAAAATAATAGTTTCACTTCGATGTTTCTAATACCCCATTTGTCTTCAAAACCTGGTGTTATGACTACAAAAATGGCTCACTTAAATAGTCAGTAAGTGAGAATGGTAGTTGGTTGATACCCAGACCAGATACGATCAGGAAGAAGAGTGCGTCATTTGATGACGTGTTGCCTGGTGGTTGGAAGCTTAATTATTATTTTAGTGAGTAGGCACAACTCAAATGGCACCGTTAAACACATTTTAAATTAAATCAAAGAGCAGTTTAAAACCTTGCCAAACGAATTTTTCAGTAAAAATGTCCATATCTTCTGTAGTTTGAACTTGACAAGCACTTAAAACACTCGGCTGAAATGGCTACTGTAAGCAGGTGTTTCAGCCAATAAACGCTGTCTTCACCAGCCTTTCTGCTCACGTTCCGCAGCTCGTAACAGCAAGGCAGTTTGTTTATATGAAATGTCTTTATGGTACCTATTGTTACAAATATGATCGTCGTACGGGGTGTTTATGTATTTTTTCTACGGTTCTAGCTCTCAAGGAAAAGATTTTGTGTTATCCGTAAAATTGAATTGTCTTTGGCGTTGCGTAGGAAGGAAATAATTATTTTAATGTCATTCTTTAGAAATTCTCTTGATAGTTGGTTTCCAGCCTACTTAGCCTTTGTTTTCACATGTTTCACAGTACTTTGATAACAAATTTTTCATTATGAATTAATTATCAAGTACGTATTCGATAATATTTCTACATTTACTTCCCATCAAATAGTTTAGTTTAAATTAAATTAAATCTGAATCGAAGCAGAGTAAGGCATTTGTTTCTACCTATGTTCCGTTACCCAGCCATTCATCGCATTACTTTGATAGCAATCTTCATTACGAATTCATTTTTGAGTTTGTGTACGATAATATTCTACTTCAAGTTTTTATAAATTAGGTTGAATCTAAATCGTAGCAGAGTAAGGCCTTTGTTTCTACCTATGTTCCATTTACTCATCTAGAAGTCTTGGTACCTAATTAGTATTGAGCATTATGCGAGTAGTGTAAGCTTTAACTCGGCTTACACACATTGGGCGTGTCTCGACAGCGCCGCCTCTGTCGTAGTTGTAAGCCCCACGCGCGCCGAGTCAAAGAGCTTAAATATAAAATATAGCGGTTTGTTTTTAAATTTCTAAATTTTATGTTCTCATTCCAACAAGGTTGCGAAATAAATTAGTCGGGTTAATTAAGAATCCGAAACAAACCTTGGTTAGACGCTGATGTTTATTGGAAAACTGGACCAAAACAGATTTATTTTTAATGTACAAATGTAGTTGTCAAAGACTTACTATATCTTAATATGCCTATGTTCTTACCCATACAATGATAAATGTTTATTAACGACAATTACTTGACACGATGTTCCTTCTTAAATACTTTGTCAACCTTCTACTTTCTATTTTGTAACACAATGACAATAGCAAACTTTTATAAAAAATACAAAAGGTAAAGACAACAATAACAAATAAAAGTTATATCACTTCCCGTGTTATTGTTGGGTGGTCACGCGCACATTAGCCCTGTTCCGCACCTGTCGACAACATTTGCCGCGAGGGACCTAAGTGGTACCTACTATGTATTATGTTTTGTGTTTTGCTCGCCCTTACTTTATTTTTTTATCTCAATACTAATACCAAACGAAAAAGATTACGAGTAGGTAATAAATACATTGCTTGCTCGACATGAATTTATCCAAGTATGGTAAGCTACATCTAACCTACCTAAATCTAATGAATCAATAGATAGAAAACTTCGGTGACCATCGTGGCTGTTTCATTGTGCATTAGTAAGTAACAACGGCCTACTATAGAATCAAGTACGAGCCACAGTAAAAATTTAGTTGTAACTTCAAGTTGTTGCAAATAAAAATCGCCACCGCTTACGTACTTTCTGTCACAAATAACTATGTTTTGACTACCGAAAAACTTTTTAACTATGAATAAAACACATTATACTTTTTTTTAATTTTTTATTTAACATGAAATCAGCAAATAACGATATGATTGATGAAAGCAATCAGCAGTCAGTGACCGGCGCGGCGTGCATACCTACCGAGCGCACACCTGATGTGAAGCAATGATGTAGTTTACGATGGAACGCGCTTTATTTTCTCAAAGTTTGGGCACTGGTTAGATTTTTTTTCTGAAAATAACTACGATTGTTTTCAAAGTCTGGTACCCATTTTTGTTAGTTTTACTATTACTATTGTTGGATTGCTGATATAGCCTCTACATTAACGTCCCTGTGCCAGTTCGCAGTATAATTTATCTTGATTGATTCGTTCACCTTCGTGTGCTACCCTGAGACTCGTTCTGATTTATCACTTAAATAGGTCTCTCTATAAATTACCACTTAGGTATATTGTGTACCCATTAATCTTTCGCATCCCTAAATATAAATCACTCAAGACCTAACCTTTTCATTTTTGTTGTGTGCTAAATCTATATAAATATCGAGGATTGATAAGGCATTGTTGTTTACCAAATCATTAATTATTGATTTATTATATAAACAGGAGAGTAGGGACACTCAGAATTAGTAAGTAAATTATTTACTAAACACATAGTATTTTCTCAAATTTACGCGAATATCACACATTGAAATAAAACTATTTTTAACAGATTTTATCGCGGTTTATTTTATATTTTAAATCCCGAAGTTTCAAAGTCTTTTTAGACTTCATGTTTATAGGTGGACTGAGATATTTGACGTCCAACATTATTAATCACAATTATTACTGACTAATTATTATTACCTGAGTCCATGTGTCCATCTAAAATAAACTGAGATAAAATCAGTTATAAAATAGTTTTATTTCTCAGTTAATCAGTTATAAACTCTTTCGTATGCACCATAACCCTTCCGTATTCCGGTAGATTACAATAAGTTAACTGAGAACCAAGTTTACTTGATACTCTTTCCAGATTAAAGACTATCAAACGCGCTATGTTTTGTATCAAAATTTAAAATTTACTGAATCGAAAATGATTTTATTTATAGTAAACGACGCGACGCCAGCTTATCGGGTGGCAACATTCATTCTGATGACTCCACATTATATGGTTCTCCGCAAACTCGGCGTAATTTATCTTGTGTAAATACGTGCCAACTAACGTGACTGCGTTTCAATTTAAAAAACATTTTGTAGGAAAGTTTATTTTATATTTCAACAAGCCTACCAGAACTGTAGTCTTTCGTTCAAAATTCAAAGGTTATTTTACGCAAAATTACCCACCTAATCTAACTTAAACGTGCTACAAAAATATAAGAAATTCAAATACAAATCCTATCCTATCCTATCCTATCCTATCCTATCCTATCCTATCCTACTAATATTATAAATGCGAAAGTAAGTGTGTGTGTGTGTGTGTGAAGGTTTGTTACCGCGTATCTCCATAACCGCTCAATCAATGTAAATGAAGTTTGAAACGTAGGTAGTGTATACCCTAGAATAGGACATAGGCTATAATATTTCCAAAAATCATCCCCTAAGAGGGTTAAATAGAGGGGTGAAGTTTGTATGCAACTTTTTATTCCTTGGTCCTATTAATTTAAAAGTCGGTACACATAAACCTTAAGACAAATAATGAGATACGGGTTTTTTATTTTTCCATAATTACCCCCATGGGGTGTAGAAAATGTGTTTTAATGGTAAAAATTAAAGTTTCTCTGGATCTGTTTAGTCTCAAGTCCGATTCACTCCAAATTCGGCACACATAAACCTTAAAAGAAATCATGAAACACGTGTTTTTTATTTTCTCAAAACTACCCCCAGGGGGAGTGTAAAATGAGTTTTTTTGGAAATAATAAATATTGCAGAACTGTTTAGTCCTTGGTCCGATTCACTTTAAATTCGGTATACATAAAGCTTAAAACAAATAATGAAACACGTGTTTTTTATTTTTCCAATTTTTTTTATTTTTATCCTAATACTACGCGGGAGAAGCCTGCGAAATTATTCGAGTGTGATTTTCTTCAAAGTTGATATAAATACTCCTTCGTGCTTTTTAGCTAAATTACTTTTTATTTTGACACAATGACGTTTGATAACTCAGACCGATTATTAGAATTCGAAATTTAAATTTTATTTCTTCTTAAATATTGAATGAAAAACTTACAGTAATCATGGTCTAAGAGGCGTAGTATTTTTTAAGAAACCGCTATAGATTTATGGATATACCTATGGGTGCTTGCCGATTTCAAAATGTTGCTTACACGCCTACACTACTGAACTAATTTTGTATGGAGATAGTTCGACACCCGGGAAAGGATAGTTTTATCCGACTGCGAAAAAAGAGATTAATGATTTAGCGCGATAACCGACATCCGCGGGCGAAGCTGCGGGCGGAAAACTAGTATACTCATAATATTCAGCAATATTATGAGGTACATAAGTAAGATTGAATCAGTAGCCAGGCCATTCCATTTTGCCAAAAATATAAATGATCTTTCATTTTCGATTACCTATCTACCTATTTTGTGTTTACCTTGGTCAATCTGATAACAACAAGATTCATTGCCTCTCAATGTTTGGTATCTACAGGAAGAACAAAATATCTGGGTATACCTGTTTCTTCATTAATTATCTGTGAATAAAGGGATCCATTCAATAGAATCATTAGTGCACGTCACTGTACGGCCGGGAAAGGAAGTGGCTCGGAAGTCTTGTATCGTTATCTTTTAACATGTACCTAAGAAAAGCCATTACGGAAAAATCTGTGTACTTACGAAGATAACCACTCCAATTAAACATAATTTATATTAGGGATACCAAGAAGAAGTGTCATATTTTTATGGCTTTAAAAGATGGTTCTATTTCCAGATCAAATCTGGACTACGCATCTAGGTTTGCAGTGAATTGGACTAAGCTATTGCTTGTAAGTTCTAAATTGACTGCCAAAACAAGCTATTGCTTGCCACTAAGAAATTCATTTTGGTAAAACCCAAAATTATCGTTATATTGAAGCGATAGGTCAAGAAAGTAACTCTCTAATCACACCTTTAATCTGGAATACGTCTATTTGTATATGGCTGTTGACTTGAAATGTGTTTCACAATGTTAAAGGCATAAATATGTTCCTACAAATCGAACCTATCGCGAAAACATATTATTGAGTGAGTGACGTTCTACGCAGTTTGTCGTTGTTTTGCAAGATTACAAAGACTTGCTACAAATCGCTCCCGTTTATATTGACATTGTTATCGTGTCAGTGGTTTGTGTTCACCGAGCGAAAATAACAAAATGTCTATCTCCGTTCAAGTGGATAAGTTTAAGCATATGTTACTGATGAGGTAATTCTAGAACATCTAAGTATAGAACCACAATAATTTTTATTTTTTGTTCCTATACCTACGATAGACACTTTCCCACTAATTCGATTCCCACTCAAGATGCCATTTGTGTGATGAACATGTCTACTTGTTTAGGTGTTGATTTTCTATATAAAATAACTGTGTACCTAAAATTTAAAGTATTATACTAGAATGTAGTATAACATTCATTTCCATATTACTAGGTCTACACTTGACGGAAAAAATGATTCGAAGCATAGCCACAGCGGTCGTATGTAATATAAAGTTCGATGATTTTCACGTAACAAAATTTATTATTGTCAGAAATAATGATCTTGAACCCGGTTCATAGATTAATCACTTTCAATAAAGCTGAAACATTGTCAAGATCTTGGACAGCTTCTAAAGAAAATAGAAATCCATTTACCTCTACTATTGACTCGAACAAGTTTTTCGCTACACAGCGGGGCTCGTGTTGTCGTCTCGTCTATTTGTTTTACTCATAAAACTGGGACGTTTTATCCCCCGTACGTTGTGCTGAAAATCATTATTCTTTTTTTTTGTAAAACCCTACTTTTGTGACATTGGATTACGACTTTTTGCGCAGTAGTCCGTTTTGAATTCTCGTGTAACAGCAACTGATTTACATACGCGTTTTTACTTTTTATCTAAATCTTACGTTCAGGTGGCCTACTTACTTGCTATTGCAAAAAGTTTTAACATAATCTACGTATATAAACATTATATTTATACCATACTAGCTTTCCGAGCTTTTCCATGGCTCCGTCCGCACGTATGTCGTTTATCACGCTAAACAATTCACCTCTTTTTGCGGATTCGGATAAAAACTATCTTATGTCCTTCCCTGGGTCTCAAAATATCTCCATTCCAAATTTCATCCAAATCGGTTCAGTAGTTTTAGCGAGAACGCGCGACAGACAGTCAGGCAGAGTTACTTTCGAATTTATAATAATAATAAGGATAGGTAGATATATTGCGTCTAACGTCTGCTCAACGTTTTAAAGGTATGAAGAAGAAATAAATTAAATATTACGCTCAAGGCTTCAATGCAATTTCTGCAGGACACGACTGTTCCTAAGATTATCTCAGCGTATAATTGGGCGGCATCTGAAGCTTAGTTCGCCATATCGGATTATGGTTCCATTTAGTAGCTCGTTTTATTACTTATAGCTTCGAATAGAAATGGCTTTCATAACTTCTCATAGAAAACTTTGATTTCCCCACTAACATTTGGTAAAGATTTTTGTGGCTTTAGAATAAAGGTATATTGTTATACTAAGGAATTAAATAAAAAATTAATAGGTATAAAATTAGGTATTGTTCTTTTTAAAGTGTAAGTAGGTATACCCTGTAGGTATACCTACTTAACTTTCACTTCGACCTCTCAACTGTTTTACGAGTTGAGAGAGTTTAGGCTTTTTAATCCACACACGCTGGCCTAGTGCGGGTTGGTGGATGTCACATGTCCTCGAATGATTAATTCTTAGACATGCCGGTTTCCTCACGATATTTTCTTCACCGATATTGAGCAGCGGGGATGAAACAGTTCACACAAAGATGTGTGGCCTCGATTGGGAATCGAACCCGCGACTTTATATTTCCAATGCGAGGCCCGTACCGTTGCGCCACCGCTGCTCGACTTAGGTTTAAGTCTTAACTTTACGTATCATTCTTTTTTCTTTTTTTACAAATAAATTCGCGCCTTGACCACGCCTGTTTTCTGTTTACGATACACAGATAGTTTTTTAATGTTAACCATACCACCACAGCCATAGAAAAAAAAATTAGATGTAATTTTGTAGCTTTGCCAAAAATCGAAAACCGCTTAAAATAAATTTAATTTTTGCTTCAAGTAGCTGGTCGTCTAAAGGATTTTTAATTAAATCTCTACTGTCAAATTGGGTACCGTCTAGAGGTTAATGAAAAACAACGTTTGGTTTATTTTATTCGTGTACTAGCTTCCGCCCGCGGCTTCGCCCGCGAAATTGATCTCACTAATCTTGTTTTTCCATATAAACTTTGGAACCCCGTTTCACCTCCATAAAGGGTGAGTTTTGAAAAATCCTTTCTTAGTGCACCCCTAGGACCCATAAGGAACCTATGTGCCAAATTTGTAGTCTCCAGACCCAGCGGCGTGGGCTCTGCGTTGATATGTCAGTCAGTCAGTCAGTCAGTTTCTTCTTTTATATATTTACATAAAAATATTTGCTTTTCGAATTCATATAGAGTCCAGAAAAGATTAAAGTTTAAGAGTTGGATCAGCAAGTGATCCTATGATCATACAAGTAAAGCCTCTTGTTTGTTTTCTTGCCGCAAATCCCTTTAAATATTAATGAAACTTGTAAATATGTTACGTGCTTCTAAGCATGCGGATTAAATGTTACTAGACTCTTTTAAATAGATACATACATATATGTAGGCACCTACATCTATCTATTTATATAAAAATGAATCCCTATTTTCCTTGATCACGCGTGAACGGCTGGACCGATATCGCTAATTCTTTTTTTAGCATATTCCTTGAAGTACGCAGAGAAAAAAAAACCAATGTCCTCCGAGACGGTTTGACCGATTGTTATAGAATCTTATAAGTATCTATATTCGATAGGCCTGAGAATCGGTCGTAATTTATTTTCGTACCTGGTAGGTGGCACTGCTTTACCGACGTTTGCGGGGTCCGCTAGTTATATTCATAAAAATCTTATAAACCTCTTTAGTTTTAATAGATTTTGTCTGTTTCTGTCTAGTATAAATGTCAAGATGACAGACTAAGACAAACGAATTATAAACCTATTTTAGCAATAATGAGCTAAGACGTTTATGAATGCGGAGGTTAGTCTTTAAAGCTGAAGAGTTTGGTTGAACGCGCTAATCTCAAGGACTAATGTGCTGATTTGGAAAATTCTTGCACTGTCAGATAGCCTGAGGTATAGGCTACGTTTTAGCCCACTGCTGGACATGATATAAAATGTAGGTCACGTAGGCGAAGCTTCCGGCGTAAAGCTAGTCTTTAATAATACTATAATTATTTATTATTAGGTGGCGGATCAAAAAAGTTCTGACTAACTCTCTTCTTAGTATAAAAATCTTTAAACCGCTAGGAGATCAAACAATATAACTTTGGTATAGTTAGTATGTGAATATAAAAATATATCTGACTTAAGGTTAAGGTCGTTAAAAGGTAAAACAATATTTTTGCCCTTGCACAGGAGTATTGTTATTAAGTCAGTCAGAAAACTAATAGGTATTGAAGATCTCTATTCAGCAAAACTACTTTGTCTATTTCAATCAAAACTACCTTTGACCAACCTCTTCAATTTAGCAGTTAAATACACAAGCAAATATCAAATTTAAATTACAAGTATTAAAAAGCAGTATATATACCAAATTTAACCATTAAATAATGCTTTCTCGTTCGAAGACTTGTGATTTCAGCTTAGGTCATTGTAGTGGATTATGATAATTGCCCTACTCTCTAAACTCGATTGAAATGCAGATGCAAATAACATAGAATAATATAATAAGATTATTTAATTTCTGGTGTTCATTACAGTATTCATCATATTTTCTTTTTCTTGCAGGTAAGTCCCGATGGTGCTTAAAATAACAGTTTAAGGTAAGTGTTTATAAAATTATAAAGTTATTCATGTAACAGGGGTTTTAAAAAAACTAGTCGTAAGTATATCAATAAAAAACTATTTATAGATACAGAAGCTTCTTGCGCCTTTTTATCCAAAGTGATTCTTTTAATACCATTGTAGGCCCATTACAAACCTTCTCCCCAGGGTTATTTATGGGTATATAAATAAAAGCAAGTGCTATAATTTCACAACCCAACTATCCTTACAATTGTATCTACTACTACCTACCGTACATACTAAAAACAAAAACGTAAATTTTAAGGAAATGTCAGGCACAATCTGATGCGATCAGGCCTATCGATTGCTTCATATCGGTCATGGTGCTTGACGGTATCTGAAAATGGCCTGAGAAACCAACGCTGCGTGGTAAGCAGTAAAAATAAACGACGGCAAACAGGGTTGCGTAGGTACGCACACGTTGCTTAACAGGTCGATTAAATAATGCCACCCAGTGGGACTAGGTACTTGAGGGATTCGGGTTTAGGGACAACCCCATTCGGCTTGCCTAATGACGGGTCACGCATTTAAATAGGCCGCTCATTCTGAACCCATCGGTTCTCAATACAATGGGAATATTCATATCAAATTCCTGTTTGCCTTTGACGGCTTACATAGTGTGCAGTAAATATATAGTCCATTTCGCCAGTATATCTATATAGCTACATTGAATTGTAGTTACATTGCAATCAGGCGCTATCTACATACATAGTAGCTACGTATCTGCATAGCAGTGTCAGTTTATCTACCTACTGATTTATTCCCTATAACAGTAACCGTAGTATCAAAAGATACAGCTGCATTTTAAGTCTCTACTTCTTACATAGTAACCTATCTTGGGACTAACTCTTAGATATTTACTTTTTTGCGCAGTTGAATAGTATATAGGTATCCTAAGTCCTTCCCCGGGTCTCAAACTATCTCCATACCACTAAATCCAAATCGGTTTTCTAGTTTTGGCGTAAAATCGCAACAGGCTTACTTTCGGATTTATACTATTAATAGTAAGGATTTCCATTTTTTATTGTGTTAGTTTTAGTGAAAATAATTGAAAATCTCTATGAAAAATCTACAAAATTTAAATGTTGATTCATTTCATGATAATAAATTGGTTTTAGCAATTCATTATCCGTGGGAAATAATTAACTGCCTGACTCGACATAACGTGAAGCATCGGTCCCAAGCTTCGGAGTTCTAAGATTATGCAAAGCTATAGGTATATTTTATTGTTTACTTAACATTTACGTTGGTTTAATTATAAACGACTTTAAAACCCAGCTAATTTTTATTTTAAAAATTACGAAAGATCTAGAGCAATTTCGTTGAATTATTTAGTAACTCTTATATAATGAATATGGATGTAACAATCCTTTTAGCGGTGGTCGTGTAGTTTATTATTTGTCCGGTGCAAGGACCGTGGTTTGGTCGGGTCGTCATTGTTTTCAGGCCCTAATTTATATTGTGCTTCGGGATATTAGCGAGCGGCCGCTAGCAGGCCCAGGTGCCACCGCGGCCCATTACCGACCCGATTTACTCTGATCTCGCTCTACTGCTAAGACGAGTAATTTGTGTGATTATCGCGCCTCATTAAAAACATATTAAACGAGGGCCCTTTATTTAAAGGACACAGGTATTGTCGAGTTTTGTAAACCCACAAGTAAAGATAATGACCATCTGATTTAATTTTACAGAAGATTTAATTTATAATTCTGATTCATTTCAATGTCGGTAGGAACCTTGATTTTTAACTCCTAACTATAAAACGACGGGGTGTTATAAGTTTGACGTATCTGTGTCTCTGTGTGTGTCTGGAGTCGTCTGTAGCTCCTGATTTTTTTAATTGAAAGGTATGTTAATCGGGAGCTTTATCTAAAAAAAAATATGTTTTTCAGGTTAAAGTTGTAAGTTCTATGTCTGTTTCATTATTTAAAACTGGCTGTCCGCCTCTGCTTCTCCTGCGTGGTGTAAGTTAGTATATAAATCTGATTTTAACCTTCTATTGCCTATGTTCATCAGAGACTATCCCTGATGAACTACTACTACTAGTTCTAATAAATCGGTCCAGTAGTTTCAATGCCTATTTAAAGCAAACAAACAATCTTTCTTATTTATAGACGTACTTATATTAGTAGACGATTTTTCATTTAAAACACATGTACATATTTACGGCCTTATTCATAAAAATTATAACTCTTTTGTTAAAATGGACTTTGTCTCTTTCTTACTAGTATTACTGTTAAGATGACAGGCAACGACAAACGAATTATGAACCTATTTTAGCTATAATGAGCTTAAAACACATTTATGAATACGGGGGATAGTATATTGCAATTTGTTACCTATGTTAACAGAGGTTTAACACAAAAAAATCTGAAAATCCTTTCTACAGCAAGTTTTTTCTTCTATATTGCCACTAAAAAAGTTGCTACGTTCCGCGTTTTTATTCGTGTTAAGTCAGCCACTGATTTTTCCCTGGTGACTGCTTTTAACAAGTTTAAACCAGGACACGGAAATTAGTTATATTACGTCGTCGCTAGCTGCTTCGTAATTTTCACTCTGAAGTTATTAACTTTGACAATGTGTCTCTTGAAAAAAATATGAGCAATAGCAACACATAGTCTTTCAGTTTAGAATTATTAAAGGTCTTACATACCTATATATCTAATACCCTTAATCGAGAAATTCTTGTCTTTATAGAGGTATAACTTAAATCTCGGAAACGGCTCTAACGATATTCAAGAAATTTGTTATGTAGAGGGTTTCAAAGGCGATTAATCGATTTTAATGTGTGTTATTCGTAAATCTAAGAAAATATAATGCTATTAATCGATTTAGGAACGTTTCATTTTTAGAAAACATCGTTTTATTCGTGTTTTCAGGCAGTGGAAAACTGGTACAATATCGTTAGAATACGAAGGCAAATTTTAATATAAATATAATCCTTTAATATAATTTCAAAAAAGAAACCGAGCAAGCTCGGTCATCTAGGTACTGTAGTTTTAAATGGGTAAGCGTCTGGTGGAACTTGCTAAATCATTAAGAAGAGGTACAGAGAACTTCGAGGAACGAAGTAAATTTTTAGTTTAATATAAACTTTTCGCTAAATCATTTAGGTAGTTTGTGATTTTCTTATAAAAAATCGTGAATTAGGCAGAAGAAATACATATATTAACAACTAACTGCCCCTGCAAAACTCGTACGGCGTGTAATCTGTTGAACCTTCCTTAGACTGGTATGAGTACACTTAAACCAGCCAAATCAGTTAAGACGTTCTTGAGCTGATAAGCTTAAGCTCGACATAAAATGTCAAACATTTTTAAATAAAGATAGGAATACATAGTACTAGACTAACAGATAGACTCGTATTAGTGGACCCTATTTTATTTTATCATTGTAGTATACCTAACCCCATAGTCAAACTGCAAGTAAGTACAGTTTTGTGGGATTTAGAAGTAATTTATAAGAATACCATGTACCTTTAAAAGAAATTAAATAATAATAATTAGATCTAATACACTATCTACTACTTACAGTAAAACTAGTTTTAAAGATCTCAGTAGAGTTTATTAAGTTTAAGTCTTGTGTAAATAATATTGGTTTTTAAATAACTTATGTCCCATTCAACTTGAATTCCAGAGTTGTGTAGACACAGAAAAAGTTTTTATCTTTACTATACGACATTACTTTGAAATCGTAAGTTCCGTAAAAGAAATTCTTACCGAAAAATGCTAAGGCTTTACTTTGATAGTCGAGATGGACATCATATTGACCCTGAAAATTTAAACAAAATAATATATAATGATAATATTAATATTAATTAAAATAAAATCATGTCGACGAAGTTACTACCTTATTGATTTTGCAAATTTTAGTTAAATTGAACGCTTCAACAAGGATAGGTCCCAAAACAAAATGTTCGCACGGTTTGTTCAGCACGTAAGTCCACAATTTATTTGTGGCGTTGTTGTTGTGGTTACTCACAATAATCTTAGCCTGCACAGAGTTCAAATTAATATTAATATTTAATTCTTCAAAAAAACCGCTGTAATGTACGTATAAACACTTAAAGGCGCTGTCCCGCAGAGGCGCACGCAATGCATGGACTCGCGGCGCATTTTAGCTGCGTATTGTGTGTGTGGCAGTAGAAGTAACAATAACAAACGTACCTACATTTGTAGCACAGCATAGTTTTAAATCACATTGTCGTGGAGGTACCGCCTACTTAGCGACGGCTTAGTCGCATCATTCGAAGAGTCATATTTGTGGGTTATAGTGAACACGTTCTTATTTCTTGTAACTATCCGTGCGCCGCTGTGGGACAGGGCCATTATCGTAAGGCTTTCCTCAAGATTATGCTTAATACGCATATCAAACCATTTTTTGTGTGAGTGAAAATTACCGTAGTAACAAGACAGTCTCGAGGAAAATTTAGGTGAAAAACCACATCAGACATGTTTTGCGCGTCTTTTATTTCAAATTTGCCACAATTACTTTGCTTTGGGCCTTTGCATGTCTCATATCTACTCCACAAGACTTGGTAAGGGCCCTGGAAAAATACAAAAAGATTATAATCATAAACGATTTTAATAATGTTTTAGTGATTAATTTATTTCGTCATAGTACCTAAAACCTTTTAAAATAACAGGCGGCATTAATCGCAATCTTTGCTTTTTGCAATAACGGTGAAAATTGCCAGATCAACATGTAAAATTGCTGACCTAAAATCATGGCGTGCCGATAAAAAATATATCGGTTTTTTAGACTACATTCAATGTCAGCGGAGATGTCAATATACGTTGTCGATACGTCAAGTAGCTGATGTGTGTGTTAATGATGGATTGACACCTTCACTGAACATTGAACACACAAGTATCTAGATAGCAAATGTGTGACAGCGCGAAAATAATCAGATTGTTTGTAGATAAGTTATTTTGTCAGCGTTACTTACATAGTTTCGTTTGTTCAATTGGCTTGATTCTATTATTATTATTGAAGAGAACAAAAGAAATAAGTACAATGGCATTTTCTTCCGTGCAAACGTTACAGGCGTTAGACCAAAATCCCACATTAAGTCCGAATATACAATTTCGCTATCTGTTTATGGTACCCTTAATTCCATTTACATTCCGACGTCATTAAAAATGTAATTTCCGGTGATGTGTCAATAATTGCGCATGTTAAACACCCAACAGGAGATGGGATTGAAAAATATATTAACCGAGATAAAATCTTAAATTATTATTAGGCTTTTAAACATGGTTTTGAAGAACATTACTTAATCTGAGGTCGTTACCAGGGAACGTGACTCCAGTAATCATTAGTGCATTTTATTTCATGAGCCGCGCCACATCGACTCTGTAGGTGGCTTAATGCGTTTTCCCATTACCTTTCATACCGACTATAAACAATCCTTTTAAGCTTAAAGGTTACCTATTGTTTTAATATCAGTAAAATAGACCTTTTACTGTATGGCATCTGGTTATTGTATTTTCCCCACAAGTACACCACAGTAAAACCATTGAAATATTGGGCATTCCCACATCGATAGTTGACGCGAGTTACTAAATTGGAACCTTTTCAAAACGTAATGTATTATAATAATCATTCTTTGAAATTTCTAAAGCTCTAAAATCACCCATTTAACGATGGAGTAACAAAAGCTAGTAGTAGTTGTATACAGTATAAGAATTAATTACTTATTTGCGATGTCAAATCTAAAGTGTTCAGTGGTAGACATAGTTGAATTGTTATTGTAAGTACCGGCTTAGTCGAGAGGTTTGCTCCGTCATTTATTATTGTAAACTAGATAGCAGAGTGCACTCGGTTCGGCTATATCTGAGTTTTCCCGCAGACCCTCGACCTCGGCTCGCTAGCTTATGTGTAATCCGAGTTTTAGTCGGGACTGCAGTTAAATGCAGCTTCCATCAAACAGAGGGACAATGAATTTAGTTTTCTCGACGTTGCTTTCAGTTATTGAACGTTCGATATGTATTTTCCCTATATCTAACCTAATATTTAATGATGTTTTTCGGTAACATAGAAAGCTGGTACAATGCTGCATTATTCCCAAGTGTACCTAAGCCTTCTATGTTGACTGTACCTTTTTCATACAACGACGTGAGGATTATATTCGATAGTCATAAATCCAATATCAACCAAATTCAATAACATAACCGTAATATCGCGAGATTGTGACGATTCCTTGTTCTTTGGTTAATTTAGTCAAATCGATTCAACGTCTTACGTATTCCTCTGGTAGCGGGTTTAATAACGTCTTTGATAAGACGTGTACTCGGGCCGAATTGGATGAATAAGGTTCGCCTACGTCGCGGCCGTAGACCGCTGTCGACGGTGAATATGGGTTCCGTCATATTCCTTACCGAATCTCACCCCTATTCATATGGATAGTGGCATAGTTTACATATTTTGATGCGCAGCCGCTTTAATATAGAGCCATTAATTTTAATAATGCCAATCTTCCATGTCTAGAGTTTAGGGTAGCTATATTTTATGTTACCTTCATAAAAACTGTTAATATGTAAAATGTTACGATACTATGCAAATTACATAGGTAATTTCTGCCTCGGACAAAGTAGACTTGACTGTAAAATTGAGTAGGGTAACATGTCCTTTGTCCAACCTCTTTTATTTTACTCATTACTTTGTTATTTAGCGGAATTAATGCATAAGATTTCGTGATGCCTGTCGTTCTTGTTTGTTGAGAGTTAGAAATATGACAATGTGCTTAACATTAAAAAAGATGCGACACTGAACGCGAATCATTTGGCATTGAAGTCAAACAAACGATCGGCCGAATCAACCTCTAAAAGAAGTTATCTTTCTAAGATGTGATGATAGATGACATTTTCCTTGTTATATCTCATATGAATATGTATAAGGGCTTTAACGATACGCATTCCGGTTCTCGAGGAAAAACATTTTCTTATGTGAGTAATCGTACATTCTGCATGGCAGGTCTATCAATAACACCGCCTTTACATTATATCAAAGTTCAAGCAAGAGTTAAAAAATCTCATACATTCATTGCAATATTAAATTCTGGTAGGTATCACGAGTAAATACGTGATGACACTTAAATTCTTACAAATTTGAAGATGCTAAATCGCAATTTGTAATTAATTGCTGAAGAGGATGTGTGCGTACATAATACGATCTAATCGATTTACTTAACAAAACGACGTTTTATAGAGCTTATGTTAAGTGCAGAAAAGCACTTAGAGCTCGAAATGTGATGAATGATCATTTTGGTGTTAGCGGCACCCGCATCGTAGCGCGCACCACCGGCGTGGAACACTGCGCGCCCCACCGCTGCGGCCGTGCTTCTTGGCTCACTATGATTGATAATGCTGTACGTTACAAATTAGTTCTATAAAATTCAGACTTCAAAACATTCATAACAGCTTGGATTTAACTATTTGTTGAATTGATTAACTAGTATTAACTAAGTGATAAGCAGTCAACACATGGCGTTTCATTAACATTTTAATAAGAGTTGTTTCTAAATGAAGGCGGGTACACAGTACCATAATTAAAACAAATAACTCAATTGTCTGAAAAAAGTCAACATAAGTCACGTTAGTACTTTTGATCCCCTGGCGATAACTCGGGCAAAATTATCTTTGATGTTTCGCAGAAGTCTACCTAATTTTATTTGGCTTTTACTGTTGCGTCACCTCCTAAGTTCGTTACAGAATATGTGTACTGCGTCCTTTTACGAAGAATATAAACTTGAAACACCACGTTTTAAGATTAATTAATTGTTTTATTTTGTCACAAGCTTTTAGCTTGCGGCGTCGTCGCCCGCTTGCCGACTATACGATTTGGCCAATATCTCCATTTTGAACTCTCGGGTCGAGCCATCGCGTGCAAAGCAAATTTAATATTTGTTGCGACTGTGGCGAAGCACATGTGGTATGCACACTGCACTGAGGCGAGCATACGCAATGTCTGGATCCATCTTTACCGTTTTCTAAAGTTATTACTTAACCAACCTCGCGTACATTCTCTACAATCCAACTAAAACTTACCTTCCTTGGTCAAACAACTTACAAAATATCGTAATATGTGCATCAAATAAGTGAATGAATGAGTGACCTTTTGCTTTTAGTTGGTCATATTATACATCTATAGAAATAAACCCAAAAACCCATTTTCTCGTAAGCTGGAAACTATTGAACACATAAGTGTAGGTAGGTAAGTAAGAAAGCAAAGAAACGATGCGTCAGGATCACACCTATTTGTCTTTCTTTGTTTTCCTTGCCGTAGGGCCTGGTTAGAACTCGTTCTATTTTGATTAACTCATTTATTCTCTAAATGGAAGTGGGTGAGAAGTGTACCCTCTTGTGACTTTTCCGATCGGCGAAATCACCTAAGTAGATACCCGACTAACATCGCTTGTTTGCCGAATACTTGCGTCACACTCCATACCCTATTTTATGGCTAAATGGTTTCAGCAAAGCCGAGTAATAGATTTACTGATCATATTTTGTATTGTTTTCTTGGATATCCTTGTTATTTATTAGAAGAGTTGAAAATATTCAATACTTAAACAAGTTTTCTTCATATTCAACGTTCCAAGAAATGAAAATGTATTTATGTTATAAAAACATAAAAATGTTATGCCTAAGTTTTTCAAATAATTTGCTTAAAAAGAGAATAATTTGTGATGGTGATGATTAATGATGCTTTTATTTATCGGTGACTAATTTTGATATCCTATAGAATGTAATTAAAGTTGACCTTTCATACATTTCTGTGATCGACTTCCTGCAATTCAAACACTGTGTAATATCTACGTATGTATGTACTTGTACCTACAAATCTATTAATTACATAGATACGGATGGTAGGTCGTCATTCTCTATTTGGGAGCTGACATACCGATGTTAACCTCTCGAATATCTGAATAGTTCCCATTCCTGTTCCAATGTCCATTAAATAGGTCGATTGTAATTCATAAACAGAATACGTGCCTATGTTAAACGTTCCATGGTCATTTCCACTCGATTGCCTGCTAACGGAGCCACTAAAGAAGGAAATTAGTTTGTGTTTTGCCTTTCCCAACAGTGTTTGTAGGATTTCATTACTTAGCACATACGTAGGCAGGTACCCCTGTTCACTATATGTAAGCGTTTTAATAGAATAGGTAGATATATACGTACGTTTGTGTTTGTTTTACTTAAACATGCGCCTATAGTTATTTAAAGATGTAGAACAATATGTAGAATATTAATCTAATCTATGGTTTACCGATAATTAAATTGATTTATGAAACGAAGATAGATATTAGTTATGAAGCACTGATCACATATACATAAAATATAGACAGCATAGTTTTGCTTTTGGAACTCTAAATAGTATAACTTACCGAGCGACCTACTTTTTATTACCTACCTACCTTTCTTTTCCAGCGCATTGTCCAAAGTCCAGATGGTTGGGATTTTGTACTGATGTACATTCGGCAGACGTAATGGCTTTTGTAAAAAATCATATTGCTCGTATTTTTTTTTTCAAAATCATTTTTACTGCGTAAGTTATGTGGGTATTATGTTAATGCCCTAAATTCGGTAGACACTCGTAGACACTAGTTTAAGATAATGTCAAAGTCAATGGTCGCTAATGGATTGTAGTGGCGTTCATTTGACACTAACCATGTAATATACTGTAGCCTTGTTGCACACTATTCTAGTGTTTTCTTAAAGTGAAAACTTCCTAAGCCGCCTTGGGCACTTTTAGGTAGTAGAACATTAATGGGTTCGCGTTACCGACATGCTCATAACTGGCTCATGCGTGCAGTGGCCTTGCGGTGTGTGCTCTATACGCTTTTTGGATGGGTGAAGTCTCGAGAGTTCACAGTTTTCACTTCTCTCGGCAGTTCCAATACCTAACTGCCAATTATTTCTTACTAGGACTCGACGATAATTAATTAGCGAACAATATGTATATATGTTTAGGTATTTAGGATGGGGAGTATGGTTGGGATATTAAAACCGAAGTATACAGACATCTAAGAACTTCGTACATATCTACCGTAAAGATGAGACGTAATAACTTACTATCATACATAATTCAAAACATCACTAAAGTTTAGGCGCCCTTGCATTTTCTCATAAATTTTTTCGGATTTTTAGTGTATTTGTTAGGTTTTACTTAGTCTTACTTGGTCTATAATTTATCGATTGAACATATGTATAAATATATTATCGTATTTTAAAACTGTTTGTGTAAATAATACCATAATATCTGCGTGTTATCTATTCTTGATTGATGGGACGCGTTAATGAGCTCCTTTCTACAATACAGTCTAGATAATTAATTAAAATTGGAACTATCTGAAATTAATTCATGTGAGAAACATTTTTTAATCAGAAGTCTTTGTTGTCCATCCCTTCCTAACCTACAAATGCATATATAATAATAAACAGCTAGTAAAGATATCTACTAATGAAACCGATAATCCCAAGATTATGAGTTAATTAATTTTGGATTACGTTATGTACATAATAATAACATTGATGGAGTATGTAGTACATATTTAAACAATTCTATTAACGTTATAGATTGCAGCTATAGTCCACCACGAGTAAATACGGTATGGCTAAATATTATTACGAACTCATTATGAAACAAACTCCTCCATAGCATTTGTCTGTGTGTAGGAAGGTATGTATGTTTTTTCTCAAAGCCATTTTGATACGGTGTGAAGGCACCTAAACTGTGAATGTTGGATGTTAAAAATAAAATACATTATTTTTATTCGTTTCCTCATACGTTACCTGTTTCACAAGCTTAACAGCACGACAGGTTAAGACTTTCCTCCGAAATAAAAGGATTTTCATGGCTGTAATATTAAGAACATAACATTGATGTACGTATAAAATACATATAACTCAACCGTAGACGTTATTTTGAGTTTGTTAAACTAACCGTGGGTCGTCTGCTCTCGCTATGTCTGCAGTGTTGATTTACGAATAACTAGCTTTGCTTCAATGACCGTATAGAACTACAGAAAGCTGTAGAAGTAACTACCATGTTACCTTATGAATAACTTGAAAGGAATTAAATGTCTGCCTTACGTGAACACACGTGTGTTATACAAGTTGGCTCAAGACTTATAACTAACCCCCGTACTCATAAACGTCTTATAAGCTTATCATTGCTGAAATAGGTCTATAATTCGTTTGTCTTTGTCTGTCATCTTGACATTTAAACTAGTAAGAAAGAGACAAAGTCCTTTTTAACTAAAGGTCTTTAAATATTTTTATGAATAAGAACGTTAGTGTTTAAAATACCCAATTGAATTAGAATTAACAAGCTTATTATTTTATTGAGGTTAACACAAAAATAACATCGAAAGTTTGATAAAAAACTTGAAACTTTGAAAAGAGTAGTCGTACTTACTAAGTTGGCATTCTATTTGAATTTTTAATGAATGTTTCAGTTGAATTTGGTCATTGGATAAAATTTGCTTTAGTAAGTACTATAAAACTTGTTTTTATTATTAATAGTGTTGTAACTTTGATGGTAATTTATATATTTTAATAAATTATTTGTATTAACTTATTTACATTTGTTTCACACAAAGTTCTACATTATACTTAATCGCCTTAGCTCCTTTGTATCTGTTTATTTTAGGTCGTAATTCATTGCATTTGAAACAAAACCTAACAAGAGTCCAAAAGCTAAGCGTAAACTCGAGTTTTAGTGTAGGACTACTTAGATACGTTGCGGGTTAAGTTTTGAGGGAACCTTTTCTATCGGGATCCCACAACCCAGACTTTATTTACATAATTAATCTGCGTCCTTCCAACCATCCGTCGACAGACCTCTATTAAATAACGATATCTCAGAAAGGTTTGGATCAACATAGTCATAATGTCTTCAAATTCTGCATGTTTGTTAACCTTTTAACCGACCGCGTCGCATATATGCGACAAATGTGTTTGTTCTCATAGTGCAATTGTCACATTTATGCGACAACAAACATTTATATTCATTTTTGTTAAATTTTCTTTCAAGGCTCCTACCTACCTATTCATTTTAGGTATGATTGTTTGGTCGGTTTGAAAAATTTTGCAATCAAGCGCCACAAGCACGGCAAACGATTTTTGATGAAGCGGTTAAAATGTTAAACAATGTGATAAAATGGTAACGACGACGTTGAAGCTGCAATACCTCTTAAGTTGTAGTGAAGTGGTAAAATAAGTTTTACGACACAGTAAATGGAGTTCGTTTTTCCAGATTACTATTTGAACTATTACGAGGTATTGCAACTTCTCTATCGACAGTATGTACGACCTATCGATGAGAACATGACTGTATCACCTAACCAGAATATTAGCTACAACTTCACTTTTCGATGTATTTGGAATATTATTATTTCAGCTCCATTTCATGTCTCGATGTCAAACAGCGCTACAATTTATTCAAACGAATTAAACGAAACAAAATTACTGTCCATACCTAAGTACAATGTTTAAATGTTTTTGTTTTACGTCCTGGCAGCAAATTGCAATCTAAATAAAGCCTCAAAATAAAGCCTTTTTACGAATCTATAAACGCGATGTTGAATCGAATTTAATTTTGGTAATGGAATAATTTACAGTACGCTAAAGTGGACTCTATTGAATTTATAATTTTTTAGTCTGTATTATACGAGACTATAGAAATTCATAATATAAATACCTACATCTTTTTTGTTTAATATAAAATACGTTTCTTTCAGATATTTAAATTAAAACAAAAGAGATATTTAGAGTGTTTTAGGAAATAGGTTAAAAGGGCGTGGTAAAGTACCTAGGTACCTACCTACTTAATGTCATGGGTTGAACTAACAAATCCTGGCCCGCACTACGCGCAGGTAGAGTCACGGCTCACGGCTCATTTCTCTAACTTTATGTTAGTCATATCAGTTTAATGTCATGTATAAACAAGACTGGGGCTTATTAACACCAGTTACACCAAGTTGTTCTATAGTTACATTGTTTAATTGGATAATTATAAGATTTAAAACAAGAAATAAAATCATTATGTTTTGGCGCCAGAAGTGCGATTAAATTTTATATTTTAAATACCTTGTCACAAACAACATACCTAATTAATACTCTTTTTAAATCATACAAAGCAATCTAATATAAATGTTGGTACTGGTATTTTCATTTTTAAATTCTCAATTCTGAAATTTTCATTTCTTCTTCTGTTTATGAAGTCTTCAGAAGCCGAAATTAAAACCTTGTTTTTACATTAAAACAAGGCAATGGCATTACAAAGATTTAGACATTCTTAGTATAACAAATAAAATAATGCCCAATTCATGCCTAGAATTAGTAATTAAACTTTTGTGAAATTAAAATATAAGAATGGTATGACTATAACTATTTCAATCTTGTTGAAGTATTTCTTGAAATATGCTGTTACTATCAGAATATGTTATTGGGAGGATAAACTACAGGCTTCAATACAGGACCTCTTACGTTACCTTTTGTATTATAAAATTGTATATTTCTGGAAAGTGAACCAATTTATTTAAAGCAGATTGCCAAGGATTTTTAATAAAATATCACTGCTGACAGGGGTACCTACAAACTGTTACAACTTTGCACGAGCTACTAACTTTGCTGTTGCTGAATTATTGTATTTCAGTCCTTATTACACATAATTTTCAACTTTGCTTATTGAATTTGACCGCGTTGTAGGGTTAGGTAAAATAATATATTATAAACTTAAATAAATATATTTTCCTGTGTCCGTTAGATATTCATAATTTGTGAATCTGGTCCTAATGTGTAATTATTTTTTCTTGGGCACTTATATATTTGTGAGAAAAGCTATAAAAAATGGCAATAACTGCTTTGTCTAGAATTTTATTGTTATAGAATACTAGTTTTCCGCCCGCGGCTTCGCCCGCGGATGTCGGTTATCGCGCTAAACCATTAATCTCTTTTTTCGCAGTCGGATAAAACTATACTTTCCCGGGTTTCGATCTATCTCCATACAAAATTAGTTCAGTTTTGTAGGCGTGTAAGCAACATTTTGAAATCGGCAAGCACCCATAGGTATATCCATAAATCTATAGGGGTTTCTTAAAAAATACTACGGCTCTTAGACCATGATTATTGTAAGTTTTTCATTCAATATTTAAGAAGAAATAAAATTTAAATTTCGAATTCTAATAATCGGACTGAGTTATCAAACGTCATTGTGTCAAAATAAAAAGTAATTTAGCTAAAAAGCACGAAGGAGTATTGATATCAACTTCAAAGAAAATCTCCCTCAGAATAATTTCTCAGGCTTCACCCGCGTAGAATTAGGATAAATTTTAAAAAATTGGAAAAATAAAAAACACGTGTTTCATTATTTGTTTTAAGCTATATATATACCGGATTGAAGTGAATCGGACCAAGGACTAAACAGTTCTGGAATATTTAATTTTTCCAGAAAAAATCATTTTACACACCCCCTGGGGTTAGTTTTGGAAAAATAAAAAACACGTGTTTTATGATTTCTTTCAAGGTATATGTGTTCCGAATTTGGAGTGAATCGGGCTTGAGACTAAGAAGATCCAGAGAAATTTTAATTTTTACCAATAAAACTCATTTCCCACACCCCATGGGGGTAATTATAGAAAAATAAAAAACCCGTATCTCATTATTTGTTTTAAGGTTTATATGTACCGAATTTTAAATGAATAGGACCAAGGAATAAAAAGTTGCATACAAACTTCACCCCTCTATTTAACCCTCTTAGGGGATGATTTTTGGAAATATTATTAGCCTATGTCCTATTCTAGGGTATACACTACCTACGTTTCAAACTTCATTTACATTGGTTGAGCGGTTATGGAGATACGCGGTAACAAACCTTCACACACACACACACACACTTACTTTCGCATTTATAATATTACTAGTTTTCCGCCCGCGGCTTCGCCCGCGGATGTCAGTTATCGCGCTAGACCATTAATCCCTTTTTTCGCAGTCGGATAAAACTATACTTTAGCGGGTCTCTAACTATCTCCATACAAAATTAGTTCAGTAGTGTAGGAGTGTAAGCAACATTTTGAAATCGGCAAGCCCCCATAGGTATATCCATAAATCAATAGGTGTTTCTTAAAAAATACTACGGCTCTTAGACCATACCTATAAGAAGAAACAAAATTTTAGTTTCGAATTCTAATCATCGCATTCAAACATGTCATTGTGTCAAAATAAAGAGTAATTTAAATCAAAAGCATGAAAGAGTATTGATATCAACTTCGAAGAAAATCGCACTCAGAATAATTTCGCAGGCTTCTCCCGTGTAGTATTAGGGTAAAAATAAAAAAAATGGAAAAATAAAAAACACGTGTCTCATTATTTGTTTTAAGCTTTATGTATACCCAATTTGAAGTGAATCGGACCAAGGACTAAACAGTTCTGCAATATTTAGTATTTCCAAAAAAACTCATTTTACACTCTTCCTGGGGGTAGTTTTAAAAATAAAAAACACGTGTTTCATGATTTCTTTTAGGGTTTATGTGTGCCGAATTTGGAGTGAATCGGACTTGAGACTATGCAGATCCAGAGAAACTTTAATTTTTACCATTAAAACTCATTTTTCACACCCCATGGAAGTAATTATGGAAAAATAAAAAACCCGTATTTCATTATTTGTCTTAAGGTTTATGTGTACCGAATTTTAAATTAATAGGACCAAGGAGTAAAAAGTTGCATACAAACTTCACCCCTCTATTTAACCCTATTAGGGGATGATTTTTGGAAATATTATGAGCCTATGTCCTATTCTAGGGTATACACTACCTACGTTTCAAACTTCATTAACATTGGTTGAGCGGTTATGGAGATACGTGGTAACAAACCTTCACACACACACACACACTTACTTTCGCATTTATAATATTAGTAGGATAGGATTAGTAGGAAGTAGGATAGGATAGGATAGGATGTAGTATGTGTTGAATCACTGATTCTTTTGTTTACGATGTAACGTAAGAACGAATGCATCGAAATGAATAACTATGTATATCTTGTGGTGTTCGTGATTTTCCGGTCAAACTAAACTGTGAATTGGTGGGCAGCAATTGTCTTGCACAGTAATACTCATCTACTGTAAGAAATAACGAGGCTGTCCTTTTGTAACCTGCCGTCGATGTAATTATGTGGAACGCTCAAGAAAGTTTCTAATGGTCATAAACTTTCCGCTGTTCTTACTCGTGTAAGTACGCGGAATATAAACTTTAGGCAAATTAATTTTATGTGGAAAGAGGGTTCGTAGGAACATTTTATGATTACAAACTCTAAATGCCGAACTGCTTGTAAAAATTTTGTAGAAGAATAATGCTATATTTTAAGAATATTAATTTATTACGGAAAAAAGTTTTAATTATTTATGTCAAAGCAGCTTGAATAGCAAAAGTAGCGATTGCGAAAATGTAAAAGGGGAACGCGAATCGGAGCTTCATAAAAAGAATTCGTGGGCTAGCTATTTGAATAAATATCAAAAGAGAGAACCATTTTTCAACGCTTTGGTGATAATAATGATGCTATTTATCAACGACTCGAAAGGGTGAGTAATTATTAACGTTATTTTGGCTACGTTTGTTTACTCACATTTTTGCGTCATATTTTTCAGTTAGCGACACACCATAATACTAGGGTTATTACTTTCGCGTAGAGTATTCCAATGATATATTGTTGTTCTGAAAATGCAAGTCGAGATGAAAAATCACAAGCAACGATTGATTGTTTGGTGTACAGTCGGTATAGAATACGGAAGCATAGCCAGACTGAGACTCGCATAGAGAGTGGGTACCTACCTACCGTTTGTTGTCTAACCACATTGTGCTCGCCTTTGTGTTTGCATCTACATTGGGAAGAGAATGCTGTAATTCGATTAAATATATCTACCGTAGTACAAATTAATTCAAATTTAACGAATAGTTTTACCTTCAAATGATACAGTTATACTCGCTGTTTGTAGTATATCCCCGAAGTTTCGATGCAAGTTTCTCACCAGACAAAATTTTGTGAGACATTTGCAAAGTGCACCAAGAATGAACTTGGGGTATATGCACCAGTTTTAATAGTTAGTGAAACAATAGCAGAGAAGTTTTACCTTACCAACCAGTTTTGGTTTCATGCCTCTCGCCGTAAATCAAGGCAAGCAACGTACGACACTATGTTACGTAGATTGGACGAATTTCAGGAACATTGCATTTAGTTCTTTTACTGAAACGAAACAGTCGTCTATTTAGAAGATAACATTTCTATAATTTCCGTTTCGGTAGCACATCGGTTTAAGGAAGGTAGATCTAAACATTAGCAATCTATTTTATGATCGCTTTAATTGAGTATTGTTGGCTAGTATAGGTATTGCTGTTGGTAACAAAATTATTGCCCAGTTTATTCATTTTCTATACCTATATATACTAATGTCATTATTCTATAGTAATGTGGAAGCAAGACGTCTTTACGTAGTAGAAGCAAAACGACATAAAATATAATCAAGTGAGCATTGGATGCTAAAGCAAACATGGCTGCTTTGCCAGCTCACAGTAGTGCAGCGGTTCGTTATTCATGTCAGATCCAAACGGCAACATCGTTCCTTTTAATGTTAGCTTCACAAACAAACTATCGAACAAACAGTTTTCCTCCAATTAATGACATCTTACTAAAATATTTTAGTCCAGTTCCTAAGAGGCAAAGAACATACTCTGATCATTTACAGCTGATTCTCGGATGCGTTGTTAAATAGATACCTACTCAGATATTATTAATATATGTAAGCAAAATAACTTTGAAAATTAATGTTCATTTTTGAACTACATAAATGTGTTGTTCAGCTTTGAAATCGTACATCCTGATATTTCTCTGAATGCTATTTCATAGCTGCCAACTCATAAAGACAAATAAAATTCATTTCATACTCGGGACAAATAGCTGGACACCACATGTGTTAGTAGTATTCGCTTTGTTTTAGCGCAGTTTCCTCTATACTCGTAAGCATGCCGTTTATGCATGTCCTCTTGCTTATTTTTAATTTTAAAGCACGAAAATGTTGTATTAAAATATACCGACATGATGAAGA
Organism: Meganola albula; assembly: GCA_936450015.1. NCBI lineage: Eukaryota > Metazoa > Arthropoda > Insecta > Lepidoptera > Nolidae > Meganola > Meganola albula. The sequence continues at coordinate 7,477,468 of OW388144.1, read as the reverse complement.
GGTTTAGGTCGCCTTGTTTATTTATATGAAGGCTTTCGAAGGTTTTTTTAGACTAAAAATTATCAGGATTAGCAGACAACTTTAGGTAGGCGTGAATAATCGGGTAAGAAGACGGTATTTCAATTAAATAACTACAGCAAATATCACTTCACCCCCATCTCTCGATAGCACAATCATGAATTCTACCAGTTAATTACAGATCGTTACGATTACGTTGGATTAAATAGTAACGTTCACCGAGCACGTTATTGCATCTGCACTACCGGACGCCACAACGGTTCAATGCGCAGTGTCAGCCATTCTAAGATGTCCGCTTCACCCGCGCTCGGTGTTCATTCGTTCGTTCATAATGACATTCTCGAGTGACAGGTTACTTCAAAGACGGACGCGATGACAGTATAAAATGACAGCCGATGCATTGAGAAGTAGATGTGCCAACACGGCCAACCCTGACGAATCGCACGACCTCGTGCGCATAGTATCAGTCTGCTTTATGATATATGTCACTCTTCTCAACCTGTTCTAATGAAAAAGTAAAGATAGACATTAACATACGCTCGGTCCTTCCTGACCAAACTCAAATTCATCGCCATTGCATAGTAATATGGACCGGGGATGCTAGTCTCCTTCATACAGTTACTCAACAGTGGCCCGGGCTTACCAGGCCCCTTTAACCAACTACTTAAGCATGGTCCGGGCATACGAGGCCCCTTCAACAACTTACCAAAGTATGGCCCGGGCATACGAGGCCCCTTCAATAAACTACCTAAGCATGGCCCGGGCATACGTGGCCCATCCAACCAATTACCAAAGCGTGGCCCGGGCGTACGAGGCCCTGTCAACCTCTTACCAAGATACGGCCCGGGCATACGAGGCCCTTTCAACCAATTACCTCAACATGGCCCGGGCATACGAGGCCCATTCAACCAATTACCAAAACGTGGCCCGGGCGTACGAGGCCCCTTCAACCACCTACCAAAGTATGGCCCGGGCATACGAGGCCCTTTCAACCAACTACCTAAACATGGCCCGGGCATACGAGGCCCTTTCAACCAACTACCAAAGCATGGCCCGGGCATACGAGGCCCTTTCAACCAGCTTTACATTAACAACCGTCAAAGCGTGGCTTAGGCGTACTAGGCCTCTTGCAATCACCTTACCATATAACACTTAAACACACATGGATCACTATTTCTTCGATTGAATACCGTCTCCTGTTGGTTTACCCTTCGCATCCCAACTTCTGATGAAGGCTTTCGAAGGTTTTTTTAGACTAAAAATTATCAGGATTAGCAGACAACTTTAGGTAGGCGTGAATAATCGGGTAAGAAGACGGTATTTCAATTAAATAACTACAGCAAATATCACTTCACCCCCATCTCTCGATAGCACAATCATGAATTCTACCAGTTAATTACAGATCGTTACGATTACGTTGGATTAAATAGTAACGTTCACCGAACACGTTATTGCATCTGCACTACCGGACGCCACAACGGTTCAATGCGCAGTGTCAGCCATTCTAAGATGTCCGCTTCACCCGCGCTCGGTGTTCATTCGTTCGTTCATAATGACATTCTCGAGTGACAGGTTACTTCAAAGACGGACGCGATGACAGTATAAAATGACAGCCGATGCATTGAGAAGTAGATGTGCCAACATATATTTTTTAATATTTATCACATTGCAAATGGCTAACACAAAACCTATTGGTAGGTGTCGAATTGGCGTTTAGTTAGATAGTAATTACATTATTAGTATTCTATAGGTATTCGTAAAATCGGACACTGCTGCGTCAGTTAGGTCGTTAAACCTAACCTACCTATCTAATTTAGTATTCCATTCAAGTCCCAGCTTGACTAAAAAGTCATAATTAGGATGCTTGTAATGTTGAAAAATATTTTCTTTCAGTTTTCCATTTCATTTTTGCTCTATTTCACGAGTAGTTCCGTATTTTAAGTTGCCAATCTGCAAAAGGGGAAACGGTAAAAAGCTTTGTAATTAAGGAGTTGACCTGACAGCAGGTTAATAACACTCAGTTTCAGTTGGAAGCCTCCCTGAAATGGATTCTAAACTTCATTTAACTAAGATAATATTGTCTGTTAGTAAATATCGTAGTCTTTGTTATTTTAGGTATAATAATATATTATCTTTGAAATTTTAGATTTACCTATTTACTAATAAACGATGTATGTATAAGTTGTGGATAGCCGTTCTGTCTTGTCTCTGTCAATCGATTTAAAAGTCATACAGGAGGAAAAGATAAAACACAGAATAGCTAATTACACTTTACACATCGTTTATTAGTAGGAATCAACTATAAAAATATCGATACAATCTAAATAAACAATTGGACCAAAAAAGGACCCAACTGAATAATAATCTCAACACTAGTCTAAATTAAGAACTAAACTAAAATAATGCGTCAAAAAATTCTTCCGCATCGTTAACTTGTGCTGCATAATGTAACTACGACGAATCGGATGAATGCTAGGCGAAAGATTTCTTTCGTTCCGAATATTTCCAACTGGATTACGAACTGATAGTAGGTATCCGTTGTTAGCTATAAGCGCAATCAAACAGGCTTCAATAAACGGCGCTATTGTTTTGCTGGTTATTGCGATTCCGTTGCCGAGACACGTCCAGAATAAATTAAACTGCAATTTGGGGCCTTTAATATGGAGTGTTGTTCGCGCTATTGGCCCATAGCGGCGTGGCGGCGTGCCGATATGAACGGCATTCGAATGAGCACACAAAGGGGTCGCGGCGCCAACCTGCCCAGATGCTAATGCAGCGAGGCACATGATTGCTGCACTGGGAATCTCGTGGGACAACATTGTGCTATACGTGAGAACAGCCATATGACGAATTTAATGTGAAAATTCTGCTCTACTCATTTTTTTAGTTAAACATTTACTTAAATGTTATTCCCACAGTTATAGGCCTCACATATTTGTTCGTTTTTATTGTTTTTTATCGAAAATTCAACGTTCCCAAAAATTCGTTCAAATACAAACAACACACGGTTATGTCACAAGTTTCAACCGATTTAATAAAGGAGGAGTTCGTTAATCCGGACGTTAATGACATTAGTCCCATATAAAGAAGTAATCACTTTTCATTTTGAGCAGTTGCCCCTTTATTTTTTCCAAGCTTTATATGGAGCCTCATTCCACTTCCACCTTTCACTGAAAATTATTTGTAATCGCGAGTGCATCGATATACTGGGTGAGCGCGTTCCATCGTAGGCCACATCATTGCTAAATATCAGGCAAGTTGTGGTCAAGCGCAGGCCTATTCCAGAGTAAAAGCAAAAAGGGACAAGTAGACTAGTAGTATTTTATGCTTTAATTTACTATTTCGACAAGTAACGCATGATGACATGACACGCACATGAGATGATGAGAGAGGTGTTTTATTACATTCCGTTTTTTATTTGGATTTATTAAACAGCAGTTAATTAAACTAAAAGAAGACATGTACATATTTGCACTATGGTATTGCATCCGTACATTTTGTGTGGATAAACGTTAATATTTGGTTAATATGATTAATTATGGCAGTACATGTTTGCATTCTGCTAATAAATTAAGATTTATGACCAATTATGACGTTTAAAATGAGTATTTAATATTATTAAAGTCCATTATGTGCTGTCAAGCTGGCGTGTGGTAAACAGCCATTGGTGTAATAACTGGAAGCACTCGGGAATAGTGTTTATTGCCCTCTCCGAGTATTCCATGACACCATTATTGAACGTAGCGAGGCGTAAGGTCCAGTAGTTCGCTCAATTTGCGGCATTGCTCTGAGTTACCGTTACATAAACAGGTCTCATGTGTGCCTAAAGGTCTATCATCCTGTTGTTCGTTCGCTCACATCCCTGTCCTGAACAACAGAACATGTAGTTACTTTTACGAAAGCAACATCAATTGGTACAAACGTTAGTCGTTTTGGTCATTTCAATAGCAGTATACGTTTACTTGAACGATGTATCTGCAGGCTGTTAGAATGTATGTATGTCGCAGTCGTTTAGCTGATAGCTTAGTCATTGCTTTGAGGTATGTAAGCGTATGGCATTTGTAAAGTCGCTCCCCTGGCGGCACTACATTTGAGAGAGAATGCTTTCTGTCCCAAGGGCTAGTGATTAGTATTAACGACACTTTTTATCTCAGTGTAGTACCTAATTATGCCTTGAAGGGGATTATGTTTTCGTAGATAAGAATGGTACTATAATATTTTCGTATTTTTTTAATCTACCCGCTTTCCATATCGATATGGACATATTTTTGAGTAAATTAAAAGTTGTTTGCCCTCATAACATTCCAGAATATTCTATTAAAAGTTATAGTCTGTAGTAAGTATTGCAATTAAAGTAAAATACATTTATTAACTCAGTGTGATACCGTCCAGCTACCGGCAAGCTTTACTAGTTTGGTTGGCATTATGCTCGTCTCACTATGTCCGTTCATTGTGTACCTCCCTAATGAGATTCTATCTTAATTATTTTTCAGTGTTGCTCGTAAATTTTCCTCCAGAGAGTTGCTGAGCCATTCTGTGGCGGAAACATCCTTTTCAAGCTTAATTATTTCCTTTTTTACTGTGTTCAATATTAATTTTGATTTTAGCTCCCGGACATTAAATTTCATCATAACTTAGCAATTTCGCTTGTCTACATCTGCCGCCTCTTGATCGTTATTATCTTCCTGATTCTTAGAAATCATTAATTAATTAATCCTACCTACCTAAAAGTTAACAACTTTTCTTTGAAATTATCTGATTGTCTTTTTCAACTCGGTTATATTTTTACTGCTTCTGATTACAACTTTTTTTTATCCGTACTCCTTGTCTTAGTGTCGGACAGCAAATTATGATTTCATTTATAGTGCTTGGTCTTCTAAATTCTGTACACTCAAGATAAATTTATGTTCGTCTGTTCCCGCCCACAGGCATTGCCGCACGCCGTGTCGTAAAGTAGTTGATGGCGGGCTGCGTCGTAAATAAGGGTCCGACCCGCCTCATGCACCCACGCACGTCCCGCCCTACTAGTGCACATGCACTTATGTAGGAATCTGTCTCGTTGAACACAAATATGATCGCTAGCTATGATTGCACCAGTAACAAGCAACACAAGTTAATGTTACGCTTTTTGTTATCCGCCTAGACTAGAGTCCAAGTAAAACAAAAAAGTGATTTATGATTACATGTAATGCTTTCATTATAGACACGATTTTACATGTACTTTTAGTATAAGAATATGATTTGAATCCAAAAATTCGCTATTGGAAAACATTCGGTATTTTGTTCCAATTGAGGCGAGATTTATAATATTTTAGTAGATATCTGCGCTATGCATACATGGCATTACTAGAATACGAAGTGCAATTGTCGTATAAAGTCTGGGAGCGTGCCTCTGCGGAAGCCGATGCTTTCGTTTGGCCTTCGCTTAGAATACTAAACAAAGTCTACAGCTTCCTCATAAGATAGCTTAGGCTAATTATATTTTGAGCTATATTTATCTGAAGCTAAGTGAAATATGTATCTTTGCTTATATGTTATTTTTATTAAGTCCTAGCTACGTGAATCACTATTGCCAAATTTGTATGCTTACTTTGTTAAAAAGTAAAAATTAATCAGTCTTACTCGGTAGGGGTGAAACAAAAACGATTGAATTGAAAACCTCTTCTTTGAAGTCGGTGGAAAACCAAAGCTGTAATTGTTAGCTACCTTCTCACGCGTTTGCAGTTTTTTTCCGGTTCCCCAAGTGGAGTCCGTTTTGCATTTTTATTTTACCCCTTTCAGTCTAATTTAATATGCGGCCTTGTAGAAGAAATTGCGAGAATATCTTTTCGCATTTGTTAACTCTACTTTGAATAAAATCAGATTTTACGGGAGGAATTTATGTCGAATTGTATAAGACGGTCAAAAAGGAGGTTTGCTTTCCCCCTATTTGTATTTTAATCACGTACGGCTGATGTCTTATTCGTGTTGTATTTATTTATCTACACAACTGTGTTATGGTGTTAAGACGTCTTATTTTGTACCTACCCTTTATATCTTTCTGTTAGTCGACCTAGTGTTAGAATTATTTCTCGAGTATTAAGTAAATGTATAAATAGTCTCGCCTTTATTAACTAAATCAGTGATTGGCACTAATAAATTGAGGCTGATTTATCTACAAAATGATTAGCGCGGAAAATGTATCGTAGCCGGCAGCCGGCTAAGTAAAATGAATGAGATTTCATTGAACGTTGTCCTATAAAAAATAAGAAGATTCTTATCCTTGCCTGGAATTTAGATAACCGTCTAAAGTAAGATTTTTAATTAAATCGACTTTGATCACAGGACTGGAATGTCTCTGAAAAACGACTAAAACCAGTATAAAACAGTTGCTGTGTAATCTTTTCGTAAAACATCCCCAAGTAACGATTTAATCAAATGCCGTTAATCTTTTTGTAGCCTAAATTTTCGTATTTGATGTTGCTTTACAATTTGTTTTCAATTTTAGTTACCTACCTATTTATAATAAAAAATGAATCAATTAACAAGTGATGATAAAAAAGTGTAATCCAAAAGTTTTGTGAATCTTTCCATCATTGCTGACTGCATTGGGTGATTTGATCTAAAATTAAACTTTGTATTACTTTCTATGCTACGTATTGCAGCGATGACGAGCTTGTAGCTGCTACGGCGTAGTATTTCGTAGCATTTCGTATTTCCGTAGCATTCTACGAAATCATAGTTGCTACGAATAGAGTGGGGTAAAATTGGAGGTATTTTGTGCATTTAATTTTTGATAACTCGAGTATAGTGAGTATTGTGTTTCTGATAAGCAAGAACTCTGTTTTGTATAAGCCGAAGTATTTCTGTAAAGTTACTTAAGTACTACCATTTTCGTGCGTAATTAATTAGTTAAGATTACAACTCCAACTCCTGCGTTTGCCATGTTTGTTGGTTCCCTTTTAGCTTGATGGTTCCGCAGATCGTATTTGTTATGAAAATACCATGTAACCGTGACGACGCTTTTCTTGTAACAAATAATTCCACATCTTGTTTACGTTATGTAATATCATTCCTCCTGTTCCTTAATACATTACGTACTGTGCATGAATTAATGCAAGTAATAAAAAATCCCTTATTTGATTGAAGTGTTTTAATTTTCAAACATTCTCAAAAGTAGCACTGTCTATGTAAACTTAGAATATGATATTGTGATATTATCACAACAAGGTCCATCTGACGTTAAACAACCTGTCCCAAAAGAGCAATTAAAGAGTTTAATTAATCTAAGCAAGAGATAGGATGGGACCCCTTTAGTTCTAAACTCTTAAACGACAATAGCGCGTGTTACTAAACTTAGGATGACGTTAACAGATTTCGTTTTCTATATTAACTTTCGGATAATAGTTTCTAAAAGAACAGTTTGGAGATAAACAATTGTGTTAATGCTTTATGTGATTTGAATAAAGAAGACTTTAAAAATATCCCGTTAGAATATAGTTTACTTCTTCTCTGAAGAGAAGCTAAGGATATTTTAGGTATGTATGGCTTTCTATAATGGTAAACAAATTCCTTATTTTAAATTGGTTTTTGTTTTCAATGTAGGTATTGTGATTTAGATACCAACAACCATTTTATATAACGCTGTATTTGTATTTACATAGAAAACGACAGAGCATGTTTTCGATAACAGGATGTGTAGGCTAGATGTTTTTATCGGATGCAAAGCGACGTGTCAGAATTCGACCGTGCGACAGCTGTCAATGACTGGCTCAAGCGGCTGTAATACCGAGTTGGCTTTTATTTATGATCGAGTTGAGCGGTGCTTATTACGACTGCGGGCAGACATGTTTCACATGCCAGCTGCTCTAGTCAAGTCCTTCTTGACGCTTATTGAACTGTTTGTTTGTAATACTGGCTTGTACAAGATAAGGCATAATTTATCAACACCCCTCATTTTTTACTGGATTAAATTCTAATATTATAATATTAATAAGGAAAACTCCGAGTGGTTAGGAGGTTATATTCTGGCAAAACTTTTTTAATCGTTATAAACTTTTATATATCATTTATATATAGGTATATTAATGATATCATTTGACATCAGCAAAAATATATTTAGTATTTTCTTAAATTTACGCGAATGTCACACATTGAAATAATACCTACTATTTATAACGGATTTTATCATGGTTTATTTTAGATTTGAAATCCCGAAGTTTCAAAGTCTTTTCAGACTTCATGGTCACGGGTGGACTCGGGTATTTTTTAGATTAGTGAGTTTGGACGTCAAAAACCTCAGTCCACCCGTGACCATGAAGGCTGAAAAGACTTTGATACGTCGTCGGGATTTAACATCTAAAATAAACCGCGATATAATCCATTATAAAATAGTGTTATTTCAATATCGATATTTGCATATAAAACATATCAAAGAAGAAGGAATAGAAAATAACTATATCAGTTCACATTGTTACACCTGCCGAATATGTACTGTTACCGGAAAAAAGGAGCTAACCATGTTACGACATTTTTATATGCTTGTCACAAAATGTAGAAAACGGGGAAAATGAAAAATAAAAATATCCCTGGCGGGATATAAACAGTCAATCATACCTAGTTTTCCTTAACAATATATTTTAATGTAAAAGATAACAAACTTAAATAAAAAACTTTGATGAAAACACAATATGATAATAATATGTTACGTAAGCGAGGTTAGTTACTGCAGTTAGGCGATGCACATTGTTGTGATAGTTTACCTGTATTTATCTACCTTTGTTCCAAATAATCCGACCATATTTGATTAATCTAATGTATAAAGTGAAGTTAATCTATGCACATAAATCAGTAGTCAAGTTTTGATCATATCTAGCTCAAGAGTTGCACAAGTTTATGTATCTTATTGTTATTCGTGGCGTATCTGGAAACTCCGCGGTGATATGTGTTTCACTAAGCCCAAACGTATGTTCCGCTGTTTTTGTCTATCACTTGCCAGCAACTTCGGCAATGTTTTCTCATTCGCCGGCAGTGTTACCAAAACTTAGCTCATTCTTGTCTCGAGTGGTGCCTCGACGAATTACGAACTCGGGACTCGGCACTTAGCCATCGATGCGTGTAAAATGTCTTTACGGCCTCAGTAAATTCTGATGTAACGTGTGTCAACAGGGGGCACAAAGCTGTTCTATTTTTGTATATTGATTATTAGTTAATTGAAAAACTTTTGCTAGCTAGATTGTTTGCTTACTCACCTTGGGATCCGTTGGTTTTTAATCACGTGTTTTAAACAGTGATTTCAAAGTGCTTTAGGCTATCCGATTAAAATTTGTAGTTTTTTAATTTTAAAGTTTTCCTCGTATAATGAGACTGTAGTGACGTACAAATACAAACTTATGACCTTAAAAAGACAAGCTCAAGGTACCTTTATGTAGGATCAATCGGCCATTTTCATGTTCCTAATTTGCCGTGAAAAGGGCATGTTATCTTTGAAACGAGTTTCAAAGTTCCCTCTGGTGGGAACTGTAATCTTCACTGTTTATGAATTCATTTTTGTAAAAAAGCTGTATCAATACGGCTTCATAAATAAATAAATTTGTTAAAACTATTTGATTATATTCTAAAATGGTTCTATTCTTTTAAAAAAGGCTTCTGATATACTTGAATATCTTAGTTGTAGCTCAAAGCTTCGAATTGTGTAGGATGTAGGCCTCCTATTACGTATGGGACCTAAACATAGCTGAGACCTAACAAAAGGGGTGATAATCACCACAGCCTCGGTTAATACAAGCGTAAGCGCTATGTATAGTATTTCGATGTTTTTTTAACTTAAAATAGGCTTGCGCTTGACCACAACTTGTCTGATGTGAAGCAATGATGCAGTCTACGATGGAACGCGCTTACCCAGTAAATACCGATTCACTCGTGACTTGAAGACCGGCAGATTATACACCATATAATAATTTTAGAACTGCAACGCCTAGGAATGTGACTTCAAGGAATTCCTTTTCGAGCTTTTTCGTAATGATTTCGCAAGATTTCAGGAGTATGTATTTTATTGAAGCAGTAGGTTCATTTTGTTTACTTTGATGGTTTACTGAGTTTAAATATGCCCAGATGAACAATAACCCAAGTTATGATATTAAACTGAGATTAATTTTAGCATTATTTATAGCTTTGTATTATTTATGCGTGTACAAGGATTCAAGTGCTTGAAGTTTATTGACAGTAATCCACTTTAGACGACAATTTGCCTGGTAGCAAATTACCTTCTAATAGGTATTAAAGTTTACAAATTTATGGTATTCTCAGAATTATCTGAAAATTTATGAGTTTATATTGAAATGGTATTATATGAAATATTTATTATTTGAAAGGAAGCCGTAGATATTTCTCTGTCGAGTCTTGACTCCATTAGATGAGACTGGCAGTGACTGGCGACAGGAAACGGCCGTCGTCTACATAACATCGTTAACATCTTGCGATTCTATCAAAGTGTTATATAATAAGGTTAGCTGTTTCATGATATACAAATGTCTTTAACATTACTTCAACCCTTTTTAGTGTCCTGCTGGGCACGGGTCTTCTCTCAACTATCTCACGAGTTGAGAGAGTTTAGGCTTTAATCCACACACACTGGCCAATTGCGGGGTGGATGCCACATATCGTAAAATGATTAGTTCTTAAACATGCCGATTTCCTTACGTTTTTTTATTTCACCGTTATAGAGTAGCAAGCAGCGATGAAAAAATTCACAAAAAGTTGTTTGGGCACGATTTGGGATCGATCCTGCGACGATCAATTTTAATTTTAATCAATAATAATAATAATTTTGGTCAAAATAACAAGTCACTGAAGGGACTAGTTTTTAGAAAGTAGAGGGTCTTAATAAAATCGCAATATTATGCTATTTCATATTCGCATAATAACTGCAGATTATTAGCATACGAAACGTGTTGTTAGTTATAAGTTATTCAAATCTTGCTAAATGTTTATTTGTTAAACTTGTTTCATTTAACATTCAACATTTAACATATATTATTTTTTCGAAAGGGGTAAAATATTTTCATTCTGAAATATATAATGTTTAGATGAGTCAGCCAGTAGTTCCGTAGAGCGGGCATCGGGCCACAGATCCGGTATTTCTTTGCGAGCTCGTTAACGTAACAATAAATAATGATTTGGACGTCTCCACTGCAGGCTATTGTGCGGCCATCATATTTTCCGTCGGCACGTCGACATCTGGGTAGGTGACGTGACGTCGCCGTCGTTACCTGGCGATTTGTTCGCCACATCCGATGCTAAGCGAGTTTCCGCACCATTGTTTAAGTTTAATTTCATATTGTTTGCCAATGTACATTTAATTACTACATTTGTTTGATTTTATAACTTATTTGTTTCAGGTAAGCTCCTGTTTCTATTTCCATTGAGAATAAATTAAGGTGAGTTTTAGGTAGATAAGTACGAGTATTCCAATTATAAATAATGATCTTCGACTTCGTTTAAATTAATTGTTTATTAGAATAAGGTAGGTACTATTTTGTGATCTCAACTTTTTTATAAATATCTATGAGTAACTTTTACTTTTCTTAGTTACAAAGAATTTTCTGTGAAATGTTACAAATGTTGAAAAGTTGAGCAAATGTCCCGATCCCGTCGTACGATGGTTTCAACTCTGGAAAATAGTCTAATTAAAAACTGTATGTCGCTAAGAGATGTTTTTACTTTTGCCAATATTGAAAAATGCTTTGTTTCATTAAATTTTCCGCTATTTGTTTTGAATGTAATTCGCCAAAATCTGGATGAACAAAAGTTACGTCAATGTTCTAGTTTATGTTAAGCTTTGGTTAGGATAGTGTATTGTTTGCTTACAAAACACCTGAGGTAACGGATGGAGCATATCGGAGCGTATCATTCTACGTTTGAAAGAGCTACAAGGAGCTTCCGGCAGCGCTGCAAAAAGCGTAAAGCGTATTGTTTTCGTCGGGAGAGGAAACGTCCAGCGCTGTCAGGCGACGGTTAGGTCTAATGGACCGCTATTTACTTTGACTGAAGCTTTTTACGACCACTACAAAACAATATTTATAGTGCAAATGCTTTGTAGTAGCTACAAAATTGACAACATAGATATTAGGTACTAAGAATATCGTTTCTCAGAACGTATACTTTGGTTTATCTAAGTTTTAATTGAGTTGATTTTTATTATTATTTTCTACTGGAGAAAATAACTAAGATCATTCTAAACTACCACTGTTGAATCAATATCTGTGCACATTTTCCATTCACACTACTATCAAAATTCAAAATGTACCGGGAAGATATAGATATTAAAAGTTTGATATCCAATGTCGAGGTGTTTCATGGCTCCCGAGAGGGTATTATTATTCTGTGGCCGCACATTGTTCCTTTGTGAAGAACAAAGAAACACATGTACAACGTCAAGTTTATCCCTATGTAACGTCGTACATACCAAAATCTCGTATGTGAAACGCAAATTACTTCGTGGTCCCCAAATTGGCACGAATGCATTTCATATGTTTTACTTTATTTATGGAAAGCTGATTTTCTTGTTTTCTGTTGTATCTGTGTTGTTATATACTTTCTTTTATATCTTCAAAAGGTTTCATGAAACAAGTTCAGATACTTAATAAGTTTTATATAACGTTTTTTTGCTATTTTTGATTTTTTTTTAAATGAGCTATTTAATTATAGTCCTTGTGGCTTATAGTATAAAGAGTATAAATACAATTGAAAAGTTTTTATACAGCCAAACGCGCACATACTTGCTGCACAAATAATAATGCACCCATGCAATAAAAATTACTGCATAAAGATAACAAGGAGACAGAGAGCGTTCGGTCACAGAGACAACGATTTTCATTTCGCTTTACGGTAAGTGATGTGAAATAATTTTGTTAGTAAATTTGCGATGTGTTTGTGTTATCACACGGTCGGTCCATTTATGAGTCTAATCTATAATACATGGCCAATGCAGTAAAAACTATCGATCAACATTGACTAATCCACTCTACCATAGATTCTGACATCGACTGACGATTGATTAATAAGTGTGGTAAGATACTAAGCTACGATAAACTGTGTTTATTGTAGCTTAGTATGATTGTGTATTTTTCGAGTATATGTACCAGCCCTTTGTTAGGCCCGGTAGCCTTAATGACTAGATTTTTAGCATGAAATATTTGAAATGCGTCTTAAATGAAAGAGTGACATATTTTAAAGTTTTATTTTTTTTTACGCTGAATTATGCCGTGCTTAAATAAGCACGGCATAATTCAGCGTAATAAAATTTAAAATATAAATTTAAATATATTGTTAGATAATTTTTAGGAATTTCGAAAAATATAAACCTACTTTTACGTTTAAAATAAGACATTAGAAAGTAGGTTTACATCGTTATATGCTAATATGGTTTACAGTTGGTTGATTGCCCTGTAATTAGTTCTCTGTGCTGTGCCTGCGGGATATAGAACTACTGCTCTCGTCTGTTACAAGTCTTTTAAAAACTGTATTTAAGATAATGACTTTTAATTAAATTTATTTTGATTTTAATCATCCCTAAAACCCAAAAGTTATTCCACCTTACGTCGAAAGGAGAAAGTTAAACATGTTGGTAAATTAATATTTATTCGGAACCAAACGTAGGGTCAAGTTCTTAAAAAAACCTTGTGCGTGGGTTTACGCCGGGTGCGGTGGAGAACCCGTTTAACTCGGTCGAGTTAATCCGGGTCGGGACTATCTCCAAACATGGGAACCCAAGTAGAAACTGACTGATGCGGTGACGCAATCAAAGCTAAAGAATCAAATAAATTAGCCCGTTTAACAGAAAGCTATCCGTCACTTTTAATGACTTGTTTAATTATTAACTGCTTGTTTCCTAAAACTGAAATTTTATACTTTGACATTTTTTTGTCCACAGGAGAGATAAAAATACTCGGAAAAAACAACAAGTACTTGCTATCAGTCTGAATAAATTTTAACAAAATAACGCAGTTATAAAATGTTAAACCTAGTTAACCTCTCGGAGTACCAGAATGATCATTTGCTGTAAGCTTAATTTAAATGTATGAAATTTTTAATTACAAACGTAGCTTGGGTAATAAGGCTGAGGTTTAGTGCGTAAGGCTTGTCTGGTAGTGACATGACGGGAGCGGTGAGTGCGCCAGTGCCAGGAGAGCCCGCGTCGAGGTCGCGCGTCTTGCCCGACGCCGCCCAAACACCGCGCACACCGCCCGCCTTAAACCGCGAGTTACATTTGTTATTGAAACTGGATTAAAGAACAGCGTTTAGTGAATTAATTTTCTTGTGGCATCGGTGTTGTGTGTCGAAGTAACTATACACGTACTTTTATATTTGTTTTAGAATTAAACCTAATAGTTAGGAAACTTAAAAAAAAACACATTTTAGAATGTTAGACATTTCTTTCGGCATTTCAAATTTTCGATATACTACATAATAATAGGGGCCTAACAACTTTTGAATGGGTGGAAAACAATAGAACAAAGACTCGACCCAAATACTTACCTTTATATACAACGTACTGTATTGAAACTGCTAGAGTTTAATAGAAAAACAGCTAGATTCGAATTTAATATTCTGGTACAAATTTTAACACAATGATATACGAATATGAGGTTTATAATTAGTGCTTAATTACGCATGTCATTGTGGCCAACGCTTAGAGAAATTATGCTAGTCTATTAACTAAGCACATTCTCCATTTAGTATTTGAATGGGAGCTTACGGTGTTCGCTCGCACCTAAGCTATAGATTTATTGGCAATATACACTACACTGGTGTAGCATTGAGTGCCTGCATAATAGTCTGCCAATTTGACCAACCTTATCAGAAAAATACAAGGTGGAAGGGACAGCCCTCCACAAACAGAGGCAGTGCATTCAGCTCTTTAATCAGAATCATTATTTTTCTGGAAAAACATCCCGATTTTTTTAGTTTCTTTATTTCAATATACAATTATAATTCTGGACGCAGCACTAGATTTTAATGAAAGATAGCTAAAATAAAACTTTCATCAATGCATTAGTTTAAAGAACGTTGCGGGAAAATACATGGCGCGAATGCGCTTGGTGGTAAGGACTAACTCCATAGTGGAAAAGTTGGCTGTTCGCTATTAGGGTTTACCTAAAGCAACGGTACAGTTTAAGTGAACAAAACAAAGTTCCTGATGCACCGATCATCTCAGTATAAATACAAATTTCACTTTATCTGTTGGTGGAAGGCGGTTCCATCCACCCGGTATAATACATTATCAAAAAGTACACTTAGTATGTACTTGCTTAATATGTATCTAGTTATCCCTAGTAGGCATACCTAATTTCTGTATCTACATGCATATCTATTCTTCATAACCTCCGTTAACGTTTTAAGTTCCTGATACGAGATAACATACTCATTTTGCTGTATCTGGTTTTTATAAGTTATTCTTAGTCTGTCCCTGCCCTTCTTTCAGTCTACTTTTCCTTAAAAAATATTTTTTAGTCAACTTTAATGGAATCCTTTTCAAACTCCAGATGTTACTAACCTAAAAAATAACTATAGAAATATGACTCTTAAAGCTGGCCAGCGAGAACTTAACAAAGCAGCGGGATTCCTTTTGAAGTATTCAGGAGAACTTTGCAATAAGATTACCACCCCCAGTAATAGCTAAAGGAAGACCAAAGTACAAAATATAGTCATAGTAAACGTGCCAAAACTATAAAAACTTTTGTTTTACGTAACTAGTTGGAGCTAAATATAAATGAAACACAAAGTTATGGACGCTTGCTTACCTGAAAGACCTACCTGAGTGTAGTATTTTTGGTATTGGTATTATTTAAATTGTAAATTATTAAATTGTTTAACACATTATTATGTAATATTTAAAAATATATCAGTTAGATAATAACGATGACGACATTTTGTTTTTTCCGTGAGATAGATACATTAGAAATACAAGACAGGTGTTTTTCTTTTTTTTGTGAGATTAAATATTACGGCGTTTCCAAGCGAAATTTCGAATGACGTCACGCTTAGGTAAGCTTAATACCTTTGTTCTCCCACTCCATAACTTTAATGCGTTGATTTTAATTATAAAGTGAAAAATACGTGTGTAACATTTTGTATAATAGTACTAACAAACTAATTAAAATATGAATTTTCATAGCTTGTCGTCTTCTCAATTTCCAAGAAAGTGTTCTAAATATAGCAAGTTTTATTTGCACCCGTGAAAAATCGGGTCGCTACTTTATACTTATTATGTATTACACAAATGTGTTTATCCACGCTTATAATAACTATAACTTCCTAATCGATTTTAATTTTTCTGACGAGTGATGACAAGTTTCTAATTGATATTAGAGTTTAATTAATTATAAGTACTTCATTTAAAAAAGAAAAAAAGCCTACTGAGTTTTTTGGCAGTGTTTCTCAGTAGTTGCCAGTCATTCACTGCACGGTAGGAAAAGAAATTGGACTATTTTTAAGTAGACTCGCGGCACAAAAAAATAAAGCATATTTTCATTTCATTTCATTTCATTTTCATTTCATTTCAATAACCTTACTGTACATGCTAGTTAGCATGTACAAATAAGAGAAAAAGAAATACAATAAATGATTTATTAAAAATGTTAATTAAAAAAGATCTTAAATTAAGCATCTTTGAGTAAAGTAGCAGAGAACCAAATTACCATTCCTAACTAATTCTGAAAGAAAACGCCACGAAACGCCTGCAAACGACTCCAAGTAAAAACTTTTGGCTGTATCTTCGAAATAATAGTATACCGTATACCTGCATATTCTTTACCGACTTCAAAAGTACTTTTTATTCAACTTATTTTTAACCAGGAAAAGGATGTTATACGCTTTAAATTCCTTCCTTTTGAGAGATTCTTTAGATATAGAAGATTATCTCGCATGACTGAATAGCTATCAAAATTAGAATTTTAACCGTTTCGGAGTTTCGTAAAACGTGCCGACTAAGACTTAAATCTTTAATTTGTCATTCAAGTGTAGCAACAAAATATTTGTTGCCGATCCTAAATAATTTTACATCTCTTAAATTGGATTATATGGTATTTAGAGGTAGAAAATATTAGCCAGTATTGAAAATCCATAAGAATGTTGAATCTATGTTGAAGACATTCATTCATTCGTGGCTTTCAAAAATTATTTATGTCTCATGTAGTCCTGGGCAGATGAAATGGCAGAGACATAGATTATTTGAAGGAATTTAAGAAAGTCCTCCGTAAATATGTAAAAAGGGAATTCGAAAAAATTATGTAGTCCAGTAGTTAAACTATGTACCTAATAATAATAATAACAAAGTAAAATTATTATCTCAGCGGGAGCACGTATCGCTAACCCAGTTTAACAAACGTGGTCAATTCAACCAACACGGTTCACAAAAGGCTTTATTTGCTGAAATATTATATCTAAATATTCTACATTGTGCGTTCAACCTTTTCACATAGGCTATAAACTGTATGAGTAGTGCTTACCTCAGTATTCAATTACTGAGTTAATGTTTCTAAAAGGCTTTATATGTTACAAAAGGTCACCTTGGATTGACTTCGGGTGCAATATATCATATGTACATCTCAGCGTGCTGTCAAGTTATAAAATTTTGTGATCAGTAAAGAAATTTGTTTGCTGCTTAAAATCGGTTAAATAATGTTGGTGTTTATACTTTAAAGTGAAATATTTGATGTTTGGATGTTCGCTTGTAAAAAATATAAAGCAAATCTTCTCTCGTTATCATAGTGTACTTAGATGTAACTGATGTCCAAATGTCACTTATTCTGTGATACTAATTAGGTTTTAGGTATAATTGGGGCAATTGGGCTTGCGCTTGACCACAATTTGCGTTGTCAAGCGATGATGTGAATGCCTATTTACCTAATTTCCAGAATTTTCCATTGCTGTGTTGGTTTAACGCGATGATTAATGACTATTTACACTTCGTAAAATCCCCCTCCTTAAAACTTTTTAAAGTAAACAGAGATGAGTTTACTTTACCAGTATCTATCTTTATGAAATGAAATACTTATCCCGCCTGCACAAAAAGATATTTAGTGTTTTCTTCTGAGGTTGTAGATAGTAAAATTATAAAACCATTGCATTTAAACCGTGTGTAAAGGGAAGATTTTCTGGTCGGGCAAGATGTTTTGCCCGGCAATCGCGGACCCTAACTGTTCTTGTATACATGCTAATCGTCGATGAAACATTGCTTGTGCGATTCAGGATTGCTACGTCATTCTCTTAAATAGCGTCACATACCTACATATATTTATTCATTAATTTTTTGGTATAAATATTTTTTGTATCAGTAGTGCTACAAAAAATACTCTAACAAACAACTAAGTTTTATGACCAAACTCCATAATTCATACATTTATGACTGATCTTTGTATAGGGTTATAAGTATAACAATAAAAGTATACAAACAAAAACATCCAGATTTATACACAGGCTGGGGATGATGAGGATCAATAAGAACCAGTGTTCAGTTGATTGGTAGTTTGTTTGACTTAAACTGATTGATTGGTTCACTAATAAAGCTATCAACGGCACATTCACATGTGCTCTTGTATCCATCGTCCCAGTTAATAGGACACGCGGGCGACATTAATGGTCATTTGTCACACGTCATACGATTCAAACGTGATTACTTAATTACGAATTTATTAATTACATTCTCGATACACTGACGCTCATTTTGATAGATATGTTTTTCATTAAATTTTGCATTTAAATATACCAATAACCACAAATACCTAGGTATACTTTTAAATACATTTCGTTTGTATCAAAATCTAATTACCTATTGAATTTTCTAGTAACCCAATTTAGTTTTAGTAAGTCAGTCTAGCCACGTTCTCGATAAAGTGCTTTCTATTAAAAACGTTTATAGATAATCTTAGTGATATTTTTGTACGTGGCATAAAGGGTTCTATTATCAATTTCAGTAAGTATCAACATAAATCGAAGAATCTAACTTTTAACCTTTGTTTATTTATGTTACATCATTCTGATACGTATTTTCAATTTGATTTGATGCAAATAAATCATCAACCTACTGTATGTCTATATGTAGATTAAGACTTTAAAATCTGTCCCCTCTCTGTAGTTTAAACTAGTTAAAAGACATATAATCTCAAAACTATTATTTTGTAAGCTAAACGCATTATATTGTTATTTGTTTTAAAAATCTAATAAGATTTAACCGTCGGTCAATCACAATTTTTTTGGATTATGTCCTGCACAGCAGCTGGTGTTATCAGCTTATAGGCTTTGAACCCTTTCACGTGTACGTCCTAAAAATAACTGAAACTTAGGTAGGTACTACTTATCCTTGTTGCGTTAGTTATAGATCGATTTAGCTTGTGTTCATTTTTGTTTTTTTACGGGAATACCTTTAAATTTTGTTTTTAAAGTTATTAGGCTTAGACAATATTACATGAGCCTGTCTTTCGATTCTATTTCTTTGTCAGTGTTGCCGTTATATGAACGAGTGCGCGATTAACATTTTCCTAAGGCTTCTTACGTAGAAAAAACCCATATTATGTTAACCATACCGATATATCTCCTCTGGGATCGACGAATATAAATGGATTAAGGTTCTTCCAAATTACGGTATCGCACGTAGATTAATCTGGCCCCATGATAATTCTGTGTACCTACCTATTGTTTTAAATACATAGATGGTTATAACTAAGCTCAAACTTCAGAACTAACTGTAGAACTAAGCTCTTTGACATAATTATGAAGATATCTGAGATACATTTTTATGATTTCGTGTATTTCTGTAACGTTCGTGATGTTTAAAGATATTGTTATGATAAACTTTTGGCGTTGTACTTCTTTAATGTAAATGTACTTACCAATGTGTTAAAAGAATCTTTTGTATAAGTACGCGTGCAAGAATTGGTTTTTATTTCTGTGGTGTGTTTGTCATTTTTACTTTAATATTCTTGGAAAAAGGATTTATCAATTTGTTTTCCTTTTCATTTGTTTGTGAAGACCCTCACAAACATTAAACAAGTGTAATGAAAATATTTTTTCTATTTCCTATTGTGAAGAGAAGTAGCTAATATCGAGTTTCATGGTAAAGAGCTGTAAAGCTTTATTCTTAGCCTTGTTGATATATTTCTTTAATTGAATATAATATTGTCACAAAACTAGTTTTAACGTTTTCTTATATCATAGCCTACTGAGATTTTCCTCTATCACATTTCTTACTTATTGTGATATTTGTGTTAGCTTCATATAAGTCTTTGTTGTGGTTATTATTATCTTATATTTTATTTCACAACTACGAAATATAGCTGAATCACAAAAGAAACAAAGGGTATTGTTGCCCCATATAAATGAGGAATCGTGTCGCCGTATAATGAACTTTGACACTATAGATTTTTTTATCTACAACTTCAAATTGGGATCGCCAACGATTGTTTTTGGTGTAGGTTACGCGTATGATGGATATTGCGCTAACCTCTTTTTGCACAGTGGGATAGTAACTTTCCTATGTCCTTTTCCAGGTCTTCAACTATCTCTATACCAAATTTCATCCAAATCAGTTTAGTAATTTGGCGTGAAAGCGCGACAGAAAGACAGACAAACAGAGTTAATTTTGCATTTATAATTAGTAAGGATTTTTTTTAAAGTAGGTACTTAAAATTACACTAGCCTGAGAAACATCAGTCTTAAAGAATAAAAATGTGTTTCGTTTGAAACGATAACCTAATTATACACCAATATTGTTACATAAATCAAAACTCTTAGCTAAGAAATTCCAAAGTAATTTTAAGATAGAACTTTTGTTTTAAATCGAATAAAATAAACTGAAATCTCCAAACGATCTACGTGCTTACAAGCATAATTGAGGGTTGTTGGCGAAGTTTATAAAGATGCTAGCTAGGAACATAATAATACAAGTTTGTCCATAAAACGTAACAGCTGCATGGGATATAATAATCCTACTCTCGTACTGCGCTGAATGCGAAATTGAAGAGTCCATGGAAAAAGGCGATAGAACAAAAGTAAAACTCCTAACACCCCTCCCAAAGATTGAAAGAAGCCTTAGGTTAGGTACCGTAGATTATTATTTTGAGAAAGGTCGTTTCTAAGAAAATTTTGTATTCTGCTTACGAAAGGGATAGTAATATATGGTATAGTTTACCCATTTGTACGTGTTCCCTTTCTTAGGATTAAATGATGGGTCAAGGGCGAACAAGGAGTATAAAAGATAAAGGGATTAGTACGTAGCCTAATTAAACGCTTTTCTCTAAATTCTGGTATTTTGGGTGGTTCATTCTTACACACATAATATTCTAGGTATATCTTCTGACAAGAGGAAGGTATCAGGACATAATGTGAGTGACACGATATAATGTTAAAGTTAAGGGACCCTTCGGGCAATATGAACTGCCTTGCAAATTGTTCATGTCATTAAACAGAATTGTTTCAATCCACTGCTAATTGAGAAACATCGATCGCCCACAACGATGACGCAGAACTCATTGGCTATACCAATCCTATATACACATTGTTTAATTTAATTTAGACTTTGTATTCTGACCGTAAATACTAAGAACTTTGTGTATCCAACTATGAAAATAGAACTAGGTGGGCGATAAAGTAATCCTTGATGAATGCGGCTAGAATTATATTCATTTCGAATTATTTAAGGTACCTCTTAATACTTAACTAGTATTTTCGAGTATTTTATCGCTGCTTGTTAAATTTTAGGTAAGAGTTTGTCTGCAAACACTTTGGTCGCTTTTGTTTGTTTTACTGGCAACACGAAGCGATTTACTGAACAAATTTGAACAAATCTTGATTTGACCATGTCATTTTTATGTATATTTTACGGAATGTGAAAATTTACTATTGAGACAAATCGAAACGAATAGCAGATTAACTAGTCTCTTGTAAAGAATGTCTTGTAAAGAAATGGCTCTTATGAATCTTGATAGAACTTATTTATTTATTTATTCTTCAGTTACCATTATCTTTACAGGTTTACACCTAATGCGACAATGTACTTACAATTATTAATATAAACATAAATTATATAATCTTAAATATCCTACTTACAACTACTGATAATACTAAGAGTGACGTTTGTAAATTCAGTCAGTGAACATGAAAATAAATCTATATTTTCTGACACTGCATTAAGCACGCACAGCGCTCTGGTCAGCGGTGCCTGCTCCATCAGCTTTGTGCGTGCGCGCGGTACCGCCAGCAGTGGCGGTCGCCTTCGCCTCCCTAAACATTCATTTGGAGCACATAGCTGTATCTCGCGCAGTATAGCCGGATTATGCGTGACCCCCCGCAACACCTTGAATAAATAAATGGCAAAAGCTGCATCTCTTCGTACTTCCAGTTTATAGTAGCCTAACATCCCTAATATAAAAAGTGTTGGATATAGTAGAGGGTATCCAGGATAAACACCATACCGTTTTAAATACAAAAATCGTATGAATTTATTCTGAATACGCTCTAGCATTCCTTTATATTTAGCCTCGTGAGGTGACCAAATCATTGCATTGCCTTCTAAGTGACTTTTCACTAGCGCCTCGTACAAAGCCACCAGAGCTGCGACGTTCGACATGGAGCCTGCCTGTCGTAGGATAAAACCTAAGTTACGGTACGCTCTCTCACAGACTTTG
Organism: Meganola albula; assembly: GCA_936450015.1. Lineage (NCBI taxonomy): Eukaryota > Metazoa > Arthropoda > Insecta > Lepidoptera > Nolidae > Meganola > Meganola albula. The sequence goes on along the minus strand of OW388144.1, from coordinate 7,454,786 downwards.
GTGACTTGTTTTCGGAAATGCAATTGTGTATCGAAGTGGATACCCAAATCCTTCACTTCAGTAACACGCTGTAGAGGGGCGCCATTAAGATGGTACTGGTGGTAGCGCGGCTTATATGAACGAGTAAACGAAATAATGGAGCATTTTGCTACATTAAAATATAACTTATTCTCAAAACTCCATTCGACGACTCTATTAATACTTTGCTGTAACTTCTCATGATCATTTGAGTCCCTTATCTCGTGGACTAGCTTCAAATCATCCGCAAACAATAGACATGTACAGTCATTTACCACGTGTGGCAGGTCATTAATCATTAATATAAACATCAGTGGACCCAAGTTACTGCCCTGACTGACACCGGATCTAGTGTAGTAAGGCTCAGAGTAACATCCCCTATAATCCACATACTGACATCTGTTCTTTAAGTAACTAGCGAAAAATGATAGTGTGTGCGGTGTGCATCCCATGTTCGCCAACTTCAATAAAAGGATGTCATTATCCACAGTGTCAAATGCCTTTCTAAAATCGAAGTAGGCTACATCTACTTGATGGCCAGCATCCACCGCCGGCACTAATTTAGTCATCAAGTGCAGGAGGTTACCCGTTGTTCCCCGACCTTGGCGGAAGCCGTGTTGCGCATCGGAAAGTTGAGCACTTATGTACGGACATCATTCTGTGAATGGCTGCTTCAAACACCTTGGCTGGAGCGCACAAGATTGCTACTGGCCTATAGTCAGTAGGTGCTGACCCTGCGCCGCCTTTTGGAACAGGTACAACTCTAGTGAGTTTCCATTGACGAGGAAAAGTCGCAGCTCTTATACAGACATTAAATAAATGCAACAATGGCTCCACTAATACCATTCGGCAATCCTTTAGTATATAGGGCGGTATTCCGTCGGGTCCCACCGAGCGCTTTGCAGGCAGGTGAGCTAGTGCACGTCGCACATCATCTGGTCGCATAGGTGCAAGTTGCGCCCATGTTCCCGGTATCGCCTTAGCGCTTGTCGCTGTTACGTCTAACTCAGGATGTTCGGGATTGTAGACCGAATGAAAAAATCTTGCGAATTCGTCGGCACATTCTTGCTTCGATAAACCTTGGCCCTCCTTTAATAATTTCTGCCTGTTAGAATTACCTTGCCTAGACCTCATATAACCCCAAAACGCTCGCGGCTCTGTTGTCAGGTGGTTTTGTATGCGGTTAAGATATAAGTCATGCGCTTGGGCAGTTTCTGTCTTAACCCTCGCCCTACAACGAGCGAATGCCCTGTAGTCAGTATCCGATTTGCTTTATATGCTTTGTGTAACTTAGATTTAAGCTCAATATTTTTTATGATGTTGGATGTATACCATACAGGATATGTATACCTAGGATTCCTGAAAATAAGTTCCTTTTTCGGAACACAGGTGTCGAATAACTTGTGAATCTTACCGTAAAATATATTTAAAACCATATCAGGATCAGTTACACTATACATTTCAGTCCAGTCTGTCCCAGCTAACAAGTGATATAGGAGTTTAAAGTCAGCTTTACTTCAAAGTGCCTACTGCAAAATAGTTCTTTACTCAAGAATAATCATAAAATAGTATTCTATTTGTGCGGAAGACATTAAATAGTGTATAAAAAAGTCGTAAACGGGTCCAGGAAGATAAATAGCAGCCTATTTTATTGTCGTGAATGTATTACTGAACCCTTAATCTGTTGATTGCTTCCGTTGCTACGACTTCTTTGAATTTACAGGACTTTGCTATAGAAACATCAACTTTCAACATAATTAAATTTAAATATTTACTGTGCATGAAGTTAGTTATCTTCCATTCGAGGGAATGCTCGGTGAATTCTAACTTAACGTACGAAGTCATGTACCTTCGTGGAGTTAAGATTACATTATGCCTTTCTACATCATAGTAAGTTGTGCATTTTCTGTTTGCTTTTTACCGTGGACAGACGTTTTGCTTGATTTATGTGTGACTTATATCCAGTTTACTAGCCATTTAACACGGATAACAAGCGGCGGCTGTGTTTATATTGTACTGATATTTACAGGGACCTAATTTGTAAACAAATGTTTAAAATATTAGTTCTGTACGAGTGCCTTCTTATTTTAGCTTCTCTTGCCTAATAACTTTTCAAAGCGTTATCAAATGCTTATTTAAAAATCCGAGAGGTTTATAGAATAATGACTGAGAGAACTCGAGATAAAATCTTTTGTGCTTTGTATTGCACAAAAGGCTGAATTGCTTAACAATTGGGGTAGATTACTTATCAAGGCTCCTTAAAACTCATTGAACGAGCGAAGACGTTGGATATATAAGCACGGGAAAATTTTAGAAAAGTACCTATTTAAACTTTTGGCTTACATCCAGTTATAATAGTAAGTAAAATATTACATGATATCTGATCTTATTTAAATTATTGCCAAGTTAATAAAACTAAACTTTATAATAGGTAAGTACCTAAATCTTAATTACCTAATTCTATTCGAGTATTTGTTTGTAGGTAGTACAGGCATGAAATATTTATTAGTGATGTCAATTTCGATGTAAAACTACACATCATGTATCATTCTACACGGTGTTATGAACGACACACTGAAAGCTAACAATAACAGCGTGTTTATACAATACAATAACTTGTTTATACTTAGTTGTTTGTGTTATTAATCCAACTTAGTGTTGCACGACTATGAACGTGGAATTATAACGAAGTATTCACAACGGCTTTGCTCAATCAAGCTGGAATGATTCGTTCCAATAAAGCTCACTCTGAATTTTGTTTGACATACTTCAAGCATACTCATGTAGAAGTATTTCACTTTCAGAGTAACTCAATCCCTTTAGTGCCGTTTACGAGTAGTAGAGCAAAAGAATAATAATAACCGATACCTATAATCTGCTTGTCTTCAAGTCACGAGTGAATCGGTATTTACTGCATCATTGCTTAACAACAGGCAAGTAGTGGTCAAGCGAAAGCCCGTTATAGAATATAAATTAATAGAGAAAAAAAGGTGTTTTGTGTAACTATTTTGGTCACTCTTAATCTCTTAATAACTAAACAATTAAGCTAATTTAAAGTCTGTCTGGGGGGTTCCTGCAGTCAGGTTGCCAATCCGCGGTCTCAATTTATAAGAACTCTTTTACCCAAACTTTAACGTTCATCGGCGTAAGGTACGTTCAAGGTAACGCGTATCTATTAATATATCTACATTATGTTAGAGCTTATTTAAGTTCTTAGAAGTGGTCTCATGAGTATCTTAAGACAGCCGCGTACCGGATATTTCCCTACCAATGTTTGTGACATCATATCAAACCTGTATTAAAGAACTTGCTGCATCCTTAATTCGTTTACGTTCTTCGTGTTTTTTTCTAAAACAAAGCTCTTCAATCTTCTGTGACTGTTAAAAATAAATGATTCTGCATATAGAGAAGTTAGGTACTATATCGGATTTATACGAGCGGTACGTAACTTAGTTTCAGAGTTTTAAACGGTCTTTTTCGATTTGTATCTTTCAGCGCTTTAGGCGATGAAAGCTACCTATAGCTGTTACCAAATAGGTTTTTATGCTTTCGATGATTACCTTTCAGTACCATGTTAGGGTTTGAAAAGTTACGAAACTATATTAATCGCGCTGAAAATTTTGCAAATGCAATTAGGTAAGACTGCAACTGATAAAATGATTAATCGCTGAGAACACTTCTTGGCTAGGTATAAGGTTGTACCTACTGATAATTTAATTTTACAGACATTTTAATAAAGAACAGCATTTCTTAATCTCGATGAGGTAGGTAATGCTTGAGAACAAAAATTATATGAAAGATTGCGTCGCTAAGCGCTTGCAAATTGTGAATCACAATGCATAAAATGATTTCGTCTACCAGCGTCCGCTTGAACTCAGTTTCATTCAAGCAAAATTGTCCCACTTGTTACGCTAGTGTTCGGAGTTGAAATTTTCTATGATTTCATTACATAATATGAGTTCACGAAATCCGACGATTGTCGACTTATGACGCACGCCACTTTTGTGACTAGACGCTCTACATCTAGGTTAAATACCCGTTTTCTTGGATTTCAATAGTCTATTCTATGTTATTTGAGATTTGACGATTGTTACTGCAAAGTCATAAAAGTAAACCGAGCAGTTATTGCAAATTTAATCTTTTGCTGAGTTCATATTTAAGAACCACTGACACTATTTTGACCTATTTGTTTCCATTAAACGTTATCAGTTTTGCTATTACCCTAGATTCATTTATATAGATAGGTAAATTTTAACTTATCAGTTTTGTTTTCAATTGAGTGCCTGCCTACCTACATGTATACAATCGAGCCAGTTCACTACCGTTCACTAGCGCGCAACGTTTTTTTCTTTAAACTAGTATTTCGAAATCCATCTAGTCTAAAACAAAACATTCGTTGTTTTCTATATTCTGACTAATCCATTCATGTTTTTCCACCAGTCGTTAAAATATTAAAGACCTAATTTTTTCTAGTTATATGACCTTTTTGCACTGTCTATTTCATTTCTATTACTTACCTACTGGTCATATTTCAATTTATATGCTCTTGCGTGACTAGTGATAAGTATATAAAGGAATATCAAGGCGAATGAAATAAAATAACTGTGTTAAGATTTTTGAAATACTTGCTCTTATTTCTTACGATGTAAAGGTGGTATTAGGATACCCTGAGGGTAAAGGTCGCTTTTTAGGAAATCTTGCTTTACGATACATGTACAATTTTGTTTTGAGAATTGCCCATACATTCAATCCAAATAGAACGTTGGATGGATACGATGACAAATTTCAACGCCGCCGGTTTGAATTTGATTTAGAAAAACTGCACTCTGAAAGTGTGCAGTGATATAGAAGGGAAAATACTAGTGAAGAACTATTCAATTGAGTAAACTCTTGATTCAGTTCTAAATTACTTCCTACCAACGATATGGATACCGGTAGCGATAAATTAATTTGTTTCTTGTTTAGTTAGTCCCCTTATCAGTTTACACCTACATAAATCATGATAGGTTGTATTAAAATAAAATTACATTGGTTGATAGCTGTCTATTAATAACTCGCGTGTGCCGGTATCATCGTCGGCCGCCGACCCGCCCCTTCTATTGATCCTTCCTCTCGTCATAAACACATTTACCCTAATGGACTCTGGCCCTGTCTTTTGAGACACTATTGTTTTTGTCTATCAAGGCCAGTGTCGAGCCATTTGCAATATATCATTAGTTCATAACCCGTGATATGATGTACAGAATTACTTACAGAATTCCATAATACTCGTGTATGGACTACCTACTTAATTATTATAAGGTATTTGTATTTACTTACTTATTTTGTTCGTTGACTTATATCTGTGTAATTAAAGACAAATTCAGCTCGGTGTTAGTAAGCTTGCTGCTAGTTGTGCTGATCTGAATATTCATCAATGCCTAATTTAGCTGTCTGTTCGCAGTAACATTAAGAATTCGGCTGTACTTGGCACTTATCTAAAGTACTGTTAAACTTACTTAAGTAATCAATTTTTGTTCCAAATTCCAATTAACGTATATAGATGAATCTACCAACTTTTACATCGTACCAGAATACCAACATGTAGTTTAGTAAATTGGTTTGACTTTCCTTTCATCTGTAAACACAGCGGCTTTTATCGTCTACAAAGATTACTTTATCCCAACGGAAGCTACGAGATTGAACTCCTTACACGTTGAAACCAATATCCTGCGATATTTCCTTTAGTGGAGCGGCCAGGTCCGAAAACATTGGGATACTTTTCCTTTTCACTTCTGTCAACTCTAATTTGACAAAGTCAACAAATTACCTAACATTACTTTTGCTCATCTATTGCTACAGCTTAATTTCGTTTTTAGTTATTCCTTCGTAAGCTAATAACGTTTAGTAAGTGTTCTTGAAAATATATTTGCTTTTGACAGTGAATGAAATACGTAACACTTTTTCTCCTATTGAAATATGTTTGCGAGGTTTGTAAAAGTAATAGCGCATACTTAATTTTGACTCAAACACAGCTTGCAGCTTATTGTTACAGATTAGATTAGTTCAATCTCTTTTATCGCAGCATTATAGCTAAAAGAATTGGACACCGTGCCGCCACCGCCTCTAGTAGTCCCAACATTTCCTATAGCGAGCGCTCACTCTCCCGTAAAATTATGTTAAAATTGTTCTTTGTTCTTTTTTCATCTTGTATCTACGTTAGATAACATTCTACTGGTACCTACCTATCTAGTTATTTCTACGAGGTCATCTCGATAGTGAGATGAGTTTTTTTGTAGATTTACTTAGCTTGATCGAATGCTAAGTAGGTAAGTAAGTACAAACAATTTTATATAAGAGCAGACTTTCAAATTTACATAAAATCCAAAGTTATCCATAACTTTTTGATAACATAATATAGCCTTTAAATCCCGACGGCTTCTGTTTTAAATAAACATATAAAAAACAAACTTATGACAAGTTGGTAGGTATTTTTACATACAGAGACTAAATAAAAATGACACAATTATTTTATATACAAGTGAAAAGATATTAAAACCGTACTTAATAATTTAGCCTAAGATAAATAACTATAAAATATAACTCCTCCACATCGATGTCGGTTCGTAGCGTACCAAGAAATTTGGTAGCATTGCTATCTTTAATGGCAACGCTTAATCTCTGGCCTAAATGTGCCAGCCAGTATTGAATCATTGTGCACTATTTTTATCTTAAGCAGTAATCTAAATTTTTATGTTAAAGATTTGAAAGGTTGCTACAGCACACTATTAAGTCAGTTGCGGCTATCAAATGTTGTAACAGAACTCTAAAAACAACTTGACGATTATGCGGTGTACGCGGTGTTGTAATTACGGCGTCACTCGGTTAAAACGACGAAATAAATTGAAAAAGCGGGCTTCAGTGAAAATGCGAGCCGGAAAAATATATCTCCACGGCACTTGGGCATCTCTGACACGGACGCAGATAATGTATTTGTTTTTGCTAAAATCTCATTGTTATGCGCGGGGATAAATTATTTTTCCACGGCTGTAATTGCATTGTTCGCTTACGGGTTAATTGCTTCATTAAATGCTAACAAAGTGAATGACGAAAATGACATTTTACAATCATTGTAAATATAATATGTATAGTACGATAACCTACTTATTGGTATCTAAAAGTGCGGTTATATTATCTAAATCTTTCTTTCTGCTTTGGATACCGCATTATTCTAGAGAAGGATTTCATCTAACTGCCATTTGTCCTCTTGGTAAAATCATAATTTTGCCTTGGTCGTCTAAAACAAATTTGTGCGAAATAAAAGTGTTTACTTTGCGGATAGCAGTGCGTACCTACGATCGAACAATTATAATCAGAGTGAATTGGGAATATCTATCCTCTTTCTACCTGGCGCGATGTTGGGTAAATGGATTGAAATCTCGCCACATTCTGCCTATTGGATGTGAAGAACTTATCGATTTAACTTTTTTGTCTTTTCTACATTTGCAAGCATTGCCTTTTTATAAAGTTTTATTTTGCGGATACTAGATAGTTAAAATTCGGAATCATACTATTATTGTGACCATAAATCTAACGTTCAACTTTCGTTATCTTAAATTAAATGAATTTCAGTACAACTGGACAACTGGTCTTAGCCATTTTAGTTGAAACGTGACCAAAATACAATTCCATTTATAAGGAACTAAAACTCTAAATTAAGTTATCTAAGATTTTGTCGGTGGTCGCACAGGTGTGCCCGTGCAGTGAACAACAATTAACAACGACCAAGACGAATCTACTTTGATCCTATAATACTTATTTCAATAATACGATGTATTAATTATGTGACTATGCAAATAATTTATTGAAGCTAAGGACGGCTTAGTATCTCATTTAATAGTAGATAACGATCGAACTTTATGACAAAGGATTTGCCGATTTACTGTACGTGGATATAATACAACTAAACCCTATACAGGACTACAGGACGTCCCGTAAATGATGCCCCGGAGTTAAGGAGATGGTACATTTCATAATTTCCAACAACTAATTTGACCAGTTTCCCAAAACACCTCAGAGTTACAACATTTTGTTTTTTTTCCCTTCTACGAGAGTTTTCTACAAATGTGAGAGTTTTCTTATTCTGATTGCTGTAAATAAAAGCTCGATGGTCCATCATTGTATTCAGGTGGTTTTTGTCATTAAAAATTTCCGCGACTTTAAAAAATATGAAATAATAAAATTATGTTTTTTTTTTAATTCAGGATTTGCTGAACGTTAATTCGAAAAAATTGTGCTGTAAAAAAAATGTATAGATTAAACCATTATTTTAAAACATGTACGTTTTATCGGCTATGCAAATATGTTAAAACATTTGTAATTACATAATATTTTGAGTCACATAATTATGTGTGTGTACATATTACGTAATTACAAATGTTATTTATGGTTTTTGTAAAAAAAAATACATTTTCTAAAACGGAAAATTACGAATGGGTTAGTTTTTATGTTATCAATGGCAAATAATGTTTAATTTGATATCGTTAATGAATATTCATTTGCTTATATTTGAATTTTGACACTTGAGATGATTTAAATTTTAGAAACAACTTTATTTTTTTTATTCTGCGACCTTTTGTGGTATTGGGAAACTGGTCAATTTAGTTGTTGGAAATAGTCTAATATGCCATCCTCTTAACTTTGGACCATCATTTAATGGGTCATCCTGTATTCTGTTTTTTTGTAAAGAGGAAGTAGTATTATTCAGATACAAATATACAATGCTTATATACCTACAGACTTGGTACATGTAGTAGGTAGGTTATTTCGTACTCACGTAAAGTATTAAGTTTCAAATGTAGATTTGGGTGTTAAGGGGTGAAAATAATTTGCAAGATAATGTAATACACGTTTAAATTATTAGGTTCGTGTCAGATATGATGTGAATTCACATGGGAACGTTGAACTCCATTACAACAATGACTGACGATTTCAAAAGACAAAGGATTATTTGAACAACAAAACGCAGCTATTGTTACGAATGTTTGAATTTCCGACACTTCAAATGTATGTCTTTACCGCCTCTGTGATTTTATTTTAGTACCTACCAATTTTGGACTCAAATGTCTCAGGTTCAACTTGCAGTTGATGTAAAGTGACAAAATAAATGAAAATGATGATATTAATGATTTTCAAATTATATCTTTAAGTCTATACTTCAATTATGTGTTTGTTCGATTGTTAAGTTTTTTTATAAATATGCTTATTATTTATGATTTGTAGGTAGGAGATCGATCATAAATACTTTTTAATCATATAAATCTCATAGTATTGTCTTAGATTTACGCGAATATCACACATTAAAATAAAACTACTTTTTAACGGATTACAAATCTCTTTACTTTATGTTTCGTAGTTATAATTTTTAAAAACATCTGAAATGTTATAAAATTTACAATATTTCACTGTATATAGTTACTATCGCTCGCTTATACAAAACATAATGGTTGTATTAACGTCAAAATATTTTATATCTTGGAGCTAAATTGCAAAATTGTTCACATTCCCATGAAATAATAGTTATTGCTCCCGAAAGAGAGGTACTTAGTTTTTTATTTTACGCAAAATGGCGTGCCTGAGCCGACCCAATAAATTATCTATTGTTGGCCTCCGAATTCAACAAGAGCCGTTTTTGTTCAATTCTTCGTCTCGTCGTCAATGCAAAATTTATTACCTCCTCTGCCGCATTTAAATACCTACCGATTATATTAAGAGGGGAATACCTTGAAGCACTTACCTTGGTAAATGCATAATACTCTATTGTACTCGTCGGAGAACAAATAATACCAATTTTCTCATTTTCAATTTTGCCACTGTTTAAATCTTTACTCTTTAGGAACACGTGAATCTGAAACTTTCAGTTTAAATTCAGACACGTTTTAAGTTTCTCTTAGTTTGTTACGTGCTAGCTAGCTGATATTGTTCCATTTTCTATGTAGGTTTATTGTATTAACGATATTACTGTGTTGTGAAACGCGTCACGTTGCATTTAGTTTTGACGGGCCGGTGGCGTGGTCGGTAAGATACTTGCTTTTCACGCCGCAGGTCGTGGGTTCGATTCCCACCTGAGACAAACATTTGTTTAAATATGTCTGTTTGTCTTGTGTCTGGGTGTAATTATCTATATTTAAGTATATATTTACAAAAGAAAAGTATTATTATGTAGTATATGACCAGTTATCTGGTTTCCATAGTACAAGCTCTGCTTAGTTTGGGATCAGATGACCGTGTGTGTTAATGTCCCACTATATAAAATAAATAAAATAAATAAAATAAATTATACGCTCAATCGCCTCAACAAAACCTAATCGTTCACTGATACGGATTTTATGCAATACGCATCAACTGCAACATTGAGTTGAGCACATGGAAGCCTTTTTTTTTAAAACACGATAAAAACATGTGGTGTTATGTTTATTTTTTATGAATTAGCCTTATGGCTAGTTTCATAAAAAATAATTTGTAGTTATCAAAGGTGAAATAGTTGTTTAGATAAAAAAGGTGGAAATATATCTCAATATAACCTTAGCAACAAGATTAAAGAGACTTCAGTTTGTTTGATATTTCAAAATACTCAGAGCACATTCGTCTAGGCAGGTTTCTATTGATCTTTTGAATGAGTCTGGAGTCCGTTGAATAAAGTTAAAAGCGGTGACCGTAATCTATTTTGTGCTCGATCCCAACAACATAGGTACTGTGACCAACGACGGCAATCTTTTGACCTCACATATTTTGTCTATTCGCCGGCGCTCGTTACTTTTGTGAACACCGGGTTTCGATCTATCATTTTCTTCTCGCATCAATGACTCTGACTAGACGGCTGAGTTGATCTTAGCATTAACACTTGAATTATTACTTACGTAGTTTAAAATATTAATCGACCTTCTACACTACATTTTATCATACTAATACACTTATGTGTATTTTTACTGAAGAGTAGTGAAGTAATAAACCTTTAGTGTCCCAAAGCTGGTAACTGGTCTTCTTTTAACTATCAGAGTTGACAGAATTTAGGCCATTATTATTTTTTATTCTTCGATAGACTGGCGCTTGACTATAACTTGCCTGATGTTAAGCAATGATGTAGTCTAAGATGGAACGCGCCAGCCTAGTATACCGATTCACTCATGATTACGAATGATTATCGGTGAGAAGGTGGTAGTAAAATGAGCCTCCATATGGTTAGAAACCTTAAAGAGCAACTATTCCGACCCACCCTCCCAGCATGGTGTCACCAGACATCGCACCGGAACACGGCAAGGCCGCTTGGCGGTGTGGCTTTGTCTGGTGGCCTACCTGATTTTGCACACGCTGGAGGAATTCGGACGGATGTCAGATGTTGTGTGTGATTTCCTTGCGAATCTTTTTTTTTCACGGATATTGTGCAGCTAAATGAAACCAAACTAGCAGGCCCAACCCAGCATCAAACTAATACTCTAACTTCTACTACTTATCTTAAAACCGAGTCTGATACCGATGCTCTTGCTTTCTTTTTACTGAAATCGAACAAATATAGATAGTGTGGACTAAACAAATTGTAGTTCCAAACACTGTGCCTATAAGTTGTGCCACTAACCAAAATCATGTTTTGGAAAGGCTATAAATTCAACCAAACTAGTCTGCACTACAGAACCGCTCAATAGCTGAATTTTGCTTTGATCCTACGTCGTTTGATTGACACAATTAAAGCGATCTGTTGCTTTGAAAATGTTGTTTTCGAGAATCCTTGTCATCATTCTATCTGTTGCACAGCTTAATGTAACAACATTTAATTAGCTATCTAGTTGATGGCACATAACCACAAAATTTGATCCATTACGCCTAAGTACGCAGATTATTCTAAATGTTTACGTGTGATTTGGCTGTAAATGCGTAACAAAAGATATCCAAAAACATAGCCACTCGAAAATATTAAAATGCTTTCATAAATCTGCTGAAAAGCTAACCCTACAAGAAAAGCTTCAAATAACGTTTTTGTCTCCCATGTAAATGTATGGACGGTCCCTGAAATATATTTTAAGGCTATCGCTTATTGTGTTTTTATATCCCTATTTAGGTGTTTCGTTGAGTCACTATATTGCTTCATGCGCAGTTATGATTGAACAATTGACAATTGACACTTAAGCTGTAAGTGTCAAAGTAATGATAGCATCGGTAGCGCAACAGTATTGGCTTTGGCTTTGAAATATAGGTTGAGGGTTCGATCCCCGCGATCGAATAGTCGCGTCCGCTGCTGTTCAATATCATTGAAACCGATATGTCTAGAAATTTGTATGGTGGTAGTCACTATACTACACTTCATAATATGTAATTATGTACCTGATCTCAACCTCATATAAACTACATTATCTGGATGACCGAGCTTTGCTCGGTATTTTTTTTAATGACATTTTCTAAAAATGATTCCTAGCTAGATCGATTTATCGCCCCCGAAACCCCCTATATACTAAATTTTATGAAAATCGTTGGAGCCGATTCCGAGATTCCAATTATATATAATTATAATTGCTCATTTAAAGATATAAGATATGTTTGGTAACCTAATATTTGTAATTCGTGTATCAATACATGAGGCTCGCATTATAAATACGAATACATTCCTTACATCTCTATCATCTACCCACACCGTCTAGCAGTGGGGCACTAAAGAGTTGTTACTTTAATGTTTTTGTTGAAAACCAAATTACCCACCAAAATAATATTCATTCGACAGCTGCCTTTCTAAACAAGTAGCCGGCGCGGTGCGAAGTAAGTAAACATTTTTCAATCTCTACTTGTATTTACGTATTTGAAACCACTGGTAAATTACCTTTTTCCTCTATAAAAATTGCAAGATAAGTAAGTGGTTTTTTTAAGTAACAAGTTCCATTAAATTCTTAATATTTTCCGTTACCTATCCTCTTCTACATAATGTCATTTAAAGTAATTTTAGTACCATTAAATTAAAACCTTCCTTTTTTACGATTTCAATTTGCAAACAACAAGCTATAGTGCTTTTTACCTGACTTAAGTTTGTTTAGTTACTAGAAATATATGGTGTCTACTAAACTACCCTTTGATTAACGCGTTAAAAGTGTGTATTAGGTAACCGGAACAGGGATGGCCTTATCAAAGGTTTTTAGTTACAAATGAAGGTGAACACGATCCTTATTGAGTTGTGTTACCTTACAAGTAAGAATTTGATGAGAATGACTTACATTTCAAGATACAAGTAACTAGCTGACCCTGCAAACTTCGTACTGCATGATGCACATCAAAGAGACGTTTACATTTCAAGTGTCATTTTACTACATAGAATTTGTTTTTGACTAATGTCAATATTTATACTAACGTCACTCAATTATTTTGCCTTCCTGGAACCTCTCCACTAACACTTGAACTTTATGGTATGGCATTAAAGTTCAAGTTGGCTTTTAAGTATTACAAGTGTTGTCTATAATTAGCGAAATCGGTTCATTCGTTGTCAAGTTTTGCGCTTAGCAACATATTTAGTGATTCATTTTTATAAGACTGTTATTATATTTATATTTATTTATTTATATATATTTATATTAATGAGATTGTGTTGGGCGGTATGTCCCTACACATTTTTTGAAAATCGTCGCTACCAAACGTTAATTTTGATACTTATTTACTTAATTACGTAAAATTATTCTTGTGAATGTTTTTTACTAAATAATCAACTGATAAAATAACAACTACCTGTTTATTTTTATTATCCTTATCACATCAGTATCATTATCGAGGCATTAAAAATAAGTATTAATTATTGAGGGATATATTGATCTAGACCTGTCTGTATTGTCTCTAATAAAATAAATAATATAGTCATGTATTTATGTATGGTTAGGTTTATAAATAACGGGTGCCGAATAAAATTGAGTAGATTCGGAGTTATAAAAGTTAATCTTCACAAATAAGGTACCTATACCATCTACCTACCAAATTTGTCAAGAATGACTGATAATGTTGAGTTATTATGCCTAATGTAGCCAGTAAGTAAACATCTAATAAACGTGCTGTTTTGATTTCAATTGTTTTAGCAATAGTTCAAAACTATAATGGTTGGTACTCAAACTATTATTATTATAATAGCTATAATAATAAAAGTTTATTATGTTTTGTTACATACCTACAATTTTAAACACTAACCAAATATTTGTAAACTCAGAAACACATTTGAACAAGGTGTGGTTTCTCAAATTTAAATAAAATCGCCTTTTCTCTACAACGTGGATAACATAAATTCTTGATATTGTTGGTAGTATTCAGATAGACGACAGCATATGGTAGAGCTATTTGTTATTTTGTACAGCTAAATATTTCATGGACTTGCTCTGAAAACTGTATCTATATTATAATCCGTGCAGTGCATAGGCTAGGAATACGGATTCAAACTTGCATACTCTTCATGCTTAAAATAGTTTATGTCCCCGATGATGAAATACCAAGCTACGTTTATCTGTAACAGAAATTAAAATTTTATTTATGATATATTTTCTAGCGTTATGATATATTGTACCTACCTATACATATAGTTATTTTAGGTAAGTACCAGTTCATATTAAGCAAACAAGAGTATTTTTTACGTTTAACGGAAAAAGGTGAAAAATGTTTGTAGATACAAACGCAGTGTTGTTCATCATTGACTAAAACAATAAGCACAATTACCTACTTATATTCTTAACGAAAACTAATACTTTTACAGAATTAAACTGATTCATCCATTTTAGCTACGAGGTAGATGCATTTCTCTTAAAAACTTTATGACATACGTTTTGTTATTATTATAACGAGTTGGTGCAAAATATCTCCTTTGAAATTGTCTTAAATGGTTCTCATTAGATGGATAAAAACTATGTTTCTTTATAATATTATGTGATGTAACGTCAGCATTATATGAAGCAGGGAATAAATTATTGGTATTAAATGCTCTTCAACATGGGGCTTACACGTTGTAACAACCAGCACGAAACGTTAAACAGCGTTTTTATCTGCAGGATGCAGGCGAGGTTAGGAGGGCGGCCCGAGTGGTGGCCGCTCGAATGTAAACTGTTCCACACCTTTGTTCGCCTCATCGCGTCAAGGCTCAACACACAAATCACGGACCCCTTTACAACAGTTTTTAACCGTAATTTATTTTCCCGCAGTATATCTCAGACTTCTAATCCTCTCGTGAATTATAATTTCCAAACTTTACCATGGTTTGCTCTTAAGTAATCCAAAGCTTCTAGTTTTACACCGTTTAAGGAAGAAATTTTGTAATCTTGATCTTGATTATTCAACTTTTACCGACGGGTTGTTGTTTACATAGAATGTAGAGCGGCTTAGCTTTAATAATTATAATTCATTTTAAAGAGGCTGGATTAGCTGGGATCCATCCATTATTTATACCATTAATTATCGATTAAAGTCCTTAGTATTTAGTTGTACGTCGAATTTAAATAATATAGCTCATATGTGTAGTAGTTGGAGTCAAATTATGATGAGTACCTACTCCTAATGTGAGGGTTATATTACGCGATTATGTCCGCTTTGTTCGGGGTCCTTTAGTGCTCTACCAGAGCCACTCCAACCTATTTGTATTCTGTTCACGAACTTTTCGAATATATTATTATTTAGGGATAAAGTACAGTCAAGGAGAGAATTGATTTAAGAGAGCCTATTCAGACTCAAAAAGCTTTTCGTTTCGTATTCTTTATTTGCATGCGGGACTACGATTACCTATCTAAACATACGTCAACATACAGCATTAGGTAATTTGTTTCTTTTCGAAAAAATAAAAAAGTGTTTATTTGACCTATTTAAAAAACATAGAGAGGTTGTTCCGTTTTAATTCCGGGGTTTGTGTCGTGGCTGTGACGCCTGGCGGCGTAGGCGGCGTTGTCAATCCGATCTGCCAAACAAAAGAACAATTTGCATTTTAACAAACTGATAACCGGACAGGTCAGAGCTCTACTCCTCTTTCCAGCTCCCACGGGAGACAAGGCAATTTCCGTTTTTTAGGACGGAATTAAAGATAAAGAAATAATTATAACTTGAGATAAAAGTTTTCATCTGCCCTCTTTAACTTAATTTTAGTAGACACGATTTATTGTTGTCGTTTCATTTAAATCTGGTTGAGCTAAACTGTTTTTCGTGAAACTCCTGAATATTTATGAGTCCAAAACATAAGGACGACACCGGTTACTGGAATATAAATATACATGTATACTTGTCTACTTTGCGTCTATTGTCTCTATCCTTAGATGCTTAAATTTGTGTAAATAAGTATCTATAGATACAATATTGAATTTACTTCGGATCTTCGTATTTACTAAATTTCATGACAAAAAGTATACAGAACCACTAGTCTAAAGTACAGAGAAACTAATCTAAAAGGTCTTATTACACATATTCCACAATTTTTCCCTATCTGAAATGCGTATCATTTAGATTTAAAAGCGAAAAAATTAAAAACGATTCTACTTTATAATTGTTTTCTAAAATATTATGGAGATATGCTGCTTGTTTGATTAAAATATTACAAACAGTAATACTCTGCCATGAATCATTGAAGAGCGTGCATTTGTTCCGAAGAGTAAATTAAAAAAGTTACCCCAATTTTCAATGAGTTACTGTGCAACATTCAGTTTTGATTTTCTAGTATAAGTACGTAGCGGTGAAGCTGAATTTGTTACGTACTTGATTTATGTTTCTGGTTGTAGAGAAATGAATAAACTGTACTTACTTAACGTTAATATTTATGATTAATAGTTATTAGCTATGATATAAGATAAAAACCTGAGAATCATTTTAGTTGCTTATTCCATCTCGTAAAAATTTCAATGCTCATAACAGAATATAAAATACCAACGAAGCTGAACACCATCCAAAACGTTAGTTTAACTACTTGAAAACAATTTAAACGTTAAAATGATCATCAAATGTTTAAGTGGAAAATGTTTGAGTGTAATTTCATAAAACGCTTTAGTGTGTGGTCAAGTGAGTTTCTGGGAAGTGATATCGGCATTTGTGAAGGCGGCAGCGGTACTCGATGTGATGGCTCGTAATCGCGGACAGAGTACGCGCGCGAGAGGCACCCATGGCTAACTCTCCAGACCTCGGCCTGCTCGCTGCCCACCTCCTTCGACTTATCATAGGTAAGTGCGCATTTACTGATGAATAGATATCACGGAAGACTATCTAAAATCATTTTAGGTAGATGACGTAGATGCCATTAAAATGATAGCATCAGGAAGAGCTTCGCCTCGTGAAATACCCATTTACAAAAATTTAGGTCTTTTGCATTCTGTATGAAGTTCTAAGTATCAACTTTATTTGACTACAACATTATGGAGACATATAATTTTTCAGTGACTTTAGCTAAAATAATGCTGGTATATGCGACACTGATAATATTTAACTGAATAACTTTTTAACTGAATAAATAAACAGAGCTGTACATTAATGACCAACTAGAGTCCAGTATTACAAATGAAAAATACTATCCTAATACAATAAAATACTAACTAACCGCGTAGTATTGGGATAAAAAGTAGTCTTTATTCCATCTCTGTGCCAAATTAACATCCATCGTACATAGTATCAACCAAGTTTGTGATATTAGGAGAAATAGGACGAGTTGGGACTTATTTAATTGAATTTAAATAAGTCCCAAGACCTTTACAAACAAAACAAATAAATTGGGATTTATTTCTAATTTATCAACGGAATTCTTTGCACGTCGTTATTGGTTATGACGTGGGTACCAATTTTATAAATTGGTTTTCAAACGAAACACAACACTGAAGTGATATTTTACCAAAAAAATTACAACCGTCACGGTTACTTGGAAAAACACAGGAAGAATGTTTGATGTTACTTTACTCTCGAGGTTAACATGAAAAAGAAACAAGTACTGTTAACAAATAGATTTTATAGAACATTGAAACGATCTAATGTACTACAAAACGACAAAAGAATACGACTCATGTCCTTGTTTTCAATAAGAAATATTGTAACAAAAATACCAGCTTCAAGTTTGATTGTGAGTAAACCCCATTCAAACAAAATATTGAGCAGCGGTGGCGCAGCGGTGGTGGCACAGGTGTGGCGCAGCGGTATCGGCCTCGCATTTGAGTCAAAATATAAGGATTTTTTTTTTAATTTGCGTCAAAATTTGAAATATAATGTCACGGCTTCCATCCTGGGTCGTGCCGTGCCGAGGACATGTGACATCCGCCAACCCACAGATCAGCATTTGTGGATTAGCGCCTAAACTATCTTAACTAGCAAAATACAAAGGTAATACGTTTCGGACATATGCTCAAACAAACATAAAATACTACTACTAGGTTTATTATCATAAATTCTACCCCGGTTGATAATCTTTTAGTTTCGTTTTAACAAAATTCGTTTGTTTTTTGTTCGATTCGGGAGTCAAACTTAAGGGCCCTATTTCAGTCACTACCTAGGCAATTATTGGTATTTCAGCTAAAACAGTAGCTTTATTATCTGGCTTACATCTTTAGAAAGTACCTCTAATAAAGTCCTTTATTGTGTCATGAAATGTGGAGAGAAATTGGGAACGATCGCATAAATCTCTCTCGTGGCTATGTCTGTCACATTTGGTGTAATAAAGTAACATAAGTACCAACATAGGAAAAAACTGTTTTTCTTTTCTTTTTTGTGTCCTGCTTAAATTATTAGATGTGTTTTACTGCCCAAGTGTTACCAAGTAGGAACACCCTTTGTTTTTATTTTAGCAATAGGTTAGAAAGCAAACAAAGACATCCCTCCAATAACCAATCTTTTACCGGTGTGTATTTATTCAAATTATTAATCAAAGAACTATGTTCATTACCTAATAAATTATAACTTTAGAACTTGTGTTTACAGTTATACCTACATACCCACTTATAGTTTTCATGTTTGATAGCCATGTTTCTAGTAGCGGATAATGTATTACTCATCTAGTTATTATGTAATTCAAAGTGTGAGTAGATAACGATGTTCTAGCATCTATCAAATATTGATTCGTACCTTTCTCGTTTCGTAAAACATAAAGAATTGCAAAGTAGAGTAGCACGATACTTTTCAGGTGTGTTTGCACGAGCTAAGTATATGAAACTGGTGACACAGCAGAAACAGTTTGTCCGCTCCTTTGCTTTTACAAGTTTTAATCTTCCTAATGCGTTGGTGCACACTTTACAAAACGTCCCCGTTTATGGCGACCGACTCGGCGTTTTATGTTTAATTTTTGTTATTCTACGTAACTCTTACGTACTTATTCCAAAACGAGGTTCACACTTATTTCTGAATTTTTACTAGACTCTTCTTCAGAATTTTTTCTGGTAAAATGTTTTGTAATAAGACTGTTACAGATTGTGGTGATTAGCCATAAAGACTAAATTGATTTTTTTTGTACATTCATGAAAAATATTGGATGCTTATTTTTACGCGTGTTGTTTTAGTTTTTATTTAGTCATGGCGTAATAAACCATCACTAAACTAGGATAATTCGATTTATCTGAAACATATTGATTGTCATGTCAATATTTTTTATGATTTAAGTAAGTGATGACGGCGTATATTTTATTTTTAGATTTTCGTATTTTTTTTTCTTACATTGTTTTTTGTTAGCTGTTTGTTCACAAAGTCACTGGAACTACAATAAAGCTGCCTAGATTTTGGAATATTAATGTTTAATATTATTTCGTCTGCCTTTTTCAAGAACCAACTTGAATGGCTGGATGTAATTTACAGCTTAGTTAAAATATTATAATTTAATACACCCTGATTTTCCAGAGTATCGATAATTTCTAGCAACTGAAGATTTAAAATATTAAGAAGTATAATTAACAACATCACATTATATGCCAATAGGTATTGCAACTGAAAATTTACTTCATATGGCGGCGAGCGAAGTGCCAGACCCAGCAAACTGCTAACTTTAAAATTAATAATTAACTTCAGACGATAATTAATATCTCTGCCTCTGTTCGTGACAGCAGCTTCAGTTGTCCGAAGGTACACTACTGGAAACTGACTTTCGACTACGAAAAATTGTGTTTTATTAAAAGAGTTTATGTTTTAGTTCTAAAACGAACTGTAAAATGTAGGTATATCTTTCGGACTAACGCTCGCAGTCTAGGAAGTGCGTAGACACATGCCAGATAGTTCGCAAGAGTTAAATAAGAGCAGCCGCGTGTTTTGGGTATTGGTATCCACTTGTCTTTGCTACTTTAGCAATAGTTTAGACCAGGCCGACGCATCATATCTTTATAGAAATACAATTTGGTCTATTGACTCCAAAGAGGTTTTACTTGGTCTACATCTCTACGATTTTTTTGAACGGAACATTGAGATCCGCGAAAATTAATCAAAATAATTTATAAAAAACTTTTTAAACTCTATAGCGTTTTATTTAAACAATTGATTTTCGCAGAACGTATGATACATTTATAAGTCCGTTGCATTGGGGTGCTTGTTTACTAAGCAAAAAATATCTGTCCACCGTATGGCCTATGGGCCACCTTGTATAAAATGATGTGGTGTCGTGGGACACCAGGTAGGAACGAAGTTCCTTCGCCTAATAAAGAAAGAGGGAGAAAGAGAAAGGTATTATACACTACTCGCTTGTGTATGCGACTGTCGCGCCTGCGCACGTCTCATTTAACGGTTTTATTCCACGGATTTTTTCTTACGGTTTTACTATCACATTTTTTTCAGTTCGGTCGCGCAGCAAAATCCCTATCCCCTCCAAGCCTGCCGTAAGGAACTTCGTTCCAAAAGCAAAAGGTCACTCATCCACGTATCATGTAATCTCTGAAACTATTACACCTTTAAAAACAACTGCAAATTTATCAGTAGGTAACACGTTGAAATAATAGTATTTATAAGTTTGTATAAAAGGTGTATTAAATTAATTCTTTCAGAAAAGTTTTTTAAATGTAGTTTTCTTTTTTTCTTCTTTTTAGTGTCTGTACGTTATTTTGTAATCTACAGTAGGTTTTTTAGGTTTTTGTAATTACTTATAGATTTAGTGGTAAAAATTTATCGATGCGTAGACTAGAGAGTAGAATACGTATAGAATAGATAGAGATAGCCATAGATTTCTAAATCTATGACTATATCTACTTATTACTAAAACATTTCAATTCATTTTTTGTAACATTTCATTGCTTAACAATTGACAATGACAATGACAATAGAAAATAGCGTCATTTTTACGTTCCGTTTCACAAGCAGGCCAAAATAATAATTCGCAATTAAAATAATATCTATGTTTTATTTAAAAATAAAATGGCACTGAACGTATGACAACCGTAGGTAAAACGAAACCTTTCATTGCGAAAATTCTTGATAGATTTTAAAGATTATAGATTATAACTAATATAAAGAATAGTATAGAATTAAAGAATAGTAGAAAGTGCCGCTAACATGTTTGTTAACAATATTGATTTTTTCTAAAAATTTTTATTAAATTGAAACTACTGTCCTAAACTACGTTAACTTTTTATGAGACCAAATGGCAAAGATTCCGCATCATACATCTCAGCGTAATCGGTGTACATACCTAAAAAAATATATACCCATCGAATTAAAAATATATACCTCCTCCTGAAGTCGGTTAAAAATATATAATTTTGAAATAAAACTACTTTTTAACGGATTTTATTGCGGTTTCTTTTAGAATTTAAATCCCGACGTTTCAAAGTCTTTTCAGACTTCATGTTCACGGGTGGGTTTTTGACGTCCAAAAATATTAATCACAATTATTACTGACTACCTACGAACATTATTTTACATTTAAGTTGCGTTCCGATTTAAGCAAACTGAGCTCACACACAGTGTCTTGAAGTTCTGTGTTTAGTGTCTGAGTTTATTTTGCTTGGGTTTTGGTACAAGTAAATTAAGCACTGGGTCCCAAGCTGGTGGTATGTTCCAACTATATTCTCTGTTAAAATTGGGATGTTTTTTTTAAATTTCCATAGCTTCGCGGATCATTCTTGGTAGGAACCAGTTTTCTTTGACAAGAACCTGTGTTTTATTAAATCTCAGCTAATGGTTGGGGCCTTTTTAAGTATGTTCACACACTGCAGATTTCTTAGAGCGTCGATAAACCGCGATAAAATCCGTTATAAAGTAGTTTTATTTCAATGTGTGATATTTGCGTAAATCTAAGACAATACTAAGATAAAATTTACTAATAACGGGCAACTAAGGAGAGGTCTTAGAAAGTATTTTAGGAAATTAGCCCGAGTTTTTATGGAGTCTTATGGGTAACTTTTCGGGGGAGATGTAGTGAATGCCATAATTCATACTTTACATACTACATTTTATAACTAACTGCGACATAAAATGGAATGGCGTACGTATTGGTGCCAATATAAAATAATATGTCGGTAGTTAGTTATAAGCGAACATTACGATGGAGATTTACTTATTTATTTATTTTTTTTCTATTTTTTATTCTCTTTACCTTTCTTTTCTCCACATAACCTCCACTACCACAATATTATAGGGGTTCTCTTCTGTGATTATAGGAGTGGAATTGTATAGTCCCAGGCAAAGAAGCGCGCTGAAACTTGGTAAATACATACGTCTATGACACAATGTTTAAAACATTGGTAGGTAGGTATTCATAGTATTTATTTTATTGAGTACATTTCCCTACAAAGTTGTTGCATATTATATATTTGTGTAGTTTCGATTCGTAACAAAGGATAGGTATATCGGATTTTATTAGATACCTCAGCGATTTATTGTTTCACCTATAAAATATACGCTCCTTGTTTTATACGCTAACCTGTTAGATATACAACAAAGCTAGGAGAATGGAATATATAATTCAAAGTGCATTATTCTGCATTATACACTTCATAGTATTTTTAATATTTATGTGTTCCCGGGTGTTCCGTGGCGCATTTGTGTCAGGGGGTTGCGGGAACCACGTGTGACACAACCGGGACCGTTACTTAAGTAGATACCTAACATTTATCTGGCTGTCTATCTGTGGATTATTGCGGCACCATAGCTATTAAACTAACGATTTTTATTATTTGTTTTGCCAAAGCAGCATGGAAACTATGCCAAGAGGATGGTAAAATGTATAATGATTAAAAATGTTGTCTAATACCGATATCTACCCGTGCGAATAAGCGGGCTACTAGTTTTTTAAAATTTATGTAGTTAAGTATGTTTGTGCATATGAGACGTCAATGAAATCACCGATTATTCCATAGTTGACAATTTTTGGGCCATAAACCGATAAATTACCAATATGTTTGGTGCTTATAGCAACACAGACCATCGCATTGACGCAGCCATGCCTGTGCGTACTAATCCCCTGCCATTTTATCCGTGTTAATTTGCATTGGTCAGGCAGGGGCCATAGTCCATCCATAGTCCTAGTTACCTAATCCATTAGCACCCACCACCATAACCTAGATTTTAGTTCTTATATTTTGCAATAGTCCTGCACTAACCGGGGATTATTCTTGGGTGTAGCTATATGGTGCGAACAGGGATAATAGTCGGTTGGTGCCACATTACATTTAGAGCAAAATTGTCTAACGGGCCTCTACGTGTTGGCTTCGGCCCCACGCATGCCTTCCAAAAGTCCGGAGCTCCATAGCTCCGAGATAAGAAAAGACATACATAATAATAATAAGCCCGTAGGGCAGCTTGTGGCGAGCTGTTATGGCGTAGCGACCATACGGACCCGAGCGCTCCAGGGAGAAGGTCATGCCCCTTACCTCCGGCTTGTCTTTACTGTCTGGCTGGAGTGAACCCTGACGATGGACACATCTCCCGCCTCTTGCTTGCCTTCATTGGCCGGCTTGAATGGAGTCGTTAGAGCAGAGATGCTCGGAGGAGGAAGTGTCCCGTAAGTGGCTAGTGGGCACGTGAGGCTGGACCCTTAGGGAGCCAATGATCGGGTAGAATGCCGTGGGATATCGCTCTACTCCTTTAGCCCCTCAGAATATGTTGCCCCTTGTCGCTTCTTTTAGCGGCCATACGGGGGCCCATTTATTGAGTGGGCGAGTCACCCCCTGCCATTTTATCCGTGTTAATTTGCATTGGTCAGGCAGGGGCCATAGTCCATCCATAGTCCTAGTTACCTAATCCATTAGCACCCACCACCATAACCTAGATCTTAGTTCCTATATTCTGCAATAGTCCTGCTCTCACCGGGGATTGTCCTTTGTTGTACCTATATGGTGCGAACAGGGATAATCGTCGGTTGGTGCCACATTACATTTAGAGGAAAATTGTCTAAGGGGCCTCTACGTGTTGGCTTCGGCCCCACGCACGCCTTCCAAAAGTCCGGAGCTCCATAGCTCCGAGATTTAAAAAAAGACAAACATAATAATAATAATAACAGGTGTTATTCCGAAATGTCTCCTCCATAGCATAAAATTAATAAGCCTTAAAGATTCCCTTTACATAACCCTACAAAAAGCAGCTTTATTAAACACATGTAGAATAGTCCGAAAATGTAGGTATGCAAGCAGATGACAATATAACATGAACCCTCAACAAAACAATTCCCTACACCACAAACCTGAGAGTGCATTTACTTGGCACAAGCCCGTATATGCATTATAACTGGCAAAAAGCTAAGAAAAAGAAACCCAACTGATAATAATAATAATAATAATTACACCACATGAGTAGCAAGTACCTTAATATGATGACGCAGAATTAGCATTTGCAGCATGACGCTTTATTAGCATTTAAATCCTGCGAAGTATGAAGCGAATTCTACACTTGTTTTATAGCTTTTTAAAGATACACATTAAACTGGCCACGACCGGCAGCGTGCGCTCTTTCGTGCCCACGAGAAGTCTGTAATACCTACCATATTTCCTGTTTCATTGACATCGTTCGCGAGTGAAAATAATAGCAATTTCGCATATTAACAAAAACTGTACCAACTAGCATTGCAATAGCAATTAACCTGCTAAGACTTATGAATTCGCATGCTTGAGAAATATAGATGAATTCGCATTTATTGCCTACCACCACCACCCGCGTCGGTTGCACGTGTTACTTTATGGTTTTGTAATATTAAATTTTGGAGTATCAAATGGATTGTTTTATGCATTCATGCATCATGATAGGTAGTTAACGTCTAAATAGCTAGTACAACATACTGGTCACGTCTAACCTGTATGAGATGTAAGAAGAGGTGCCGGCTCTGCTTAGGTCAATTAAATGACAACCAATTAACGGTCTTATTTCAAAAATCTTATGAATCTAGTTAAAATGTAGATACTTTGTCTCTTTCTTACTAGTATAAGTGTCAAGATGACAGACAAAGCCAAGCGAATGTCAATTACTTGTCATTTAATTTATCCAAGTAATATTATTACTGGAAAAGTTTGTATGAGTGGATGTTTTTAGGTACCTACTCTTTCAGAAAAAATACTGGACGGATTTGGGTTAAATTTGGCACAGAAATAGAATACAGTCACTTAAACTACTTTATATCCTAATACAACGCGAGCAAAGTCACGGGCGAAAGCGAGTCGGGCATGATACCTAACTTCCAGTTGCTACAGTTTTTATTTTATTTAGATAGAAACGTCTTTTTACTCGTCCTGAGATTCGATCCTGTAACCCTTCCAGTTGATTACACGCTCACCACTAGGCCAAAAACGTAGTATTTGTGGTGATTTAAAAGAAAAATCATAACATTAGCTCAGCTACAACTACACTAAAGTATTACCTATCTTCGTGTGAAATTATAGTAAAAAAAGTGTAGGTACAGTATCTACCTAATAGCTATAAAACTCCTTATTCAGTAGGTGAGCAACTGCAGTTGCAAGAAAATTACTAGTACATTTGTGTTTGTAGGAAACTAGTTTTATTACGGCTAAGCTCATGTTTCCTAGAACTAATAAATTCTAGATGCTTGAGCATTTCTATGATTCTCGTACATACTATTTTAAATTTCTTCTTTGCTGGAGTAATATTTTTCACAAAGTGAAATGTTAAATGGAACTTTCGAAAAATAAAATTCAATAAAAACATATATTTTTTCATTACATAACAACTGCTTAAACACGCAAAACCAAAAAGCATTTTCAAAAATAGGGATTAAAAACTAGCATTAAAAAGATCGGTTTTTCGACGGTTTAAATTTATTGTTATTGATCTACATACTTACACAACAGTTAAAAATTTTGGCAGTTATAGGGACTGCCGATAGAAATGAAAACTGTAAACTCACGAGAATCCACCCAGCCACAAAGCGTCTAACGCGTACACTACACGGCCGCTGCACGTATGCGCCAGTCATGAGCATCTCGGTGACGCGAACCCATAACATTTTCCTCTACCAAAAAGAGCCCAACGCGGCTAAAGAAGTTTACACTTTAAAAATAACAATTTCTTATAAATTTAATTTTAGTTAATGATTATCTTGTCTGTCTCAAGTGTATTTTAAAGTATTTGCACTAAAGCAAAACTAACAATTTAAGTTTGCGCAAGAAATGCTAAAATAATTGAAAGATTTAGTTAGTCGGTGGGCATGGTTGACGCGTCCTACCCCAGGTCAAGAGGCTATGACGGGCTCTCGACCTGCGCCACCTCAACACGGCTTTTAAACTTTTTCAAAACACAGTCTTTCATTAAACCACCACTGCCGTACAAAAACCGTAGATTTCTTAATTTTTCCACGTTTTATACATGGTGTAATTATATTATTCATTTATACCAGATTTTGTATTTACAGTGCTATAATAATTTTAAACATTAAAACAAATGTTAATGACACGAGCTTAATTTTTGTAACATAGAGCAAACTGTCTGAAATCGTCATCTAACGAAAAAGCGTTCAAGCGTGTGTGTCATGCGAGTAGGTTAAACGAGATCTCGCAAGATTGGCGAGGGAGAGGACATTGTGAATTAAGAGAGAGAAAGAGAGACTTGAATATAAGAGGGCTACGGTATTTGACGTAACTAAAATATAGTAACGTAATTATGTCAGTATTGTATTAAATGAACCGCAGTCATGTAAAAAACTCCTTTTCTAACGGGGTTCCCTGACGCGCAGTTAGTTTTTTACCAACCTGCTCTAACTTTACAAAAAGAAACACAATTATTGTACGTAACTAACTGAACTTCATGCGGTCTCATTACGTAGATACTCTTAAAAAGATTTTAACAAGATTTAACTGACTGTAAGCATAATAAATAGAAAACTTTGATATTAAGCTTTAAGTCGGTTGGAAAAATGTAGACAGAATGTGTAACACGAAACGAAGTTTCTAGAAACATTACTGCAAATAATCTAGCACTCTGTATTACAAAGTAGGTATTACACATTTACCACCAAGAGCAGGAAGAAAATATAATTATCTTTTGATATTGTCGGTCGGTGTATTACATTTTAAGCAGCGCTATTACAGCTTTTGTTTCATTTGTGGGCCAAAGTGTGATTGCAGTTTGCTGTTAGCAAATTCAGTTAAAGCCAAGATTTGGAACAGTGCCGAAAAGAGAATTCGTAATTGATATCTCTTTCAGTTTCAAATAAGTGAAGTAGGTAGACCAGGATCTCGATATTTGAATTTATTTTTTAGCGTTTCACATTTATTTACTGCAAAAAGCTAACACAATTGATACAATAATTACCTACCTAATTGGATTACAATCTCAACATTAACCTTAACAAACAACTAAACTATGTAACCTAAACTGTATCGAAAAATTATTCTGCATCATTATCTTCATTGCGTCAAAATTTCAGTTAAATTTGTTGTTAATGCAAAGGGCGGTTAAGCCCGTGTCCCAACTTACAACCCTTTCACAGTTCTTCAAAACCTCTTGGGCGGGGCGATTGGATTACTTTATGGACGCCTATAATTTTTAAAGTAATTTACAAACAGCTAACATTTTTGGTATAATGTAGCTTTTTCATATGAATACTTTTTGTGAAGTTTGCGTATGGAAGGTAGATTAAATTTCCCTCCTCGTTTTTCAACGACGTGTCGCGTAAGCATAGTGGCTTATCTCTCTGAAAAATATAATTATAACTGACATTTATTTTGTAATAATAGGTGCTGAAACATTTCTGTACCTTATTTTTATCTAAATATTGGCTTCAATGCGACGGTTCCCCTTTTTGTTTTCCTTGCCAGGAAAATACCTACTGCCTGGCCATTATTTTCACAGATTTCTGTTGTCTCCAGAGGGTTAATATTTATTCGAATTGGATGTTTACAAGTGCCTGAGGAACGCTCAATTTCAACATTTTATCACTTCATATATATTGTCACGTTTTATGTAGTACAGGTAAGTAATGCTGTCTCGCAATATTGAATCGTCACGTGCATGAAAATGTTTATAGCGTACTTACAGATTTTTTATACAATCACTAACGGTAACTTATCGTTTCGCGATGTATATTAAGAAACATATCTCAAGACCTAGTATCTCATGAAGCGGTTGGTAATCAGGTAGCTAAGCAGTACTAGCTTTTTCCCTAGGGCATTATCCGCGTGGACTATTCGTACAGCTATGTACGAATGGAAGGAAAAATGGAAAATTAAAGGGGTAGAATGGTGTTGGCCCTTTTTCCATTCTACCCCTTTACCATACTATTGTTTCATAGCAGACTTTTCACACTCGTAAATATTTTTTGCCAATATTATATTTTCCTAGGTTCCATTTAGTTTTTCTTAAATATTATTGAGTGAATTGTCTCCTTATTTTATGTACAGTTATACTTATTACCTTTAACAACCAAAGAATAAATAACCAGCTTGGTATCAATTTAAATTTGGCTGCGGTGGTAAATTAATAAGCACCTACAATAAATCAAATGGGGTTTATCTGGATTAATAACTGCTGCATAAAATGACAAGCCGGACTAACAGATTTACGTGTTTGCGAAAGTACAAAGTCTACTAAATAGGTAGGTACCTACAACAATTTTCGCCAAATTCCTTTAAAACTCGCGGAATATCATACCAGGACAAGTCTGGTACAAATATCTGTTACGTGTGTTATATTTCCATGCACATACGATCGTTCACAGCTACCTACGTGCTGGAAAGCAAATTGCAGCATATCTGTTCCGGTAACGCTTGACAATACTGAATAGTAGTGTAGCGTTTAAGTGGTACCTAAAGCTGGTATGCGTTCGGAATTAATTAGCAAATCTGGGTGCGAGCCGCGACCACAGGCGGCCATCCGGCGCAGTGCGGTCAGCTACGCGCCCCCCACCTGTCCTACCCAAACCTTCGCTTACCCTGTAATACGATTTTCATTCCTTTGTTTCAGACACAAAATAACGCTAATAAGGAGAATTCAGTTGCATTTCATTCGCTAGAATCTAGCGGCCAGACAATTAAAATGTGCAAAGCTTCATAGATTTTAACTGATACCACCTATTCTATACAGTTCTCTTTTCCTGTTGCAATAAACATTAAGAAAAAGTAATTTAAGTTTAAAAAATCTCTAAATCAGAACTGCATCTTTTGTAGGTAATTTGTAATACATAATAAGGTCAAACCCAAACATATTCTGAGACATTATTTCTAAACAGAAAATGTTATAGATTTATTGACATTTCGTAGAAGTAATCCCTGTAACAGCTTCCATTTATCAAGAAACAAAATGCCAAACAATCGATCATCCCCTTCACACGATTCGAATCGAATTTTTTCGTGTTGTGATAACAAATGCCGCATATCTTTTGACACCTACTACATTAGCTACAAACGAAAATATCTCCTCTATGGCAACTAGATTTATTGCAGAATCCTTACTACATTTGTCCAGGGTTTCCAAAATTGCGAAAGCTAAAGAATGTCATTATGAGTACTACTTAGAGATGGTGTTTTAGAATTTGTTGCTGCGTAACGAAGTCTATTTTGTAGCAATTTATATTAAGTTATAATTAACGTCACCACAAATCATACTAAGAAAAATGTGACACAATTTTGGCAGATAAAAGGGAAAAGGAAAAGTGTGGAGTGCCTTATTGCTGTTTTGTGATCCTAGGTATTATTAGACTATATCTTAGCTGAAAATTAAATAATAATACTATTCTATTCCATTCTAATTTAACTATGCAAAAATGTATGTCGAAAGTGCTTATAACTTCCGAACCACTGACTGCACTGAAAGGGATAATTCTTTTTTTGTTCTATTTATCATGATAAGAACTAGGTTTTTGACAAAGAAAATAAAAACAGAAGAGTTTTAAATCGGGTAGCTAGTTAGTAATAATTCGTACATACTCAGCTATATAGGTCCGGTACCTAGATGCCTAAACTTTTAGTCTCCGGTAATATACGTACTTGAGTACGTTTCTATAATAATATCACGGCTTTAGTCCAAGTAACCAGCGTTGAGGCAGCGTTATCGGCCTCGCCTTTTAAATTTAAGGTCTCAAGTCCGATCCCCGGTAATGCCTACACATCTTTGTGTGAATTGTTTCATCACCGCTGCTCAATATCGATGAGGGTAAACATCGTGAGAAAACTGAAATGTCTAAGAACTAATCCCTCGAGGACATGGATAAAGGCCTAAACTCTCACTCGACCCTTTCCAGTGGCCTAGCAGTGGTACACTGAGTCCAAGTAAAAAAAACTTAGTACATGAACTAATGGTCGTATTAATAAAAAAAATTAAAACTCTAGTTAAAATGGACTTTGTCTCTATCTTACTAGTATAAATGTCAGGATGACAGACACAGAAAAACTCAATATTAACCTATTTCGGATAAAATAAGCTTAAAAGTAGTTTATGAATACGGGGGTAAGTGTTTACCTACCTATTTACTAAACTCTAGTTTAAATGGACTTTGTCTCTTTCTTACTAGTATAAATGTCAGGATGACAGACACAGACAAACTCATTATTAACCTATTTCAGATAAAATAAGCTTAAAAGAAGTTTATGAATACGGGGGTAAGTGTTTACCTACCTATTTACTTCGAATGGCCAACATCCTCCTACAGCGTAGTAAAGTCAATTTCCCCGCAGAATTTAACTAAAAGAGGACAGGAAAAATCTACTAAAGATGGCACCGTATGGTAAAATAACCTTGGTATTTCATAAAAATGTTCTCTGTTACTATATTTTTATCCTGGCTTGTAAGAGAATTTCTGTTTACTCACATAAATTGTTATTTTCTTTCGAACGTCGTGTGATATTCGACAGATTTGTCTCATCTTGTCCCACTTTAGTTACTCGGCTTTTTGACCCAAGACGGTTATTTGGGTCAATGAGGGTCAATATACTTTCAATCGAGGTCCGCGTATTATTGATAGCCTATGTTATAAAAACTGTATTGCAGCAAAATTTATGTACAGATGATTACGGTTCCGGGCAGATCAGGACCGCCCGATCGCAAAATAAACGATGGTAGCTCCATTCAACCTCCCGATCCCCTAAATCTAAGAATTGTCCGACAACGTCCTAAGCTGAGGTACGTCCCCACATGGGGAGCCCTCAAGGCAGTTGTCATAGTACTTGATCGGTTCGACCATCCTCGGACGACTTATCGAAAAAGTCTGGTGAACCAATAAAGGCCTTTCCAGCTGATTGGGTTATGTCATCTGCAAAAAAAAGGTAATAAAATATTTTTTATGCCTATCGCGCCTGTGGAAATAATGTTCTTAGTTAGAAATTGCAACGAAGGTCTTTTGTTCTTTTATTTGCGATAGTCATTTGTGAATCGCTAAAACATTGTAGGTTTTTGGTTAGCAAACTACCGTACAGCATACCTAGTAGGTACCTAAGCGGTCACTATACTTCGAAAGAATTATGTAATGTAACCTAAACTAACTTAACCTATACGTATTCAGCCTGAGCTTTAAAACATTAGGTCGCAAATTCGATCCCGGTCGTACCCACACAACTTTGTGTGAATATTTCATCACCTCTGCTATCGGTGGAAAAACGGCGTAAAAACCGGCATGTCTAAGAACAAATCATACGAGGACATGTGACATCAAAAGTGCACTTAGCCAGCGTGTGTGGATTAGGGCCTGAAATCGATAATTGAGAGAAATGCTGAGCCCCTTTTTAAACATAACATCATTTCACTTTAAACTTACGTATAATAAATAATATTAAATACACACTGGGTCGCAAAGACGGGTTTCCTGCGGCACAAATAATTTTTCATACCGTAATTGGAGCATCTTTAAACCTGAAAGCATTATCCTAAAAAGAATTTATGATCACTTTTGATACACAACAACATGGTTGAGCAAAGAAAATCTTATTATAACTTGAAAATAAGTATGTACTATATATATTTTACATTTTAACGAAGGTATTTAAATGAGCGTTGTATTAGATTTTCGTGAAGTTTATCAAATAAGTCCGGAGTAGTACCTGCCTATTTATGCTTTCACCCGCCCTTATTAAAAGTTCATAAGAATGAATTTGGTTGTTTATTACAGAATTAATAAAATAATAAGTTTGGAAAATAATAAGGTACCTAATTTTCGCAATTTTTAAGAAATTGGAAAATAGGATGAACGGCAATTATTTTTCTGTTATTTTTTTTAACTAGTCTATAGTGTCCTACTGCTGGGCAAAGAAACCCTCTACCGTCTTCCTTCTCGCCCTGTCCTGTCCTTTTTTCTGTTTTGTACTATAAATTATTTCTGTAGCAACAATATTTCACATATTACACGGTTCTAGTGACGCCCTCTGTAAAAATGAGTGCAAACCTGTAGCGATGCACAGCGCCATCTGTCAAAGTTTTACTGTCAACACGCAATTGTTTTGTTAACCACCCGAGAGATGGCGCTACCCGCTTAACACCGACAAGTTAGCATTACTCTTTATAGATGGCGGTGTAGTAACAACCTCTCACGGCACGGCAGCTAGCTCAGGGTTCTAGGTATAGTTTGCAAAAATTCAACCTGCATTGTTTTCTTTCCAAAGATGGCGCTTACGTCGTAACAAGTTACTAGTATTATTCATATGCTACAGAAAGATGTCGCTATGGGCAGCAACGGTACTTGAACATAAACCAAATAAAATACTTATTTTAAAGCCTCTACTCTCAAAATGTTATTATATTAATATTATGTTTCAAAACGGCTGCTAATTTATTATGAAACCAAATGTAGTTTAAGATCTGTAATTTTTTTTATACTATCAACCAGAAACAGGTAAATTTCAGCTAAAATCAGGTAGGTACTAACATTCCGCTCCGCAGCTTCGCTTGCGTATACTGGGAACACGATTCATACCGAGAGATTAATTGTGTTTTTCAGTACCTTTTCTCAAAGTTTGCGCACTGGTTTTACTATTTGGTTGTGTTACTGGGTCTGGTCTGATGCAGGTCATCCCATTCATAACTCGTCATACATTCTCAACACGTTCCATTCGCTGATTGTCCCATTCTTAACTCGTCCCGTTCGCAACTTGTCCTTTTTGCAACTCGTCCTTTTTGCAACTCGTCCTATTCGCAACTCGTCCTATTCGCAACTCGTCCTATTTATATTTTTTACACATCGATATCTCTATACGTATAGCAAGACATTCCTAATGAAAATCGAAAACGTTTTCTTTTAGTAGCCTCTATGAGGATAATTAATAAATAATAGAAAACAGTTTTGAATTCTTTTTGCGGTTCTGAAATATTTCGTGGCAATGCATTGGTGAATATGGATAACTTATTTATTATGTGTCCAATATTTATTTGACGGGGTTCAATGAGAGGGGTGTTATAAGGTTTTGTTTGCTTTAATTAAAATAACAAAGAAAGTCGAAATCCATCGCAGCCATGACAAAAACATCCTACTTCATCATCCCTTGACCTTATTTCACTCTTAAGTAGGGTCAGCAATATTATACCTATTATAGTTTTGTTTTTGTGCTACGCCATAAATACTACCACATAAGCGGAGGCCAGCTGCCCAGAAATATATTTATACCTTATTCATGAGGGCAATGTAATGAATTACTCTTCTTTGTTTCAGGTAAGCACATCTGTTAGCGAGCTCAGAGATCAGATAAGTTAAAGAAATATTCGTGCTATGTGAGTGGAACTAAAATACTCGTAAGGTAAGTGACGTAAAATGTAATTTTATAGAAGTACCTACTATAGACCCGCCCCGGTTTTGCGTGGATGCGATAAGGTGAAAGAAACTATTTTTCGTTTTCCTTTTTTTTTACCGCGGGGCGGAGGTGCATATGTGGTACTCCAAATGGTTACCCAAAATATACCGCCCTGGTGTTCCTTTGTACATCTTGGCCACGGGGTCACAGGAACCACAAGTGACACAACCGTGACTAAGGTGTAACAAGCCTAAAATCTGTTAACCCTAAGAGTTGAGAGAGTTTAGGTCTTAATCGAAATACACTGACGTAGTGCGGTATTAAGGTGTCGTATAAATAAATTATTTTTAAAAAATATCTAGCTTAGTGAAATTTGCATCAAAACCCGTTGCATGGTTGAGAAGGAGTTAGCAGATATTCTGATGGACAGACGCGGCGAGTGGTGAAATAGGTATCTACTTTACTATATAATGAAGACTAAAGAATTAGTACTACCTACTACCTTATTATTATTCAGATACATCTATTAGGACGTAGGTACCTGTATTTAAAATGAAAGTGAGGTTTATGTAACATATTGTGTATCAAAAGAAACTGCTTCTTCTTCTTTTAATTATGGACTCTGAAGAAATTATTTCGCAATTTTGCCAATGTCAAGTTTTAATAAGTATACAAGTATAAAAGGGGGTGTAAACCAGACCAACCCTCAACCAGAAATAGGTTCGTTAGGCGGAGAAATACAGGTAAAGTGTCAGGATGGTCTTTTATATTAACTTAGATATGGAAATCGGTAAGTAGTCACACTGTTAAGCCATCCTTATACTTGACAGTTGACGTTGATCCGGTCCAAACTCACTTTGATCGACAACACAATATTATTAGGTGAAAAAAATAAAAGACTGCGACGCCCTAAGACGCCATTTTTTCACCAAAAGAAACTGCTAGTTACCTCAAACAAAATGTCATAGATATATTATCATTGAAAACACATGGTGGTATATATGTATCTACTAACGCAAAAGCACATTATGTAGGTTAATTATTAGGGGTTACAATCAGCAAACTGTCACCTGATTGTTATGCAAATCCCTATTGTAAAGCTGGAGTTAATTTACAGTAAATACCTCTATAAACTTTGCGATTACATTAATGGAGCAAATTGTTAAGTTTGATCATCTTATCTTTAATGGAGCCCATTATGTTTTCACAATCTGATTACCAAAGTATTATTACTATCAAGAGAAACATTTCAAAAAACTTAGAAGTTAGCTAAATCTTGGTCTTGCATTATAATTATGTACTTATATTGTTTGTATTCCCTACGTAGCCGTAGTAATAAAGCGTTCATTAACCACGTTTATTATTGTTAGTATTGCTTAATATGATTTGTGGGAGTAAGAAAAAGTTTACCTGCAAAACAAATAATAAATCGCTCTGTAAATATTTACTATTCTAGTTTTTTTTATATATATATTTTTGCTAGAAGAGCGAAACAAAAGACCATAGTTTACTCCTACTAGTCATATTTCTATGTATAGGTAGAGGTTAATATCTTATTTTAAGCCCCAAAAGCCAAACAATTATTTCGATCCGAGCCAATATTATTTATCTCCAAGAAAAAATTGGTAGCAGCTCTTGATTGACTCGGGATTTGGATTCGGGAATCTTGGCCATTTAGGCCACTAAAT
This sequence comes from Meganola albula, assembly GCA_936450015.1. Classification (NCBI taxonomy): domain Eukaryota; kingdom Metazoa; phylum Arthropoda; class Insecta; order Lepidoptera; family Nolidae; genus Meganola; species Meganola albula. The sequence goes on along the minus strand of OW388144.1, from coordinate 7,419,019 downwards.
CACTTAAAATACGGAACTTTAAACGAAAATCGTTATTTCTATACTTTGTAAGGGAACGTTTACAAAATACATATGTCAATTACAAGCGCGCACATCGCTTTTCACCATTTTGCATGATTGCCGCGTTATTGCAACTATTTGTATAGCCGCTCTTACATACGGGTACTAGCTGTTGTCATCACGGATCACACCTGAATTCTCTGGATAAGTACGATAACCAATTTAAAACAAAATCGTATTAATCAGAATTTAGCGACCCGCTACGGTTTCGCACGGGTGCAATAAGATAATGGCGAAAACATCATAAAATCCGTTTATTAAATTTTGAGTACATTATTTCAAACATACCTAAATTCATACTAGATAAAGACTATACGAAGTAATGATTCATTTACTGCATCGAATATTTCAGTTTTCCTGACAATTAAGTATTTGTGATTTATTGAAACGCAAAATTATTATGAGTCTTACAACGCGGTAACATTATTTCTATTAACATTTACTTCCGCTTGGCTAACATAGTCCATTTGGCAAGGTTTGCATGTCAATAATTCCGTAGTTCTATATGTAGTTACTAAAACATATCTCCTGGCTAGGTGAAATGGCTAATGTACTCTTTGTCCGTTACAGGTTGGTAAAACCTATAGAACTTATACCTACCCGTTTAAGTCTAATTAGGTACTAGTTACGATTGTTTTATTTAATCAAAGTAAATTTTGCTGTTTACGTCCTGTACTAAAATACCTTTAATGTAGTTGCGCAACAGGGATGCCTTTGCACAATAACAGATCAGGATTTCTCGCCATACTAGTGCTCTAAACTGTCATAGTACAGGGCCAGTGTGTTGTGCTTACATAGCGGGCGGTTGACGAACGGGAACGCCGATTGTAGCGGCCGGATGCTGCAACCATTTCCGTGTCCAATGCCCACCATTCACCCGACGAACGTTAAACGTTCAGCACCACTCGTTATCGACCAAAAGAGTCAGTACTCTGCTAATTACAAGGCAAAATTGGAACAACTATTCGATTTAATCGTCAATAAAAATTGTAAAATTAAAGGCCTCTACCTTTCCTAGGGGACGACGATATTAAGGCCGGTAGTCTGTTTTAATATTCAAATAAGTTGGAACTTTTATTTTTCTTATAGCTAAAGCTCACGCCAGGCGAAATTGGGTATTGTAGTTTGCCTAGATGAAAATTTATATTAAAATGTTCTTAAACAGTATTCTCGCAAATATTTTTCAGGCAAGCGTCGCGTCGCAGATATTTTGACGTGCGACGCGACGTTAGTTAAAAATGAGTTTTGGCTTTGTGTGAGGATTGCGGGCGGAATAATTATTTTTTGCGATGCTCGAGGGTGCTGTCTGCGTCCCCATTTATCTAAAGCTAAATGCTTGCATTCAAGCGTTCGTTTCGGCTTGTGTTTGGTTTTAAGCTGGATACTCATCATACGTATCTCCCTACGCACCCGACATACAAAAATAATATTTAACATCGCTGAAAAGCGCTGATGAGGTAATTATTTAAAACGGCGAACACTCCATGGAATAATTAGCTTTTGCTCTGTCACTGTAATTTTTTCGTACAAGCAAAAACCATCAAAGCTCAATTGCCGGACTAGGTAGGTATATTAAATTTATTTAGGTAGGTATTTTAATATAATTGCTTAATGTAGTACATAGTTGCGCAAAGGAGTGTTGTGTTTATTCAGCTCGCGCTACTCTGATGACATGTGAGTCCTAGTGGATTTGGGTTGCTTCAGTGCTGGCAGCCTTTCTCGCGTAATTACCGGAATGCATTGTGCGCTCGTGGCTGCAGTACGTGGCCCCTTTACCCACCGTAAATTGCTGAAAACTAGTGAACTAAAAAGTTAGAGAATGTTTTGTCTAAGCGCTTAGCCTCCACGTCCGAATTATTTCAATTTACAATACCTACACCAAAATAATAGAAATAATTACGTCCCTAGGTACACGCTTTCCTTCAAATACTAGATACTATTATCTAACCAACATAAACAATAAAACCTTCGCGTTTCATTACTGCAAACATAATCACCTCTTGCTGGGCTGCACATTAGAAAAAAGAAATTAAGTAACTTCTTTCTTCTATGGGCTGAACGTTTCAATCGGGTCGCATCAACCGACACAAGCAGTCTATTAGGCATTGAAATAAAATATCATTCTATAAGGCATGCTATAAGTAATCATGGTTTAAGTACTAAATGGTAATGAATATAGAATCTTAAGTGTAAGTTGCGGTGGTTATCTGACAAATGTGTCCTTGTCAATAGTGGTTTTAGACACTGAGCCGTCGTCAACATGCTTAGTCTGTGAGATGCGCTTCTTAATAGACCGCAAGGGTAATTTTACACGAAACAGCGTTATTTCGCACCGTCATATACCATCATACGATTTCAGATATGCGGTGTACGCGTAACCTATCGATCCGACCTATCCGCGAGTTATGGCCGCGTCTGGTTGCTCAGATAACGCCAGTTGTCACTCGTTTATGACGATCTATAACACTTCCTCATAATAGTAGTGATCACTTTTGCATACAAATATTATGTGTATTTGCTCGGGCGATTGAGACATCTAGTGACGTTAAGCTGAAAATATTTTTTAGCCTTATGTGTTGTATTTTATAACTGTCAAGAGGTCGAACTAGGAAGAATAATATTTGTATGTAGATTGTAATCAATGGTAGTCATTAATTTGGAGGTTGTTCGTGAAACTATGTTTGTTATCATGCTATGTCTTGATTTTATATTTTTTTCTACGTATTTTAAGGTAGTTTACACATTGCTAGTTGTTGGTTAACAGACTATAGTATTAAAGATACTACATTTGCAATAGATAGAGAGACGTACATATGTATGTTTTACAAGCAACATGATTCAGAGGAACTAGTACTCACTGTTGACAGTGTTTCACTTCTGTTAAGTTTGGTTGTATAACACAAACCTGTCTTGTTCATTTATGCAATTCAAATAAAATGAAGTTTCGCTGAGGTTTCTCTAGGTGCGCGACTTTATCTCCATATTTTAGAGTTCGTTGGTGTGTCCAAGTTTTGTAACCAATTTAAGATGCAACTCTTCTGAAATTATTCAAAAGTTAGCTTTTGTATTCTTTACAGACCTTAATCTATCATTTTTGATGAAATATATTTTTTATAAACCCACAAACAATCTTCGTGATTTATTGGTATTATAAAGAAATGCACTTGTGTTGATAATTTTTAAATATGAAAAACAATTCCTCATCAAGTAGGTATTTCCGTAAATACTGTACATTTAAATGGAGCGAATTTCAATTGAACCACCTACACATTATTAGAAATTTTTAAAATTGTTTACGCTACGTAAGTAACACAAGTAAACCTTATATAGGTACATTTGCAAATTCTGTGTTAGTAAAACATTGCTTTATTCTCGTCTCGTTTTCTGGTCAATATATCTCTCTATGTATCTAAAAAGAAAGTAAGAAAATTCAATCGCTCTGTCCAATGATTGCAATTTGATTGACGGCGATCTTGTTATTTTGTTTCTTTCTTTTGAAATCCCTCGTGATTGCCACTTCAGATATCTTATCGACTGCCTTGCTGAATTTATTTAATCAAATCGTGTGTCGTGTTTTATTGAATTCTGACTTTTTCGTACTGTTGATATTGTACGTAGTATAAAACAAAGTTAAGTTTCGTCTGTTTGTCTATATATCTGCTATGCCCTAAACCATGTAATGGATTTTAGAACGGTCCTCATCATCACGAAGATTTGTTTTCAGAAATGGTTTCTTTTATAGTATGTATGTACCTACCTACCTACATGTTTTTATGTATAGATGTCGAAGCATTTAAAAAAATAACAACTAGTTTTACCTACATGAATAAATCAATCGATAAAATGAATTGCATTACAGTCAGATTGGTAGGTGATGTAGGTATCTACTTGATAAATATTTTACGTCCAATAGAGAGGGATCGAAATAACCCTTGATCTGCTTTATGATTGCATTTAAAATGTTCAGATTCGATTTTACGAGAGCATCTCAATTTCCCTATAGAAGAGAGCAATTTCCTTGCGTTTGTCGCTGTGCTCTTGTGCGTTATTATAAGAACTCAGCTCTAGCCCGTAATACCAATACTTTTACATCGAAACGGACATCTATCTGGCTTACGTTCCCATATTTCTCATACAATTTATAGTACAAACAGAAACATTCAAATACCTTTTGCTTGACGAACATTTATTTAAAATTTGGTAAAAGCAGTAATGCATGTTGATGATTTATTTATTTAGCCAAATATTGTCAACACCATCCTTTGCAAAATAATCTATTAATTTAGTACAGACAAAAGTGTAACAATCACTTTTAGGTTAACACCACATTCACAACAACACAGATTAAAACAATATCATAGCTTGTTCTATAATTTTAGTATGAATCTAACAAAGACGGAATGTCAAAGCAGAATATACATAAAATACTTACGCTGTAGCCTTAGAAGTACGAAAATATATTTATGAACAGCCATATGTTGCGGGATTAAAACCTCATTCAAACTTTAGGCGGAGTCTATTTTGAATTTCATATTGTGTCGGAGAGCTTGATGTAACATTATTATTTCGTAAATATCCTTATATTACCTACACTTATTGATTTACGAATACTTATGAAATAATTTAGAACATCCGTCGCTCTGTTAATAGTCTACACAGGTAAACTTTCTCTAGTAGGTAGGTAAGGATCATGTGATGTAAATCCAAATATGTAATTATGTAGAAGTATCTAGCACTAACTTTTAAAATATGTATGTTTGTTTGTCGAGACCTTTCGATACCTAAATTTTGTTTGTTAATTAAGCTCAATATTGTGAAGCAACGTGTGTAAACTCATTATGATGTCTTTAGTGTCGGGAATTGTATCTCCTTTCTATGAGAACTCGTTCCTTTTAGTAATACTATACGAATATAAAACATTCTTAAGTATAAAGAAGGCAAAGGAATACTTAAAACTCACCAATTCAGTTAAGCTTTTCTCATCATGTTTCACTCAGAAATGCTTTTATTCACGCGCCACTAAATTTAAATGCCGCTCACATTAAAATATAAAAAGAAGAAAAAAATACCAAAAAAGGTAAATTAAAAATCGAGTTGGCGACACGCAAAATACACATAGAAAGTGTGCCAGTAAGTCTCATTACACATTGTAACATGTATGATGTGGTATCTGAATAGGTATGAGACATTAAACAAGTAAACATCACACGGATTTTCAGCTTGGTTTTTATGTTTTCCACCCTTTGTGTTCTTTTAACTTTAACCCAAAGTAGTGAGATGGCGAGTAGTGCGACCGACTGTGAAAAACTTGCAACCGGAGTGTTAATGTGTTGGAAATAGTAGCTTTCGACTAATCCGTAAAATTTAAAAAAAGTTATAGCTTACGTTTTGCTTTTATAGCAAAGTAATTTTTAATTTCGCATTCCAATATTATTCAGGCAGCGCGCTCATTTCTTGTCCACAATATTACCAACGATAAAATTCTGTGATTTATGAAATCCATAATAATAGTTAATAAACCAGTGTGGAGGACAATATGCCCCTGAGAAATGACGAAACGTAAAAGTGCTGTTTAAAACAACGTCAGCTTGTGTCTGAGGCGTAATTATATGAACTTGGATCACAAAAAAGTTCGTAAATAGAAATTAATGTGAAAGTAGGAGATGTACCTATATTTCAGTTGATCAAATACTTGCGGTAGGTAGCAATGTTCTATAATAAGAAGAGGAAAATAATTGCTTGCTTAGAATCGAAGAGCTTATCATCCGAACAATCCTCTTATGTGTAAAAAATATTATATTTTGATTGGAAGGAATATCATAAATAGCTATACGCTCCAATGATAAAGAAAGACTGGAACAAATTAATACGAAGAATGTAAATATGTTTTTCAATCAAAAAATGAATAAAAAATATTTTGTACAGTAATTCAGTACCGCCTACCTATATTTTCATAAATAATTATTACTTAAGTGAAATAAACTAACAAAGCGTTTATTTTGGAGTATTTTTTCGCGGTGTAACAGAGATGTCCAGCAGCAGATATTAACCGTTGTTGAGTTACTGTTAGTTCGCAATTAGTTTATGCAATGAAAAGTACGAATGTGTTGTCGTAAAGCTTTATGTTTTAGAACAATCTCATTACGTGCAAGACACGCAGCAAGTAATGGGTTTACTTGAACGAAAAAGCTAAACTTCTGTGAAAACTATGAGCGAACTATGTAAACACAACAATAATACGTTGGCTCTTGATGAAAAACTTGAAGCATAAACATAATAGATGTTACTGGTTGGACTAAGGACAAGACCGTTTGTTGGTAAAATAAAATTTAAGTGCTTTAGTTTATTAGGTTCTAGCAAAATAGCTTTATTGCTTGACCTTCCTAAGATTTTTAAATATTACTGTAGGCGGACCCAATAAATGTTACATAGCATCGATATTTCCATATAATACGAGTAATGTAAGGTGTAAGTAGGTACCTACTACATGAAAAAGTTTAGTGGGAATAGGTAAATACAATTTTAAGTCATAACGGCAATAGCCCCTGGAAAGTATTTTCAGATTTGGGCCGACAGATGCTCAAGATGTTCATTATGGCGATGACAATTATTATTTCCCAAATAATCTTTGTCTTCAAAGGCAATTAATAAAAGATAAGTCTGGTTGATACCTTAAGATTATGGCCGTACAAACAAGGAGCTCATTATTACTTCAACATAGATTAATGTCCCTCTATTACCATTAATGAGGCACAGCCGGCGCTCATTTGGCTTCCAGGAACTTGCAGGTATAAATTTAGATAGGTAAGTCATGATAGCATAATTGCTTTGATGACGCTAACTTGATAACTAGTTACGTATATGCTGACATGAATAGTGATTTACAGTGCATCTGTATTTAATCTCATCAAATTATTAATCTTTTGGACGGTTTATAGGTAGGAATAGAATAAATTATTTCATTTGATTAGAAAACCAAGTATTATTTCCGCCTAAAATATTTTAATAATAATTTACGTTACACACACATATTATACACTAGCGAATCCCGCAGACGTCGTCCTGCCCGGTAAAGCAGTGCCATCTACCAGGTCCGAAATTAGATTACGACCGATTCTCAAACCTACCGAATAAAAATATAATATTTCACAAAAATCGCTCAAGCGGTTTCGGAGGAATTGGTTTATTTATTTTTTATTTTTTCTCTGCGTACCTAAGTACCGTCCTCGCATTTCAAACAATATTCTAAAAAAAGAATTAGGGAAATTGATTCAGCCGTTCTCGAGTTTTGCGCTTACCAACACATTTAGCGATTCATTTTTATTATATAGATATCTACCTCTAAATAGATTGCGTAGTAAGCTCACAAGTCATAGTCGGTGTCATAACATATTATTCAAATGTTGCATCGCAATACATTGTACGAGATCATAAAATGCAAAACGAATAATAAAAATTATTTATATTCTGTTATAAAACAAACGCACATAAGGTATTATCTTTTTACTCGCAACATGACAAATTCATGATCTATTCAGCCGTAGTATTTCAGTACCTACCTTACCAAACTGTTACTTTCATTTTTATTTTTGGTACCTACTTAATATTGATGGTTTTCATACACCTATCAGCTTCTTATGTAGGTACCCAATTAAGCAATATTTCGGTATAAAAACATCTCCTGTTTATCTCGCGTAAAAGAAACCGCGGATGAAAGGCAAGTATGAAATATTTTCCGTCGGTAAAAAGATGAAGATTAACGACGTTGCAGTTTCACGTGCGCCCTTTTGCTATACATTCCGTCATAATTACGAACATCTTATACATACATACACGTTTTGGTGGGTCTATATTTATCTGCAGATCATTATTGATTATAAACTATGATGGCTTTTTCAATCTTGCGTTAGTTATGCTAAATCATGTAACTATTGACGTTATCACCTATCTTTCAGCAGCTTTAGTCAAATGTGTAACACGTTGTCTATAACTTTTTATGACATTGAAACTTCTAGAAAAAATATTTTGGGTGGTGAATTTTAACAAAGTGCCGAAGCGCGTGTCGTACTTAATATCCGCATAATATGGCAACATGGCCTATCGCTCCACTTTCTTCCATTATATTAAATTATCGCCAAATGTTGCGTTCCTGATTTATTCGAAGTATGTACGTTGCCTTTCAATATCAGGTTTCGAACTACCGTTAAACTTGTACCGGAAGATGCCGGCACTAATATGTTCGACCGACACTAACATTCAGGCATGTCCGGGACTTGTGTTGACATAACTCGAGAGCCTGGTAAATAAATACTATCTTCGATTTTGAGCATACGGCGTTTGTTATGGTAACCATGTTTTAGTTTAGATTGTTGTACATTGAAAACTTACCTAACTCCAAAATAATATACCCCATTGGTTAACTATTTAACTAGCCGACCGGCCCAGATGTCGCAGTGGTGGTGTTACTACCCGATCTAAAAAACTTTCCTGTATAGTTTTTTTTAAGGTGCGTCTACAAAAATATTATATTACAACAAACAAAACAAATAAATTTATCCAATTTGCGTCAGTCGTTCGCAAGTTACATAAGCACTTATCTACTTTAATTTCGGATCATTTTAATTTAGGAATTATATACCTAACGTAATAAAGCAAATGACGGCGCTACGAAATCTAATTCCGGTGTTGTTTATTTGAACTCTCAAAGGGAAGTTATCCGTCTATATTATTCTAAAGTAACACGACTGCTTCATTCAAGTTTGGCTGTGGCCAGTACCACTGACACAATTAAGTACTTAGTGGCGATACGGGAATGTCTAGCAAACGAGGTCCGCTGAGGACCACTGCAGTTCACTAAATACATGACTAGGTACATTTAACTATAGATATTCCTAATAAAGACCTACTAACTATCTACAACAAGTTACATATACAAACAAATGCTTATCTTAATAGCTATCTCTTGACTTTCGACAATCACGAACTTCAAACTTTTTAGTTTTAAGTTTTAATTAAAGGCATAAGCAGACGAAGGCTCATTAATCAAAAAGTTTTTACCTCCACTGGAGAAGGGCAAGGAGTTAGTACTTGAGAATTTCACAATTCATAGCCTTCAGTCATTAGTAGTCTAGTCGTCGCCGACTGTTTCGTAAAAATAACAAATCTAGAAATTGTAGTTTTCTGTAATAAAATGAAACCTATTAAATCAAGTATGAAACCTGACCCTTGAGGTCAAAGATAAAAATGTAGTAACCATAAGCTGATAGGCAAAAATATATTTGGTGGGTAGTTTAGTATAGGATGAAGCAACACGAGCCATAAGTCTCTTAAAATAAGTTACCATGCCAAACTCCTGGCAGTGTTTTACCGCGACAGATACGAGCCAATCCAATTTTCTATCTCCAACAGAAATTCTCGGGCGCACAGCACATTGACTATTTTGGCCGTCACCGCTCTGACACAGGGAACACACGACTTGCATTGTATACTCCACTCCCACTGACATTATACTGTCAACACTACTGCATTAGACTTGTTGCTCTGTTTGGCTTGTTCGTTCACATTCAATTTACGGTAACATAAATTTTGGGAACTGAAAATTTTATATACCTAATGCATATTTAATCTAGGTATAGATTCTACATTTGTCATCCCTAAGGATCTATTTTTCTTTTATACAAACAGGCTTGCCCTTGATTACAACTTGCCTGATGGTACCTAAGCGATGATATAGAGTACACTATAAATTGATTTTTAACGCGAATGTGACCCAATACGTGCGGCCAACGCCCCGACCATACTCTTGCACTAAGAATCTGTGCGAAATGGGGCTAACAAAGCGAAGATGTTTTCATTGATCAAGTTTTATGTGAAGCAAATAGTTTCGTGTTAGGCGAAATTGTTTTCCGATCTACTCTCCAAAATAATGCCATGCTACTAATGGTGGCTTTAGTCGTTTTCGTATTGATTACCTACAAGTTGCTTTAAGTGGTTACTCTTGATTTCGGATTTCAAATTTTGAATACGGCAGGTTAAAATTAATGGTAGTTATTTCTTTCAATAAAAAATTGTTGAATTTATAAAGTTATTTCTTATTATGTAAACGTTAAACACAATCTTTCAGTCAGTAGTTTCTGGATACCAGCGTTAATATTTGAGTTTTGAAGTACCCCTTTCTAAAATTTCTATTAAATTTTAATCAAGTTTACATTACCTAAATATGTAGGTATGTAAGTAAGTAATAAATTACCTAACAACTGAGTGACCACTCGATAAAAAAGCCTACTTTACTATTCATTGTATTTACACAAGGTTATACAGACTTCAATATAGTGAAAGTCCACATATTCACCTTTAAATTAGATTGTCGGTGGCATCCAGCTTTCATATAATAATACAATGCGGTCGCCAGGCCGCCTGAGAGAATTACTGTGGGTGCGTTGTCGTAGACCGTAGTCCTATTGTACCGCGGCCGAGCCCGAGATAATATACGAATCTTTTATTCAAGTGCCCTGGCCCCCGAACGCAACAAGAAAATAATACAAAGATAGAGTCAACATTTATTGTCCTACTCTTAAAAGGATTTTGACGGATTTTAAAGGCCCTGCAACATTTACTGTCCAGTATATTTTCCTTATTGCTCTTTTAACTAGGAATTATAATCATCAAAATACTAATAAAACAAGGAAAGATGTTTTTTTTTATGATAAGCATCTTCATCATCTTTCTTCATCCCCAGTAGACGTTAACTACTTATTCTAAAATTTCTAATGTAGATAATTGGTACAGTTTCACTTGATAATGTGAACGGGTTTCGGGAAACGTGTTTTATTCGCCCGATTAACATTTATCTTTCTGTTCGACATCTAGACTAGATATAAAAAAGAAACAGTTTCATAAATAATTATTTCGTCTGAAATAAAAATAACTGCCCATTATATTCTTAACAATTATTAAAAATTCTAAGAATTAAGTGGCATACAAAATAAGGCTAGCGGGGGCAGAGACAGTCAACATTTTTTTCGGTATATTACTGTGCATTCCGGTTACTATGTATGTAGTTGTAGGTACGTAGTTATTCTTGGGGATACGCTCAATATGTAAGAGCTTTCTAGACGGGTAGAAGTAAATTCAGTATTAGCAGTGATTCATAAACATGAACTGCCTTATTAGCCTTTTGACGGAGTTTGACCACCGGAGTTAGACGGAGCCTTTGCTCCTTTACTGCGTAATTTACATTTAAATAGAAGGTACTTTTGATTTTTGTTAATTTGATATTTATTAAGCACTAGTGGCCCGTCCCGGCTTCGCACGGGTATTAGTATTATAAACTACTAGCTTTCCGACAGCGGCTTCGCCCGCGTGTATGTCGGTTATCGCGCCATAACATTACCTTTTTTTTGCGCAGTCGAATAAAAACAATCCTATGTCCTTTCTCGGGTCTCAAACTACCTCCATACCCAATTTCATCCAGATCGGTTCAGTAGTTTAGTCGTGAAAGCGTAACAGACAGACAGAGTTACTTTCGCATTTATAATATTAGGAGGGATTTTTATTTATTTACTAAAGATAATATGACTCCTAGTTTCCTATTCTAATAAGTTTAAAGTAGTATGTCAGTCAACAAAGTAATGAAGTTACTTACTACCAACCTTTTCACTGCTCGTACGTTGTCTCTTGGGCGGTATCAGGTTGAATAGGTATCTACTGGTTTAAAGGTCGACGATAAAACGAACAACTGTCATTGCATTCAACGAAAATCTGAATCCAAACGTAAGCAAATGTGGATGGCTGAAGTTTAATGAGCCGTGTGCTTACCCCGTATCTAACTTCGTCCGAACTCCTATTTAGTTATCGATTTTCCCGTTATATAAGAATTAAATAAATAAAAAGCATTTAAACTCTGTAAACGAGGAGTAGGTCTTTATCTAGATATAGCTTAGCTTACCAAGATTAAGGATTTTTTGCTTCGATTTTTATTTTTTCATTCAAGAATATCTAAGCGTATAATCTTCAGAAATAAGAAGTATCTATTTTGTTCTGAAATGTACCGAGCAGAAAATGGTAAAATTGATTTCAATACTAAAAGCAAACTTCGAGGGAAATTGCAATGAAAGTTTCGTTTGTTATTTATACATACATACTACTTTGTAATATCCAAACTTCTTAGTAGGAAAATTTTAAAGGCTTTCAAGAGTTGATCGGGTTTTCAAACCACAGTATTTTTTAGTATAATTGACTGTAAAATGTTCGTCGATTACCTACACTATGGCTTTGTCTTCAATCTTTATAATTGTTCTTGGTATCACCAACAAATCTAATGAAAATATAATGAAAAAGCAAGCGAAGGAATTTTAAAATAATGAACCAGGGGGTAGGTACTTTAAAGGAGTAAAGAGTTAATAATAATATATTATAGTCAAATATTCTACCTATCGTAATATTTTCTATTCATCGTCGTAATTGAGCCCTATGATATTCAAAATCGATACACTTACAACATTTTTCGCACTGAAACGTTGAAACTTCCCAAACGTATCATTAATCATACAGATGGGCATTATCTATTGAGATGTGTTATACCTACTGCAATTGGGTTTGCAATGAACCCGCATCAGTTCATTTAAACAAACTCATGAAAGTATTATTCTTTGGGCATATTATGTATACGGAGTATTAGGGAAGTTTAGATCTATTCAAGGTGACATCGAAGACGTATCAGAAACCAGTTTTTCAGACTCGGTAATTGATAGTCATTTCCAAGCAATATTAGTTTTTTTTTATAGTGGGACATTAACACACACGGTTATCTGATCCCAAACTAAGTAGAGCTTGTACTGTGGAAACCAAATAACTGGTAATATACTACATTAATACTTTTCTTTTGTAAATACATACTTAACTATTGAAACTTAAATGTTTGTCTCGGGTGGGAATCGAACCCACGACCTGCGGTGTAAAAAATCTTACCGATCACAAGTTATACCACCACGAGTTATAAAAAACAAAAGCAATATTATATTCTTAATTTTCCCTTTTATTAAATCACCGTTGCAGTAACTCATGTTTAACCTACTTTTAGAATCATTACCTTACCTCTTTGGATCCTATTTAGATTATAATGATACTTCAGTTACAATGATAATAATTTAAGTCAGCCTTCTTTGTCAGTAGGGTGACCACATACTTTACACTCAATTGTTTAATATTGATAATTGCCTGATTACATAAGTTTGAATACTACATCTGAACACGTACGTGCCTATTTTAATTAGGAGATAAATGCAGAAAGGCATATCACTTCTGATCACCTCTTCGATGTCACCATGTATTGTTATAATAATTAAAAGTATGTTTAAATAAATGAAAAAGGTTTATGACTTCCCACAATATTATAATATTAAATTGTATGTCGTTGTAACAAAAGTACTTTTTACACGACTGTCATTGAAGTGTTATGTTTTTTGCTCGTATCATAGGTATTACCATAAAATAATATGATAAATCACTCATCTCCCAAACATTTGAATGAATTGGATTTGGATGCGACGTGTGAAGTATCGTTTAAATTGTCTTAATAACCTACTCGGGTTATAGATTTTATTTAAAATAGGTTTGGCCAAACTAAATATTAATTACCTAGAATTGGTCATTAATATTTATTTTGGCCAAACCTATCGAGTTGGGTATTAAAAGAAGGGCTGTAAAATGACATTACAAAAATATTTGATCAGTTTTTGACTGCATTCACTTCACTCACTTCAACCCTTTTCGTGTCCTACTGCTGGACACTTGTCTTTTCTCACCTATTTTACGAGTTGAGAGAGTTTAGGCCTCAATCCACACACGCTAGCCAAGTGAGGGTTGGTGGATGTCATATGTCCTTGGATGATTAGTTCTTAGACACGCCGGTTTCCTCACGATGTTTTCCTTCACCGATATTGAGCAGCGGTGATAAAACATTTCATACAAAGATGTGTGGGCAGAACTAGGAATCAAACCTGCGACCTTATACTTCAAAGGCGAGGCCACCGCTACCTACTCATCATCATAACCAGTATTATATGTTTTAAAATAAAAGAAATAGTTTTAGGTAAGTCGATTTTATCGATTTTTAAACTATAGCAGCTTATTTGCCTGCATGTTAAGTAGAGTAGGTACACAAAAATTTCTTGGTATACAATGCAAAGCTATCAGTAAAGGTCATAACATTTAGACACAGGAAGAACCTACAATTTATATGTCAAGGCCGCAAGCTTCCACTTACCCATCATTGTCTTCCTAAAGTACCTACATCGTACGTGTGTCCTAAAGTAAAATAAATTAGGCCACTATTTTGTTGCGGACGGTGGATAGTGCTGGTCCGTGTCTTGCCAAGGCACAATGTATAGCCAGGGATGTTGGATTGATATCGCCTATTCAGCCGACCCGTGTACACGCTACATAAACACAATATTGCTCCAAACAACCTCTTCCAGATATTGCTTTGTTGTGTCAGCGAAATTTCAATACGGAAGATGCTTATATAATATTGAGTATTAACTTGAGAAACAGCTCTAATTACGAACAGATCTCAATACATGATTAGCTTGACTCAGTTAAGTATTGCATCAGTATGCATTCAATAAAATATAACTTTTTTCCGAGAATAATCTTTCCCAATGTTACAAATGCGAAAGTAAGTCTGTCTGTCGCGCTTTCATGATAAACTACTGGACCGATTTGAATGAAATTTTCTATGTAGATAGTTTGAGACCCGGGAAAGGACATGGAATAGTTTTTGTCAGACTGCGCAAAAAGAGCTTAATGGTTTATCGCGATAACCTATATACGCGCGGGCGGGAAGCTAGAGTAAAAACCTTTAAAAAGTATAATGTTGGAATTTAAATACCGCCTCCACACATAGGATATACATAAAAATCAATCCATACATTAAAACGTTTTAGTACCTACTTACCACAATTGCATCGTTTTGTTTGAACCTAAGTGATTAATTCTAAGTTCAGTTTGTTTCAGAATAAGTTCTTATTCTTTTAAAACAAACTACCCAGTTCGAGTTTTTAGCTTCAATTAGACATAGGTACATTCATCTAAACGTTAAGAAATGTTTACTTAGTCTTAGGTACGTTTAAAAGGGTTTTTCTTTTGTTGGGTTACAAAGTATCAAGACTTAGAAAGTTAATTTTAAAACTTAATTTAATGCCGTTGGATCCTATTAAGCGTTCGGTTTTGTTTGCTGAGCATTGCGGCGGGTTTAGGTTGTTTGGTGAGCAATGTTGCTTTGAACCAAGCTTATTAACTAATATTGGAATTACTATTCATGTCACGTTGCGACAATTATGCTTGTCAACACTATTAACATTTTATTATCAATGCTACTTTCGTTAAAATTAAAAGTGTTTTCTAGAATTGAGTTAAACAACTCTTTAGTAGTTATGCTTGAAAAAGAACTACCTACCAAGTTTCGGGTTAATTTTAAATATCAAAGAATTTTGTTCTTTATTTTATTTTATGCCCTTTCAAAGTAATTTCTTAACCTATTTGAATTAAAACAATTTCTTTTGTAAAGATATAAGTATGATTGATGTGAAAAATTGCAATAGTTATCACAAACGTTTTCATCTTTATACCTATGATAAAAAACTGCTTTTATCTTTATCCGCAAAACTTTATTTTTTACTATATGATGTAGAACTATTGGTCAGTGATTTAGTCGGTTGAGTACAAAAACTAATCCATTTAGAGGCACCGTTAAACCTCGACTCGCTATATTAATAAAATGTGTAAACCTACATAGATGATATTAGATTTCAGCAATCATTACGTATTACTCGTATTTGCGTTAAAGCATTTCCGAAATACACACATTAGCTAAGTAGTTTAGCGCTAATATTGATTTTACATTTAATCTATCGTAATGGTTTATAAATAGTGTATTACCTAGTATCAGATAACTTTGCTTTTGCTATGTCTCAGCAACTGTATTTTGATATTGTAGTTATCTTGTGCCGAAGGATCATACACCTAATAATATTATCTGTGTAATTTTAGCGGCGTTATACGCTATTAATAAGGCTACGTGCCTGCAATATAAAGACGAAAGAAGGGTCCAATGTTCTATGGACATTGCTGAAATAGTGCAGATATAATGGCGTGGATAAATTAACGACGTGTACATAATACGAGAATCTAGTTTTCAAAGGATGAATGCACAAAATACTCTAATAGTCTACAGAAGGCTTACTGCCTACGTGAACGAATGATTAAAATCATTCTAACCTAAAGTCAGGTGACTGGCCACATTGACGTTTTTACGTAAATATCTACGCGTAAATCTTGAGTCTCGATAATGGTAACGAATTTCACATTTGTAACTTATATGCTAATTGAAACTTATATAGAGCTAGAGTAAGTACAATATTCAATTGGCTATCAATATTGCAGTATCAAGCGTTTAAACAACTTTGTGACCAAAAGTACTGATAGTATATTTAGCTATAGTAAAGTCCGGTCAAAGGACGTACCTACCTACTAAATTCTATCAAAATTACGTTTTTCAATTCGTATTAATACTACTAATAATGCGATATCCGTTAGTCTATACCTATCAAAGGCATCTTTGAACATCTATGTCATTAATTTCATTGTATTTTTATACTACCTAAATTTTGCTTCCACTTAAAAATACAGGAAAAAGTATAAAACTTGAGTATAACTCTCTGTACTTACAATAATATTATTATGATCAAAATTTTGTACAAACACTTCCTGATTTATTTGTTCTTTTCCTACTTTATTACCAATTTTGTAACCAGGCACATCGAATTTTAGTTACCCAAAAATCAATGTTACAATTTTGCTGTAGCAAGTTATTTTATTTGTGTAAAGAGTAGTTTCATCAAAACATTTAGAATCTCTAAATAGAATTTATAGTCAATACAGAATCTATGCTTTATTAGTAATGTAAAAGTTTGCTTAAACTTTGTAGATATGAAATACATGTTGTCAATCGTTGTTGGAACTGTTTCGTTACTAATCGTGTTGAATATTTGTTTTCAAGTTTTAATTATATCCTTAATCAATATTTACATATTTGTTGTTTAATGTGTTTTTAGTAGCCAAAAGTTACAACAACGAAATTTGTGCCTACCTACACCTAGTCTACAACTTCGCTTTTGTTACCGCGAAAAATATACATATACTTACATATTTTTTACTCTTGCCGCGTAAAATGAAGCCCTATTTACTCTTTGACCCTTTGATCACCGTTACTTGTTCACAAACAAAGCATTTATAAGGTAAAGTTAAGAGTATTTGTTATTGAATGTGGTGTGACGTTTGGTAAGATTTGCAACATGGGAGTTTAAAAGTATTAAGATTTATTTGTTATCCCGTGCGTTTAGAATTTAATGTTACAGCTGATTTGTTAAAATGAAGTATGAATTTGATTATAAGGTATTAATTGTTAATCGAATAAAGTAGGTTGTAAAGTTGATCCCGAATATTTTCAAGTAGGTACTGCAAATTATTCAAAAAAAAGTTTTTTTTTTATCAGAGTCTAACAACGATATTTTAACAAAACCACTTACTTTAGCTTGTAATCTTAAGTAAATCGTACTTGTGTTTGTTTTGGCTACAGAAATATATATTCAAAATAAAATGCTTTTTCAATGTCACTTTTAGACGAATCAGCAGGTATCGTATTAGGCAAATTTAATCCACAGTGATGAAGATATTCTGGTTCTCACAATGTTTTTTGTTAGTAAATATATATCCCTAAGGCTTGCTTGTAGCTTCTCTCTGAAAAAAGTTGACCTTGTTAATTAATCATTTTGTATGCAGACTGTGCGGTGGATTATTTACTCTCAAGGCGATCTTTACTTTTTATTTGTTAAGTTTCAAAAAGCTTTTATCAAAGTTAGGTTATTTACCTACCTATATAAAATATTTCTTAAGTTGTTTCCATGTTGTTTCAAGAAAAGAGCGCCCTAAAAACGTTGTCGCGTTGGTTGGTCAATCCGATTGTTGACAAGAGTTTATATAGATAGCACGGCCACTTACTTTCTGACTAATGGAACGTCGCGTCACGTCGTCCGTCTCGAACCTAGAGCGGAATTCGCCCGGTGATTAATGACAAAGTTATCAGATTCCAACACAACATTTCCCACCCACAGCAACAGACTACACCGGACTTGCTTTCACAACGGTGCAAATTAATTAAAGGATAGCTTTAAAACTTAAACACATTTTGCACCTAATTGATTATTTGCTAGTCTTCTTTGATTCTATAAAACATAATTAATTTCGTGATCGGAATTCATTCGCAAGAAGCTAGAGGCCAGAGGGCAAGTCCTAAGTAAATACTGCAAAGAGATTAATCTATGACTTAGTTTGCATATTCTAATCTTAGCTTTGGAATGTTGGTGTCTTAAAATTTTGATTAGATTTATTGTTATTCTTGAAGGCAACCTGCATTATTACATTTTATTAGGTATTCCTATAGATTAAGTAAGTAGGAAACTATTAATTTAATATTTTTGTGTTATCAAAGTGCAGTCTTAATATTGTGGGAAGTATACATAAAGATAGCAAATTGAATCCATGACCAGGGAATAGGGAATAATAATACCATAGGGGATTGTAGTAATCTTAAAAATAATGGTTTTTGTGAGCCAGTGATTGTCAAGCGGGGTAGAGCGTAGGGGCGGGTTTGCGCGGCGGCAGTTTGGTTTGGGCACCGCGCCATCCGCCCGCCTTACGCGCGTTGCTTTACTCACACATATTTGTATGATAGTCGCGTGAAATTAGAAGTTGGGAAGAAATACCAAGAGATGTGTTTTAATGTTATGTATTTATAATTATTTTGTGTTTAAAAATGTTTGTGTCTGTGTGTGATAATAATCATCGTTGACAGTTTAAGTGCACCATGCGGTGAAACGCCGTCGGTGCTCTATTCACGCGTGGATATGGTCGACCCGTTGAAAATATTTTGGGTTTTAACTAATAGCACTTACTTAGGTAATATTTTATACTTCCAATATTAAAATTGTTGTAAACAATAATACGCGCCACTTAAGATAATATTTTATTATCATAAGTAAACTTCGGATAGGTATTAAGTTGATTGACTACAATGTAGAAAATTACCCTTTAAGAGTCTTAAAGATGAAAAATATACGTTCACTACGATCTTTCGTCATAAACAAGTTTTATTGGCTCTCATTCATTCTCACTCTTTCATTAAGTGCCACCTAATAGCTTTGCATTATAACTTCAGTACGTAGCTATTAAGTCATTATCAGCCTTTTTAACGGCTATTTATACATGAAAATCATCGAACAGCTATATTTATCTCCCAAATCAAAAATGAGGAAAGTATGGTGTATAAATAGGTTCGGAAATTATCTTTGATTATTTTCGCGACCCACTTTCATGATGCTATAAATTTTTATACCCTCTTTAATAAAGAGGGAAATGTGTCTTAGTCAGGCGTTAATTAATGTACAATTGTATTCAACAGCAAAAAGAAATAAGAGGTGTCTACTTAACGTAAATACTGATGTTTGTATCTGTATCTAGGTATCAAATATATATACTCGTACCCTCAAGACTAATTAGAATGTTTTTACAGTACTTAGTCGCCACAATGCGTGCATCCTTGTATGAACAACATCGCTCATTACGTTAATATATTGTCGGGATAATACTTTGCATTCCTGTTCAGGCCCTCGTTACGAGCAAATTTAATAACGGCAAGTTCCTTTTATACGTTGTAATACACGAGCAGATACTTATGAGGAAACATTAATATATTTTAAACTACTTATTATATTTTAAAAAGTAACTGACTAATAAAGTTTTCAGTAAAGTGGGAAGTAAGCAGTTTTAATAAAGAGATAAGTTCGAATTTGCTGCTACACTTGTGCCTTGACAAGAACTCTGGATACTAACGAATTAATTAAATTTTAAGTTTACTGTTTGTCGCTCATTGCTACTGCACATAGAATTATACCTTATTTACTAAGATACTTAGCACTAGCGATAGTATCTCGTAGTTGTTGTAGATAAATGAGTTTATTTCTCAAATGAAGATAACGTTTAAGTTATCTACAAGGTGTTACTGTACTTATTCTTTCTAGACAATATCAAGACGCAATGCCTTATATAATTTTATGAAGTTCAGCTCTGATATTCGACTCATTATAACTAAATACGTATGTTATTGACATTAATATTATGTAAAATAACCAGTATCTTACCTAGCCAATATTCACTTCAAATTAGGTTAGTAGGTTTGTAAACAATGTTCAAAGTGTTAATTAATTAATTTTATAAATTTCTCCGATGAGCGGTAGTAGGCTCGCCCCCTATTGCGTATGGGACCTAAACATAGCCGGCGAAAGAAAGAAGCATTTAATTGGCAGAAATAGAACACAAACAAATTAAACAAACATGTAAAAAAATCCTAAGAGTAGGTACGTGTGACCCAGTGTCAAACATGGACATTGCTTAGTAAATGCTGTGAGTACCTATCTACCAGAGGCAAGGCAACCCACAGCACTGATTTTCAGCAATGTCCAAATTCCCACCGTGGAATATAAAAGTTGGTGATATTTACCTCTGCCTGCACCTTAGGGTAATATAGGCGGTCATGTGTAAATATTGAAAACAGATTTATTACCTCATTTAATCAGACAGATAACATGATCCATACTGGTTAGTAACAATTGACACCTATATACTATGTCAGTGAGTGCAAATTAATTTATAGAAGTTATAGAGGACATAACCCCGAATAAATAATACTTGCCATATAGGTCTATCTATATCACAAATAGTTGTTTCTTTAAATGATCAAAAGTTAGCAATTAGCATTTCATTGAATTTTTATTTTACTTGTCTATCCTAAAGATGCCGAAATCATTTAATAGTGTTGTGATCAACAGGATGTTTGTCTTATTAGTATATTGTTCAAAAATAAGTAACTTTCATTACTAAGAAGAAACAAAATAAATATTTGATGTATGGATTAAATAAATAGGAATAAAGGTTATAGCCGTAACGGTGTTATATTTAAAAGAAACGGAAAACACGCCTTTCCTTTTACAAATACGTAAGAGACAAGATGAGAATTAAGTATTTACAGGAGCACCCTCTCTAATCCCACACAAATATTTGAATTTGGCTTATACAAATAAATCTTTTCATGGCTGTGATTGTGTAGGTATGGAAGACAATTAAAATTCGGGCCTTCTCCGAAAAGCAGCCTAAATAAAGCTTGTAAAACCTTAATTATACCCTTTATTTGTGTATTCGATGTACTTGTAAGTGCTATTGGATATCTTTACTGGGTATTTAGTGGGTTATTTCTCTTGTAGGGGATCAGTTCGCGTAGTGTTTTGGATTTTCGCTTCCCCATTTAAAAATAAAACCGCTCTGCTTTGATTTTTGAATAAGGAACAGAAATGGTTCCGTTCCGGTGAAATTTCAGTTCACCGATGTTTTATACATAACCCTTTTGTTATAAATCTAATAAATATAACCTCGCGGCCTGCTGGACATAATCATGTAGTACCCTTATCAATCACTAAATCCTCAGTATTACCAGCATAAAAGTGACAGTCCGATGTATTACGCCACGTAGATTTCAGTCACGTGCATATAAACAATATATTGGACCTACATAAATAATAATATTTCTCTTAGAATCACTATGTGAGATGTAGATGAGTAATGTAGGTTTATTTAGACGACACCAAATGATTTATTACGACCGTACCGTTATTTTTTCTCCCTGCTATTTAACAAGTAAATCTGTGTAATATTCCGACGAATCGACGCAAATTGGTAGATAGCTCATACCTTTGCAACATTATATATCTATCCATTTTAAAATATGTAATTTTTAGACAATAGACAATCGGAGAAATGTGACCAAACATATTCAACTCATGTCTATGAAAATAATATGATATATAATATATCACCTGCACTCGTGTTTCGCTGCACCTGCGACTGACCGGCGCGGGGCAGACCAGCGTCTTCAGATAGAACAATAACTCAATCCACGCAGATCGACACACACACACACACACACAAATGTAATCGACACAATTCCACCTCAATCAGCCAATCCATAACCAGTCGAATCCACTTACACTAATGCGTCCTATTGAAATCGGAACTAGTACTTACCTGTAGACTGGGTATCTATATATTAATGATGGTTATAACTTCCTCGACCTTTCTATTACGGCGGAATCACATGATCTGAAATATCTTTAATAACGTTTTTTGTTCTTTCACGGATCACCCAATCCTACACAGAATAGGTATGCAGTATTTTTTACTTTATTTGCTTATGGTAGATATTTTAACAGTGGTCAAGTTTTACATAAATTAGGCAGAATATTAAAAATATACGATGTTACATAGTTTCTTCATTATTATGTTCTAAGTTTACCAATATACAAGACTACCTCATAAAGCTTCGTTAGGTTTACGACATATTTATTTATTTGCCACTGTAATGGATATAGGTTTGTCCGACTAGATTAGGCCAAACGAATAAACAATAAAACCCAAGCCATTAAGTAGGACGAGCTATAAAAATGCAATGTGAAATGGATTGTACGCATTTGGACACATAGTTGTGTTCATAGAAACATTTTTACTGATTTTATTGTTTACATATTGCTCTAAACTATTAAATGCATATTTTTTAATAAAATTGTTTAAGTAGTACCAACTTGAAATACACTTACAAAGAATGGCCGTCATCATAAATGCTTTTAACATAAATGCTGAGTAAAGAGAAGCTATAAAAACATATTTGTTACCAGAAAAGTCGCGCGGAAGTATTATTACGGCTGCGTAAGACTCAACTATGTGTAGATATTAACCAAGCGATCCATACATTTCTTACAAATACTGTAGCCGCACCCCTGCCAAATAAACACGCGAAATTAGGTTCCTTACAGTGCTATTGCGAAATATGCCTAAGGGGAACTTTCGGCAGTAATATCACTGTCGAAAATAGTGTAAGTATATACTTGCATGTACACCTAACGGTTTACTCGAATCCATCATTTGAGCCGAACATAGTAATATAATACCTAACCTGCGCACAAACATTACGCAGTTTTGTTGCTTATGGAAGTGCATGCTGTTGCAATTAGTTCATATAGATGTGCTAATAAACGCAATCTAGTGAATCATCATTATGAAAACGTGTCAAGAGGCCGCCAGAGGCACGCGACTTTATAGAACCCTAGATATACTCTGTGTAGTGCAATCTAGTCGCCTGGTGGTCTAGCGTGCACTTAAAATACCTTGTTTATTTAATTCACCCACCCGGACAATATTGTCCACTAAGCTGGTCCTCTAGGTAACTAAGTCGTTTAGAAAGCCACGTAATAGAATATCTTACGACACAAATTATATTTGTTCGCTCTAACTACTTCAGTTCTATCGTTAGATATATATGTACCAGAAGGTAATTGGATTTATCGGTTGAACTTAGGATGTTTGTCTTAAACTTGAACGTATTGATGGCTATTCAGTGGTTCTATTGTTCCAATTCAATAAACTAGGTGTAATCAATTACAGAAATTAATATTTGGTTGATTATGATGTTGTAACACTAGTTTCCACAAATACAAATTTGTAATGAGATAACAACTTGTATTGAGTTCATACAAAGCCTTTGTGATATCCCACCTTAAATGTATCAAAATTTGAAGTACCTGGTCCTACTACGGGTATTTATACGTAACTGAGATTAAATATTCTCACGAAATAACCCACGTGTCATATAATTTAGATCCAGTGTTCGGTATATTTGAGAAGTTTCCCTATTTATTTAAAGTTACATCGTCCCGTATCGAATATTGAGACCCAGACTAGTTTGTGTTGATCGCGTAGGTACAAGTACCTTCGACCTGAATAGTGAAAATGGGATCCCTCGTAAATTTGTCTCTTTTTTACCTTTGTATTGGCAAATACTTTAGGTACCCACGTCACGCTTCTATAGGGATTATATTCGAGGTAGCTTGTGAAATTCTAAGATGACCGCTATCATACACATGTACGATCATCTACTTCCTTTGGGAAATCAGAATTCGTTTTATGATAAAAATCTATTTTGTTGGGTTATGTCGAACCATAAAACGATATATTTAAACTTAGAATGTGAGTAAACGTCTTCAGTTTCGACTTGTAAACTAATATATCCTGAAAGCTGTCCCAACTCTTGGCTATTACACAGTTTGTCTTCGCAGCAAAGTTCGGTTAACCGGTAGTTCGGTCTGAAGACAATGACAAAGTGTCGGGTCTACCTCGTCAATCAATCCAATTAAGGAATTTTACATTGATCAATTAAAACTTTGTTCCGTTTGGGATGGTAAGCGGCTCAATGATATAAGGTTCATGATTATCAAACTGTGAGGAAACATAAGGTTAACGAAGTTGTCAAAGGTGTTATTTGAAGTTTGGGCAATACCTCCTATTTCCAGTATCTATATTTACCTCTTCGGATTTATGTACTACATGTTAAATGAAAATTGCGAATACGCCGTTCGAAGTTTATTGTTTCCGAGACCATTACGATACACACCGCTTAACGCAAAAAAATGATCGCTGAAATGTACAATGCTCCGAAAATTCCCATACTAGTAATTGAAACAGGAATCAAACAAGTCTTTTTAGACAATGAAGGTTGGATTTATATAGGTGGAGGGTTGGTTTTCAGATTCACGTAATACTTTAATTTAATTTACGCGCTATTTCCAAATACAATATTATTTTACATTCGAAATGCTGGAATAGTCATTTTAATCGAAAACTTTTAACTTGTTTTGCTCTATTCGCCGTTCAAAGTTTTGGGTCGCCAAGGAATAGGGTGTGATAGGAAAACTAGTAAAAAATACTTTGTTATGCAAGTACCCAAGAAAATCCAATAGTCACTGGCAACACTACTTATATAAATAGGTACATATTATTGTTAACATTGGTTTTAAAAATCACCTCTCATGCACGCATGCGTTATATTTAGATAAAAGTTTACGAAATCAATTTTTTTAACAGTTTTAATTTTATAAACAAAAATTTGTTTTCACTTTTTTATGGGTGGATAAAATGCTGTTGCATGTTATCAACATGAGCAAGCAACATCTATAAACAGTGCTGTTTGACTTTTACTGTCGAATATTTTTGGAAATAAAATACATTTTATTTTCGAGCGCGAAAATGTAAAAGTTGAAGTAGTACATTTTCAATCGTTTTCACTAAAGGAGAACAATCCCATTTATCTTCTAGAGAGGTACTAGCAGTGAGCACATCAGATCGGACGATTGCAGAAATAACGCTTTTTACGGATTCCAGGCGCGAACTGAGAGTTCTTGGCAATGCTCTTGTCCGTAATCGGACAAGACGTACGGTAGGAGACGTACGTAATAGGTATAGCTGTTAGTTTTAACTTAACGCTTTTCTTTTTCCAAGGTTTCCAAACTCTTTTTATTTTATTTTTATTTACCTTTAAGGAAACCTTTGGAAAATTTAACATTTTCTTTGTCTAAGAAGAATCCATAGTAAATAAAAATACTTTCTCGGGTACTTGAGTTTATTGGTCTGATTTTCCTTTCTTTTAATTACGTAGAAATTCGTGATATTTGAATATTTATACCTACCTACATAATAAAACAACAACCAAAGGTAATAAAGGTAACGTTAAGCAAAGTTAAAAAAGAGCGTACCTTGTACTATATTTAAGTAATCTAACTCTCGACCTTACGGCGTCCCCAACGGAGCAAAGGCACGTCCTGCCACTCCGTGTTCCTCTTGATAAAGAATTTCATTATCAGCACACCGCTGTTCGCTGTGTGAATGTGTCTTGAGATAAGCGCTTCGGACACCGTCTTGCTCTTTTAATGAACAACCCCTTGAATATTTTTGATGTTATCCAAAACTAAATAAAAGATTAAAACCCAAAATAAAAGGGTAAACATTCTTAATAAATGCGTATTTCTTGGGAAAAATGTATCTAACAACAAATAGATCTACCTACACTCCTAGCTAGAACTCCCAACTCTTGCTAGTGTTAAAATCAGATATTTTTGTGTAAGACAGTAGGTAATAAGAAGTTTATGTCTGATTAGCGCAAAAGGATAAGGACCCAGGTTATTGGATTATTTCTAGAACCTTTGATAATTTTTATCCCGACAGCAATACTCTCTGAATGATTTCGGCATGTTATTGAAATCAAAAATGAAAGTTAGTTTTATTAAAGGTAAATTCAAAACAGAACTTCTTAGTTCTTACCTCTTTTTGTAAAAATAAATCTCAGTAGGGTCATCATCATCATCATCATCAGCCTATTCTAGTCCACTGCTGGACATAGGCTTCTCCTAAAGTGTGCCACTGAGCACGATCCGCGGCTTTTCTCATCCAGTTCTTGCCGCCGCCCTGCTGAGATCGTCACTCCACCTAGTCTGAGGGCGTCCTACGCTACGTTTGCCAATTCGTGGTCTCCACTCAAGAACTCGTTTACCCCAGCGGTTGTCAGTTCTGCGGCAGGTATGACCGGCCCATTGCCACTTCAGCTTACTCAGTAGGGTACCTACTGAAAATTATTGCCTTATTTGTTGACCACTTTTCCATGATTTTGTAGAACTTCCGCATTATGTAAATAGGTTAATATTATTTACTGTTAACTTTCACCCTTATTTACTATCTATCGAATCGGAAGTATGTCTATAATGAATTTCTAACAAGACCGTTCAAAGTTATTTGAATATAGTTTTAAACAATAACTGTTCAGAGTGCTTTTCATAGAGATTATCTTTGCGTGATAGCAGAGCTTAACGAGGATTGGGGCCGAGGCTAGAAACCATCGCATTTCGTCGTATTTAGGTTGCCTATCGGGATAAATATCCACGTTATTAAAATTGACCAATATCAATGATAAACTAAAGGCAATATGTGGGCAGTAAGTAAGTAGGTACTTATTTAAGTATAACAAAGTATATAATAAGATTATATTTGCTAAGTTATCAGATAGACTTAATAGTAGCAAGGCGGTATATAAATGAATATAGTTATAATACTTTAAAACCAAACTATTCTGCCAATATTCTTCAGAAATTATGAAAATGTTGTATTAAATATTTATCTTAAACCTAGAGAACTTTGAGATACTCGAGATATCTTGGTAACAATTTGGTATGAGAAAATTTTTGTGGTAAACGAAGTTTGCTTCCTACTTCTTATTTTATGTAGAGGGCAAGGGCACGTTTATTGTAAAAATATTATAGAAAAGAAAATGTGTTTTATAATAAAAACTAGTGGCCTGCCCCGTCTTCGCACGGGTAGACATCGATATTAGATTTAATAAATATAAATTTTGACACACCCTCTGGTAGACTTTCCATGCTTAGAATACTTGATCAAGTCTGCTTTGCCAAAACAAACAATCAAAATCATTAACAATTCAAACATGTGTGCTGGATATAGAAAAATAATAATTATTATTTACACTTGTTGGGTTACATTATCGAAGTGTTCATACAGATCCCTAATTCATTTTAGCATCTTATATAGCCTATGTTACTCAGTAAAGATGTAGCTTTCTAACGGTATAATTAATAAGGCTTGTGTTCAATCAAATTAATTCAAAATGTTCTAGAATCTGTCCCAGAGGTCAGCTTCTCGGCAATTTTGGAATAATTTGGTAGAAATAATTAGGCCTGCCTAATTAGGAGTATCTAAATCTGAAACAATGTTTTCTTTATGTGTTTTGTTTGTTCGGGATAGAGATCAAAACCAGTGAATAAATTTTGTGTATGTTTAACAGTAGTGGTTATATCTCTAAAATGAATAGAAAATATGTACATACTAGCTGCCCACTCCGGCTTCGCACGGGTACGTACCCAACCATAATATCTTTCCTGTGCGTACTTATTCCTAAATTTTCTTTTACACAAACCCTGCCTTGACAAAGACGAAAAGAATAAATATCATATTTATTACAGTCGTTCGGAATCTATTACATAAAATTTACAGTACACAATTCACGCAAGCAAAGCCGCGGTCAAAAGCTTGAATAAAATAAGAAGTAAATTCTAATACTTAAATTCGTTGTGTTTTTATTTAAGTTAAAAAGCACCTAAACAATATTTATTTTTATCTAGTTTTAGATTAATGTGAATTTTGCTTAAGGGAACAAAAATCTGACAGAGAAAATATGGATATAATCACTTCATTATATAACCGGGTTCTGTATAATCCAAAATCTTTATAGGACTTTGGGGAACAGCTTCCGGCTTGGCAGTAATTCCTTTGTATAACTCGTGTAGGGTGAAAACATAAAGTCCACTTCATTTCACTGGTATTTACAAACTTGAGTTGTGATTTATGAGTAGTCATTTGACTACCTATCTCGTAATATTCAGTTATTGCATAAATCCGGCCTGCATCAGTCAATAGATATTTCGATATTACTTAGAGAAACTTGTTACTACGATCTGGGCCGCTGTTTGATTGCAATGCAAGAGGAATACTAATGCCAAACATACACCATACATATACCATACATAGATAGGGAGAGTGAGAAACACAATTTCACATTCGAAAATATTTGCAAAAGTTCCCAGTTGTAGCTGCAAATAACACTTCTAAATCCCTCCAGAATGGTGTCAGTTTTGCTCAATGCACACTAAGTTGAAAAATGTCATATTTTTGGCTACTAAAGCATAATATTACTGGGCTAACGCAGCTAGTGAATTTGCAATCTACTAAAGTATAACTGCACAGTCCAAATTAATCTCAACTAATTTTTTTTCCGTTAGTTCTGGATAGTTCCTTTTTCTTCCCCTTCATCCTTCACAGCCATGTGGTGCCGCCACACTGATGTTTAAAAATGCTTAGAAACATTTTCAAATGTTGGAAATAATATTCTGTTAGGAATTGTTTTGAGTGCTCACACTGATGGAAAATGTTTACAAAGATTTATAACATTTGGAAAACTGACATCAATATATTAGTGGAACGCTAGAACGGGCCCCCCTCTCTCCGCATATTCTGCTGTCACCTGGATATATGTTCACAAACAAATCTTAACAAATGTTTTATTTGTTAACTAACAATTTTGTTTAGAAGTGTTTACTTACATTAACTTACATGAAAATGTTTTCTAACATTGTGATCAAATGTATGTTAGATAATGTTTATTAATCTTTGTAAAGCAGTGTGGCAGCATCAATAGGGTAATACAAAACTAAAACGATTTTTCCAAATATTGCTTCTCCACTGTCGATATACATACAGTTAGAGTTCGTAACGCATTACGAGTATATTTAAAATCAAAATAATCGCATAAATAGCGTAGCTATTATTTTTGGAGTATCCAAAAACATGCACAATTCATTTTTTTTTTTCAAATGATTTTGCCATTATAAATTTAATATATCGAATATTAAATTTATAACACGGCGACCGATACGTTTTTCATAAGCATTAGAGTAGGGAAGTTTGCTAACAAATTGGTCCCGCTAAAGTTTAGTCAAACACAAGTAGGTGCGTCAAAAATTCGCTTTGGACAGAGTTAGATCGCCCGAGTGCCTGATAAGTTTTTATTAGTAGTCTAATCCAACTTGGCCTTAGAAGGGGAAGGAAAACTGCGTATAAGTTGTCCTATTTGTCGCTAAATACGTGCTTGTGTAATGTCCGTGGACAGGAAAATGTTTCGCCCACTGAACGTCGAGAATGAGCTTTCTTGAACCCATTTATTAGCTAACTTCCTTAAATGTGTGTTTATTTTAGTCCAAATAAACAGAACGTCAGGTCTTAAATTTTTTTATCCGATACCGACTCTAACAGTAGTCTTTTTTATCCTATAATAGGCTTGCGATTGACTTAGCAGTTTGCAAAATAAAAGTGGAGGCAAGGCGTAATTTGAAAATAGGCTATAGGTACATGATCACTGTTACTTCCACAAATATACATTTAACAAAAAAAGACCAATTCTTATCTAACTTTATTTTGCTTCTACAGGCGTGAAAACAGATAAAGTGCGAAACATAGTATTTTCTTAAATTTACGCGAATATCACACATTAAAATATCGTTCTAAAGTAGTTTTATTTTAATAGTGCGAAACAGTTGTGCGATATGCACGCTCTGGTTAGCCTGTTCTATTAAACTGTTACAGAAAAACCTGTCAGGTACACCCTTGCCTGTATGGCCTGCTCATAATAGTTGAAAAAAAAAATTGTACCTATCATAGAAAACTCGTGTTGTTGATTACCTACTCAGTTTTGTTATTAATTTCCTTAATTCTGTGACGAATGAAATCTCTATAAACACTGGCAGTTAGGATTGATCTTTGTTATTTTCTATAACCCCAATAGCTTGTACTAATGCAGATAAGGGCTAAATTACTATGCATCCGAGGCTATGTTGTGTCGTAGGCAATTCGCCCAGAGGGGTCCCAATTTATCATTGTTAGAATGTGACTCAAACGAAAGCAATTTCCGTCTAGAATTCTTTTTTTAAATACGTTTTCTTTCGAGAACTGAGCTTACAGTTTATTCGTTGTCGTTCAATTAGTTTGTATTATACAAGCAATCCCCAACATAAGTATGTATCAAGGGCTGAATCATTTGAAAACTTGTAGGATATAATCTGCTAGAAATTTCAATTTTTCCAAATATTATCATCAGGTCTCGTGATAACACACAGTACAGTTTAAATCACTGAATAAAGCACTAGATTGTTTTAATAGCCTTAAAAGTCTAAGTATTTCGTTTATATAATCATATTTTTACTTGGATATATACATAAAATATTATCGATATGTAAGAACATAAGCATATTCGTCAATGATTTTGCTTTTTACTTGTCGATCATAATTCGAGACCTTCCTCCATAACCACTGAACTGTGAACAAGTTCTTTTGCTGTTTGCCATTTCTTTTGTTATTATACGAAATTGTTTGGGCGAAAGGAATAATCCCAAATCAATAGAAGTCTATCTGTAGGTTTTCAACATAGTTTTGTAAGATTTAGAATTAAAGAATTAAAAACGCTTATAACTCTAGTAGGTATGTTTGTATCTACTTGTATAATTATTATTATATTTAGGTATTAAAATGTATATTTCTTTGCAGTGACAAAATTCATCCGTATCGGCATTGCTGACAAGAATGACAACCCACCGTATTTCGACAAGGAGCTCTATGAAGCGGAGGTGGACGAAAATGAGGACATCCAACACACTGTGCTCACCGTCACCGCCAAAGATCACGACGAATGTAAGTGCAATGAAAACATTATAATTTCGTATATCAACAGATATAATTTTGAAAAGAAACATTTCAATTTTGCATTCGTTGCAATACGCGACCCAGATACGACCCAAAAACACCCAAGAAAAGATCGCCAAAACAAAATAGAACGTCTTACACATACTCGCTGTATTTTATGCCATCGGATCAAGTTCCGCTTAACTTTGTACGGAGTAAATTATTCGCTATGCCCGCAAGATATTCTACCCCAGTGCAGATTGTAATCGACTCGTATTTCAGTTCGTCTTTGGTTTTTGTTTTTAAACTAGCTGGCCCATTTTCGCCTTAATTTGATATAGCCGCTAGTTATTTGCGCATAAAGAGTTGTTCAGTAGGTGCAGTGTAAATGCAATCGAAATCGAATAATGCCAGACTGCTTCAGTCATTATTAGTACAAGTAAATATAATGTAAAAACGTCTTCAAAACCCCCTTGTGCTTCACATAGATTAAGGGTTTCAATCTCGTGCCATTTATTGAAATTGGATCGAGACACTGATTGTCCCTTAACTATGTAATACAAGATTCTCATCAAAATAACAATGAAGCCTTCTGTATAGCAAGCACACAAAGTGTATATTGTGAGTTAATACATTTTGTGACGATAATAATGCTTCGCTACAACTCTTTTATTGGTTTTTGATCAATATATTTTTCATATTGACTTTTAGTATTATCTATTTATACTTGTAGGTATTCAGGAATTCAATTCTGAACAGTGTTATTGAAACAACAATAGTGGATAATTAAAATCTGACATTCGTTAATTCAAAAGATTTTCGATAGATTAATTTGTTACAAAGGAATATCTAATAGACCCAACTCTTTATTAATTACATAAAAAACATAAAGAATCAAGTAACTAGATTGCGAAACGGTATTTAAATATTTGTTTGTGAATAATTAAAGTGCTGTCTGAAACAACGAAGTCACTGTCAATATCGTGAACGAATTTTAGTAAAAGCATGGATTCACAAAGCATTTTGTAGGTACTTAGTATGTATTTTTCTTGAGCTATTGTTCATGCTTTGTTCTGCTGACTCTTTGTCCGACGTCGATCTAAGAAATTGTTGACGTAGTTATTGTTAGTACTTATTAAAATTTGAAGTAAGCATTCCTGTTGACGTTGCAAATATTCGTTTTAAAGCTAATCCAAGTGAACATTAATTATTAACCCCATTTTTGTCATCACTATTAATAATAAGTACATATTAGAAAAGGTAATTAATTATAGAATTCATATTGTGATTGTTGGAGGCGAATATAATTTAGGACCTACTTTATTGTACCGTGATGTTTTGTTTAGATATTCGTATCGTAACGTTTTAATTGCCATAGTCACTGGGTATCTGTTAAAGAATCTTCAAAATACTATAAGAAAAAAAGAAACCTCGTTGGTACAGAAGGTATTCAAAATTATAAAGGGTGTGTGAGTTTTCACTCTCACACTGCTTTTTTTTTTAATGTGTATTTACCTATGATACGCATGCAAACTTAGTTTATCTAAAACCTTCCGTGATCAATCGTTTTACTTATGTTTTTTACTTTGAACAATATATTCGTTTCTAACTCAGCAATATCAGTTAGTGCAGCGTTTAGGTAAATTTCTAACAACATTATTTCGTAGTGCCGCATGTATTAAATATTATGAAATGCTGACATCGACAGCGTCATCAGGAACGGACTCAAGTTTTCAACAGGAAAGTTTCTCATACCAGGAACAGTGACTATATTAGGTTCCTACGTGTATCCGTCCTGTCAGTGCTCCCAACTGTAGCACTTAAGTTTGATCGATGTATTCGCACAGTTGCTACGCTACTGCTCCCTTTAACTTCACTCCATGCTTTAACACCTCGCAATTATCACGGGTACTAGTTAAACTTATAATCTCACATTTCTTCACCATAATGTTTTTATTACAATTTAACGCAGACTTGCCAATATACATTCAGCTTAGCCTACATAAAGTCTTCTAAGTTTAAATTGATTTCAGAGCCGATTTCTCATATCATTCAGTGAACAAAAAGAATTTTCTCTGTCATGAATAGGTTTTTTACGCTTAATAAGAACGTGTTTTACGAGTTATTGAGGTTAAAGGAACCTATACCTATTCTTAATTTGTATACCAATTTTGAAATAAGCTACATTATACCTAGATATTGTTTTTACTTCGGTTAGCAAAACTCTATTGTTAACTTAAATTGGCATTGTGCTGACTTTTTCTGTAAAAACTTACGAAACAGTCTCGGTCTCAAACGGGTACTTGCTCGAGCATTTTAAATCCTTCTTTTTTTCAGTTTACTTGAGTTCTCATTTGGATTATCTCTTTTTACGTTTGTGTCTCTAATGACGGCCAAATAATTTGAATTTATCAAATATCAAGCAACCAAATATGTCTTACTATGTAAGAATCCATTATAAATTTTATACAATAATTTTATTTAAGCATAAGTTGTTTGCGTAAAAAAATATTTGCCAGAGGATTTCGAGGCACTTGTATATGACAGGCTATTTGGATTTGGAGACTATTTTATGCGATATTGGTTTCATTCAGCTGCGCTATTAAAGCGGTTGTCTGTTACAAGCACATGTATTAAAATCTAGAGAAGTCACTAACAGCTGTTGTCAAGACGTTCCGATTTAAACTGTTTAGACCTCCTCCATTTTCTTTCTCCAAATAAATATCAGCTAAGCTACATCCGCTGCCGCGTTACTCACAAATTAAAATTTTATCTTCTGAATTCAGCATACATCATTCCGCGTATTTCAATACAAAATATGAGAGCAATTTATTTGGAGTAAAACACTACTTAATTTTTAAACACAACGCTGCATGTCGTGCATTGTAGCTATAAATGCGATTATGCTGAACTTGCCTTGATAAAAATAGGTAATAAATAGATATATCGTAGTTTCGGCAATAATCGCCATGTCAGTCTCATGTCTTAAGGTCTAAAATAATTACTAAATTTTAATGAAACAGTTACACTTACTTAAGCAATTTTTTTACCAAGGGATCGAACTTTACTCTTAAAAACATTTTTAAAAAGAGAACGAAGATATTTTGTGTTCCGTGCTATTTGAATCACCATATTTTGAATACTTACAGATATTATAGATTTTATTCAATGTAAAAGTTGAAGCATATTATTTATGTTTTCGCTATCTATTACTTTGACTTACAAGAAGCTTGAGAGTTCTGTATTAGAGACCTCGAACAAAAAATTCTTTGAAACATTAAAAAGTTTAGAAGTAGGCTCATCTCGACATTACTCAATCTGTTCATGAACCGTTGGCTGATTGCAGTATACCATTATGTTTATTACGTTCTACGAAATTCTTTGGCTTTTTGTTGAAATGTATTTGGTTCAGTCGAGATATAATAAAATAAATGTACGAGGTCATTAATCTCAAAGTATGTCAATAATTCATTTACGAGCACAAATGAAAGTCAACTCTATCCAAGAAACGTCTACAAACAATAATTTGTTTTCGTGAGTTACTTTAGCTAATGCGGTTTACATTAGTCACTTTATCTCAGTAAGCAATTCAAGCATACGATTCGCTACAAATCCTCTAGTAGATATTAATTCTGTATTACAAAACGTGATCTCTAGATTTTATCTTGTTACCAAAGGAATTAAGTGGTTGATGCTATTTTAGACTAATTATAATTGAAAATTCCGCGAAACTTCGCTTGTAGGCAAGAACAAGACCGGTGCTGAGGGCTTGGTAATTAAATTTATAAAATACTTTAACAACTTCTGGTAGTGTCAATGTAGAACACCAGATACTGTGAAGTGATCGTGAATATCACTAAGCACGAATTAGCTGCATCATTAAACTGCCAATTCTGAAACAGAACCCTGCGGCAGTTATACGGGATTAGTTAAGTTTACGAATAGGGTTAGCGTATCGCATTGAAAAACACATTACCTACGTTTGTAGGTAAGTCAGACGTAAAATCTTATATTAAGTACACTTAATGTACCTAAGTTCAATCTAGCTAATGAAATTAATCACTACAAAGGTTTGGACAATGCGCCACAAACCAACTTAACAGATGATAGTCGTTATCGTCTTCTTCGAGACATTACCCACATCTGAGGATTTATGATTTATGCCTTTTACGTTTTTAATTACTAACTTTTGTATTTGATTTAGTTGCATCAATATTTATAAAGTGCAACTTAAAATACCTAAAGAAACGATTAGTGTTCCACTGCTCGGCTGGTGGCATAAGTAGATTTGCGAGAGTTTAGACCTTAATCTACACACGCTAGTCAACATCAGGGTAGTGGATGACACATGTCATCGATTATTTAGTTCTAAGATATGCCCGTAACCTTGCGATGTTTTCCTTGTTTGATGATGAGCAGCAATCATGAAAAAATTTACACAAATTGTGTGGGTACTGCCCGGGATCCAAACCTACTATCGTATCCAATTAGTTACACCTACATAATTATTATGTATTTAGGTAAGTATAAAGTAAGCTTACTATAATAACTAAGGTTACTGAACAAAGTAAACAGTACTAGTTACAGACCAATCGACCTAAGTATTATTAGACAAATTACTAACGGTATAATCTATGACGATCGCCTCACCCGGCTGTTTCAGATGAAAAATAACAATAAACATCGCTGACAAACAAAGCTGATTATTAATTTCAACCAGTAGCTCATCACAAAATTATTCAACAACTGTCGTAAAGGATTATATAATTTTATAACCCGGTACAATGGGTACGTAAAATTTACCGCATAAAATTTGCCCGAATCTCTAAAGGTTTACTGTACAAATCTTCGTATTTTATTTTCATTACTGATATCAAAATTTGAGCGGAGAATAAAACAAGTTTTATTTAATCACTGTTAAATCATTTTGCTGGTATTGTATTTACAAACAGAACGAGTTTTGTTACATCTTCTGTGGAAAAGCGGGTCAGAAATAAATCTAATTACATAGCTGTGTGGCGTAAAATAACTAATTTGATGCTGTATTTTGTTTACCATTTGTTGAGTAATGTTAGGGTAATGGGAATCTCAACGCAGTATGATCTTTCTCACGTCCTTCCTAGAAGAGTACTTATTTATTAATATCAACGTCAAGCCACAAAATACGCGCACGCGATGTCGTGCCAGTGGTAATGAGTTATGACAGAACATACAGATACTAGTTGTATTCACTGTCAAACCAGTAATTACCTGTTATAAATAACTGGTTCGTAATAAACTACTCTGGAACAATAGATTACAGAACGTAACGGTCCATTAGCATTTACTTGCCATGCGTCTAGTTATGAATTTGAACTTAATGAAAACCTAGGTCCTTAATGTCGCTAATAAAGATGGCGTAAGCGTTTGTTCGCTGATATTATAATATAAAGTGACCCTAATTTTGTCATCCAATTTTTGCTATATTAGCAGATGTGGGGCATGGCTTATTTCAAAACAGGCTTCAGGATAATTTTGAATTGCTCTCCACAACATACCGGCAATTGGTGATATATTAAATATTTATCTTTTTAGAACACATATTCGTTGAATAATGTAAATTAAAAGATAGGTAGAGCTAAATTGATTTACCCATCTTCATTGAGCAGCGGTGGCGCAGCGGTACGGGCCTCGCCTTAGAAAAATAAAGGTCGCGGGTTCGAATCCTGGACGTGCCCACACATCTTTGTGTGAATTGTTTCATCTCCGCTGCTCAATATCGGTGAAGGAAAACATCGAGAGGAAACCGACATGTCTAAGAAGTAATCATTCGAGGACATATGACATCCACCAACCCGCACTTGGCCAGCTTGTGTGGATTAAGGCCTAAACTGTCTCAACTCAAAAGATAGTTGAGAGAAGACTTGTGCCCAGCAGTGGGACACAAAAAATGGTTGAATTGAGATCAAAATTGATACTTATGGAACATGAACCACATGCCCTAATGGATGATAAAACCTACGTCAATGCGGCTAACAACGGAATAAATTAAGACCACCCTCGGAAATGCTTGATTAATTACATACTCTGTAACCACTCGTATGTTTAAATAGTCGCTCGTTAAAAGCTTTGCTAACTGCTTTTTAGATGCGGCTCATATGTTAAATCTCTTGATTCTTGATTGCGTCTTAATGTGGTGATACATTTAGTAGGTTAAAATTTTAATGTCAGTTGCAAATGCCAATAAAAAAGTTATATATAAAATCGAATATATAAAATTCTCGTGTCGCGAAGTCGCGATGTTTGTAACTAAACCCCTCCGAAACGGCTTGACCAATTTTTATCAAATTCTAATAACATATTCGGTGGACATAAGAATCGGTAGTAATCTATTTTTCAAATTAAATTTTTCTTATTTGTATTTTTATGATATTGTACTAAAAATACATACAACCCTAAATTTTCGCCTCTTAATCAGTCATACCTATTTTTTAATAGCATTAATAGTTATTTAATAATTTTAATGAAGGTTTCGAAGGTGATAGATTCGCGATACGGAGTTCGCTGGAGCAGCGAGTTACTTTATAATAAGACCTCAGTGAAGTAAATTATTTATTTTGATAGTTCTTAATTGATTAGTTCCATCAGCTTGGTGCGTTGTGTCAGATGAGAACGGGCTGGTCAGGACACATTTGGGTCAACTTTGGCTGGAGGGTCACTCGTCTAAAGTGTGTTCTCCACGTTAGCAAGCACGTCACGTTGAGTGATTGCCTTGCTAATATGCCATGATGTACCTACATATATAATGTTTATACAACCTGAATCGCAAAGGCTATACTTGAAACCAGACATTCTTCAGGTCATTACTAATGACTGCGTGAAGTCAGAAATTAAATTGCCTTATATTTTGATACCATTTTTGATGTGCTAAGTTTTTGTAAAAAAATCGCGCCGGGCATTCTTAATCGTCTGTTTTTGTGAACTTTCTTTGACCTAATAAAATATGTGACAAATGAATGACAATTGGCGGTCTCTTCATAAGTTAGAGTTGTCTAAGACAACAAATTGAAAGTAATATTTATATTTTGATTTTGTTTTTCTAATTGATTTATTAAAATGTAAAAGTCACTATTGCATATGGCTAAAATAATTTAGATATTATGGCGATATAGCCTTTTCGGTTGACCCTGTTGTAACATATGTAATATGACGAAATGAAATTTTTTACCTGTTGTAAATGTGAGGACGTAAATAAACTTCTAATAATATTAGAAAAAATAACCCCTAAGAAATCTACATAAGGATGATATTTATATTTAAATTACGTATGAATATTTAAAAATCTTCAAAGTTTCTCATTTGAGTTGCAGAAGGACATTTGCAAGTTAAGATAGGAAGATATTATGTTTGAATAAGTGTCAAGTTCATTTATTTAAACCTTTTTAATTACAATGTAATAACTTATTTGATGCCCAAGTATTAAAACCATAAATAATTTAAATGTAATTAAGGCATCAGTAAATAACATTACCTATCAGGTAACATTAAGACATATATAAAAACTGTATAAAAATTACTTACCTACATAAATGCCATACTGGTAAGTTATCTCAAAGCACAGATAATATAATACTATACTAGTACAGATACCCCATCGCCTACAACAAAACGCGTCAGCCCGAACTCGGGCTATTCTGCGGGCTATTTTCTTTCGCCTATATGCTCACTAGATGTCGCCACACGTTCAAATTATTTGCGTGCTTGCATCAACAGATGGCGGAAAAAAATACTGTACCTACCTACCAGCTACTCGTAGGTACTTATATACGTGTACTACTAGCACAAGTTCGTCGATGCGAAAAAAGATTGTCAATTAAGTACTATCTCAAACTTCTCGAAATTTTGTTTTCAAATTCTTGTTTCTTTATTTAAAACTCATTAAAAGTAAAGTACCTGGATGATTTATTATTTTGAATTAAATAAAAAGAGCTCCCAGTAATAGTTTCTCTCACAAAAAAAGGAATTAAGACAAAAAAGAAAAAATTACGCTCGGGATTTGAACCGGGTACGTAAGGATTCGAGATCACCCATTTTAAGCACTTGTGCTATCGTAGCATAACACATTAAGATGAAATTTGTCTTTGTACTCATAGAAAATTGAAAATAGTATAGGAAAAATTATGTGTAGATTGTTGTGTATTTCAATGTCAGGTCATGACCTAGTCACTATATTATTAACCGCTTGTCATGACAAACGGATAATAATATAATGTTATACTGTCGTACCTATTTTATTGACAACAATGACAAGCCACCCCAGTGCCACTCTTATCAGTCAAGGTCGCCCTGTTATAATCTAGTCTTACATACTTACAATACAGCTAACTACTTACAAACAGTCGAACGAGACATGCCAAGCCAACAGAAAATATGTACCTAGTAGCTTTCCGACCGATAACCGCATTTCTCTTTTTGCTCAGTTGGATAAAAACTATGTTATATCCTTACTCGGGTCTGACACTATCTCCATACCAAATTTCATCTAGATCGGTCAGTAGTTTGTCTGAAAGCGCGACAGACAGACGGAGAGAAGTTACTTTCGCATTTATATTAAGTAGGTACCTTTTAAAAAGCTCCGCCGGGTTCCGCCGCACGAATGTTGGTTATTGCGCTAAACCATTGACCTCTTTTTGCGCAGTCGGATAAAAACTATTCTATGTCCTCCCCCAGGTCTTAAACTATCACTGTTCAAACTAGAAAATCGTCCATAACTTCCATAATTCTTATCGGATTTCCAAAATTCAAACTGTCCCATTCATTTTGCATCCACGTTTTTCAAATCCAATTATTCTTATTAAAAAACCTCCATAAACAAAAAAGGTCATTTTCAAGTTACGTAATTTTAGTACTAACATTTCACTTTGCAAAAAACTATCTTAAAAATCGCTATAAAATGGATATCCGATAACTTCAATCTAATTAGAATACACATTCAACAATTCCAATAAGAATCTAATAAAAAATATTACAATTAACAACAGTTAAATTAATTAAGTTAAACCTTACATTTTACACGTAATTACGGGCTCGCGATGCGCAATGTCGTTGTTCGGTCTAGTTATGACCTGGTTCGGTCGTCATCAATCACCATACAAAATTTCATCTAAATCGGTTCAGTAATTTTGCTTACTTATTTTTAATAGCTTTCTGCCGCGGCTACGCGCGCGCGCTACATATCATGCCCAGCAGTGGGATAAAAAGTAGCCTATAGCCTTTCTCAACAAATGGGCTATCTGCAAAAATTTTTCAAATCGGACCAGTAGGTTCTGAGATTAGCACGTTCAAACAAACAAACTCTTCAGCTTTATAATATTAGTATTTAGTATAGATTTGATAGTTCGGTAGAGATACACACTTGGTAGACTTGTGTGACATACCAAGGTACCTACCATACACGGTACACATGACCTTGGGAATATGGTGCAATGGCCAACGAACGGTGAGATGTTTTTGTACAAAGTGTGCAATTTAATTGCATTCAATAAGTAGGTAGGTACTACGAGTAAAATATTTTTTTCTTAGCTAGCTCCGCATAGCTGTGCACTCGCCTAACTTATGTGGTACTGGTACTACATTTATCGTCCGACCATATGCCCACTTTGATTGGTTTGTTCAAGGACAAGAACTTGAAAGAACCTTGAAATAAACTATTTTATAACAGATTTTATCGCAAATTATCAACATTAATTAATTAAATAAAATATTAGTGAATAATTATTTTTTAACCGATCAAAATTTGTTATCTTCCCCGATACCTCGCCAACTTTTGACTATTACAATTTAATACAATACTTTCATAATTTAATAAAGCAGTGAATAGTAGGTATCGACGTAATAAGTGTTTGTTAGATTCATAAAAACACTACTTTGCCTCGTTGGCGTAGGGGGCCGGTACGAATTGGCACGATTAGATCCCGCGCCGCCCGCGCCGCGCGTCAGGTTGCGCCCGTTTGGTTGGACTTTTTCAATTTCTTAGACAGAAGGTTTGTGATGTAATGCTCCCATTCCTCGGAAAGTTGGGCCCGTTCAGGTCAACTATCAATAAATTTACTAACTAGATTGCAATTTTTGTCACTCTTCAACAGTTTTTAGTGTCTCACTGGTGGGCACGGGTCATCTCTCAACTGTCTTACGAATTAAGTTTTTTTTATCCTGTAAGCTATATACGATGAAACGCGCTTACCCAGTAAATACCGATTCACTCTTTACTTGAAGACAGGCAGATTACAGCTATCGGAAAACAAAGATGCCGATAGCGAATTCCACAACTTGGCAGTTCGCACAATAAAAGTAGAACCAAAGCTATTTACGTACCTAACCACCCGTTGAATTTAAGCAGTAAACCACTCACGTTGGCAGTGTGGGTTATTGAACGTAACATATTATCACCAAATAATTAGTTCTTTGACATGCCGGTTTCCTCACGATGTTTTCTATCACCTACATTTAGCAGCGACGATGAAACAATTCACACCAAAATGTGTGGGCACAGCCGGGGTTCGAATGTGACCGAGAGGAGATGAGACGTATTTACGATACCTGGTCAAAAACGAAGTATGCATTTGTTTCGAAGTACGGAGCGGCGAGTAGGAAATACTTGTAAGTAATAAAGTACGCAATAT
Organism: Meganola albula; assembly: GCA_936450015.1. Classification (NCBI taxonomy): domain Eukaryota; kingdom Metazoa; phylum Arthropoda; class Insecta; order Lepidoptera; family Nolidae; genus Meganola; species Meganola albula. The sequence continues at coordinate 7,377,005 of OW388144.1, read as the reverse complement.
ACGTTGATCCGCGAAGAACTTGAAACGGTACACATGAGAATACGCGCATAGGAAAACGCCCCTTAATGTACTAAGAATAAGAAACAAACTGCTTTTGTGAATAAAAAATACTTTGAACCAAACAGTATTTTTTTGCTTACACGATTTTGATCCTTAACATCATAGGATAACAGTATAAGTAGCGGCACGTAAATCTAGTGCTGAACGAAGTATGGAGCGGATGTGTGCTACCGTGCACACAATTATTACTTTACCAATTTATTATTTTACTAGTTTTCCGCCCGCGGCTTCGCCCACGGATGTTGGTTATCGCGCTAGACCATTAATCCCTTTTTTCGCAGTCGGATAAAGCTATCCTGTCCCGGGTCTCGAACAATCTCCATACAAAATTAGTTCAGTAGTGTAGGAGTGTAAGCAACATTTTGAAATCGTCAAGCGCCCTAGGTATATCCATAAATCAATAGGCGTTTCTTAAAAATACTACGGCTCTTAGACTTAGAATTCTATTGGTAGCATTGAGTTATCAAACATGTCATAGTGTCAAAATAAAAAGTAATTTAGATCAAAATTACGAAGGAGTTATGATATCAACTTTGAAGAAAATCACCTTCAGAATAATTTCTCAGGCTTTGCCCGCTTAGTATTAGGATGAAAATAAAAAAAATTGAAAAAATAAAAAATACGTGTTTCATTATTTGTTTTGAGCTTTATTTATGCCAAATTTGAAGGAAATCGGACCAAGGACTAAACAGTTATGGAATATTTAATTTTTCCAAATAAACTCATTTAACACCCCCACCGGGGGTAGTTTTGGAAAAATAAAAAACACGTGTTTCATGATTTCTTTTAAGGTATATGTGTGCCAAATTTGGAGTGAATCGGACTTGAGACTATACAGATCCAGAAAATCTTTAATTTTTACCAATAAAACTCATTATCCACACCTCTTAGGGGTAATTATGGAAAAATAAAAAACCCGTATCTCATTATTTGTCTTAAGGTTTATGTGTACCGAATTTTAAATGAATAGGACCAAGGAATAAAAAGTTGCATACAAACTTCACCCCTCTATTTAACCCTCTTAGGGGATGATTTTTGAAAATATTGTTAGCCTATGTCCGATTCTAGGGTATACACTACCTACATTTCAAATTTCAATAAAATCGGTTGAGCGGTTATGGAGATACGTGGTAACAAACCTTCACACACACACACACACACACACTTACTTTCGCATTTATAATATTAGTAGGATTGAATGGATAACAAAACGGTTATCAAAAATCTTCACCAATAATGATAGGTACCTATTACATCTATACTTCTATACTAATATTATAAATGCGAATGTAAGTTTGTTTGTTACGCTTTCACGCAAAAACTACTGAACCGATTCGGATGAAATTGGGTATGGAGGTAGTTTGAGGCCGAGAAAGGACATAGGATAGTTTTTATCCGACTGCGCAAAAAGAAGGTAATGTTTTGGCGCGATAACCGACATACACGCGGGCGAAGCCGCGGGCGGAAAGCTAGTGTTACATAAATATTGAATACTAATGATTTTAATAAAGATAAATATTAATGAAAATATTTTCTTCCGTGCGCTAATAACTAACAGCAATAACAATAAAACTTAAAAAATAATTAACTGCGATAACAATAAAACTTTGAGCGCGAGTGTACGTAGGAGTGCGGGGAACTGGAGAGTCAATGAGCGCTTACGCATTCCGCCCGCATACCGTTCACCCCCCTGTGATACCGATGTTTTGACTTCTGCGCAAGAACGGTCAGCGCTAGACTTTCGTGCCGATACTTGTACTTCGAGTCAAATTCCTATGCAAGTTTTTTCAATTGTTATTATGCTTACGTGCGTAAGCAGTACCAGTAGGTACGTAGTACGGGGCTCGGCCTAAAGAAATATTTCCAATTGATGCCGACGAAGGTTGAATGCTTGAACCGAATTAGTTTAGGTAGATTATGCACGTGCAATCTAATCGGATCTAAGGTAGCAGGTTCGATTCCCAGTCGTGCCACACATCTTTGTGTGAATTATTTCATCGCCGCTGCGCTGCTCAATATCGGTAAAAGAAAAACATCATGAGGAAACCGGCATGTCTAACAACTAATCATTCGAGGTCATTGACATCCACCAACCCGCACTTGGACTGGTTGTGTGGATTAAGGCCTAAGATAGTTGAGAGGAGACCTGAGTCCAGCGGTGGAACCAGCTCTTCAATCTAATCGGTTCGAAAACTTGTCAATCAAAACTCTGACGTATAGCCAAGGATTTAAGGAACGCATTTGCTTAAACATGCTATTCTTTGATAAGAATAGCATGGAGTTTATTTCGATTTTATACATTTTTAAATATGTTTTGAATTTTTCGCGCCATTAACCTTTTTACGCCTACTTACACCAAAACATACATTATTGCGTGTATTAATGTAAGTATTTTATTTATTAATTGGAAATAGGTACCTATTTAGTTATTTTTATGACATTAAAAAAAAAGGTATTGACGCAATTGCAAATTTAATAATTATATAATAAATAAATAAATTACCATAAGTAGATAAGGCAGAAATTGAAAATGATGCCATCTATTGATATTTTGGTAGAAACCTACCAAAATGTTACCGTAGCTGACTTATTTACATCGTAGTGCCCATTTTTGCCGGCAGGGGCGCCCGCGTAATTTATTATTTATCAATTTACAGAAATATTAATTATAAATTCAATATTTATATTTTATCGTACTTCTAAAAATAAAATTAGACATATTTTATCATCTGTTTGTCAATATCTCAAATTTTGCACAAACTTCAATAAGAAATCGATATGCGTAACGCCCTCTATGAAGCTTTTTATCAACTAAATGTTTGTTCCTCTAGATGGGACCCCATGCTCAAAGGTAACTTTGGCAAGTTATGCTCGCAAAGATTGACTCTAACCCCCCCTTCTCCGCTGTTGTGTTGTCAAACTGTCACAGCTTACGCTCAAAGTTTACGCCTCCTATATTTCCTTCTGATAGGTGTCGTTTGATGCCATTTAATTTCCCTTCGTATTATTAAGTTTTGACTTGATAAGTGCTATTATAAATTTTCGGTCGTAATCGATTTGGTAAAAAAGTCATTAATCAAATTAATGTTACTCTACACTCATTGGACTCGTTTAAAATATACCTACCTACTTAAATTTTGTGCCTTAACCTTTATCATCGCTTAATTGTCTTTCCCTCACAATGGGCCATTAAAAGAAGCAAAAATTAAGTGCTCGGCCATTTCGTAACATTTTAATATGATTTTGAAAGTGTTTAAATTTATTATTGATAAGAATTACGAAATTAAAATAGGTGAATATTTCAGTTTTAATAAATCAAACAGTATGAAAATGAATAAAAGTGTATGTACGTTCGTATGAACTACGGCGTAGAACATAAGTAGCACGATGTGCTACGACGTAGTATATACGTAGCACAGTGTGCTACGAAGTAGCGCTGTTACAAACGCCAATCAATGCGTCTTGGCATTGATTTTAATGCTGTCTAGCCAAACCTCTAGAATTTGTTGTGTCATAAATGCAGTATATTATTTTTTACTGTTGTGATTCTAATTGACAAAATTCAAATTACTGTCAAATTACAAATTCACAGGCACATATTTTACAAAATGAAAAAAAAAAAATATATAGCGAAAATGAATTTAATGTTGGCTCATTTTTCTATGTCACTCATTGTGCACCTGATACTTTTTTATCGCTTATGAGTCCGGTGTGTTTGCTCATGCGTTACTCATTAAGGTACTCGTAAGTTTAGTACGCCTTTCTGAAAATAATATGGTTCTGAAGAGAGTGTTTGTTTATCGTTAATTATATTCAGTATCAAATGTTTTTACCTTCATGTGAAAAACAAATACAAAAATAAGTCAAATTTTTGGCAAAGAAATATAGATGATAAATATATACCTACTTATTTGCGACCTTGTCTTATACGATGGCTTCCATCAAACTCGTTATTTTTGTTGTATTTTTGTATCTTCTATTGAAAGTCTGAGAGCGTGACGTAAGTGTAACTTTGTAATAAACATTTCCTCTATTGCTTTGACTTATATTATTGTCGTTAATAATTACTTGTTTATGGTGTATAAACGAGAGGATTTGTACATTATGTGCCAACGCAAGTCGTACTAACACAATTATTATTAAATTACAAAATTCTAGCCACTGTCACAAAAGATAGGCTAAATTTTATCTGTTAAGCTTTACATAATAAATTTAAACTAAATTTTCAGCACGTTGAAATCTGTATAACATTAGTATTTTAATACCCTGTACTAACATACAACCACACTGTTATTATTATAGTAATCGTTGCCATATACCTACATTACCTACATTTTCAAAAATACAATAACTCTTATTTTCGGAACTCTCAGTGTATGGTTTTACAATCTCGAATTCGAACTATCTTTAATTATGAACGGATTTAAAAATGGAGGCTTGTTTTCAATGTAGCGTAAAATGATATATTTCTATCTATATGACTGAGCATAAAAAAGAATATTAATTAAGTAAATAGGTATGACATAATATAGCTTATCTTCTATACTTACTTACATATTCTACTTTCTATCCTATTAATATTTTATGCGAAAGTATGCATGGATGTTTGTTACTTTTTCATGCAAAAACTACTTGAAAGATTTAGGTAAGTTAAATTTGGCCCAGAGATAGTTTATAGTCTGGAATATCACGTAGGCTACTTATTACCGGGGGCGAAACCGCGGGCGCAAGCTAGGTTGTATAAAAAAGACCGCGTAATAGACTAATAGTTAAGCTGGGTCAGAACAGTTAGAAATTAGTTTTATCCGATAATAAGCGTTGTTGTTATTTCCGACAACATTTAGTGTAGGTATATTTATTATTGAAACGCTAAAACCTCTGGGCTATTATCTCGGTAATTAGCTCTACGAAACAGTCGATTAATCTGGGCCCCAGGTTAAAGGGTCTCGGCTTCATCTAAAACTAATTTAGACCGGGATATCCTCGGGTCAGAAGTCAATGTTACTTATCGGAATACTTATTTTGTACAATCCTGATAGATTTACTTATAACGTTTTCAGGTTTCATTTGTTTTAAAACAGTTCTATTGTTTTCGTTCGTCTAACAGAGAATAAACCTCACCTTTGTTTGGATTTAACATATTTCTGCGGGATTTATAATTCAGTTCTGTTTTCATTCAATTTAAATTATTAACAAGAATCATAGGTTAAATATGTACATGCACAAACTAATTTAATTTAGTATTTATAGAGATACAAAATACAAGGTAACTGCTAAAAATTCAGTGCGTTAATATGCGCGTTGCATGCTCTACTTTCATACCACCATTTGAATATTTCCCCACGGATGAAGTTGGTGGTTTGCTCGTTAGAAATGCCGGGCACAGTTTTATTAATGTCCGAAATGATAACGACATGTTCTGCGGTCTCGTTTGCCCGCTTGACGCGATTAGGTACTGGCGGGCTGAATTAATAACTGGCTTGTTGTACTAGCTGACGTCACAACTATGTAGGTACTCGTGTTTCAATTTTCGTGAGGCCGCTTACAGTTACTAGAATTTATGTCATGAAAATATACATAAAGGATAAGCTCGTGAAGATAATTGGGCATTTCAACTATGTTAGGTTTTTAGTGAGGTAATTGTTTTGGCGACTTTTTCAATAAAATTGGCAAATATGTACGTATTTAGCCTGATAGTTTCGGAGATAAGGAGCCACGCAAAAAGCACACTGTACAGTTATTACGAGGCCACGTCACTTCCATCTCTCCTTAGCCCGAAGATTTATGTCGTTGCAATAAAATCTCCTCGTTTGAATAAACATCTCTACGCTTGTGGGCTGTGACAAATTGCTGCCGGTGCCCGCCAACAGTCGACAGAAGCATTAGCCGAAATAATTCTTTTTAACGGCGCGGCGGGTAGGTCTGACTAGCCACCTAATTATTCATGTGAGGTCGTCCGATACGCCTTGCCAACTTATTACTTGACATACTGTTATTAATTACACACGCAGATTTATTAAGCTATAATAAACCGTTTATTATAAACGTATCTTAATTGATTATAATAATTATCTTAAAGATAGAATACTTCATGTTTGAGATTAATGACACGCTTTCTTAGTACAAATACCTAGATGGACACTGAGCAAATATAGATACTTGAAACAAAAATGAAAGATAATTCTCACACTGCCATTAGGAACGATGGGATCTTTGAAACCGACTTTCACCGCATAAGAAAGATAAACATAACACAAGAGCTCCTCTCTGGCACTTCTATTCATTGTTGTCGTATTTTTCGGAAGCCTCCTTGTTTATTGCTCTAATATTTTGTTATGGTACTCTGACTGTTATTAACGCCTACTGTAGAATCTACTGCCTACTAATATAATTATTGTAACTAAAGAAACAGGAACTTAAAGCACCCACGTATAGGTTTAGGAATGCTAAAACCTTTATTTAAGAAAAATGCACGTCTAACACGGTCAACGGTCGGTAACAACTTAAATAACTAACGAACAAAGGTAAACCTTGTATAAAACCGATGTTAGTTGGCAAACTTACATTAGAATTTAATCGATCAAGATATTGTGATACGATCTGATCGATGTATGACTAATTCCATCGGTGTTAGTAATTATACTGGCGGCATCAAATCGTCCAATTCCAGCTAACTACGTGATCCTAACTAAGCACTAGGACGAAATACAGATCCCACTGCTGCCTCTGATATTGTTAATTAACGTAGGATGTTTTAGCCTTCAATTTAACGACACTCCAAATTGTGTAGCGAATGTTACTACTGTCCTTAATCTCATGTTACAATTTTATATTCCATAGAATTAAAAAATACATTTCTAATATAAAATCCCATAAAAACGTTGCGTGCAAATGCTTTTTATTTAAAACTTTTCTTTTAATTAACAGCAAAAATCAACCAATATTTTTGTTGTTGAATAAAAAACGTACCATTTTTTAATAAAAAGCAGGCACAACCCACTAATGGTAATTTGAAACACTAATTGAAAGAAGAGTTTGAAATATTTAAGTGAACGCGCTAATGGCTCTTAAAACTGAAAAATGGATTGGAATTCTTTATTTATATTTATTACATACCTATTTCAAGAAATAACAGTGACTTATAGCTCACGAGCGGAATGCGACAGAAATCGTGATGTGGCGAAAAGCTAGTGGCCCTGTGCCTAACAAGACGTGTTAACGGGCTAGATGGCATATTCGCTGACGTGGCCTCACGACCCACGAAGTTGCGTTCAATCATTCACGGAGCGTACTTAGCTCGCCAATCTTTCAAAGATCACGTTCCAAATTTAATTAACTTCCGATTTTCGCAACTGATCCACTTTTTATATCATTGGATGTTATTAACCTCTTACAATCCGAGAAAAAGAGCTATATTTTTTGGGACTTGGTATTTTCTTGTAGGTTGTTAATACTCACTACGGCACCGCGACAGCTTAATTTAGACAGAGTGGAAGTATGCCAAGTTTTAATAATAACTACAATTTTACGAGACTCCAGATATGAATGCGTTTGAATTGTCCCGAGCTGAATGTTAAAAATCCAGAATGCAGGAAGTTGTCTTCTTTTACGATAATTATAGCATAGCCTTTATGGACTTTCACCGGATAAAGCTGTACATTTTCTGAAAATGAGTTTCCAGATGTCCATAACTCATTACAATTTGAGGTGCATAATGGAGTGGGCTAAGTGCAGTTATTGTTTTGGTGGGTAGGTCAGATTACCACATAAGCTCGTGCCTTTATTTATACAGCAGCACGTAGGTATAAATGGTGTCGGTTGTTTGGTATGGCTCTAATGCGTCTATGTATTAGTGCATTCATCCTTGTACTTAGTATTTGACTGTCCCAAAAGTACGATATGGGAGCCTCCAAATGTAAAATGGACTATGTAAATGCGAGAACCAGACAAAAATAAATAATACTTTCGAACCGCAATTTTCTAGAACAATCCCTTTGTCTTAGCTCTTAAAGGCACGACATCCCTACGTGACCTGTCCATGGTATATAAAATTAAAAAAACTGAACATTTCTTCGTTTAGATTTAAATAAGTAAATATCACTGAAGACATCATGATATCGCCTTTCAAACAGACAATTTCTCTTCTTTTTTTTCAATTAAGGATCAGTTGGGTCTTTGATGATTCTTGTTTGCACAGATTTGATTGAAATATGTTTATTTAGTAGGTAGAATATCTATTTATGATTATCTTAGCTGGTGGGCAAGTCGCGGCGATCCCTGTCCGAGGCTACTCGGATGTTATTCCGGAACGGAACGAGTGGATGCCTCATGCATATTCATGTGCTCGATCCGAGGCGCGTATTAATTTGCATCCCGATCCGACACCGGACTTGTTACATCCGTTTTAGTTTCTTTGCCGTAACTCTACTCCAGTGTCCACTGGTCACGGCACTCGCTTAATGGGTCGTGAAATCGGAACGGTCATACCGACCGCTTTGAGCAATTTGTAAAACACGATTATAAATACGTTTCATTCAAACGTTTCTATTAATGTTAAGAACTAGTTAGTATGTTCAAAAGAAAATTATTTTTTAATAAAATTCTGGTATATTATTAATTTGTATAGTATAAGGTACTATAGTATTTATTAGGTAGGTATACTAATAATAACAATAAGGTTAAAGACTGGACCCTTAGGGAGCCAATGATCAGGTAGAATGCGGTGGGACACCGCTCCATTCCTCTAGAACCTCAGAATATGTTGTCCCTTATCGCTTCTTTTAGCGACCATACGGGGGCCCATTTATTGAGTGGGCGAGTCACCGCCTGCAATTTTATCCGTGTTTATTTGCATTGGTCAGGCAGGGGCCATAGTCCATCCATAGTCCATAGTTACCTAATCCATTAGCACCATAACCTAGATTTTAGTTCCTATATTCTGCAATAGTCCTGCTCTAACCGAGCATTGTCCTTAGGTATACCTATATGGTGCGAACAGGGATAACCCCCTCATTATCCCGATAAGAATAGAAAGATGAGAGTAGTTGGGAATCCCACCCAAACCAGAAAAAATGATAATGAATCAGAGAAAGAAATAGTATGCAGAATAAAAGTGCAAGAGGAATTTAAGACAGAACTAGAATGAAAGTGTGAAAGCATAGTCTCCGACAACGTCCGAGGTACTAGTATAAAAAAACAGGGATAAACGTCGGTTGGTGCCACATTACATTTAGAGCAACATTGTCTAACGGGCCTCTACATGTTGGCTTCGGCCCCACGCAAGTCTTCCAAAATATAAAAAAGACAAACATACTACTTATTGGAAATAATATAGTGGGACATTAACACACATAGCCATCTAATCCCAAACTAAGCAGAGCTTGTAATATGGAAACCAGGTAACTGGTAATATACTACATTTAATACTTTTCTTTTGTAAAAACATACTTAAATATAGATAATTACACCTAGACTCAAGATAAACAGACGTTTCATCACACAATGTCTCACTTGGGTTGAAATCAAAAGAATAAAAGCAATAAAGCAATATTGTGTACTTTAATTGTTGTTTACCTACTTATTGGGTTACTAACTGATAATACCCGTAGGTATTAACTAGACAGAGAATAGATTTATGTATGTGGTTCCTAATATTTGACTAAAGTCACTTAGTCTATCTTTTCTGGTAAAAGGAACTAGCTCTCAACTTACGTAAATAAATTACTTTTGTTGGTAAGTAATTTATTTACGTAAGTTGGTAACTAAGTTACCTACGAGATAGGTAACTGAGATAAAAAGCCTTCATTCACATTGGTCCAGAGTCGAAACTATGCTATGCATAATTTTTTTTTTCACTGACGGTAAACGAGTGATTAGAATTTTCATTCTACGTGAATGTTAGTTAAACCTTCCTGTACCTAACATTTTAAAAACAACTTAATTTCATTAACAGCTAGTAAATAACTCTAAATAAACGTTTCGATCACAATATATTGGAATAGAAAGTTGTTTTACTAAGAATATACAGCCTTCTGTATTATTTTTATCTATACAAAACTTTATTGAGAAAAATACTGTTGCTTGTCTAAATATATAAAAGAAGAAACTGACTGACTGACTGACTGACATATCAACGCAGAGCCCAAACCGCTGGGTCTGTAGACTCCAAATTTGACACATAGGTTCCTTATGGGGTCTAGGGGTGCACTAAGAAAGGATTTTTCAAAACTCACCCTTTAAGGGGGTGAAACGGGGTTCCAAAGTTTGTATGGAGAAACAAGATTAGTGAGATCAATTTCGCGGGCGAAGCCGCGGGCGGAAGCTAGTATTACAATATTATATAAAAAGTTTGTAATCAAGTTTTAGTAAAACGCAAGTCTATTCTAGAATAAAAAAGTATCTACAAAATTAGTATCCAAAAAACGTACGTCATATATTCCTGAATGTTAGTGGAGCATGTGCTACAAATTGTCCACTCCTGCTTATTGTTGTAACCGTAATATAGACGGAATATAACCGTGTTGCACATTTATAACATAACGCACCCGGCCTGCATACAATATATCCTATCATAAACATTTTAAAACTTTTTCCTATTTCCACGCATTTTCTGTTATAAACGGCGGATACATTCACAAAATTTCGCCATTTTGTGAGGCTTCAAATTTAACTTCTTTATGTTAGCATTTCAAATGATCGTGGTAATGAGTCGCTTTAACTGTAACGTCGTGCACATAAAGTAGCAGGCAATATATTTTGGCGGTTTGCGGTTTAGCGGTATATCTATACTACTACATATCGCGTCTGCCAGTCACTGTAGTTGTGCAGTACAGATAAGCAACCGCGTCGACCGCGACTAGATATTTAGATCCCCGTAATGATATTTGGTGAACAATGTTTATAAAGCATTCTACTCGTTACTGCCCGTGGATTCGATGTTCAGCATATTATTGCGAACGGATTTTCAATTTTGTTGTTTGTTTGGTTAAAAGCCTCTGGCTTATCGGGATTTATTACAATTTTAGAAATTTACGTGGATAGAGATCTGGTTTTAGGCGTATGTAAATAATACGAGGTCTGTGGTTCATTATGTACTACTTTTGTGTTAAAAATAATGTTTGTTTTGCATTTACCAAAAAATAAATAATTTTGGTTAAGTACCATTTATTATACATAACCAACATTATCGGTAGTAGGTATGTAGAGCCTTGTTACTAAGATACCTCACTTACGTTACCTACGTTACCTCCATACCTTAGTTCGTAATAAATGCAAGGAAACCTGTTTGATTGTGCTACTAATTGATTTATTTCTAAGAGAACAGGTAACTGCAATGGTGTTTGCATGAAAACCTTGTAAATAGCTGATGAATACTTAGTTTTACTTCTTTGTGAGCTCTTTTCAGTATACAACTCAACAATCCGCGCCGATGCTCTGTAATTTCTTTGAGAGTAGCTGCGCTGGCGAATAGACTTCGACAGAAACTAATTAAAAGCGAACATCGCACAATCTGGGGAACTAGCACAGGCACTAATACGATTTTCGTTAACTATAAATGCATTAATTTAGAGCAACAACCGATTGTTTATATTGCAATTATAATGATCAAGTCTCTGTAAAAAAATATTTTTAATAAACAAGGAGATCGGTTATTCAAATGAAATTTACCTAAAATTGGCGGTTAATTTAATGAATTTAAATTTATGCCGGCAGGTGTGGATTTAAGATCGATTAGCCAGACAAACAAAAAACATTTTACTTTTTGAATATGTAGGTAGGTAGCTTTTTAAGGAGGTGTTAGATTAATCATTTAATAGGTATACCGAATATTTATAATGTTTTAAAGTAACTGAAATATAAAATTACTTGTAGCTTTTTACCTAAAGAAAACTACGCCTCACTTAATTTATCTGCCTTTTCAGTAAACTTACTTGGATACCTATGTACGTAACACGACGACATACTAAAGTTGCGAGCGAATTACTTAAGGTTGTCTTTCATTGAAGCAGTACACATAAATGTTCCCACACCAAGTATATTTTGTCTTTAAGTATGTTGTATACATACCTCACTCGAATACATTTTAAAACCGCAATGAAATGAATCCTAAAGAAACAAAACAAAAGTTAACCAAGTTTTTCTCTACGAAGCGTTTTCGTGCATTGTATGTTATTTTGCATGTCCATTTGAAATGCAATCTTTGAACAGACATGTTGAAATCTTGTTTTCATCCCAATTTTCGTTAGGTTACAAACTACTATAGCATGATACTTATGATACATTATGAATATTGGGTTCTTGGTTTAACATTTAGTTTTTGTGTGGTCAAACTTCAAAAGAACTAGAAGGATTAAAATTATAACATAGATATAAATATAATAGAACTTATAATCAAAATATCTGCCAGTAATGGTTCCGTGAAAAAAATGTCAATTTTATATAAGCACTAGCTGTAATACCCGGCTTCGCTCGGGAGTTGATATGAGGTTACGTGGTAGTTGAAATAAAAAAATAAACTATGACGTAAAAAGTAAAAAATATATATATATATTGAAAACATATATATTTACATGTATTTACATTATCATGGATATATATATTTACATGTATATTTAAACATATATATTTACATGTATTTACATTTTCTCATTATTTATACTACTTGTTTATAAACAACATTTTTCATTTTATTGTCCGGGGTATATATATATAAATTTTTCGAATTTCCTACTCTTGAGCAAGCTACATAAAGCTGACCGTGAGAGAAGCAGGATTCTTTGAGGTTGATGCCACAATATTTTAAAGTTTGCCCTTGCGCTTTGTTAATTGTAAAACTAAAGGCTAATTTAATTGGAAACTGCAATCTTTTAAATTGAAATGGCAATTCAGAAGAGATCAGTGGTATTCTAGGTATAAATACTGTGTGTCCTTTGTTCTTTCCAGAAATAAGTTCAGCTTCAATGATATTATTCGATAGCTGTTTTACGATCATCCTCGTTCCATTACATAGTTTTGGGGAGTTGAGATTTCTAAGTAGTATGATTGGAGATCCAATTTTCAGACGAAGGCAGTGTAATGGCATTCCTGGTACTTGTAAAGAGTTTAGAAATTCAGTAGGGAAGTTGACACTTTCTTCAATGGTTACCATCGTGTCGATCGATTTATATACTTTCTCTTCACCAGGTATTTTCTTTAGAATATTAAAATTGATATCGTCAACAATATTATTTTTAGTGGCCAAAATTGCTCTTTGAAATAACCACTCTACGTTGGTATAGTTCTGAATAATATTTGGATAAATTTTGTCGATTAGTTCGTTTTCAGTAGTGGCTATGTTACAGAAATCACTATTGAGTTCAATGAGACCGGTCGTTTGGTCAGTAGGATATGTACCTTCGCCTATTTGTAAAAGCATTTTAGCAAAATGTGCTGTTGTTTCATCTTTTGATAATTCAACCCTCATGTTTTTTGTTAATTGCAGTATTTGTACTTCTGGCCAGAGATGTGACTTTTTTAAGCATGCATTGATCTCGTCTGCTGGTGTTGACTTGGGAATAACTGGAAGTGTTTGTCGAAAATCTCCTGAGAGTATGAGTAGAGCTCCTCCCATTATTTCAGAGTTTTTTCGCAATTCTTGTAATGTTCTGTCCATGGCTTCTAGTGATTTTTTATGGGCCATGGTGCATTCATCCCAGCAGATAATTTTAGCTTGTTTTAGAAGTTGACCCCGTCCAGATGCTCCTGAGACTTTACATACCGGGAATTGTTGTTCGGCTATATTCAACGGTAGTTGTAAGGCAGAATGAGCAGTTCGTCCTCCTTCCATAAGTGTGGCTGCAATGCCGGATGATGCTAGTGCCAGTGCGATGTGTTTTTTAGCACGTATTTCCGCCAGTATTAGATTTATTAGAAACGTTTTACCGGTGCCTCCTGGTGCGTCCAAGTAAATAATTCCACCAGTGTTGTTATTTATTCGGTTCATTATAACGTTGTAAATTGTTTTTTGATTGTCATTGAGGAGTGGTTTATTGTGAGCAATGTATTCAAGTAGTTCATTGACGTTGTAGCTTTTTTCCTTTGTAATTTCGTAGTTTAGCATACTGAAAGCATTTCTTTGTGGTGCTGGCATTCCAAGTTCTACTAAGGTCCGGTTATTTATTGCTAAGCATTTATCTTCTAAGCGAATGAGTGTTTCATTGAAGATGTTGTCACTGAATTCTATAGTCAGTTCTGGATTAGCTTGTCGGATTTGGTACAATATATCATCACTCATACTCCTTTTGAAAGAGTCCCATAGCTGTTTTGGGTTTGATGGGTTACATGTTGTTAGAATTATGGCGAATAACTCTCGAATTTGTTCAGCTGAAGCTGTGAGTGTGGCTTCTTGTAGTGTTAATTCCCAGTGGTTATCGTTTTCCAATAATCCTAAGCGTTGACATGCTTCTCTGTACGTCTGGCATAGGTAGCCGTCAATAGTCCTGAGATCTGTGAAACTTGTTGGTCCTCGTATTTCGTGTAACAACATCCGGAGATAGAAACATTCGGCATTGTTTGGATGTACAGTGTATACTCGACCTATTGTGTTAGTTTTCATTATTTCTGGATGACCCTCTTCTGGCATTCCTTGTTTTCGTCGTTGAAAAATTTTTCTTGTTTTGTCCCACGTATAATAAATAGGGACGTCGACATACAGTAACGTCTTTGCGAATGGATCCGTTTGGCAAAGTTGGAAAAAAGCTGTTAATGTTGTGTTCTGAGGTGGTTCGCTTGCAATTTTTCTAGCCGAGTCTTTTGTGAAGTAAACTCTCTGTCCATTCTCCAAATGTACTGCTAGATGTTGCACAGCTGGTTCGCGTTCGTGTATGGGAAAACTAAAAATCCTCCACGCTGCTTCGTTACTGTTGATGTATCTTCCCATTTGGTACATGAGTATCTCATCATTTCTGTTATTTTGTTCGCTATTTTGGACTATTTGAAATACTGCCATATCACTACCTTTGTTTACGTACTTACATATATATTTAATAGATTTTACTGAATTGCAATATTCAACGTTTATGTGTGCTTGGAACATTTTAGAAAGTAGTGGGTTATATGGTACTACCCATTGATTATCTATTTCCAGTTCATCTCTGCCTTGTATTCGTATTTTTGCTGTGAAACCACCGTTTTTCGGTGATCGTCTTCTATATTTGGGATAGCCGTCATCTTCAGTTTTTGTATCGTCTACGTATGGTTTTGGATATTTTTTTGTACATTTTCCATCACGCATGCATGGCGCATTAAAGTTTAATGGTCCACATGGTCCGTGAATCATGTTTTTCACTACTATGCTGTATAGTTCCGGATCTTTTTGTGGATTGGGAAATTCAGCTTGGATGATTTTGTCGATATCCGTGAGATAAATTTTATCGTGTAGCCATATGAGATTGTGTGAGTGAGGTAATCCTCGTTTTTGCCACTCGATTGTATACATCCAGCATCTAACGGTTCCAAAGATGTGGTATTTTGTGATGACTTCAATAAATCTTATTTGTTTTTGTCGAAAAACTCGGGCTATTATGTCGTGTCGATCCATGGAGGTTTGTCCATATTTTAGTTGTTCTTTGATTTCTGGCCATGATGAGTTGCATGTAAATGTTATGAAGAGATCAGGTCGTCCATATTTTCTTACGTAGGTCATGGCATCTTGAGTATATTCGTGCATATGTCTTGGACTTCCTATGTATGATGAGGGTAAGATTACCATTGTTCCAATATCGTCAATATTGCCGTCATTTATGATCGCATCTCGAAGGTGGATGTATTCTTCTGTGCGTAGTTTCTTCTGATTCAGTCTTATGTAAAGCATCCGTTCTGCTTCTATTTTTGCGTACATATCTACCAGAAATTGTTGGAATAAACGGCGAGTGTTGAGAATGTGATTGTATATTTCATTGTCTCTGATCATTAAGCGGTAAGCATAGAACTCCTTGGAAGTGACTTTTTTGTTTGTTTCTATGCCTGTTTCAGGATGAATTTGTTTTATATTGAAATGATAACCGTCCTCTCCGTGCAGAAATATTAAAGGATATTGAAGAGAATCATATGAACGGTGTGTCTCTGCAATGCGTTGTAGTCCTTTTCTTCTTCGTTGTAAAATTATGTCACGGCTTGTATTTTCATTGTCCACAATTACGATGGCGACTTCATCTATCTGAGGTGCATTAAATCTACGTTCGTGTTCTCCACGTGGTCTTTTATCGGCTCGAATCACAATTTTATAGTCATCAGAAATCATGCGATCTAGTGTTGTTTTGAATATGTAAATCAGTTGATTGTATTTGTGTAAGATCCTCTGTACATCTTGGATTATTTCGCGTTTCAATCCATTAAAATGTGTACTTCGTTGATCAATTTCTTGTTCTTCATTTCCAATGAAATATACTTGCAGAAATTTATAGTCATCGTTAGGCATTGGTAGTAACGATCCTATTTTGTGATAAATTTGCCCTTGAATTGAAAATACATATTCAAATTCATCTCTATTAGTGTTAGTCGAAGTAACACCGAAAGAAGTCATTTGAAAGCAGGAGTTGTATGATCTTATATTTTGAAGAAAGTGTTTTGATTCTGGTGTTTCCCCGGTCATGTAATGTAGAAATTCCTGCGGAGGTGCTTCCAGTGGTGGTAATCGAATTTTTCCATTCATGCAACAGAGACCTGGTGTTTCTTTACTGAATTTTTTCGCGTGGCAAAATTGGCAAATGTTATTCATTTTTCCGATCACAACATATTTATGATTGTAATATTTCTTCGTCGATTCGTAGTGGAATGCTTCCTTTGTTAGATTATCTTTTAAAATTCTCGATTCTTCAATAGTTTTATTTTCGCTTCTTTCTTCGCTTTTTCCGCTTCTCAGGGTGCTCATTCTGGTTCGTTGATTTTGTAAACGTGCTTCGCGCTGTTCTTCCGTTTCATTTCTTCGATATTCTTTTTGTTTCCGCCGTTTCGCTGCAGAACTGGCAAGATCTCCACCTCTTTTACGTCTAGGCATTATATTCTGTAAAATATAAATTAAATGAACATTTTATAGACAAATATATTATTACGTAAACGTGGGGCACGTTGAGACAAAGAAAACAAAATTATTTAATCTTCAAGCGGTCGCGCGATATTTTGTTTACGGCCAAAGTATATCGATTCAACGCCGCGCGACTACTTGAAAGTTAAGGAAATTACAATTAAAAGAAAAGAAAAAAAAACCATTAGAATTAATTAAATACATTATTAAAAATACTCACATTTAATATTTCACAATAAAGGCTCACAGATAACTTTTTTTTTTCTTCACTTCAAGATCATGAATTAATTAAACACACTATTAAAAATACTCACACGTGATACTTCAAAATAAAGGCTCACACAGGTAACTTCTTTCTTTTTCGTTTCGAAGTGGCTTGTTCCGCTGTTCAAATCGAATTAATTCTGGCGGGCGACACCGGGCTCTTATATATTCAGAAAGCTAGGCTCTAGGGTATTCCAGAAAGTTGGCTTTATGGAGACTATACACATGAAGTGTATAGTTGGCTCTAAGATATTCGAGAAAGATGGCTCTAGGATATTCAAGAAAGTTTGGGAATATTTACTTTCTCACACCTTCTAGGTATAGAATGTTCTCGACGTTATCGTTCGCCGTAACAATAGGTTTTGCAGCTGTAGCATACGCAGTAAAGGCGCGAAATTTAAAAACTTAAATTTTAAAATGTTTTCAGAAGTAATTTGAATAACTAAAATGATATCGCTTTAACTCCAACATATAAGTTAGCTACTGCTGTATAAATACACAAAATTTAATAACTTTATTATGGTAACAAATGTAATTTAAGACTTTATTGAAATGAGAATTTTAAATTTCGCGCCCCAAATAATCGTTCTTTTAAGTCCATATTGTGTACAATGAATGAAGTTCAACTATTTGACAACAGATGGCGCGACTACACTTACTTTCCAAGTTGAAGGGTTGGAAAAGCCCTTATATCTTTAAAAACACACCCTTTAGGTTAAAACGGGAACTTTCTTGTTCGAGGGGGGATAAAGGGTTATGGTAACAAATGTAATTTAAGACTTTATTGAAATGAGAATTTTAAATTTCGCGCCCCAAATAATCGTTCTTTTAAGTCCATATTGTGTACAATGAATGAAGTTCAACTATTTGACAACAGATGGCGCGACTACACTTACTTTCCAAGTTGAAGGGTTGGAAAAGCCCTTATATCTTTAAAAACACACCCTTTAGGTTAAAACGGGAACTTTCTTGTTCGAGGGGGGATAAAGGGCTATCACACTATATAAGTCCCTTTATCGTGATGGGACTCCTTTTTAAGTTTTATCGGCACGCACATTTTATCAACTTAGTTTTATTATATATAATGATATTTTTTTAATAAATAGTTTAGTGTATAAGTATGTAATCTACCTACTTTAACACAAAACGGCAGGTCAAATAATGTGTCAGTAAAATACTTTTTTATGGCTGTCGGCTGAGCCAAAATACATTTCTAGCTTCCTCAAATATAGCACGGCCCCGTGAGAAATATCACTACAATTAATTTGGTCGTTGTCCAAGTTTTTCAACCAAAATAGGTTATATCACTTCTCTGTCAAAGTAACTACCTACACTTACGGATTGCGTAAAATAATGCTTTAAAATGATGCAAATTTTTGAATAACAAAACGAGTCCGCTTCAAGTGTTTCTGTGTGGCGCAATAGAGCTTTGCTTGCAGCTTGCTTAGTGAACTACATTGTTTCAGAAGACCTCTGCTCTAGTCTTTTATGGTTTTATTAGCTTGGTTATGCATGTTTTCTTTCCTTTTCTAAGTGTTTTTTTGTCTTTGATTTGTCTGGAAACGACATATATTTAGCTGTTTTACTGTATTTAAAGTAAGAATTTACGCTTATAGGTAATACCGAATGTTGAAGGCAGAGTTAATGCAGATATATCGCTGACTTGCCAACAAGATACTTAATCAATTGGAAATAGTGGTATATATTGGACAGACAACAAATTAATATCGTTAACAAGTGTATGCATATTTGATAGTTTGGGAAATCTGTCAGTCGCCGTGATAATTCGCGGATGAGGCTGCACGATTTCATCCATTTCGATTCCAAACCGATAGGCGTAAAGCGCGTTCATGTAGTACTCGCTCACACATTGTTTCATGCCAGGAAATTTATAACCGCATAAATCGAGCAGGCTCCATGTATGGAAGATGTTTGTTAAAACCCGCACATAATCCCGTGGTATGCGCCACCGCTGCGATAAAAGTGTGACGACATTTCGCACCGCTACACTTATTTTCAAAAGAATAATGTCGCATAATTTAGGACAAGAGAGTAGATAAAACACGCGGTTTTATAAAAGATTTTATTCATTTCAAATATGAATACAGAAAATAATATTAAAACGAGCACATATTGTTGTTTTTTATTCTGAAATAGGCTTGCGTTGATTACAACTTGCCTGATGTTAAGCAATGATGTAGTCTATGATAGAACGCGCCAGCACAGCCTACCAGTTCACTCGTGATTACGAATGATTTTCGGTGAGTAGGTGGGGGTGGAATGCGCTTCCAAATGTTTAGAAACCTTAAAGGAACAACAATTCCGACCCAACCAGAACCTACACTATTTTATTTTCACCTGATTTGCACCACCCGGGTACCACGTGTGGGGATTTAATTAAAGGTGTACACCCACGGACGAAGGTGACTCAGCCCCTAAATGTTATAGTAAGTTTTTACTCATCTTGTGCAATAAACTCTCTAGTATGTTTTCAAGTAAAAAAACGCTTTGTAGGTGCACCACGTAGTAGGTACAACTTATGAAAACATGGACAGTTCGCGAATTGTTAAGACTTTTAGCTACTTACACCTAATACGCTACTTCAATAGGTACTCAATATGTATTTCATTTAACGGTAAAACTTCTGGTAAACAACCAACTTCGCTGACGGTACCTAAAGCTAATACTCCCGTGAATGGTGGACGCTTCTCAAGCGCTACAGAGCCACTGAATTATTCAGGACTATTCGCATTATCATATGTGCGCAAACACTGTAATATTCGTTTAATATTTATTTTGTGTGTTGGAAAACCAATCGTACGGTAAAAGAAAACCGTGTTGTTTTCAAAGTGGTAAACAAATGCAAATAATTGTATGGAAATTTAATAGTACCAATTTATTACGTGCTGTTAGTCCACGGTTGCCTCTATTAAGAAGAATTACGAACCTGCTATCTACTTTATCATACATACATCCTATCCTATCCTATCCTATCCTACTCCTACTAATATTATAAATGCGAAAGTAAGTGTGTGTGTGTGTGTGAAGGTTTGTTACCGCGTATCTCCATAACCGCTCAACCGATTTTATTGAAATTTGAAATGTAGATAGTGTATACCCTAGAATCGGACATAGGCTAATAATATTTTTAAAAATCATCCCCTAAGAGGGTTATATAGAGGGGTGAAGTTTGTATGCAACTTTTTATTCCTTGGTCCTATTCATTTAAAATTCGGTACACATAAACTTTAAGACAAATAATGAGATACGGGTTTTTTATTTTTCCATAATTACCCCCATGAGGTGTGGAAAATGAGTTATATTGGTAAAAATTAAAGTTTCCCTGGATCTGTATAGTCTCAAGTCCGATTCACTCCAAATTTGGCACACATATACCTTAAAAGAAATTATGAAACACGTGTTTTTTATTTTTCCAAAACTACCCCCAGGGGGAGTGTAAAATGAGCTTTTTTGGAAAAAATAAATATTCCAGAACTGTTTAGTCTGTGGTCCGATTCACTTCAAATTCGGTAAAAATAAAGCTTATAACAAATAATGACACACATGTTTTTTATTTTTCAATTTTTTTTTATTTTGAACCTAATACTATGCGGGCGAAGCCTGAGAAATTATTCTGAGTGCGATTTTCGTCAAAGTTAATATCAATACTCTTTAGTACTTTTGATTTAAATTACTCTTTATTTTGACAGAATGACATGTTTGATAACTCAATGCGATGAATAGAATTCGAAATTTAAATTTTATTTCTTCTTATAAGTATAGTCTAAGAGCCGTAGTTTTTTTTTAAGATACACCTATTGATGTATGGATATACTGGGGGCTTGCCGATTTCAAAATGTTGCTTATACTTCAATACTACTGAACTAATTTTGTATGGAGATAGTTCGAGACCCGCCAAAAGATAGTTTTATCCGACTGCGAAAAAAGGGATTAATGGTCTAGCGCGATAAACGACATTCGCGGGCGAAGCCGCGGTCGGAAAACTAGTACATACATATTTACCTAACAAAACTGAGCTATAAAGATTGTGCGGTAAATATAAACAAAGAAACTTATTTTTTATTGCTTTTTACTACTTAACTGAATTAATGATCATGTTTTTGTTTACGAGTTTTACCACGCTGACCAAACTAAAAAAATACGAATTATATTTCCAAGGTTTGGCTTTTCCAGAGAAATAAAGTAGTAAAATCTTTTTTGGAAATACTATTTCCTGTTATTTGCTATTATAGAACTACGAATATTCCTGGGTTAGTTTTAATAGCAAAATAACTATGATTATACAAATCACAATAGTCACGTCTGTCGGCTGTACCTACATAAACCTAATGTGCTACAGGCCAACTGCGTGTCGGTCCGCACTTATTTAAACTTTTACAATGGAACCCGTGACGTCGGCATAAATCACTGTAGCTTTCACACATCCCGGGTGAATTTAAATAACCCTCAACACAAGGTATTTTCATGATTTAAAATCTAGTGTTGCCTACGTACAAAGAAATCTTATTCGATTTATCAAAATACGTAA
This sequence comes from Meganola albula, assembly GCA_936450015.1. NCBI lineage: Eukaryota > Metazoa > Arthropoda > Insecta > Lepidoptera > Nolidae > Meganola > Meganola albula. The sequence continues at coordinate 7,355,070 of OW388144.1, read as the reverse complement.
TACTAGTATATACCTTCCGCTGACCCAACTTCGGCACGTTGTTATATCATAAAAACTTATGACTGACTTAATAAAGTGACTACGAGTAGGCTGCGTTAACGAACCAAGGAAACGACTTATGTAACGAAATATTGTTTTTCTCTTCTCCTGAATCCTTATCTATTCATTACATTGTATCGCCAAGATTATTTGGATGAATGAGAACAAATTAGGAGTAAGCTAAGCGGCTAATCGGATTTAGTACCAACATTTTTGTGCTTAGGTAAGTAAACGCATGTTTTGATTGTGAAGTATGTACAGAGGGTAATAGAAAAAGGCAAATTTTCCACCAGAGTGAGCTAATTACACGGTTGTTTCAGCCGACAAACTTGGGTACGAGGTATTTAGAGGACTATTAAAACTCCGCTGGGAGGCTTGAGGCGATTTACATGACAAAACATAAACAAAGTAGACAAACAACTCACTTCACTTTTAGATGTTTGATGTTACTAATAATGCACATAATATTTTCAAACAGATTTTATAGTTTTCTTGTTAATTATAACCATAGCTTTTCCTTTAAACTAAATGAATTACAGGTCCCAGTACTTATCTGAATCCTTTGAACTCAAGATAAGTATAAATTTAGTTGTATAAAAGTTTGAGAAAGACGTTTGTCGTGCAGCAACTATACTCATGAATAATGGAAGGTATGATCCTTCCACAAACCATCTGATATTATCCTTGTTTACACTGGATTTACCTAATCCTGTTTCCAAAATTTAAATTGTATTTGAGTTATGTCTCAAACGTTTAGCTTAGTTTGTGGGTTGTTTATTGCGAATTTGACTCTGGCATATCTTTGATGGTAGATAATAACACCATGCTAACATATATTTACACAACTGTCACTGCTAGTTACTTAAAGTAATCCACTGGCCGGTCAAAAAAGTAGGACTTGCATAATTTTTCGGCTTTTATTTCAACGATGATGGTTTTCAAAAGGGACAAGTGCATAGCACTCACAACCGCCGCCGTGCATGTATGACCAGATGTATGAATTTATTAGTAAGGCTAAGGAGATACGTTTAGATCGTAGCAAATGGCGCTCTACTGTTTCTGCTTACCCCCATGGGAAAAAGGCGTGATTGTTATGTTGTTTTTTAAAATGTCTAGTTTTAACACAGCATCACTTTCCAATATAATTTCCATACACTATGAAGTGCAACCATTTTAAAAATTACATAAAATAGCAGAAATTTTACCTCATTTGCGTTCACATGCGTTGACAAATGAAAACAGTAACTAAACGGGTCATATTCCTATCTACAAACAACCTTAATATTGGCAAGGAAAATAAAAGTTGCCGTCATCGTTTTATTGTTATTGTGATGTGAGGTACGGAAAATGGAGAATTACATTTTCTTATTCACAAAATTGTACCTATGAGAAAATGTAAGCCTGTTATTACGTGTTCTCAGAGTATTAATTTGTAGGTCGTGTTTCTTTGCATAGTAATAGTAGATTATACTTTCTTGGCCAAAGTAACCTTTTTCCTGTATATTTATTTCCGAAAAACCACAAAGTGAAAACTCCGTAACAACTTTAGTAGTTAACAACCTAAGTACAGTGACAATGTCAATTCGGTCCAATACAGTTGTAATGAGGCCGCGGCAATCTTTTATTGTCTGCTTGGACTGGGACAAATTGTGATAGATGATCTTCTGCGAATTCAAGATTTGGAACTGGATCTATCTGTTTTTCAATTTTATCGAAGACTTTGTTGGAAGCGCTTATCCTTGGCATATATTGAACGTTTATTTTCACTTTGGGAATCACATTTTAAGCTGTAGAGAATCGTCTTTTTCCGCATTCATTTCTCGCGTAATGAAATGCGAACTCAAATGCTAAAACTTTTTATTGTACCCGCCCAACATAGGCATGTTTTTGTGTCGTCTCAGACGACACAGAAACATACCCGTGTCAGTCATCATTATGAAGACATCAACCAAAAACGGCTAATGACAACGAAATTTACTGGATAGTTTTATGAGTTTGAAAATGAAATTTTATGATACCCTTCACGAAATCAATAAACAAAAGATCTAGAAAGTAGTAATACCAGAACTACAAATTAAAATTTTAATAAACCGCAATAAAATTCTTTGACATAGAAAAACTAAACAACTTGTTCTTTTTGTATTTTGTATATTGTCTTTGAGCACTACAATACACAGAAGCACTTGTCAAACTTAAATCATTACTCTTTTTTGTCGGGGGTTAAAAAGTAGAAATATAAATAGATCAGTCTCGTCAAACCGAGTGCTGTTGTGGGATATCCTTCAACAAACGGGTGAAAGCCAATGAGAAGGCTCATGTCACTTATTGCTAAGGACATAATTTGACGGAAGGCTCACTCTACTAAAACATCACACACACCGGCCGTCTCCCTGTAATTTCCGCCCACTAAATGATACCCTTGGTCCCTGAGCCAGGAAAACGTCGAGAAATCCCAACGTTTTACGTTTTTATACTCTTGCTTATCTCGTACATAACAATGTAGGCCGGCGCGCATCCTATCTGATACAGTCGACACTGAATCTTTGCTTCATTCTGTTAGAAAAATGACACCTACCTATACAAATACACTTACATTACTTGCTAATAAAGGGCTAAAACTGGTAAAATTGTAGTATTAACCTACCTAAGCTTGCTTAATAATATTTTACTTAAATTTTTAAGTATATTTTGTGATAATTTGTAGATTATAGAACATTGGTTTAAGTGGGTGGGTCAAATAATGCGATAACTTTGCCTTTTTACTGATATTTATAAAAGGAAGCTCGTGTGCGGTGGGTGATTTACCGCACGGCTGGTTGCCACTCGCCTTATTGAATACTATGTTCTATGAAAGAAAAATCGTATATTTTGACCCGCGACAGCCTAAATTTATGACTTTCATTTATTCCTCATGACAAATGACAATTAATAATGGTTTTCTAATAGCGGGCGAGTGTTTATGTTCTACTATAATCGGTGATAACTCTGAATAGATGTCGGAACATTCTCATACTTCTCTACCGGGAGAAAACGTTAAATCTGGGCATAGTTATTAAGCGAAATGACCATCAATTAATCTTTTGGACAACGTCTGTACTTCATCGTTAATCACTGCTCACAATATTCGTCGCTTTAACTGATTATTGTTTGATTATTTTAACATTTAAGATGTAGTATTGATCATCATTCAAAAGTGTTACTCGTAAAATTTTAAAGTAGGAACCTTCCTAGTACTTATAGTTAGGTAGTTAATGATTAAAATAAATTCTGTAGGTTTTCTTTAGCGACAAGGTTAGTTGAAACTTTATCTTTACTATGGTTCCTTAATGCTAAATTAAAATATAGGAAAATATAAAAAAAATATAGTGCCTTAGGTATATGTAGTCAATGCTGCAATTTCAAAATCCTACTAATCCTACTAATATTATAAATGCGAAAGTAAGTGTGTGTGTGTGTGTGAAGGTTTGTTACCGCGTATCTCAATAACCGCTCAACCAATGTAAATGAAGTTTGAAACGTAGGTAGTGTATACCCTAGAATAGGACATAGGCTAATAATATTTCCAAAAATCATCCCCTAAGAGGGTTAAATAGAGGGGTGAAATTTGTATGCAACTTTTTATTCTTTGGTCCTATTGATTTAAAATTCGGTACACATAAACCTTATGACAAATAATGAGATACGGGTTTTTTATTTTTCCATAATTACCCCCATGGGGTGTGGAAAATGAGTATTATAGGTAAAAATTAAAGTTTCTCTGGATCTCTTTAGTCTCAAGTCCGATTCACTCCTAATTCGGCACACACATACCTTAAAAGAAATCATAAAACACGTGTTTTTTATTTTTCCAAAACTACCCCCAGGGGGAGTGTAAAATGAGCTTTTTTGGAAATATTAAATATTCCAGAACTGTTTAGTCCTTGGTCCGATTCACTTCAAATTCGGTATAAATATAGCTTAAAACAAATAATGAAACACGTGTTTTTTATTTTTCCTTTTTTTTTATCTTTATCCTAATACTACGTGGGTGAAGCCTGAGAAATTATTCTGAGGGAGATTTCCTTCGAAGTTGATATCAATACTCCTTCGTGCTTTTTAGCTAAATTACTTTTTATATTGACACAATGACGTTTGATAACTCAGTCCGATTATTAGAATTCGAAATTTAAATTTTATTTCTTCTTAAATATTGAATGAAAAACTTACAATAATCATGGTCTAAGAGCCGTAGTATTTTTTAAGAAACCCCTATAGATTTATAGATATACCTATGGGTGCTTGCTGATTTCAAAATGTAGCTTACACGCCTACACTACTGAACTAATTTTGTATGGAGATAGTTCGAGACCCGGGAAAGGATAGTTTTAAAAGACTGCGAAAAAAGAGATTAATGGTTTAGCGCGATAACCGACATCCGCGGGCGAAGCCGCGGGCGGAAAACTAGTAATATTATAAATGCGAAAGTAAGTGTGTGTGTGTGTGTGAAGGTTTGTTACCACGTATCTCCATAACCGCTCAACCAATGTAAATGAAGTTTGAAACGTAGGTAGTCTATACCCTAGAATAGGACATAGGCTAATAATATTTCCAAAAATCATCCCCTAAGAGGGTTAAATAGAGGGGTGAAGTTTGTATGCAACTTTTTATTCCTTGGTCCTATTCATTTAAAATTCGGTACACATAAACATTAAGACAAATAATGAGATACGGGTTTTTTATTTTTCCATAATAACCCCCCTTGGGTGTGGAAAATGAGTTTTATTGGTAAAAATTAAAGTTTCTCTGGATCTGCTTAGTCTCAAGTCCGATTCACTTCAAATTCGGCACACATATACCTTAAAAGAAATCATAAAACACGTGTTTTTTATTTTTCTAAAACTACCCCCAGGGGGAGTGTAAAATGAACTTTTTTGGAAAAATTAAATATTCCAGAACTGTTTAGTCCTTGATCTGATTCACTTCAAATTCGGTATAAATATAGCTTAAAACAAATAATGAAACACGTGTTTTTTATTTTTCCATTTTTTTTTATCTTTATCCTAATATTACGCGGGTGAAGCCTGAGAAATTATTCTGAGGGAGATTTTCTTTGAAGTTGATATCAATACTCCTTCGTACTTTTTAGCTAAATTACTTTTTATTTTGACACAATGACGTTTATAACTCAGTCCGATTATTAGAATTCGAAATTTAAATTTTATTTGATCTTGGATATTAAATGAAAAACTTACATTATGATCTAAGAGCCGTAGTATTTTTTAAGAAACCCTAGATTTATGGATATGCCTATGGAGGCTTGCCGATTTCAAAATGTTGCTTACACGCCTACACTACTGAACTAATTTTGTATGGAGATAGTTCGAGACCCGGGAAAAGATAGTTTTATCCGACTGCGAAAAAGAGATTAATGGTTTAGCGCGATAACCGACATCCGCGGGCGAAGCCGCGGGCGGAAAACTAGTAATACATAATTATTGTTGCAAAATCCATTTAAGAAGATTAACATTAATTAGAAGGTAAGTGTAACAGATAGAGCAGAGCTACGCACGCGCCTCTCATACTCAGTTAATAATGTTAACTTTATTACACACATTCCGGCTCGTGTTCTCTCTTGATACGACTTTCTAATTAATTTAATTGAATACATAATATTATTAACATTTGCAGACAGCCACTTAAGCAATAAACTCTCAAGATAAACCACATGGGCTTATTTGTTATAACAACACACTAGAGCCTCCCACTGCTGATTTACTGAATATTATTAACACATACCTAAACAGGCTTTCTATTGTACACAACTTGTTATTTACTCGTTTACAAAGTTGATAAATATAGTTATTCTTACAAAAAGTAATCTACTCATCCTACTAATATTAAAAATGCAAAAGTTTTTATGGATGTGTAGAAGTGTGGCTGTTTTTTTGGATGAAATTTGGCACAGAGATAGATTATACTTAGTCTAAAATAGCATTACTACTTTTTATTCTTTTACCACGCGGACGAAGCCGCGGACGGAAGCTAGTTGTGTATTAAATGACACCCACATTCGAAACTAATAGACACCCTTGAGTCACTTTTGTGTAGACAATGTGTATAACATATAGCATATAATACTTAGAGGCTTCTTTCCAAATATAGTAATATAGAGAAATAATCGCTAGACCCAGACGGAGATGGCTGGATGAACTAAGATAAAAGATTAACTTATTACCAAACAAAACTATAACAACAGGTTTTAGTTCACAAGCCTCCACACCAGGATTCCCTGTGTCGTTTTAATAGTGTCTGTCCTAATCAAATGCAAACAATACAATTTATAATCACAAAAAAGTAACAGTATGGATAAATGGTTTACGTTGTAAGTAGATCAGAGCCCGATGACGAGAGAAATGGATGGGTTATTAGATGGATGGTTGGATGGAAGCGGCAAGATTGTGATGTCTGGAAGGTGTTACGGGAGGCTTTTGCTCAGCAGTGAGATGATAAGCTACAGTTTTCTTAAGACACTAAAGTATGAGGCCCTTCAAAATGGGGGAATTAGGTTTCATAAGGTAGGCAAGACGCGAGTAATGACACTGGTGTTACATGAGACAGTAACCGATTTATCATCAGGTGATAGCTATATATATAAAAATGAAACCCGTTTTCCGTTGTCGCGACATCACGCGTTAACGGCTGGACCGATTTCGCTAATTCTTTTTTTAAAATATTCCTTTTAGTACGAGGATGGTTCTTACGCAGAGAAAAATTAAAAAAAAGAAAATTTAGAAAGCGAAGAAGTGCCGAAAACCGGGTTAGATACCTATTATTTATTATTGGTTATATTCGGTAGGTCTGAGACCCGGTAGATGGCACTGCTTTACCGGGCAGAACGACGTCTGCTGGGTCCGCTAGTAGGTTAATAAAATAATAGTAGTCCGTTATATTAACACTTTAAATCAAGCAAGAAAAGCTTAGTATTTTCTTAGATTTACGCCAATATCACACATTGAAATTAAACTATTTTAACTATTTTTTTCCGCCCGGGACCATGAATTCTGAAAAGTCTTTGAAACGACGATCTATAATCTATAACAAAACGCGATAAAATCCATTATAAAATACTTTTAAGTTTAGTTTTTTTTTGTTTTTAGTTTTAGTTTTTTTTATATATTTCAAGAAAAGCTTTTCAACCCAAAAATCTGACAGATAGGTATGATGTTCCTCATAGTTTTTTTTTCACTAGCTACTTGGTACTACCTAAGGGATTTAATCGTGGTATATTCTAGATTTTATATCCCGACCTTTCGCAGTCTTAATAGACTATGGTCGCGAGGTGACTGTGGTTTTTTACGTACCAATTTGTTAATTACAACTGTAATGTCAGTAAGTACCGACTGCCTATATACACACATTAATTATTTAATTTGCATTTTTTAATATACCTACACGTTATTTTAATATTTCGTAATAATTAAGTAGGTAGATATCGTAATATTAATTAAGTAGGAGCTTAATTATTTGAAAATAAATTACGGGAAGAATTTCTAAAGTCTTTAAGACGATGCTCTGATTTATTAAATGGCTAGATTTCCGCTCACGGCTCCACCCGCAGATATTTCGATTATCGCGCAAAACCCCTTTATGTGCTGTCGGTTAGAAACTAGGTATCCTATCCTTGCCCGGGTCTTAAATTGTCTCCATACTAATTTTCATCTAAATCGGTGTAGTAGTTGAGGCGTGAAAGCGTAAAAGACTGTTAGTTTCGCTTTTATAGTAGAAGAAAAGGTAGATATCTACGTAGAATTTTTATATCTACGCGAATAATATAAACATTAAATATATACCAATGGAAATATAACTATTTTAAAATGGATTGCGTAACTTCTACGATAAAATAGTATGTAATTTAATTACAGTACACTAGACACTAATGTCTGACGTTTCTGTGCGTTATTTATCGTCCAGTGTAACATACGTATCCACTTATCCTTAGGGTTGTCATAAAATAATACGCAGTCTGACCTCTAGCCTAACTTGCAATAAAAAACTACTCCCAGATTACAGCTCGCCAAAATGACGGCAGAGTTCCTCTAACAATCATGACTGGTCTCATCCTAAGTTGCATGGCTTATCGTCTGACCCTACGCATTACTAGTAATGGAAATTGAATTACTGCTTAAGCAAGATAAATGGACAACGTGCGGTTTGAGTGGTCATCTCTAAACTCCAAAGTTAAGGAGCCCCAACTTTATGACCAATAAACAATACGAAATGTTACGACTAACAACGGATTACATAGTTTAATTTAACGCGGTAATCTACAGGTGCTGGTGGATTGAAGTTTGATGTAATCTTTGAATAATACCTAGCAGACCTAATTCAGTAAGCTGCTATGGTATTTTCACGTATACAGCTCGAAATTCAAGCTCTTCTCAATTTGACTAAAGACCAACTATATATATAAGAATAATATACCGTATGTCAACGTATAGTGTCTGTATACTTTTACGTTAATTTTCTAATGGATATAATAATATTGGTTTCTGCACTTGTTCTTTGTAGTGTGCCATATTGCATACTAACCCACGTGCGGTGGTGTTGTAAAAAGAAGTACAAATATGTACTAAATAGAACGATTTCTTTACAACAATTTTAAAAAATATTTACATCTCGTTAAGGTATAGAAAAAACGAGTTCGATTTGGTGATTTCTGACCTCGAATGCAATAGGTAATCTTAAAACAATCCAGGAAACATTATGTATTACCTACCTCTTTCCAAGATTGCTCTCGAATATTGTGAATTCATATATTACTTGCCTGGAGAGGATATTGAGATAGTAAATTTTGAACCATATTTTTTACACACAGTTAATGTAACTCATACACATTCTAAAGAAAAAGCTTTGATATTTCATACTGTCGTGGTAACCGAAGCGTGAAGTTTTAGCTTTATTAAAACGAAGAGGTTTCTGAAATCCAACATCACTTTTGTAAAATGAAAAATGTGGTTCGAATATTGTTAAGGATTCATTCTTTTATTCAGCACATGCAGATAATGTGTACTCGCTATCGAATAATGAATATAATGTGAGCTAATTAAAGCTTTTTGTTTATGTCTTGTAAATCGAAGTTTTTCATATACCTAATATATATGGTGGTACAATTCCGCAACGTCACAAATATATTATACCCGTTAGTAGGTTTTTTTTAAATATTAAAAAATATTGAACATGTGACAGAAATGCTTCGATTTAAATGCTTAAAATAGGTTAAATACTCAAGTTTAACACACGACCACACGTAGGTACCTACTTATAAAGGCATAATAATGTTCGGATTTACAAGGCGTGTCCCTACAGATAACAACTTTTTCTTTGCTCATAAATAAAATCATATTCTACACATCAAAGTATATATAAGCGTGTATTTACCTATCTTTCTTTTGTTGCAGCATCCCGTATTCGATACGAGATCACAAGTGGGAACATAGGTGGCGCCTTCGCCGTCAAAAACATGACTGGCGCCATTTACGTAGCAGGAGCACTGGATTATGAAACTAGAAAACGGGTAAGAATTTTAAACTTTCTCCGACTTATATCACTTTGATCGGTTTAAAGATATATTGTGTTACCGCAGTAAAAAAGAATTGATCTCCTTATTATTATCTAATAATAAAATGAGAGTAATCACTGAATCGATTTTGATAATATTTTAAAACTACTGTTTAACTAAACTACTATTTGCTCATCGCGTCGCGTCGTCAGTAAAAAATTAGAGCAATGTTTTTGCGTGATAAACTGCAAACACGCAGGCCGGGTGGTGCAAGTTAGCTTTTGTTTTTTTTAATTTTTTAATTTACTTGCCTTCAACTATTTGATTTTTTTGTAAATTGTTATTAAACGCAAATGAAATATTATTATAGTAAACAGAAACCCGATAGTTAGTTCAGTCCGATTATAATATTTCCAGTTTGGATAGCAAATAAACATTTCGAAATATTTATTTACTAAACTGAAACTAGTATGTGATCAATACTATAAAATTGTGCAAACAATAGATCCCAAGAAACTCACTATAAATTGTTAATCTTGTTTTACACAAAGCTTATTCATAAACGTCTTATAAGTTTATAAATAGGTAAATTAGGTTTATAACTTGTTTGTTATCAGTCACCTTAAAATTTGAACTAGGAAGAAAGAGACAGAGCACATTTAACTACAAAAGCTTATAAAATTTTAATGAATAAAACCGTTAAGTTAAAAATAATACGATTCTTTTTGTATAATAATATTTAACACAAAGATTCGGATATATTCCGCAGACAAAAATCGTACACAAATATTTGTTTTCACAAATTACCTATCTAATTCTCTCTAATTACATTTTCCATGCAATTTCATAACTCTGAGATACCTAAAAGTTATCATAGTAAACTAATTATCTTAATGTAAACAGACTGCAAAACTTAGGAGAGTTGCGTTTATCATTAACAATTATGTCACGTCAACGAAATCTTAAAGTAAACAAGTGAGAATAAAGTAATCCAACAAAATTTAAGATAAACCAACACGACAAAGTCAGGGGTAGAAAATATATTACCATAAATTAAAGGATACACGACCGTGTGTATACTGAAGATTATAAATTAAGTAAACGCTTAATTAATCTAAAGTAAGACAAGTGCTTACCTAAATAAATTGGGTTGTTTATTAAACCATTCTTGTAACCTTACTTGCCATATCTTTTTATTTTTTATATACATACAACCTCATGAAAACCCACCCAAAATTAATGGCTTCCTAACATAATTTATCTTACGTTAAACGACATTAGTGTTTCACTTAGTTTTCTGGCCCCTTGGCAAGTTTTAAATTTAAAACATTGCTTCGTCGAGGAGGCTGCGTCCCGCCTATCAGAACGGCCCTCTTTGTTACCGCCTCGACAAAGTTTCCCCCAACTTTTCAAGAGATAAATAATTTAATCTTTAATACCCATTTAAGAGAACCGGCGTAGTTATTACCAAAAGCTGTATTGCTTCCATACTGTAGCTTCTCACGGAGTTCTTATGAATGTAATCCAGTTTCCTTTTAACTTCGCCCTGTTACGTACAATGGAGGCTTGTTCAAGTGTTTATGAAATACCTTAATTTTATTATTCGAACATTTCGAGGAAATAACACGCGTTTTTAATTTAATTAAATTGATAATAACAAAACGCTAATAGCATTTTACCTACTTGTAATACTTGTTTCGATACTGAAGCGATTCTAACATTTTACCATCTATTATCTACAAGCTCGTACCACATCCTTATTAGTATACTAAAGACAGTAAACGTACTAATCAAGTCTTTTACTTCACGAATGTAATTTTACTCAACGAGCCTTTGATGGGTTGTATAAATTAGAATTAATGTGACAACAAATGAATGCAACGTTCAAAGTTATGTAGAGTGTGGGAGATGACTTTTGAAACAAACATTTCCCGCCCGAGTGAGGAAATTACTGAACGACACTGACAGATGACACCAATAACTCCCTCGGCTCTCAAACACGCTCACGGTTTTCGAAACCAAGTGTGGACTTGGTAATTTTTAGCGACATTTAATTGACATTTTTCGTCATCAATGAGTTATTATCTGTTTGCACGCTCAATTCAATTTATTCTCTTGTTTGTCATCTAAAAAGTTGTAGCTGTAGATAAAGTAGGTATCTACTAATTTTTAACATTTCTAACAAAATGGTTCTATCTTTTTCGTAGTTACAAAAGCAAAAATAGGATTAATTACAGCTCGGTTTTAAATTACTGTCCGGAACTTTTAATAAAACTGAAATTACCTTGTTTAATTGCAATTACAAAAGTCAAAGGAGTTTTGAGAAAAAACCGGGCGTTAAATATTAACATTGCTGATAAATCTACTGTTCTGGTACTCTGTAATCTCGCAAATAATTAAAATGTAGGTATTAATCGTACTAAGTAAAATTAAATATAATTAACCGAAACAGTACGAGCTGAAATTGGCGGCGTCGGACAACCTCAAAGAGAACTACACGACAGTGGTGATCCACGTGAAAGACGTGAATGACAATCCCCCAGTGTTCGAGAGACCCACGTATCGCACGCAAATCACCGAAGAAGATGACCGCAACCTCCCTAAGCGCGTACTTCAGGTCCGCTGGCAGTACAGCTGAATTCGATTCCGTTTAAATCTAAGCTACGAATCGAATAAGGCTATCCATTTTCTAGTTTGAATCTTAGACATTGTGAGCTTGCATGGCATGGGGATTTCGTTTGCGACACTGTTTTCAGTTTTTACTACCTACTCCGTAGTTTGGTTTGTTGCTAGTGTCTTTGTTATTTTATTTTACTTGCATCAAGTCGTGTTTGTACGAGTAGCAGCGGTCTGCATCTCAAGAGTGAAGTGGCGTTCGCCGGCGGTCTAATTAGATGTTTCTTTCAGGTGACTGCAGTACCGATACCGAAATGATTTGTACGATCAAACAATATATACACTTAGATATAAGTAACTCACTTGTATTTAGGTTTTTTAAACTTACCCTACGCATTCAAATTAATGATCACTCGAAGTCGATTGCTGGAACGACCAAAAAATCTCAGTGGGTCGCGTAATGATAGAAATTGAAGCTTACTTTTCCTCAAAAACAACTTGCGGTCATAAATATTTACTGTCATCGAATTCTAAACTTTCCTTAATAATATTATAGATTTGAACACAAGTTTTTTCTTTTTATAACGTTAACGATGAGAAGTTGGGCAGCAGGGCTGCCGCTACCGAGCGTTTGAAATTGGTAGGTACTTTTCAATTATTGAGCGAAACCTGAAAGCAAAGTTCTTTTGCTTGCGCAGTACAAATTAACTTCTTTGCAGCTATTAAATCTCGATAGCTTTGGCAAAGCAGCCGTATGCTGGCGTTCTATAAACACAATAATTATGGTTGCAACTTTAAAGAACTCGGTTCTTGAGGGATTCGGTGTAGGTAATTACCGTACTTTATGAATACTTGCACATAAAATCTAACGAAGACTGTTACTTTTCTATACAAAGCTTTTTTGTCGATTTAAAATTTTTAAAAATGGTAAACCTCCACAGGCCAAATAAACCCGAAACGTAGAGTTCATATAAATCATTCTATATCGATATGATATATTACACGTTTGTCCCGAGGAATCCGTTAAAACTGTGACTGTGAAAATGTAATGTGGCTTATCTGCTACAAAATATGTATCCTTCAGCGTGAGGGATAAATAAATCATAAATAGCTTTTGCATTTGAGGGTATACGTTTCAAAAGTTTTATGAATAAACGAGTTGATTTGGTATTCATGGTTGTCACAGTTCTGTAAATGAAATAACGTTAAACATGGTTGGTAATCTTTTAATTGTGTCTTGGAGGATGCATGAGCATGGTAGTGTACATGTGGGTGTCGCAGTACGAGTTGACGCTGGTGGCGTCGGACGGCCGCAACGAGAACTCGACGCGCGTCGTGGTTCGAGTACTCGACGTGAACGATCTACCACCGAAGTTCTCCCGCAGCGCCTACGTCACGCAGGCTCTAGAGGAGACAGGACCCTTCCCGCATCCCCTTATACAGGTTTTGTTTGGTTGATTTTGTTTTGTTTAACCTGACGCCTCTTCCTTCTTTTGTTAACATTAACGCATTGGTACCTAATATCAAAGCTTAAAATATGACATGTTCTATAATCTCGTAGATGGGTGATGGATTGGAATTTACTTACGTTTTAAACTGGTGCTAACATTAATACGATGCATTAATCCAATTTTTGGAATATTTGATGCTAATTATAATTAGCATGAGTTCTAATAATTATTAGCCGATTTAATATCATTAAAGTGCTGATTTAAGACTGAAAATAATGTGGCAAACAATTTGATGATACCACTTGTACAATCATTCCAACTTATTATCATTTTGCATCACGAGTTTTGACAAACCTAAACGTAAAAAGTTAATTTATTTGCTGTCGACGCTGCATCTTGGAGCATTAAGTATACTTTTTATCATAATATTTCAAAAACTCTAGGGATTTCGTTTCAAATTTAATGAAGTATGTAATATAAATGCCAGCTTTATAGAATTACTTGGAGAGATTTTTCTACTTTTTATTTATCTTCAGACTTCCTCTGACATCTTTATTAAGTACCTATTTTAATTTCCTTCGGTATCAGTGTTATGGCCTCCTTGACATTATTATCTGCCTTAAATATGTATAATTAATATTATTTTAGAAATTAATTAAGTTGAAAATAAATTATAAGTAAGAAAAGGCCTATTAATAATTTATTTTTTAATTTGGTGGTAAAGTATAGGTACCAAGGTTCGTATGATGTTTGAAAATAGCTACTTACCTACATATGAATTTGTATTAAATTTTAGTCTATAATATAAAAATGAATCGCAAAATGTGTGGCGCATAACTCGAGAACGGCTGAGCCGATTTCGCCAACTCTTTTTTTAGAATGTTCCTTGAAGTACGAGGATGTTTTTTACGCAGAGAAAAATTCAAAAAAACTCCTGCGAAAAAGCTTGACCGATTTTATCAAATCTTATAGGTCGTATTCTGTTTTCGGGACCCGGCAGGTGGCACTGCTTTACCGGGCAGGACGACGTCAGCGGGGTCCGCTAGTTCTCCATAAAAATCGTATTGTTTTAAGAGTAGTCTACTTATAATAAATTAGGTTGAGAACGATACGGTCTATGTTAGATTTTTAAATAGCCTTAAGATTAATCTCCAGGGAACAGGTAAGTAAATGCTTTTAATAATTTTGAAAGATGCCTTTAGTAGAAGCTTAAGTAGGTATCATTGCATGAGTTTTAAAAGTAGTTTCACAGCATGAAGTACTTTCAGTTTCATAGAATATTTCAGTAGCGGTCTCCTAATAAAACTTCTTCAACCTGTCAATAACGTATGAGTTCAGAATACGATAAATCGAATAATGAAAATATATTTCGCAAAATATTTTACTGTTGCTTTACATATAGGTACTTCCTTCGAAAAGTGTGTTGTGTTTTGTTATAAGAAATTATTTTGTTTAAATTCATTGTAAAGTTGCCAATTCATGAAGCTATACCTTTAAAGCTATACTATTAATATATTAACTTACTTTATTATTTAAAATAGCAGCAGTCTCGAAATAAATCAACGCAATTTTGCCTTGAGTTAATAATAAGGATTGACCTTTACTGATGGCAAAGCCCTTGTCCCAAGTTGCCTGTAGTGACAAGCTTTTTTATAATTGGAGTGAGATTCGCAAATGATCCGAGTAATTACACAAACGTCGACCCTCTTCATTTCAGTCGCTCCAGTCTACGTAATTGGACATTCCAGTTGCTATAAGTTTACGTATCCCAATTTCACAAGGATCAATTTCTTCATAAAATTACTGATAAAATGTTCAGTTATGAATTAATATACAGAGACAGGTACATCAAATTATTTGCATTCTTTGGGCTACATATTAGACATTCAGTTTGATTGTACATTGATACGAGTTTAGTAAATGAACAATGTTCCATGTTATGTATACCTAACTAATAACTCACCTAGTAATATTGGTATACGTAATACAAATTGCCTTTTGGAATTTACAGCTAACCCTTTTATTGCCTGAGGATATTTACCAAAACTCAAACTTGTTACATACCTGCTGTTTCGATAGCCAAACACAACACAGACCCAAAGGTCCATAATAATAATTATGTACCTACCCTTTGATAATATTATTCATGTGTTTACACTTATATTTTATGCTTGTTTGCATGAATGGGCAGGGTTAGCGTTATTCTATGTATTATGTATAGTGCCAATTGTGTCCAATCCAACTTTTAATAGATATTTTAACTATCAAATTAATCAACAGTAAATGCTAAATATTTCTGAAATATAACATAGTGTGTTTAATGAAACGTGATAACCTTATATATGAGGTACATCAATGTCTAACAGGTTACGGCAACGGATGGGGACAAAGACAGACAGCAGAACATTGTCTATTTCTTGACTGGTCAAGGAATTGATCCCGATAACCCTGCAAACAGCAAGTTCGATATTAATCGAACTACAGGCGAAATATTTGTACTAAAGGTAAGTAGATAATACAAGGCTTATTAAAAAAACACGAAAGTAGGTAACGTGCGAAATGGTTCCAATTTAAATTGCAGTTCGTGCAATAGTATATTTGAAGCGGAAGCTGGCGTTAGAATTGGTAGTCTGGAATTCGCGAGCAAAGATAGTGAACCAATACGCGTTATGCATACACAATGCCATCTCACATTTGATCAGTATTTTTTATTCATTAACTGATAACGCTGTTATACATTTACCAAAATTTTGTACCAGTTAGTAAATGAACTCGGGTTTAAGAAATTGCAACGTGTTGTCTCTTATTAGGTATACGCCGAAATATTTGCATTTTAGTGAAACCCATAATTTTATCTACAGCCTTTAGATCGAGATCAGCCTAATGGAAGACCGCAATGGCGATTCACAGTTTTTGCCCAAGATGAGGGAGGTGAAGGGCTCGTTGGATATGCTGATGTTCAAGTTAACCTTAAAGATATCAATGATAATGCACCAATTTTCCCACAAGGTGTTTATTTCGGTAACGTTACAGAAAATGGCACAGCTGGAATGGTCGTTATGACTATGACAGCTATAGATTATGATGACCCTGCAGAAAGCAATAATGCCAAATTATGGTATTCTATTGAGAAAAATGTAATTGAAGAAGAAACTGGTTCGCCCATTTTCGAAATTGAACCTGAAACTGGAGTAATAAAGACAGCGGTGTGCTGTTTAGATCGTGAAAGAACCCCTGATTATTCTATACAAATAGTTGCTTCGGACGGCGGAGGTTTAAAAGGTACTGGTACAGCATCAATTCGAGTCAAAGATATAAACGACATGCCGCCGCAGTTCACTAAAGATGAATGGTTTACCGAAGTCGACGAAACAGATGGAACAAATTTACCGGAAATGCCAATTTTAACGGTTACCGTTCACGATGAAGATGAAACAAATAAGTTTCAGTATAAAGTTATCGAAAATAGCGGTTACGGTGCTGACAAATTTACAATGGTTAGAAATAATGATGGAACAGGGTCGCTGAAAATCGTACAACCCTTAGATTACGAAGACCAATTACAAAGTAATGGTTTCAGATTTAGGATACAAGTTAATGATAAAGGGGAAGATAACGACAACGATAAATATCATGTAGCTTATTCGTGGGTTGTAGTTAAACTACGAGACATAAATGACAATAAACCACAGTTTGACAGAGCTAATATAGAAGTTTCAGTATATGAAAATGCTGAAGTAGGAAAAAGCTTAGAAACATTTAAAGCGACAGATCCAGATCAAGGTGGCAAAAGTAAAGTTTCGTATGCCATTGATAGATCTTCCGATAGAAAACGTCAGTTCTCGATTAATCAAGAAGGCACTGTGAGTATACAACGATCACTAGATAGAGAAGATACACCAAGGCATCAAGTTAAAATATTAGCTATAGATGATGGAGTACCACCCAGAACGGCAACAGCCACTCTTACAGTTATAGTGCAAGACATAAATGATAACGCTCCAACATTCTTAAAAGATTATAGACCAGTTTTAACTGAACACATAACTCCGAAAAAAGTTGCTGAAATATTAGCTACAGACGATGACGACAGATCTAAAAGCAACGGTCCACCATTCCAATTTCGGCTAGATCCTGGAGCAGATGATATTATTAGAGCTTCTTTCAAAGTAGAACAAGATCAAAAAGGTGCCAATGGAGATGGAATGGCAATCGTATCTTCCTTGCGATCGTTTGATAGGGAACAACAGAAGGAGTATCTTATTCCTATAATTATTAAGGACCACGGCAATCCTGCAATGACTGGAACAAGTACGTTAACTGTTGTAATTGGTGACGTAAATGATAATAAAATGCAACCGGGCTCTAAAGAAATTTTAGTTTATAGCTATCAAGGTCAAGCTCCAGACACTGAAATAGGTCGAGTTTATGTCTATGACCTTGATGACTGGGATCTTCCAGACAAAAAGTTCTTCTGGGAGAGTTCGGAACATCCAAACTTTACTTTGAATGAAGAAACTGGAATGATTCAAATGAGACACAAAACAAGAGAAGGCAGATACCATCTCAAATTCAAAGTATATGATCGTAAACATACACAAACAGATGTCCCTGCAAATGTTACTGTTTACGTCAAAGAAATATCACATGAAGCAATAATCAATTCAGGATCGATTCGTATATCTGGAATATCAGATGAAGATTTTATTAGAGTTTGGAATTATAAAACCCTTAGTGTTTCAAGAAGCAAGTTAGATATTTTCAAAGATAAACTGGCAGATTTGCTAAACACAGAGCGGGAAAACATAGATGTATTTAGTGTACAACTTCGGAAAAAGCATCCTCCTGTCACTGATATTAGATTTTCTGCTCACGGAGCCCATTATTACAAACCTATAAGATTGAATGGAATTGTTTTAATGCATAGAGAAGATATTGAAAGAGCTGTAGGAATTAATATAACAATGGTAGGCATTGACGAGTGCTTATATGAAAATCAAATGTGTGAAGGGTCTTGCACTAATGTACTGGATATCAGTAACTTGCCTTATATGGTGAATGCGAATAAAACTGCTCTTGTAGGTGTAAGAGTGGACGTGATTGCAGAATGTACTTGTGGAGCACGTAACTTTACGCAAGCAGAAACTTGTCGAAATTCTCCTTGTTACAATGGCGGACGATGTATTGAAGGCAAATACGGTTTAACATGTTCTTGTCCTCCTGGATATACAGGACCGAGGTGTCAACAAACGTCCAGGAGTTTTAGAGGAACTGGATGGGCGTGGTATCCAGCTTTAGAAATGTGTGATAGCTCTCATCTAAGCTTTGAATTTATCACAAGAAAGTCAGAAGGTGTATTACTATACAATGGTCCAATAGTACCACCAGAACCAGAGGAAATAATGGTATCAGATTTTATCTCAGTAGAATTAGAACGAGGCAATCCAAGGCTTCTCATAGATTTTGGTTCAGGAACGTTGGAATTGAGAGTCAAAACAAAGAAGTCTTTAGATGACGGTGAATGGCATCGAATAGATATCTTCTGGGATACAGAGAATGTAAGAATGATTGTTGATTTTTGCAAATCTGCCGATATTCAAGAAATGGAAGATGGAACTCCTCCTGAATTTGATGATTCAACTTGTCAAGCTTCGGGCACAATACCTCCATTTAATGAATATTTAAATGTTAACGCACCTCTACAAATTGGCGGCCTGTACATAGAACACTTTGATCCGACGCACTATCATTGGCAATACATGCCTATTGGTAAAGGATTTGATGGATGCATACGAAATTTAATTCATAATAGCAAGCTTTATGATTTAGCTCATCCAGGATTATCTCGAAATTCTGTAGCGGGTTGTCCCCAAACTGATGAAATTTGTAATCAAGCAGATACAACATCTAGATGTTGGGAACATGGCACATGTGTTGGTAGTTTTTCGGAAGCAAGGTGTCAATGTCAGCCAGGATGGACAGGGCCCTCTTGTAACCTACCAACTACACCTACCAGCTTTAGGCCTCAGAGTTATGTGAAATTTGCGTTGAGCTTCGAACCCGATCGATTCAGTACGCAAATCCAGTTGAGATTTAGAACGCGCGAACCTCATGGTGAATTGTTTAGAGTCAGTGACCAGCACAATCGAGAATATGGTATTCTGGAAGTTAAAGAATCTCGATTACATTTCCGATATAATCTAAATTCTCTGCGCACTGAAGAACGGGACGTATGGCTAAATTCGATAGCAGTCGATGATGGCCAGTGGCATATAGCTCGCGTCAGTAGGTTTGGAAGCGCAGCAATGCTTGAAATAGATGGCGGGGAGGGAAGAAGATACAATGAAACGTTTACTTTTGAAGGGCATCAATGGCTATTGGTAGACAAACAAGAAGGCGTGTATGCAGGTGGAAAAGCAGAATACACGGGTGTAAGAACGTTTGAAGTGTATGCAGACTTCCAGAAAGGTTGTCTTGATGATATTCGGCTTGAAGGAAAACATTTGCCTCTACCACCAGCAATGAACGGCACGCAGTGGGGTCAGGCGACTATGGCTAGGAATCTTGATCGCAATTGTCCGTCAAATAGCCCTTGTATCAATGTACACTGCACTGAACCATTCGTATGCGTCGATCTCTGGAACGAGTATGAGTGCACGTAAGTATCTTTTATATTACTATGGCCCTGAAAAAACCCTGAAGTGCAAGTTACAAGTACTAACCTGTGTAGATATTTTCTGTTTTGTTGATTTTTTCCCACTTATGATTCAGGATCTAGTAGAATGTACCTACCTACTTATAACTTGTACTTATCATTTTATACTGTGTGCGACCTGGAAACGGGAATAACGCTAAAAACGGAGACTGGTGGTCACTTGTAATTGAATCATTATGGTCAACTATTCAAAATCAAAACTTTAACAACTTTGGTTTTACTTAACTAGAAACTTTTCAAACGAAAATAGTAATTGGTAATCTAGCTAGAGAGCCTCTATTTTCAATATTATCCTCAGTTCTAGGCCACACACAACAAGTCCTGATGTAATACTGGTTTGTTTTATTTTAAGCCATTATTTTGAAGCGCGCACTGAGTTCTTTATTACGTTTCTATTTCCGTCATCATTACTTATATTTCCCTATTTTTTAATTTAATAAGTATTTTTAATTTTATGATATACAAACACGTGCTACAAATATAAATATTATTTATTGTACAATTATATATTTCTTGTTTGACTATCCTTATTAAATATCTAAAAATATTCGTGTACCTAATTCAAACGGTCTTATTCTACATATATGTATTGATATGATGTTTAGCTGCGGTGAGGGTTTGGTATTATCCCCGGATGGCAAAGGATGCGTAGACAAGAACGAATGTCTCTACTTCCCGTGCCGGAACGGTGGATCCTGCGTGAACCGCGAGCCGGGTTACCGCTGCCACTGCCCCGAAGGGTTCTGGGGAGAGAACTGCGAACTCGTGCAGGAGGGCCGCACGCTCAAGCTCAGCATGGGCGCGCTCGCCGCCATCCTCGTCTGCCTCCTCATTATAATGAGTGAGCACTTCTGTAGTCACGCGTCCGCGTGCCTAGCTAGACAATCATCCCAACACACCATCACTTTAGCACTATCATCTTTAGATCTATCTGTGTATATGTGTAGCCGTGTCATTAGATTATCGTAATAAAGTAGTGCATGTTGTATGGAGAGGTCTCAGTGCGCGCTCGGGCGAGGAGTAGAAGGTAAAGCGCTTGTGCGTAGGTGTCCCGTGGGCTCGGTGCGCGCGGGCGGCACGTGCGCCAACGTGGACGAATGCGTCCAGAGCCCGTGCCTGCACGGTGGCACGTGCGTGGACCGCGAGCCGGCGCGTCGCTACGACTGCGTGTGCGCACTCGGCTACACCGGCCACGACTGCGAGCTCGAGCTGCTGGCCTCCGGCGTCATCACACCCTCCAGAGATTTCATTATAGCTATCATTGTTTGTTTGTTTATGCTTTTAGGTGAGCACTACATTTCATTATTTGCATGCCATCACTGTGTCACGGTTCTACAGAGTCCTCTCGACGTTAGCTAAATTTTGTAATCTATTGAATGTTTATTTTAGTTGGTTTAAAATCAGTAAGTGTATCTACCTAAGTTAGTTTGTACAATAATGATGATTTTAATGATACGTACTTTGGCTACGTTGGTATGGGTTCTGTTACTGAAAATTGTTTTTTTTATTATTAAGTAACTGGAAACATGTCACACAAACTTTTCTTAACAAATTAATACTACTTTGTCAACATTTTTTTTTTATGTTATAAATCTATTTCTTAGGATGTAATCCACCGTGTTATTGAAACAGGATGTGCCCTATATGGTATTCGCTTTCAAAATTGACGACACAGTTTAGATCGCTTTCTGTGGGGCGTACAACATTGCGGGAATCTGTATCTTGGCACACACGGTTGGCGAACATAATGGGTATACATTATGTTCGCCAACCGGGTTGGGTAACCCTTAAAAAATATTCTTATTTATTACCTACAACTAAATGGTTATCATTTGCTATGAGAAGACACTTGGCCTATTTAACTTGTGTAGTACCTACTAATAATCTAAACACGTCTTACTACATAGTTTGGTATACTTAAAAACAAGCAAAAATTATAAAGTTTTAAAGCAATTAAAATACGTAGTTAAAATTGTTGGAATCTAAGTAGGAATAACATTCAGCCAGTCTAATTGAATTTTGATTCGACTTTGACGAAGTATAGAAAACTTTACTGAATATGAAATTATTTTGCAAAGTAACAACACTACAACTTGGGCAAAGAACTCGCAAAGTCGCAAACTATATTATATTGTGCGTAGCTTTTGGGATATTCAAATCAAGAAGATAATCTTTACACACATCGAGTTAAGGTCGCTTTACCTAAGTATTGAGTTTATTTCCTTTTTTATAGGGAAAGTGGAATTAGAAAATGTGACTAGAGAAACAGTAAGCTCTAGCATTTATTAAACTTAGGTATAGAGGTATTAGGTACAACTGCTGCAAGAAGGAAAGGAAACATGTTCAGTAAACGACTGAAATCCAGCGTAACGACTGCAGTCGGACGCTACTTATTATCTAATCTAAACTTACTAGAACGTGCACTCCGTTTTGCCGATGTTAGTCCAAAATGTTCTAGATTTATATTCCATTGCTTTTGTTTTGCTGTTTACGTACTGTTGTGACTTGGCTGTGATATTTCATTAACACTATAATAATACAATTTCAAGTATCGTTAGATATTTTTTAATGTATGTAATTTTTTAATGTATGTTAGGTACTGGTGAAGACTGGCAAGTTAGATTCTTGCCTCTGTCTTATGTAGGTTTTTACCATTTCGCGATATTACCACACTTGTTACTCGACATCTGGTAGTGTCTCACACACAAAGCTGTCGCTCGCGTTTGTACATAATAAGTACGCTGCTTTTTTGTTTTACCTAATGTGAATGAAGATATATAACCTAACTTGCAAAAAAATTCATTCATTTATTCTACACCACTTTACTCATTTTTCGATCATCATTTCTAAAAACTCTATTTCACAATGTACCTATTACAATGATGAGAATAACTTTTTCTTTTGTCTAATATTTAATTCTTATTTATCTTTACCAGTCCTGGTGTTAGTGTTCGTGGTGTACAACCGACGCCGTGAGGCACACATCAAATACCCTGGCCCTGACGATGACGTCCGTGAGAACATTATCAACTACGACGACGAAGGAGGCGGTGAAGACGATATGACCGCTTTCGACATTACCCCGCTTCAGATACCCATCGGCGGACCATTACCTGATCATGCACCTACTAAGTTGCCATGTAAGTGTGCCCTGGTAAAATCGTTCTCTCTATCCTATTTAGGTGCATCTCGTCGCGTATCTTGCATTTTGGCTTTATTAATAGAACAACAAAGTAACTTTGTAACATTGTCAATACAGATCCTCTGATGGGCGTCGGGATAGGAGTGGGGCCGATGGGCGTAGGTGTGGGGGTCCCGGGTGTAGGTGTACCAATGGCAGGCGAAACGAACGTGGGAATGTTCATCGAGGAGCATAAGCGGCGCGCCGACAGTGATCCCAATGCGCCGCCTTTTGATGATCTGCGCAATTACGCGTACGAGGGCGGTGGCAGTACTGCCGGGTCACTATCGTCGCTCGCTTCTGGTAAGATACCTAAATACAACTTTTTTGGACAAGAGAATTAGTATTGTTAAGAAAAAATTGTAGACCGGTACCTACTAGGTATATCTATTTCGGGAGCGGAAACACCCAAAATTGTTAAAGCCAGATGTCACTATTCAAAACTTATCAGTTGCTAGTTTGTAGAAACCGAAAATTTCAACTTCCGATGTAATATTCTGTGTTTCACCGATGGAAATCGAAACAGCTGCAATAAAACCTCCACTACATAACCCGAGCCCCAGGATTTCTCAAATCATAAAATTAGGTGCTCTTCGTCCGCTTGAAAATTTATGACACTCTTCGTACCGATTCATTCACAATGTATGAAGCAAAAAATTGAGCGAAGACGCAGCTTAAGTCTTTTCGTTCGTATATATAATTTATAAGAATATTTGATGGCAGGTACGGACGACGAGGTGCAAGAGTACGAGTACTTGGGCGCGTGGGGCCCACGGTTCAACAAGTTGGCCGACCTTTACGGCCCCGACATGGACGAACAGCTGTAGGCGCTACGTTCCCACACATAGTCAATTGTCTCCACCACTGTCCCAGCCACCGCACTCTTCGGCCCACAATTTTTTGCGTTTTGTACAAACGCTTCGGTAACGCCGTCGCCGAAATACAAACCGTCGCTGATAATCACTTGGACTAAGTAATATTCTAATCGATTTTATATGACTTTATTTATTAATAGACTTGTTAAGCTTAATTAATCGTTTAAGGTACTATTTAATTGCGTCGTTTTATATACTTAAAAGTACATCTTCACCAAATATTTGATATAAGTTTTTATTTGAACTAGCCATATTTATGAGTCAGTATTTTATTGGAATAATTGAGGTGAACGGATTTCTGCGGCAGGGCCGGGCGTGAACCTCGACGGTGGGTGTCTGTAGATAGTGTGCTATAAATGTGAATAATTTATACGAGTATTTTGTAAGTCCACAGCTTTACGTGATATGTAAGTATCACTTATGAGACGGCCTTCCTGCAGAAATCGATAGGTCTAAAATAATACCGTAGGCTATATTTTATTAATTGGTAAAACATACCTGATAGTCGAGACAGTCCCACAGGACGGCAACTAACATAATGCTCACTCGATATTAGTTATGAAAATTTTAACAATGGGGTTGTAAATATAATAACTCTTTAGCAA
This sequence comes from Meganola albula, assembly GCA_936450015.1. NCBI lineage: Eukaryota > Metazoa > Arthropoda > Insecta > Lepidoptera > Nolidae > Meganola > Meganola albula. The sequence continues at coordinate 7,330,050 of OW388144.1, read as the reverse complement.
CAACTGCCCCGGTTTTAATTAAACGTGAAACTATTAATTTAACTTTAACGTGTAAGTGAACTGTACAGTAACCGGTGTTCCTCTCCTAATATGTCTCCGTGTAGTGTTAGTTAAATAGAATATTCGGAACGAGTACGTACTACAGTAACGTAACGTAAGTAACTAATTGTAGAGACGGTCGCAGGAGTTAGTGAGTATGAGCGCGAGACTGTATTAATGAGCGGAAGTGAGGTGTAGTCACCTGTGTGTAGTGAGTGAATGCGTGGCAGCAGGCTAGGGCTCAGCGAAGGGTCCCCACTGCACGTTTTATGGGTTCTCTATACTTGCTACTGTGCAAAAACTATGTACTACGTACTGGATTTCAAACAGTGGGCATAGAGCATAAAATGAGTGCAGAGGGGTCTTCGACCACCGCCGTGCGCCGGTCGCGCTGTAACTGGGACTGTGCCAATTTTAGCATTATTGACACAGCCGATGACGGTAGAATTAAGTAATTGCACTTTATTTATTCGTATGTTTACCTAATAAAAAAAATAGTCGCACTTAGAAAAATATCAATAACTTATTAAGAGTGTTGTGCTAGATTACTATTTCAATCGGTCTTGACGTGAGATAGTTGTTGTAACCTGTAGAAGTCATTAATTTATAAATTAATTTTTAAGAATTTATATAGTAAAATATTGTAATAATTGAAGGGTTCTAGAAACTGTCTCACTTCGACATCGAGTTATATTCAGTGTAAATTATAGGATAATACTGAATTATGTTAAAATGACTGATTTTATTATGTGTTTGGAGCCTAAGATTTTGTAGACTCGGTTTAAATAGACTTCTAATAACTTACCTAATATAAGTTCACCCTCTAGTTTGCACTAAAGACAAATAAATAATTAATATTCAAGTACCTACATCAATATTAAAGCAATCTCGTTAATTACTATTCATGTAAGTAGCATTTCATAGTGACTATTGTTTTATTGATATCATTACACTGCCAGTATCATATATATAGAATTATTATAGATTTGGGTCCGATTTTATATTTCTGTCTTATACAATGGTATATTGTAAGTTTTTGAACTGTTTTATAAAGCAATACATTTGTTTGGATGTAGTGTGCGGTCACGTGCATGACGACACTCGATCTTGTTTCTGTTCTTAGCTCTGCGCTGTCTCAGCGTGTACTTTACTGTTATTGTGCTATAGTCGCTATAGATGAACGCAACATATTTGTTGTTGCAAATCACTTGACTCCATGGCTCTTACAAACAAGCCTCTGACCACTCATACCAGTGACTCGCGATACTCACTTTTTATGACTTTCATACATTTTATATTCATTCATTCATTCGTTTCAATCCGCCAAATACGTATCATGGAATGTTCAGTGTCCGTTTAAGTCATGGTAGAGCAGATGTCGCGAGCTTCTAATGGCGAGTAGCTTATGCTGGTTTTTAGCAGCCCTTATATTTAAATAGGAGGTCTCTTTGTGAGCTATTCGTTGCAGTGTTAAAGTATCAATAAGAAAACTACAACGATGTTTGTTAATTATTTAATCGAAATGTAAGTACATAAAGCTTTAATTTTACAGTTGCAAATTTTAAACCGAGCTGTTGCCGGCACAGAAGTTTGTCGGTCACTCACTTAGTTGATAGTACATCACTAGAATGTTCTATCCTATCACCAGTTCGAGATTCTTTTCACGTACACTTTGACATAGCAGAGCACACAAATCCAGTACAAAATAAAGGTGCGATACCCCGCACACACCAACATTGCGTTTACTTTAGACATTAATTAAACCTATATTATAGAAAATGTTTTGTTTCAACTGTGATTATTTAGTTGTACAACTCTGATTATAAAAGAATGAATAAAATAATATTGAAAATAAATGGTCGTTTCCTTTTATTCTTAGAAAAATTAGAGATTAGATTAAACCTTGTTCAGTCTTCCGTGTTTAACTGCCTCTCATTAATAAAGACGTCGTGAAGCTAATGAGATCAAATTATATTCTAATAATGCTTTTTAATTGTGATGTTCAGATACGTATATGAAAATAATTAATTATTTTATTATATAATAGCTAAATTGAATTATTTTTTATAGATTATTAATACTTGACTGTTATTGGGATGATAAAGATTGTCTGTAAAGGTTTTGATTAGTCGATGGGCAGAGTAGATACGTGGGTGAATACGCTGGTTTACATCCTGTATTATTTTTTTAATTCATTGTATTAGGTTTCATAAGGTACTACATACGGGAGTCAATGGGGTTCTATTATTATAAAAATTCACTGTCTTGTGTCCGTAGCATCGTTGAAATCTAGTAACTACTTTTAAATGTGTTGGTATATTAAGTAGTTATAGTAACCTACTACTGTCTCCGCGAGATAAAATATTATGAGAATGGTACGGAACGTTTCGTGTGTAAAATAAGGATGTGATCTACATAAAAATCGATTATTAGTTCCTAGATATTTTTCTTAAAAAATAATAATAGACTCTTTTCTGAATTCAAAACTTCTCGAGGCTCGTATAAATTTTGTTAATCATTTCCACATGGGACAAACGACTTTTTTTTGGAAATTAAATCAACTGGATAATAATTTTTTTTAACAAAATTGTTGTTAAATAAATAAATAAATATATAATAATCGATTTTTATCGTATTTTTATCCATAAATCTTTTTTTTTTCCGGTGGAAAACAGAAGCTGGCGTAAGTATCCCTATATTTTTTGTCTCCTTACATTCAATTCGTAAAAGTGTAATGAGATTTGAATTGGATAAAGATGGAATTGCTAGCTATTTAAGAGCAACAATTTGTGTTCTTAGTATAAAATAAAATTGTAGGTCGTGCTGCGCTAGGCCGATTGTGGGCATATAATTGTCTTTGATCGTGGCTAGTTTAGTGTTATGGTCAACCCTTTTTGGTTATATCTACATTAAGCTTAGACTTGACAAATTGTAAGGTTATATGATAGGTTTAAACTGACCATCTTCTATGCTACTTAAGCTACTATTAAAGTAGGTAACTCGCAAAGCATACGTACCCGCACATGATGAGTAGGCAGCCTACCAACCAACCAAAGAGTTTCAATAGTCACTCTTTTCTATAGAAAAATGAAGGATTAGTAATCTTTTGCCAGTTACACCATACGACGACAAATTTCAAACAAACCGCGATGAGCACCTCTCGTACGCTCTGGGCAACAATGAAAGTCAAATGAGATTCTATTCTATGCGTGCCAGTAGGCTAACCAAACCATTGTTACCGGGTTTTAGTGGAAAACCCATTTGATCTATTGATACCCATAGTGAAACCTCCGCGCCGCCGCCGCGCCGGCCGGTGCCTATAGGTAGGTACAAACCGTATACAAGTACAAATAATACATTAGGTACCTAATACTACTTATAAATAAGTAACTCTACGCCAAAAATACTGAACCGATTTGTATGAAATTTGGTATGGAGATAGGACCGGAAAAGGACATGGCATAGTTTTTATGCGACTGCGCAAAAAGAGGTTAATGGTTTTTGCGCGATAATCGTTAACCGACATAGGTACTTACGTGCAGGCGGAGTTGCGGGCTGAAAGCTAGTGGATTTACTACAAATGTGAAAGTAACTACGACAGTCTGTTAGATAACAGACTGTCGTAGTTACTTTCACATTTCTCGCGGCCAAACTAGTAAACCGAATATGATGAAATCTGGACAGCAGATTGTTAAAATTCTAAGGTCTTCAACTTACCTGCGCAAAAATGGTATAAGCGCGGACAGAGCTACTCTGCTTACTTACATTGTGCTTATTTTTCATGGAAGATTGGTACCTATAAAATTTGTATGCAGTGTTACAGTCTAGCCGTTATAGTCTTAATGCCTTTTTTACACTCACAGAATAAGTATTATAGCAGTCTAGATGTTCAACTATAAGCGCCTTCTGTCTGCACATTAAGTTACCTAGCCGGGCTGCGAAGAAACTCAACGGTTTTATTTTTCTGTTTATTCAACAGTGCCGAGGAGAAACTGATTTTACCTTACCAGTTTTTATCATAATGTAAAAATAGATATCGTTTAAATATGACTTCAAAGTAAAACGTTACCTAAGTACCTACCTACCAAATATTAGTGGCTTCTGTCAGTTTTAACGGTCTAATTTATGTTTTTTAATATGACTTACAACAAAATATTGTAGGTATAATTTTTATTAATAAGCAAACAGAAATAGATACTTATTACCTAACTATGTGCTTACTAACATTGCTTTAACTACTGTTTGACTGAATTGGAAACTATGACCGATATATACGTTTCAGCATTTCCTTGAATTCCGAAATCATTAAGGTGTCCTCAAGTCTAACTGGAAACCATTAACACAGCCAATAATAGGCCGTGTCAACAATTCTGCATTGTTGTTACCCGACGAAGGTAAAATGGTAAGCTGAGGTGAATATCAGATATCTATGTCGTAACTATCAGATTAGGTCTTCAAAATTGGGATATTTCTTTAAATAGGTACCAGTGGCGAAAAGTCCTTATAACCCGATTCCAATCGGCTTCGGAATTTGGAATCGGTCAATATAATTAGAGTTCTTAGGTCAGGTGGTTCTTTTTTATCCTATAATAGGCTTGCACTTGACTAAAACTTGCCTGTTGTTAAGCAATAATATAGTATACGATGGAACGCGCTTACCCAGTAAATACCGATTAACTTGTGGTGAAGAGATTTTTTTTAGGGAAAGCCCTTATTTTTTGCATCGTCTTCCTTTATTCAGATTTCAACCCTTCGCCACCCACCTACAATACCTACCTACCTACTATAATAGGTAGGTACCTAAGATTCGCATTTCCATAAATAACTAAAGTTAAAAGCACGCCATAAAAATTAACTAAATTAATACCTAGGTAGAAAATTATGTACTTAGGTAATGTATTGTACACTTTTTTAAGGAATTTTAAAATTGTGCTTAGTAAAATAAATGTGATCGCAACAGGGAAGAAATAAACAATTTCGAAGATCGCAACTCTGTCAAACGCAGTTAATAATTAAGTAGGTACTTAAGAAAAACCTCTTAAAAATATTTTAAGGGCAGGGTTTAAATGGCTTACCTACTCGTACTTTGTTTTTCTTTTAAAAACACACAAATTTAAAATATTTGCCAATCACTATTTATCATATACTTTTTAATCCCCGACTAAAAAAGGGGTGTTGTCAATTGGATGTGTATACCTATCTGTGCACAAGTACGTCGCCACACATCCCTTAAACGTATAGACCGATATTGATGCGGTTTTCATTTTTTGAAAGCTCAAGTTATGGAATTCTTAGATTAAAAGTCTAAACACTCGTGGGTCATATTTGTTCGCGACAGAACTTTGATAGTACTAAAAAACATGTTAAACAAATTTTTTGACTCAGAAAAAGTAAGTGCAATGTAAGGTACTTGTGCAAAAGTAATACCGTACATTTGTGTTTGTTAGTTAATAATAGTAATAGTTTAAGTAATTTTTCAAAATTGTTACTTAGAAAATACTTATTTAATTGAATAGAATATAAACAGTACGTGATGTATTTTCAGAAAGGCTTCCTAGATAGAGGGTTAGGTAGGCTTGCTAATAGTGTTTACCTTATAAATCTAGCCCTAATAGTTTCAAAGATAGGAGCAAAAATGTATAGTTTTTAAGTGAAAATAAAGTTAAAACACGAGAGCTTACTGCGTGTCTCATTACGGTAAAGTTTCGAAGTACCTAAGCGCACCGCTCTCCGCGGTGGTCGTAGCACGGCGTAATTGCGATCTACCAAGCAAGATTCGAAAGATGATGATAAGCATAATGATCAAGCAGTAATCTCAAGTGTGTGCGTATGATGTCAAGTCGGTGTTTCATTTACCTAGTGTTCCCGGTGGCTTTCCCGTAGCGGATAGGCGAACATCGTTGGAGCGTCGGGCAGTAATTTCAGGGAATCTTCGAACACGTAGGTGTTCAGGGCGTCAGCTAGATTTTCATTTATTGAATTTTCCAGTCCGTCCGTAACAATATTTTTTTTATTTTAAAGTATTGTTTCACAATTCTTAAAGATTAATTATGAGTTTTAGAGTTATCTAGATATTTATAAGAAGAAACTGATTGACATATCAACGCATTGCCAAAGTCGCTGGGTATAGAGACTCCAATTTGAAACTGATTATGTGTGAGGTCTAAAGGTGCACAAGAAACGATTTTTCAAAACTCACTCCTTAAGAGGGTGAAACGGGAGCCACGCGTGCGAAGCCGGGAGTGGAAGAAAGTTTATAAATAAAAGAAGTTCCTCATAATAAGTTGTTTTTCTACCATTCTATTAAAAATCTTTCACCTACCGCATAAGTATCCTTAAAGCTGGTACTTGAATACGTATTTTTAAACCAGTTTACTTGGAAATAAAATTTTAGCTTCTCATAACTTAACACCCTCAAGAAATGATATTTCTCCATTCAAATTCCACTTACACTTTCGCCTTTATTTAACCAACGCCTGAAAATTGCACAAGTGTACATTTTATTATTTTGTGACGTAACACTATAGAACTTAGGCATTAGGTAGAAATAGGTAACAATAGGCCATACCAATGCCGAAATTCTATTTCGTAATTCAGTTTTGCCCCTTGACGGATTTATTGATGTTCCTTCGTTCTGAAACATTGTTACCGCATTTATGTATGTCTCCGATTTGCTTATAATAATGGTTACAAGGTTGTATTGAGGTTTAGGGGTTTAAGCAAGAATATCTCCTTACTGTAAAATGTTTGCTGTAAATTTGTTGTTCGAGTTTGGAACAGGCTGCTTTGTCTTAATGTGAAGAGGAAAGGGATTATCACCAGTAGCTGAATGCGGATTTGAATTTCGAATCAAATATTTTCTTCAAAAGTTGTTTTGTAGATTCAATGTTATTATTGATTTTATTCTACATATCTACTCAATTGCTACATGCTTAGAAGTTAACTACTTGTAAATACCTGCTTAAAGTTATGTAATGTAATTAATCTTAAAGCAAATCTGGTGTATACATAGTTAAAATACCTAACTTAAAACGTTACTAATAATAATGTAATTGAAAACGCTATAGGATTTGTAATAATAATTCCTTTTTTAAAAGGTAATTAATTACTATTGCAACAAAAGTTTTATTGAAAACGGGGCTTTATGATATTACTATATTACTTTTCTATTTATACGTTGTCGATAATATGCGATGAGTAGGCAGGCACTAGGCAGGAACACAAAGCAACTTAGATATAGGAATTAGGAAGCCCATTTCATACATATTGAGGTAGGTCTCATACATGCTATATGAGATGCATTTCATCGACATACATTTGGGGACTGAGTCACCTTCGTCCGTGGGAGTGCACCTTTTATCTGAATCCCCACACGTGGTCCCCGGGTGGTGCAAATCAGGTGACAATCAACTGGTAATTATGTTTACTGCTAATTAACTGGTGGTAGGCTTCGGCCGTGGTTAGTGACCACCCATCAGACAAAGCCGCACCGCCAAGCGGCCTTACCATGTTCCGGTGCGATGTCTGGTGATACCATTTAAGAGGTGGGTCGAAATTTTATTGTTGGTCCTTTATGGTTTCGACCTTAAGGTGTCTCATTTCACTGCCACCTTCTCACCGAAAGTCATTCGTAATCACGAGTGAATCGGTACATTGGGCGCCAGCCTATTCAAAAATAAAAAAAAACATTGAAATCTGCTGAACTAAATGCGATAATCTATAAAAGTTTCTCTCTTTTAAAATAAAAAAATATTCTGAAAAGAAATAAACAACAAACCCCAACTCATCTTAGACATTGCTCTGTAAATCTCAGATCTGATATTATTCATAAAGAAAGTTTTCAGGTTTTTATCATAAAATCACGGTGAATTTACGCCCAACATTTAACGTTTTATCGAATTGCCAGCAAAAGTACTACATATTTACGTTTAGAACAAAGAAAATAAAAAAGTTTTATCGCTATACAACGTGGTTACAACAAATGAATGATGAATTTATTATAGACATATTATTTTAAATAGAATACGTAGCAACTACAACTGTTACTAAATGGTTATACCTACCTACTAGACTTGGAAGATAATATGGAGGTTTATAAAAATATTAATATCTTGAAATAACAGCAGTGGCACCGGTCTGCTCTTAATTATCTTTAAAGTTGGACAGGTTAGATTTTAATTCCAACAAGTTGGTCCAGTGGGTTGGTTGATGTCACAATATACTATTATAATCAAATGTTTATTTCGATAACCGACATGTCCTCAAGATGATTTTCTTCGCCGATGCTAAGTAACGGCGATGGAACAATCACACGAAGGTGCTAGGACACAGCGCTGGATATTCTTTTACATTAACTTCTTTTCGTGAAAAGACGTTATTTTCTTTTTATTTCTATTTTGAATTCTTATAACGTGATCTCATAACTTTGTCTGTAATCGGCAAAGAAAACTACTTGCTGGCGCAAAGTTGTGTTAGGGAAATGATTTGATCCTCAATCCAGGAGCGTTCAGGAATATTGATTACGGAGCCTGTAGGAGCCAATACTGAAGATCGCGTCCACAGAGAAGGTCCACTCTCTACACCTACACCTTTAAGTTAACGCAAATTAAAAATAAATAATCTGCTTCGATTATATTCACCACAAGTTGTTTCTTACTTCCATGTTTTTACCTAACATTGTACGAAAGGAATCTTTTTTTCGAAGGGCCAAATTGTTAAATAACCAGGTGACGTTTATCCAGTTTAAATATGTAAAAATTTCAACTTTTTAACAGATTTTTCATACAAAACGTCAGATAAAATACAACGTTAAGATTCCTTAGATAAATGTTATTAGATATCTGGCTATTGTAATAATGGGCCTTCTGCAGGCCTTACATCGTGGTGTCGGTAAGTACTTGCACATAAACTACTGAATATTTACCATACGAGGGTAACACTAAATATTCAACACATGATTTCTAACAAAAGAAAGAAAACAAAAGAGGTGTATGCTGTATAACTAATCAGCAATGGTTACAATATTTTAATACCTAGATATTATGTAGTGAAGTACTGCTTAAATCGTGTTTAAACGGGCTACTGACTGCCAATTATGAGGAGCTATTTAGTTATATTCAGAATCCAAAGTATTATAAATTCCAAAGTAATTATCCGAAGTAGTTGCTGCTATATTGCCTAATTTTGACGAGATATTGTAAGAAGATAGTTTAAAGTTTGGAATGAAAATAGGCTACTTCTTACACCACGAAAGAAGATTAGGTTTTACGTAACTAACGACGATGCATGTACTGAGGGAGCCAGTAGTTTTTAGTATTGGTGCCTATTTTTTTCAACGTAGGTACTTTGAACAACACCTTATCAGGTACTAATTCACAATATTGACGACTCCTAGATATGGAAATACTAGTATCCCACAATGAGACTAGCGCTTCAAACGCGGTGATTCACGAAACAACGATATTTTGTAATCCGTAATTTGTTGTAGTAAGAGGTAGGCTTAATGTCACCAGTTGTGTTAAGTATCATGTACTTAATATAAGTCAATCAGTTTTGAGTAGTGTTAATAACAACGCAACACGACCCTTTGTCCCAAACGCCATATTGTAATGAGTTTCCTTTACTGTAGATGTTTCATGAATGGATACCTTCCTTTGACCCCGAAGCCTAATAGTTCCAATAATTCATGACTCAAGGTCTCAATAATTCTATTGAAATTGAAATTTGGTTTGTAATATTACTGAAATTTGGAACAAATGGTTATTACCTACCATGGCCTTAGGCAATAAGTTATGGTGCTTAATTCTTGGTAATTTATAACTTGGTAGCTAAGTGTTTTATGTAAACAGATTTTGCTTTTGTGTAAAAATGAAAACTTTCGTATTAGCGAGTTTTTTTAATACTACGACTGAGGCCACTAGAGGCCGTGGCCTAAACGGAGTTTGGTATAAAATAGAACTTGTGTTCTAATAGCCGACTTTTTGTTGTCATTGTGTAATAATATCAAAAGGTGGCTATTAGATAGTGTAGGTAAAGTTTATCGGGTATCTGGCTTGTATAATACAAGCTTGAAATCAGATGACAGTGTGTATTTACCGTATGTTCTAGAATATTATAATTATTAATACACGTTCGTACCGGGCCGAAATATAGAAATGAATTAGGTACAGGCATTATCTTACAACATAGTTATGTATAGGAATGTACTTATCCAAAGTTGTTGTTCTCTATTAAATTAATCGACATTCGTGGTGATTCGAGGTGATAATTTAGAATTCTACTTAATCATTTTAATCAAGTTTGGATGTTTGTTGATAAATCACGCAAAAATGGCTACATGGACTTTGATGTAGACACCTAATTTATCACACTGATATTTCATAACTTGCTTTAGCACATTACATCCACTTTTAACCTTGTAACACGCATAAAGTCGGGTGCGGAAGCTAGACAGATAACAATGTTGTGTCAGTAAGTACTTCAGTAGGTAGGTAGTATATGTATCTAAAGGTTCTTGGCGAAATTAATACTAAATCGTGGTAAAGTGAAAGAATTTGTGGAACGTATTTTATTTGTTATTTTGGTTCACGTTTCCAACAGCAAAAGTATTTTACTAATTTGAGAACGGTTTCCGCGTTCAAAATTAATAAAATGCTGTACTTCTGTTTCCTGTTAAATGGATTATTTCGTTTGACATTAATTGTTAAAAACAACTTGCGAATTCTTGGTTCCGAAAACAGCAATCCCTTACTTTAGCGTAACATGTTTTTGTCAGCCAAAGGGCAGAGATGATATTATGTGGGTGTCTACTATGCGGAGTTGCCAACGGTAAGAAAATCTCTCTCGTAAACATGCAGCTAAAAATCTCGTATTTAGGTGTTCGAGCCTATGCTTGAACCACATTTGAGATTAACGCCCCTACATTCGTCGTCAACATCTTCTATCTCGCTCTTTCTCAAGCTATACGCTCGTAGACGCTACTATATCCGTCCTTGTCTCGAGTCTGGCAGGCAGCGCACGGCGGCCATCTTCCTCAGTACGCTTTCTACATTCGTGGAGTCAACACGCTTTCACTCTCAGTAAGTACTGCTACAATATTTGTTCGGCGCCTTCGTGCCCAACAGCATCTTATACCCGCTCGGCGCCCTAAGGCCCAGCGACGACAGAGTCATACATTACTCTAATCCTAATTGGTACTCGACGCCACTGTCGAGACCGGTCGTCGTATCATTCGAAGTGCCAAACGTCGCCTCAGTTGAGCTGGTCGAGACGACTGTCGTCTCATCCTAACGCTACCTCATGAGAGGTCGCCTCGAACGACCGCGACCTCGCGGTGCGACCGCCGCTATGGTTGGTACTACTGCCGCATCATCGGCCGACTGACTTCTCGATTGAGACGACACGACGCTAGTTGCTCTGTCTGAACTTTGTAACTTTTTTTTTTTTTTTTACAACGTAGTCGTCGTTGACTTACGACGTATAATCATGTTGCGCATTGATTATTTACAGAACAATGGCCGAACTAACTTCAATGGGTGCCTTGGCACAGCAGGCTTGCGAGGAGCTTAAGGAAGAGAGTTCACAAGCAATTATTGCTTCGTTAGATCAACATTTCCCATCCGACTGGAGGGACTGGAAAGTGTATAACTACACGTTTGAGGATCTATTTGGAAGCCAAATTTCATCGGCAGTAGAAGCAAAGCTTAGATTTGCTATTCCTACAGTAGATCTAGCCAGAGCCTTCAATCCGTATACAACATCTCTGGCCGAGCGGTCATATAGGGCTATAAGAACAACCATTTTAAAATGGCCTTTAGGAAGAACGCTTCTCTATGCGCCGCATAACTTAATGGAGAAGATCCACTCTCCTTCTTACGACGTTTTTATGAACACAGTAAAGGAGCTTAAACCTAAACTCACTAAACGACGGGAAGCCTCGCAGGAACTGGAGCGCAATAGTCCGCAAGCACAGTCTAGTACTTCCACTTGTGCGAAACGATCTATTGAAGATTCAGCTGAAGACTATCGCAGTCATCCAAAGCGTTCTGTTTTAACAAATGTCTCGATCACATCCAGCCCTTCTGGGGCGCCAACCACACCAGCACAGGGTAGCAGTGAACACTTGCTGGCTTCAGTGCTTAGCCAGCAAATGTTGCTCTTTAACAAAATGCTTAGTATGCAGTCAGAACAAAACAAAAATATTAAAACTATTATCCAAAATCAGCAGCTCGGCTCTGCACCAGATAGTCATCACGAGGAGGACCTCAACACTTCTTACGACTCTATCCCGGACAGCACACAATCTGAGGAAGAGAATGACAACCAAGTCCAGAATGCTGGTCGTTCCCCACATTCATCCATCTCCCTTAAATCTAAAGAAGATGATCTTCGTAAAAGGATCGCAGACGCTCAGAGAGAACTAGCAGCACTAGCAGACAATGATAAGACAAACACCTCAACATTTGACTTTACGCCCACAACCATAGAACAAGAGCCCAAAGTTGCTCGGGCAGAACCATTAGCTGTAGAGCATGGCCTCAGGTGTCAGAGGTTAGGAGAAATTGGTTGGCGGAGTGTCCGATATTCAGAGGTGCAGAAGCAATTTCAGGCGACACCAGTCTTTACATCTTTGAAGCCAAACAACTTGCTGGCAGAAATGACTCCAAACTGGAAGTCTGTAGAAGTCTTAGATAAATTTGACTCAACTTTAGGGGCCATAACAAATGGGCTCATTCAGCAAAGGATGATATTCCAGAACCTGTTGGAGTGTTTGCCAAAAGATATTAAAGATGTCGTAGGTAGAGACTTCATAGCAGCAAATTCCGGATTCAGAAAGAACTCCGATGCCTTGTTGCAATACGTATGCGGTCGGAGATCAGAAGTAATTAAACAACGAAGGGAGGTCTACAAACCGCCTAACAAAGCTTTTCGTGAGATACTACATGACATTCCCCCATCGGGAACACATCTGTTTGAAGACAAAACCTTCACAGAAATGGTTAAGGAACTAGGAGGTCTGCACAAACTGTTTCCTCATAGAAGACCGCCATTTATAAATAGGAAATCGATTCCTCAAGTACCGAAACCCAAAAACACACAGGCTACTTACCATTGATTTCGCGACGCGCGAGATGCGACAAAAAAGAACCCACCCAATAAAGAAGGAAATGGTAAATCCCTTTACCGTCAAAGACCTCAAAGGCCCTTTCCCTCTAAATCCAGTCAAGGGAAAAAAAGACGGAGGCGGTCGAAAATGACTGCTTCACCGCAGGGTGCCTTGCCAATTTTGCAGATCAGTGGAAAGAGGCGCCTCTAAGTCTAATAAAAATATTAATGGGATACCGGATTCCGTTCAAGAACATTCCACCTACAACAAAGTTTACCCAATTAAGTGCTCAGAAATACAGAACTCGGGTATCGGAAAACATGACAGTAGTAATATCAAAAATGCTACAATCACAGGCGTTGCAGGTCAGCACGCATCAGTCAGGTTTTCTGTCAACAATGTTCTTAAGACAAAAGACGGATGGAGGGTTTCGCCCGATATTCAATCTACAAAGGTTAAACGCCTACGTACTTGCACCAAAGTTTCGTCTAATAAATCATCAAAAAATACCATCGCATCTAAAAAGAAGGGACTTCATGACAAAAATCGATATTTCGCAGGCTTACTTTCACGTGCCAGTCCATCAAAACCATCGTCGTTACCTATCACTCTCTTATCAAGGGAAATTATACGAAATGACCTGTCTGCCTTTCGGGTTAGCAAGCGCACCTTCAGCATTTGCAAAAATTACGAACTGGGTGGCCCAACAGCTACGTCAGAAGGGCTTACGGGTGACAGTGTATCTCGACGACTTTCTGATCATGCACGAAAATCAAGCAATCCTAGAGCAACAAACGATTTTCGCCGCAGAATATTTGAAGACCCTAGGATGGCAGCTCAATCAAACAAAATCAGTGATGAAGGCTTCGAGAACCATAGAGTACCTGGGAATTACCTGGGATACAAATCAAAACACCAAAGGTTTATCCGCAGCGAAGATCCAACAATTGCAGATGCATATAAAGACACTACAAAAGAAAGCCCGATGGAGTTGGCACGATGCGAAAATAATTTTAGGGAGATTGAACTTCGCCAGTTACACAGTTCCTCTGGGCCGGTTACATTGCCGTCCCATTCAGATAGCATCCCGCCGCCTACCACAAGCTCGGCCCCATCAAAAACACCCCCTACCGGATGCTGTTTTGGAACAACTGAATTGGTGGCTAATAAATCTACAGAAGAACTCACAAATTCATTATCCAGGGCCTTCGCTCTTCATCACGACAGACGCAGCAGAAGAGGGCTGGGGAGCCATAGTGAACGGCCGTTACTTATGGGGCAAATGGACTTGTGCTCAGAGGAAGTGGCACAGCAACCTAAAGGAACTGTGGGCTGTCTTCAAGGTTCTCCGGATATTGGGAACAAAAATATCCCACAAGACGGTGGTAGTACAATCGGACAATCAAACGACAGTGGCATACATAAACAAACAAGGGGGCACCAGGTCGCCAAGACTGCTAAAGGCCACAATAAACATTTTAGAGCTGTGCTGTTCAATGAACTGTCACGTGAAAGCCCGTTACATTCCAGGGATATACAACGGAATAGCGGACAGACTTTCGAGGGGCAAGCCATTACCAGAATGGCACCTCGGCAAGATGATAGTGTCCTGGATATTTCAAGAGTACGGCATTCCAGATATAGACCTATTTGCCTCCAAGGCGTCAGCAGTAGTTCCGAAATATGTCAGCGAAGATCTGACCGATACCCAGAGCCAATTCTGCGATGCCTTCAGCAGGAAATGGGATTACAGACTGGGATGGATATTCCCTCCACCAGCCCTGATTCCGCAGGTTCTCCATCACTTACATCAATCGAGGGGACGGTATATACTGATAGCACCCAACTGGGACAGAGTCTTTTGGAAACCTACACTGGACCGACTGAAACAGAGACAGCCCCTCCTTATACCGAACCTCGACAGGAATCTAGTAGATCTCGGAACCAATCGTGCTCCTCAAGGGGTAGAGCGCTTGGAATTGGCGGCTTGGCTGGTACAGGCTGGGCCAAACAAATAAATAATTGGTCTGAGGCCGATGTGAGTCTTTTGGAATCATCTTGGAGACCATCATCATTAAAAACATATAAACCGATTTGGTCAAGATGGTGCAACTGGGCACAAACAAGTGGCATACCGATAGATGATCCCAGCCCACAAGATTTAGCGAAGTACCTGTGCTACCTTTATCAAGTCATAAAGCTAGCGCCCAGGACCATAGCAGTGCACAAATCGGTTGTAGCAACCTTTGGAAACCCTTTAAAATCTTGTGAGCTTAGCTCTCATCCTTTAGTTAAGCAAGTGCTAAAAGCTATCCTTACAAAAAATCCTCCCACCAAAAGGATCGTTTCGTGGAAAATGGAAGATCTACTGATCTTTTTACAATCGTACGAAATCAACGACACCAGCCTTTTTGCGGTATCAAGACACACTTGTTTGTTACTTCTGCTGGCAACCGGACGAAGAGTCCATGACCTAACTCTTCTATCAATAGGAAATGATGATTTCGAGGATAACGGAAACGAAGTTATCTTTTGGCCTAAATTCGGATCTAAGACCGACTCAGCCTCATATAGACAATCAGGCTGGTTGCTGAAAAACGGAGCTGACCTTATTACCCGATTTGACCCAATCTTTTGGGTTAAGAAAACCATCTCAATTTCTGAAGCACGCCGTAACATGACGCATAACGACAGTCTATTTATTACAACAAGAGGTGCCGTCAAAAATGCTTCTCGTACAGTGATAGCCGGATGGATAAGGACATTATTTAAGGAAGCCGGCCTATCTGGCTCAGCGGGCAGCTTTAGAGCAATGGTTTCATCATATAACTGGACCAGTAATCAATGTAATATCGATGAAATCCTAAAAAGGGGCAACTGGAAGTCTAAAAATACTTTCTTTAAGCATTATTTTAGGGAAATAAAACCAAAATCTGGCTGTAATCCAAATACTTTAAGTAAAAGCTTCACTCCTATAGAGTAACTAGATAGATATTATCTTGAATGATTAATATTGTGATAATAACAAATTATAAAATTGTTAATTTTTCTGCAGGGAAGCCCAATTTAAGTTTGTTGTTGATTTACCTACTCTCTAATCTCTTGTAATAAATCAGTTATTTAATTTAACTGTAGTTTATTATTATTAAGGCTTATGTAAAGGTCATGTAGGTAGGTTCTTGCTACATACCAACACGACAGATGAGAAAATCACAGTACGCATATCACTAGTATCGAATAAGACTAGTCAGGCAGCGCCGGCAGATAATAAACACATCTCAAATGTGGTTCAAGCATAGGCTCGAACACCTAAATAGAACCGTTTTTCCCCCTTAGGGTAAAAAACGGATATTTAGGTTTCAGCCGTAGCTTGAACCACACTGAAGGGCCTTGCCGGCTTAAGGTACTGAGGAAGATGGCCGCCGTGCGCTGCCTGCCAGACTCGAGACAAGGACGGATATAGTAGCGTCTACGAGCGTATAGCTTGAGAAAGAGCGAGATAGAAGATGTTGACGACGAATGTAGGGGCGTTAATCTCAAATGTGGTTCAAGCTACGGCTGAAACCTAAATATCCCATTTTTACCCTAAGGGGGAAAAACGGTTCTATTTTGGTTATCAAACTTCATACATTTATTATTTACTAATTAGTTTCCCGCACGCGGCTTCGCCCGCGCGTATATCGGTTATGACGCTAAACCATTAACCTCTTTTTTCGCAGTCGGATAAAACTAGGTATCCTTTCCCGGGTCTCGAACTATCGAAATAAGCAATATTTTGAAATCGGCAAGCTCCCCTATGTATGTCCATAAATCTATGGGACCTTCATAAAAAATAATATTAAAATAATATTTTTTATGAAAGTCCTATAGATTTATTTATGTCTAACTTGGTTGTCACACCGGGGAAGGTCGTTTTTCTACGGCTTTTAGACTACTAAGAGAAGTGTTTTAGACCATAATGTAAGTTTTTCATTTAATATCCTAGAACAAATAAAATTTCAATTTCGAATTCTATTCATCGCATTGAGTTATCAAACATGTCATTGTGTCAAAATAAAGAGTAATTTAAATCAACAGCTCGAAAGAGTATTGATATCAACTTCGAATAAAATCACCCTCAGAATAATTTCACAGGCTTCGCCCGCGCAGTATTATGATAAAAATAGTTTTTTTTTTTAAATAAAAAAGACATTTTTATATAAGCTTTATATATACCGAGTAAATCGGACCAAGGACTAAACAGTTCTGCATTATTTAGTATTTCCATTCCATTATTTATTTTCAAAAAAACTTATTTTCCACACCCTTTGTGGGTAATTTTAGAAGAATAAAAAACACGTATTTCATTATTTATCATAAGGATTATGTGTACCGAATTTTAAGTGAATAGGACCAAGAAATAAAAAGTTTCAAACAAACTTCATCCCTGTAATACCTAACCCTCTTAGGAGATGATTTTTCAAAATATTATTAGACTATGTCCTATTTTAGGATATACACTAGGTACCTACATTTCAACTATCATTAACATCGGTTAAGCAGTTATGGAGATACGTGGAAACAAACATTCACACGCACGCACACACACACTTTCGGATTTATAATATTAGTATTATGGTGGTTTTAAGTTCGTATGGCCATATTATCATAATCTCGTAGACATAATTCTACGATGTTGATAGTGTCCTCGTACCTCTTACGGAAAACCACAAATCTCATATTTGTACGAGGGACCTCGTACGGGTGGCAAGCTTGCTACTATGAGTTTTAAATAAGATTAGGATTGGAATTGCAGCTAACTTCATACCAAAGACCTAGAAAATGTAGCGTCAGAACAAGATATCAAACCACACATTATAAATTATATTATAATGTAAGGAAAAGTGATTTCTGTAGAAAAGTATGTTGCCAAGTATGTAGATAAGTGAAGTTACTCGCTAGGATGCCTATGTACCGCAGTTTTTCTTTGGAAATTAATAAAATATGTTCTTAACTAAATAATCAACTCCAAATGCCACCGTACTGAAAAATTCATGTTGTTGCGCATTCAAGGATGGCAAATTTTCAGTGCTATTATTATTTGAAACGCATAGTACTAACTATAGGTATATGTACCTACTAACTGGAAGCCAAAGGTATCAATCCAAGTTGGTCAAATAGCGTCATCCACTACAGTAATTCTGTAAAAGTGTTGTAGTACTATTCGCGAAGTATCTAGGTATAAAAATCTATTTTCCGGAAATGTAAATAGATTAGGATTGAAGAAATCCGTATAAATCCCGCTTTGCAGCTCGCACGGTGAACGGACGGGGCGGTAGTAAAACTCTACGTTTAGTTTAGACACCCCGACCTATTTTGTATTCTGTACCCACAAAAGCACATAATATAGGGTGACTGGTAGTTATTGTTAAAATATTTTACCTCATGGTAGTGCTAATAATTACAAACAACTTTCCCAAAGTTAGTTATTTATACTTTTGTTCTTTCGTTTCAGTAGAAAAGACGACAATGGACGCAATGCACGGTGGCATGGATTTTTGGTTAAGATCGTCGTCTCTACTATGCGACATAATATTAAATGATATTTTAATTTTCCAAATAAAAGTTGCTCCCAAAACAGCTTCTTTGGCAAAGTGTTAGTGAGCACAACCACTAGTAGGTATTTGACACTATTTACGAGTCACCCTGTACATTTTTTCTTTCAAACCTATTTACACACCTTTTATAGGTACCAAGAAAACTAAAAAATGCTGATAATTATACTGAATGTAGTAGGTAAGTACATGAGTAAATCTAGGTTCAGTACTATACAGTAACGTAACTATCGTAGGGCCAGGTGGTGTGCAATGCAACGGGGCTCTCAGGGGGGCCTCTAACTTATATTTTGAAAAGAGAGCAACAGCACCCTAATCCAGAAATCTTCTAGCCTCTCATAGAGACGACGTATGGATTCGTCAGCACACATTATCCTATTATTATTTCTACCTTTAATTTTATTTTGTTATTAAAGAAAACTTACAGCTAATATATATTTATTTTTATGACATAGATCATAGAAAATGGCCAATTTTTTTCCACTTCTAATAGTGAAGTAATATTATACACTCAGACTATATTAGACAGCTCACAAATTACAATATAGTAGCATTACGTTACTGTATTTTTCAGACAAATAAGTCCAAGCTACAAGGGGGAGCGGAGGGCCCGATTCTTGTTAAAATTAGGATGTTTTTAAACAATAGCTTCGCGGATCATTCTTGATAGGAACCGGTTTTCTTTGACAAGAACATGTGTTTTATCAAATCTCAAGTAATGGTTAGGGCCTTTTTGAGTATGTTCACACAATGCCGATTTCGTAAGTTTCTTTCTAGATATTCATAAATAGTGTTCAGACTTTTCTAATTTCTTAGCACTATTTCAGTGTCAGGAAATTAGTGGTGTGATACACCCGTGAGGAGGGCAAGCAAAGCCGTCGGTCCTGCACTCGATCTTTCACCGGTTGAATCGGTCGATCCCACCGGACTCTGGGAGTGAAGGGAACAGGGAGTGAACTTGTGTTGGCGCACACATTTGTGCGCTATAAATCTCCTGCGTACCTGGCTAGTCAGCTTAGACAGGCCGCCATAGCCGGAATACAGCTAAGATGGTATTACTAAATAAATGTATTTCACAAATGAAATTACTATAACGCAGGTACCTAAGTTACATTAGGTTAGGTTTGTACACAAACCGAACTGAAAAAGTTTTTGTTAGGCTCTGAACTGTGGACGGTTTACACATGAGCTCTGGGACATCAAAGTACATAATTATATTAACTTTTGTTTTAAATATGTTCCTTTTTATTTTAGTTTTCTGTTACGTGATAATTTTATAGAGACTTTCATTTCTCAAGAGCATTAGCCGTGGAATTATCCGAGTACTTTAGCAAACATTTATCAGAGTCTATACCACATTATAAAGCTGAATAGTTTGTTTGATTGTACGAACATTGTCTCAGGAACAAGTTTTATCAAAAAATTAAAATAATCTTTTAGTTTTGAATAGCCTATTTATCTCGAAAGACTTAATTCTATCACGCTATGGCCAATGCAGACGATTTTGCGAGTATCAGCTAGTTCTAAATAACGACAGAAGCTAAGATATATGCACTTGTACTTCGTACTTTTTTAAGTTGCTCTTTTACTTCAACCCTTTTTAGTGTCCCACTGCGGGGCACGAGTCTTAACTCTCTGGACTCATAGGATAATTGAGAGAGTTTAGGCTAAGGCCACACACGTCGTCACCAAGTGCGTGTTGGTGGATGGCACATGCCCTCGAATGATTAGTTCTTAATATTGCCAGTATCCTCACGATGCTTTTCTTCACCGATATTGCGTAACAGCGATGAAACATTTCACAGATGTGTGCGCACGACCGGGAATCGAACCGTACCGCTGCGCCACCGCTGCTTTTATATATTTACGATGCGCGAATTAGATTGAATTTTGTTTCATCCTTTTAGATAAAATAAAAAGGCCTTCGACATTGATAACACTACCCTCGGGGCGATAACGAGTATCGCTAAACACATATTAGGGCCAAAGTTTTACAAATCTTATTGATAGGTACGTTCCTATCTCGCTCGCTGTTTTATCTCACGTTATTTATTAAGGTCAATAAACAGTAAAATTTTCTTTGTAAGGCTACTTAAGGGATCGAAATAACAAGAAGATACCGACTTTATTTTGTAAATGCGTCGATAAATGGTATATCTAATAGGGATAATCCTATGAACTACATACATACTTAATTATAAAACCAGAACTCCCGCTGCGTAAAAGTAAGTACTTATACATAACAGCAGCAGTGGCACAGTATCGACCTCGCTTTTGAAATGTAATGTCGCGGGTTCGATCCCCGGTAATGCCCATGTAGACGACAGAGCGTAGGGTCTCGTAGGGGTAAGAGCGGGGCGGGTTGTATGTCAATATATCGTTGCCCACTTCAAGTGAGTCGGTCTGCGTATGCGGCGAACTGAACCTACCTTTGCATTTCTAAAATTTTTTATAAGTTTTTAAATAAGTTACTTTCGCTTCACAATAAATTCAGTTCTTCTAAAATCTTGCTTTACTCGAAGGATACCCTTTATCCACTACAGTCCACACATCTTTGTGTGAGTTGTTTCATCGCCGCTGCTTAATATCGGTGACGGAAAACATCATAAGGAAAACGGCATGTCTAAGAACTAATCATTCGAGGACATGTGACATCCGCCAACCCGCACTTGGCTAGCGTGTGTGAGTTAAGGCCTAAACTGTCTCATTTCGTAAGATAGTTTAAAGAATACTCGTGTCCAACTATGGGACACTGAAAAGGTTGAAGTGAAACTTATGTAGTACCTGTTATACACGTAGCTATGTGGCTGTTCTCAGATATTGATTCTGCTGTAGAAGCTATTGACTTAACTCTTCTAGGTATTTACCAACCCTCGGGTGACTCTCATGAAAAGTATGTTAGAAACTTAACAGAAAATTAAAGTTAATAATAACGTGAAATATTTCGTGTCCACAAGATCATTACACACCATATGTAATTCGAAATAGTTATTAGTAGGTACCCACCCACCTGTATTTTGGAATCTAATAGAGACCAGGTTCCATAATAGGTACAACAGGTACTTGGTAACAACAGATGTTCTTTAAACAAAACTGTCGTTGTAATAATTTTACCACAATTAATATTCATAGCAGCAGGTATCAGACCCAGATTTTAATTATCAATTCAACCCCTTTTAAGTGTCCCACAGCTGGGCACGGGTCTTCTCTCAACTACTGATTTTGTTAGTTGAGGGAGTTTAGGCCTTAATCCACACACGATGACCAAGTGCGGCTGGTGGATGCCACATACATACGATCACGCCTTTTTCCCATAGGGGTAGGCAGTGACTATAGAGCACCTCTTGCGACGATCTAAACATACTTCCTTAGCCTTACATGTCCTCGAATAATTAGACATACCGGTGTACTCACGAAGTTTTCTTTAACGGATATTAAGCAGCGGCGATAAAACAATTCACACAAATATGTGTGAGTACGACTACGACGGGACATCGAACCTACGTCCTAAGGTATATTTCATATGCGAAGTCAATACTGCTGCGCCACCGTTGCGCTACTGCTGCTTACTTAAATATAATAAATGCTTTTAAACACAATAAAATTAGGTATATTTTATTATTCCATCCAGGGGTCGTTCAGGCCTAAATATCAACTCTTGCCAGTGGATACGGGTATAAAATAAAATGAAGCGATTACAACAATATCTTCAAGAATAATAATATCAAGAATATCTTGTTTTCATACACTTCAATTGTTACAAAAGGGCAAATAAAATGCACAGTATAGTCCGCTTCAATGACAGATGTCAGTTTCAGTGACATCAAAGCGCTGTTTTAAGCCTAGTAAACTAGTCAACCAGTAGATACGTAGGTACCTATCTCGTTTATAGTTCTACATTTAGGTACGTCACTGTTTAAATTAATCTAAATGTTTGCCGACGACAACGTTAAGCTACATTTACCGAATGGTATATAATATATACCTACCTAGATATAAACGATTTAAGGAAGTAATACCTAGTAGTAAGTAGGAGTATTTAATATTGAGGATTTAATACATATTCCGACGTTTCAAAGTCATAAATAGCTTGTAATTGAAAAAGACTGAAACGTCGGAATACAGATAACTAAAATAAACCGCGATAAAATCCGTTTAAAAGTAGTTTTATTTCAAGGAGTATCTAATATTTTAGTTTTAAAATTACTTAATTGATCAATCATTGTACAAAAAGCAATTAATAGATTTTAAAAACCCCTGACACAAATAATCTTATCTTATCTTATATTTATATAAAAATCAATTGCTGTTCGTTATTCTCGCTAAAACTCGAGAACGGCTAACGGATTTATCTTATCTTGGTCTTGAACTGTTCGTGGAGGTCTAGGGAAGGTTTAAAAGGTAAGAAAAATTCGAGTAATTGTCGGGAAAACCTTAAAAAGGAGTCGACTGAGGCAGTGCGAAGTCTGGCGGGTCAGCTAGTAAAAAAAAAGCAGTATTAAATACAATAAAAGACGATGATTTTGATGGCGATGTATTTTTTATTCTCAAACTTTTAAAGATTGTCCTATACACGAACAACCCATATGTTGGGTCTAGAGACTCCAAATTTTGAACATAGGTTCTGATGCGGAGAATCTCTGAGGCTTCGAGAGAAATAAAATGATTGAACTTGAAATTGATTTCTGAGTTACATGAACACAGCGCAAGTGAGGCAACAGTAATAGACAAAAACTTAATAATTAAAATACCTACTTAAACTAATGACGGACAGCAAATTAGAAAGGAGTTTAGAAGTAAGTTTTATGAGGAGGTGACCACGCGAGTGAAACCGCGGGCGGCGGCTAGTAAAATATAGCTAAGAACCGATCTCGATCACTTTAGATTTTAATTCAAAGATCCACTGTATTAAGAGCTACAATGCCTTCAATTTAGTTGATAGATGCACAGAGATACACACTTCAAAGAACGCACCCTTTATTGTTGGGTATTAAAAATAGGTAAGTACCTACATATCTACATACATTGGCACTTATTAGATGCAGTAAAAATGCAACAAATACACATGTGTACCAACGATTCGATTTAACAGTACTTAGGTTACACACGGTAATGTATCCTCACAGTCTGTTTGTAATTGACGACCATCGATTAACCTAATGAACGTGGATTTATCTGTGTAATCTGTCTCGGAATGTTAACAGCTGATAGATTTTAACGACAGCGATGTTATTACACATACCATAATATAACGTTCATGCAATCATGCTTTATTACACGAAGGCAGAGGTAAATATCACTCACATTTTCAAATTTCCAACTTCGAGCTGTTATTAAAATTTTCCAAAGTTTAATAGAAACATTTTCTTTGTTACCGTAAATCAGTATTCTAACCCGTCTCTCGTGGTTATTTAGCTAACGCTTACCATTGGTGCACCTAGGACCAACGAGGGATTTTGCTGATATACATATACACTGTAACTACTATGTAACTACTATGGCGGTATGTGTGCGGTTTTGCCAAAATTTAACTTGTAGGTATTAACGTAGAAATTGTTTAGGTACTTAACAGTGGCGAAGAGTGGAAATTTGAAAAAAGGACGACGACGCAACGGAGCCAATAATGAGTTCTTTTGTAAGGTCCTACGCTGCGCGACTTTCAGACTTCCTATGAAGTGGGTAGGTACTGCATTTTTTGGTGTTATTTTAACTTCTAGGCGTCACATTATTGAGCAATTCCTAAAGAAAGGGAAGCCGGTGGGAATCGTGTTAAATGACTCTACGCCACTAGTACTTATATCGTTTTGAGGTTGTATAATCTACTTATGTAGCATATTTAAAAATCAATTACTTTTTGTAACTCATAAATAAATGTATCTCTAGCGGGTATTAATAGCTTCAATGGCCGTGAAGTGACTTTAATATCGAGTGAAATGGCCTTTTCAGAGTACCTACGACAGGTAAACGTGCCCAGGGTATCTAATGCTTTGAAACTTATTAAACACTTATTAGAAGCAATAAAATCTACGATTCTCAAAGATCGTGAGCGACAAAAACTTACATACCTATAACTGGATAGCTGATTGTTCATTTCATATTCTCTAGGTTGAGGGACATTTTTAATCTATTTCAAAAGTAGGGGAATAATTAGGAATTTGTTTGTATTTTTTGTTTATTTATTCGTGAATACTTACATAACAGAACTTTGCAAATTCGTCTAGATGATGGCATATTATATACGTATGTACTTCCAATGTTCTAATTTCGAAATGGTCCTATTTTAGTAGTATCTACATGGGTTATTCATGTCAATAGTCTGATAAAAGAAGTGAATTCACCTACTGTCCAATTAAATAATAATAATATTCTGGGACAGCAGAACTTGTGTTATGGAAATTAGATTACACTACCGGACCCCGTAGACGTCCTGCCCGGTAAAGCAGTGCCACCTACCGGGTCCGAAAATATATTACAACCGTATCTCAGACCTTTTTTTTTTTTTTTTTTTTTTTTTGTTTCCGCTGTGGGAATGCATTTACGCACTGTCCCGCCCCTAGGGGAAGGCGGGGGTGTGTGAGACTCGTGGCACCGAGAAGCGGTGCCCCCCCGACCGCGATGTTGCTTTATGCAACACCGCGGGCGGGGGCAATACTCACTAAACCCACAGCGCTCCGTCTTTCACCTTGGTGAACATGAACCGCAGAAACAGCCGCCACTTATTCCGTGACGGCTGCATCAACGGCGCATGTGCACCCAGCAGGGCCGCGGGAACCACGATGTGACACTACCGCGACCCCACAGGTGACGGCTCGCCAGTTAGGCGAGCTCCTCCTTCTCCCCCAGTGTGGGTATGGGGGAGTGGGCGCCCCGGAGATTTTGGGACGACTTCAACGGTGGCGAACTAGTGCAATGCAGGGTTCAGGCTTCCCGTGCCCGTTCCCCACAGTTCGCCCAACCGTATCTCTCAGACCTACCGAAGACTTCATAAAAATCGGTCAAGCCGTTTCGAAGGAGTTTTTTATTATTTCTCTGCGTAAAAAAAACCATCCTCGTACTTCTAGGAATTAGCGAAATCGGTTCAGCCGTTTTCAAGTTATGCGCTTACCAACACATTTTGCGATTCATTTTTATATTATAGATATAGTTTTGCACTAAAAATAGAACAAATTAAATACAAACTTAAAATAGTTAATAACAGCCAGACTAAAGGCAGACACATGTTCATCACACACAATGTCTGCCTTGGGTAGTAATTGAACACACTACCTGCAAACAACCTGCATGTACCAACTTATCTTACAAATCCCGCAACCGGCCCTTCATAGGTGTAAAATGCAGTTCGTCGTGCCGATAGTCGATAAAATAACGTGATAAAACATTACAGCAGTCACTAACATACAGTTTCAATTCAAAACGAATAGTCTATTGAAAATCTCTAAGGAATCGCGTTCAAGGAATCACGAACCTTCCTATCACGGTTCACGACCCCGTTCAAGTTGGCCTTTCTTTAGATTGAATATAACTACAAAACACTAGTATGGAGGCATACTCGTTCTAGACTTAATTGCAAAATGATTGCTTATGTTTTAAATAAGCATTTTTTTTAATAAACATGTTAAAAAGTCTAGGTAAGAGTCTCGATTCAGCTTAAAACGACTGCTTTATTATTATAGCACAAATTTGTATGCAGGTGCAATTTTATTAAGTTACATGCTTACGTGTAAAGAGAAGAAGAGAAAGTAAGAAGTATAAGTAAGAAGAAAAATGTAAGTAAGAAGTAAGTTTATATATGTGAAGTAGTTTTATGTACCTAATTCATAAATCAGTTTTCTGCATCATCGCCTCGCCTATCACTTTTTTCTAGCTAATGATGAGATGACTCGATGGCTTGATTAACGAGGTTTTTACATTTGAAACCAATTTAAGTATGTATATCACTAATTACCAGATACCAATAGGTATATATTTTTATTTTTGTATACATAATTAGATCATTTAATTTGTGACATATTAAAATATCCATTATCTTACAATAAAATTTAAGTAAAAACGAAGTACTGAGAAATTCAAATCTTTCATGTAACATCGACTCCTCTTTTATGATAAACGCGTTCAAAGTAACAATTTAAAATTAGGTTATCGCGGAGCAGCAAATCAGACAAACATTCGTTACGTAGTCAGTTTTCAAAACAAAGTTTGTGTTATTTACAGGAACTGGAAGGAGTATGCGAAGTTTAACACTAAATCATTTTAGTGGCGACAGAAAGCGTGGGAAGACGCTCCAGATATAAAGAGTCTCGCTCGTCAACACCGCACATAGGTCTATAGGAAATAGAGAAGCCTTATATAAACAATATTAAAATTAACAATATAATATTGTATGTTACTAAGAAGAATAGGGAAAGCCCACTTCCTAGTCCCCAGTATGGAAGCATACTCGTACTAGACTTATTTGCAAAATGATTGCATAAGTTTTAAATAAGCATTTTTTTAATAAACATGTTGAAAAGTCTAGGTAGGGGTGTCGATTCAGCTTAAAACACCAATTTAAAAACCACAGTTACTGAATTTTTAAAACCCCTTTAAAATTGTCATGGGGTTAAATTATTTTCCAGAAATTAAATTATTTTCTGAAATTACTTTTGTATGCAAATTTTCAGATCAATCGACCAATTAGAAGGGGATTAAATTTCAATCACTATATTTGCCACATCAATAAACAGGGCAAGCTAAGTAAAACTGTTTCAAAGAACCTTAGTAAATATCAAATAACAAATTAATTCATGACTGAAGCTTCCCCATTAAATTTTTTACTCGACTTCCGGATTACCGGTTTTTATCTGAATAAAAATATTATACCTACTTGAATATTTCATTTTAAGGTTCCGTATCTTAGTCAAAATCTTAATGCTAACATATTTCCAAACTTATCTTATTGCTTCATTTCGAGTCGTCGCTAATTGTAAAATCAACGATAGCAAAGTAAGTAAAAAGCGTTTACCAAGCAGTTGCAACCAGTTGGTAGTTTAATTAAATTTTTAATTTATTGTGAAAGAGGCTGCGTGTGGCAGAAGCTCGCCGACGTCGCAAATTACTTCCTATCTTTATCTAATGTAACTACATGGCATCTTTTGTAAAGTATGATATATGAAACGATGTCAATATGCGAGCAAGAAGCCCTAAGGCATGCAATACTTTTATAAAAGAATCAAATTGCATTGAGAGAGTGATTGTTATGATATGATAACAATATCTAAACCAGGAAAAATAAGGAAAGATAAATTTTTATTTGAAAAAAGATTATTATAAGATTTTATTGAACCCACAGTTTGGTTTGAGTAATTATTTTCAAGTACGATTTTATAAAGGTACGTATTGTTTGGTAAAGTGCGCGCTATAAGCACGTAATTTTTTTAATAACAAGACCGGCCAAAAGCAATGTTATATTTTATTCGGTTACTGCCGATCTGGTAATCCGTTTGGGTTATAAGTACTGATAAGTTAGTCGGCATAAGGCGTAAGCGTAGTCGGCGGCGTAGGGCACAAGGCAGATTTTTTTTACAAAAAATAACATTTATATTCGATTTTGCCGACCGGTTGTACCAATTCTCGGCCAGGAAATAGTCGCGGCAATCTAATCTGAGCTAATATGTTCCCGAACAATTTATGTATAAGTATGATAATATCTTCTATAATTAAAATTTTGTTCCATTTCTCCGCCCAGGGTGTGTCGATTTATGCCGGCCCGTTTATAAGTATGCGTAGCGGACTAAACTCCCCACGGTACGATATATAATGAAAAAAATAGGTAAGCAATTAACGTGGTCTCAGTTAGAAGGTTTCGGAAGTACCTACACCGGTCTTTAAGTATAACGGCCATAAATGTTGAGTTATCGGTATCTATTAACATCTTTCTTAATTAAGTATATCTTTCTTAATTATTAATTTTAGCTAACTCACACAGCTCAACAGCCTTTAATACGAACGTAAGCTGTTTTTTATATCTGTTTCTTACATAGCATTATTTCTAATTTTACAGGAGAAGCCGTTGTAAACAATGGTAAACAAGATAATAAACCGGCTACCTTGAAAACATGTTTTTCTATAAGTGAAAAAATATTTTAGCTTTCTGAAGACCGTACAATGTAATAAACGTACAGCCCGAGGCTATTCTTATAAATAATAATAGAACACATAATATAAGAACTGACTTTCACCCTTGACTTCATCCGTGCGACACACAAAAAGTATTCTAAGTACCTATCACTTGCATAAAAAAATCCTACTAATTCAGATTATAATTATTAAGTGAAAAACATTTCATACAAATGAAAACATCCATACTCACAAACTTTCACACTTTTTATATAAGTAGTAGTAGAATGCTGATATCCAAGATAAAAATTTATTCTCTAGATTTTTTGAGACATCTACCATCAATAAGTTCTATAGTAGGTATAATGTGATACATAAGATGTACTACGAAGTAAAACAATTTTTAGTTCGTAGCTCGTAGCATTAAGTATCTACGAAAAAAATATGCTACGAATTTCGTATAACGCGAAGTTATACGTATGCTACGAAATAAAGTGCTACGTAAACTCGTAGTATGTGTAACATCGTAGTTGCTACGAAACAAATACGCCAGTTATCTAGCCTTTTAGCGCATGAAACATTTCCGAAAAGTGTGTAAAACATTTACTTAAAAGAGAGTTCTATTCTCTCATCATCAGTCTATTTTAATCACTGGGTGGCATATCGTAAAACACGCTACTGAACTAAGTACCTACTATTTTAAGTAATAGGTATAGTAAACTAACAATAGTTTTAGCAATCTGAAGGGAACTTTATTAAAAAATAATGAGACATCAATTAAAATTGCAGTTAATTATAATTTACACAGAATAAATGGGTATTACAACACTAGTTACGTTAGCACAGCATAACGGTATCGCGACAATTCAAATACGAATGGGGCCTTCAGCCTCTGGTGACCGCTCTTTTATACTGAACGTTTGAACGCTTCATTCATTCTTCTTCGTTCCGAGCAGCAATCTCCAACACGGCCTCTCCTGACGCCCTGACGTCCTCGTCAGGTTCTTCTACTTCTCGTCCGGGCAGCGGCAGCAGCAAGAGCACCAATCACGCAGTCCCGCAGCGTCTGCATCAGCGCGAAACCGCTCCAACTGTTGTCATGCAACTGCACCTGTCAATAACAGACTCGCTCGCGGTGTTAACGACGTTAACCCCCCAAGCGAAAAATCCACACACAACATATTTTACGGTCACAAAAATAGCAATCTATGCTAAGTGTTTTGTTCAGCTTTTTATCGTCAGCCATCGGTCAGATCTATTACAAAGAAGTAACATTCGGACTTATAAGACTTGCTACTCACACAAATCCTTTACAGGATTCAAGGTTGAACCTATGACTATTGATTAGTAAGATGAAAGTATACGGCTACATTTCTACTAAAAATTCTGTTACACTTTAGGGAGAAACACATACCTATTTTAGTTTTTATTTTTTGTACTTACTTAGCAGATGCTAAGCTTGTTACAAGCTCACGCCAATACTACCGACATACGTCTCTTTAAACGAAGGAAGATAAATCGTTTTTAAACTGAATATGCAAACCCATCCTTCATGGAATGTATCACCAATCTTCAAACCGAAGCACGCTGCAGGAGGCGCCTCGGGGCTCGGCGAGTAGGCTGCACTCGCAGACAGCTTCATCAGCAGGCGTTCAACCCTGCAGAGCTTGTTGCACACGCAGCCACAGAGACTGCAGGCGTCCTCGATCGTTTGGTCACTCAAAAGAGGCATCAGAGTTACCATCAACCAGTTCACCTTCTGCACATATAGAAACATAGTTAATCCATAATGTTCCAAAACCTTCTAAGGGTCCTTTTTGTTTTAATTGCTCCAAAAATAAAATTCGGGATCCTCACTACCGACGCAAGCTTGCACTCTTACATCAGCAGCAAGGATGGGCCAAAAATATATATTTTTTTAAAGTAAGAAGAGTAGACTGTCGTGCAACTGTCTCAAACCGCGTGACCTAAGGCGGGTGTGGGTGCACGACATCACTATTAAGTTAGCCCGTTTAAAAAAGGTCTAATACAGTAGGGCGTTATTGTCGCCAATGTTCACCGATACAGATAATGAACATCAGCGAAACAACATAGCTAGGAGCTAGCTATGTAGGGATAATAAGAGAGAAGCTCCAGCCAAACCCGCAAAAAATAAATAAATAAATGGGAAGTAAGGCACAATGCAGATGGGGTCTCTCAAAACTTGGGGTGCTCAGATAGGCTGCGCGAGTAATTGCAGCAGCAGCAGGCGTCTCGTCTTGTAAAGCCGGCCGCTTAAGCAGCCTCATAGCACCTCAGGACCGCAGGTTCGGCCGCAGACAAGTGCGCACAGTAACCGACATCAGGCCCGCTAAGCTGAATAGACGCTCAGTCATTGAGGCAGCAGGCGTCTCAGCCTGCAGAGCTGCAGCAGTAGTGGTCTAGGAAAACACCACCGTAAGCTGCTTTGATCCACGTTGTAACCTGTTTAATATTTAAAGTTCATGTTAACATGTTACGCTGACGTATGCTAATTTAGTAAGTATCAAATACCAACAATCCATGAATGAACTAACAACAGTATCTAATCTACATGTAACACATCAAAGACTTACAAAATTAGCAATGGATGTTGGGTACTTTTTACTCAGCCGCTTATTACTTATTGGTCAGAATGTATTAAAAGTTGAAATTTAATTAAGTTGCTTTAAAGATGAACCTGACGCGTAACGGAAATAACTTTGGAGACACATACAGGAAAAGAAGTGAGAATCATGATCAAATCATGATAAAATGCGTGTGTGCAGCAGGTAAATAGGGATACATCCAGAAACGACACCGACGCTCTATGGAAGTTACTCCAGAGACTAATACAGTGCGCCCAGGTCACCCTAATACCACAGCGTAGCGTAATAAACATGACTGATGCTCGACGAAATTGCTTCGGAGACTGACACAGAATAGAACTAAAAATTATGATCGTGTAATGCAGTAGATAAATAGGGATACATCCAGAAACGACACCGAGGCTCAATGGAATTATTCCAGAGACTTATACAGCGCGACCAGGTCACCCTAACAACACAGCGTAGCGTAATAAACATGACTGATGCTCAACGAAATTACTTCGGAGACTGACACAATAAAAGTGAAAATTATGATCGTAAAATGCGTTAGTATGCAGTAAATAGGGATACATCCAGAAACGACACCGATGCTCAATGGAATTATCCCAGAGACTTATACAGCGCGACCAGGTCACCCTAATACCGCAGCGTAATAAAGATGACCGATGCTCAACAGAAATCGCTTCGGAGATCGACACAGGAAATGAAGTAGAAATAGTGATCATAATATACGTTAGTATGCAGTAAATAGGGATACATCCAGAAACTACACTGACGCTCAATGGAATTATTCCAGAGACTAATACAGTGCGACCAGGTCACCCTAATACCACACTGTAACGAGTTGTAGTTCGACTGTGTCCTCATACGTTGAGCGAAGGTCTTACTCAGGTATTTTTCTGAAAATAACATAGCCAGAGACTGACACTACAAGTCAATGTGTCACCCTGACACCCTTGGAGAGTTCATTCACCCCAATGCCCGATGGTTACGGAGCGACCGCTTCCCAGAGACCAACATGGGTATCTATTGAACCAAAAAATATATTCGAGTTATCACATTAATGTTATAAAGGCAAAGGTTTGTGAGTGCGTAAGTATGTTTGTTAATTCTTTACACAAACGGCTAGACCGATTTAGGTAAATTTTAATATGTAGGTAGATACTTATACCTTGGATCAACACATACCTACCACTTTTTTGTTCGGTCTACGTGTTGCTCACTAGACTAGACTGTCAACAACCATCCACTACACAACTCAGAATATGAGCACTAAGTGAGTGTGTGACGTGTACCTAAACTTTAAGCTATAGTCGATGTATAAGAAAGGATGGTAGCCGACAGAAGAGCGAACAACATAATAGGTAGTTTGTAGTACAGAGGGAATATTAGATATTGTGTCCCTGGACGCATTGTGCGTCATTAGGCACCACTCACCCCGTCACGTCGCATCAACATGGCACCGTGTAGGTACTTCACCTCAGCCGCTACCACTTAGTGTACTGACCGACACATGCCTGGGTCCAGCTTTCCTGTCAACTGAGAAAATGTTCGTTAATGACCAAGTTCGGATTATCCTCCAATCTGCAGCACATTATTCGCACATTTACAATCAACAATTGGGGCATTAAAATTAAACCCGTGCGAATATTTTCGAAAATCTCTTTACAGTGTAACACAGTGGGTAGGTACAACCAACTAACCTTTTTAGTGTTCCACTGTTGGACATCAGTGTTGTCTTAATTATATTTTTGACGAATTGAAAGAGTTTAGGCATTAAACAACACACGCTGGCCAAATGCGGATTGGAATGATTAGTTCTTAGACATGCCGGTTTCCTCATGATGTTTTCTTTCACCGATATTACGCAACAGCGATGAAACAATTCAAACAAAGAAGACCACGTACACCAAAATATTTATAACCTCCAAGTCGACACTCGGCCATGCTGACCATTGTGCACAAACATGTGGCAATACACAAATCATTATTTATTCCTATTCATACTCACATGATCAGTCAGATTGGTCACAATGTGGCATCATGGGCATGATGACCACAGCACATACTAAGTAGTAACAATAATGGTATCACCGCTTTGGACTGTGAGGGAAATCAGACCCGTGGCCGATTACGCATCCTCTCGCAGCAACGATAGTCACTGCCATTGAAGAGGGTCGATGGTTGCCACCGTTCTCACCAGCTCCTTAGCCACAGTGGTCTGGCCACCACCGTTGCCGCAGTGCTTGCCACATTGTTGCCCGCAACACGTACACCATAGCCATAGTACACAGAGTCACTCATGTGCACCCAACGAACATTGCCTGTAACATAATCACACACAGCAAACAGGCACAAAACAATACATGGTTCTATTTAAGCCATAGATCCAAATAAAATTACCATGTAAAACTATCTCAACACGAGTATTAACTCTGTTGCTAATTTAAATGAACAAAGGTAAGAAATGAACAAAGGCAAGAGTGCAACAATTTGTTCATCTACCGTCATTATAAATTTATTTTGGTTATCGACTTATACAATGACCTACTTTGATTCTCAAGGAACATTACTTTGTGCTTAGGTTTTCTTTCAAAGACATAGGTCTAAATTAATAAATATTTCGCTAGGTTATGCTGCATGAGACACACTGGGCGTGTCCAACTGTTGTCCACATTTGAACGTGAATAAAATAAATGTCATTAAGCGTTCAAACCATCTACAAAAATGATTTGGGGCTTAATAAGGCTCACTGGATCAGCGAATATAATTCATACGAGCATTGACTACAACAATATAATTGTCAGCAATAGAATTAAAATTATTGAGATAATTACGTAACCTTTTATGATCCATGCCCAATAGATTTAGGCGCCAAACACGGTGGCACGACGTGCCGCGCGCCGCCTCACGCCATATTGATAGGCGCGTACCAAGCGAACCGCGAAGCCACAGCGGAGCGGTAACAGAGCCGGTCAGCGGCACCTGTGGTTACCTTACCACAAAGAGGAGCGCCAGCGCGCCGCACCGCGCCTCCTCGCCCGCTTAAGCGCTCGACTCACAGACTTCTCACATGCGCTTAATTACACTTACTTGCCGCCATTTTGTCACCACTTACTTACTGAGTTTACGTAACACCAGGTTACAGAAATTTTCTGCGCAGACGTAACTAGATCGAAAAATACCTCAAAAAATAAAGAAGTGGACGTAAGAAGTAAGAATCCCACTTCTGATTTTAGCAATCTGAAGGGAACTTTATTAAAAAATAATGAGACATCAATTAAAATTGCAGTTAATTATAATTTACACAGAATAAATGGGTATTACAACACTAGTTACGTTAGCACAGCATAACGGTATCGCGACAATTCAAATACGAATGGGGCCTTCAGCCTCTGGTGACCGCTCTTTTATACTGAACGTTTGAACGCTTCATTCATTCTTCTTCGTTCCGAGCAGCAATCTCCAACAATAGACTTAAGTTTAAATGTTACTAACAAATGGATCAATGTTGTTCGGAAATAAAGTATTTTGAATTAGAATATGAACACGATACACAGCTATTCTCACCAAACTCTTACCAGTCAAAGCAGACCGCATCATTGCTAAACATCAGCCAAGTTATGGTCAAGACCAAGACTATTATGGAAAAAAAGGGTAGAATCTTAGATAAAATTTAGTCAGTGCAGATATATTAGAAAGTAGAAGTACCTAAAAGTTTATACCATTTCAATTTTCCTTTTTTTAACAAAACTGAAGAGAATATTTTCTGAATATTACGAGTAATTACTAGATAAGTAAAATAGTAAACGCAATTGTAGCACTCTTACGCCAATTCATTTAAATGATCCAGTCAAGTGCCAGCCGGACTCACACATAAAAGGTTCCTTACGATTTTATTATTTACCTGGTATGCCAGAAAACTTCGTAACCGCGTATATCTTCTTGTAAACCTTTCTTAAAATTGTTAAATTACGAATTTTATTTATTGGATTTTTTTAACGGAAGTCACGGTATGTGACCATTACACCTCTATTACGGTTCGGTAGGGGCGGTTCGGCTCCACGATCTTTTTTAATCTCGTCTTTCGATATCGTCGTAATATTAAAGCGTATTTTTGTATAAAACAAAACACCGCCAACTGTTAATTTTTTCATACAAAAATACGCTTAAAAATGTTCGTGCTCCCCCTACAAGACAGCGGAGGCTTAGTTAAAAGGTTCCCTCGGCGCCCTTCGGACACGGAACCCTAAGAAAATATAAACAGCTATGAATAGCTTCATTGCTGTTTATCTTTTTTATGTGTGTACGCGTGTTTACCGTTTGGTTAATCGCATAACATAACCGCAGTGCGGGTAGCAAACCAATGTGAATTCTCATTCAATTCAAAATCAAAATGGTGTGTTACCATCCGTTTCACTAAAAAGACTCAGTTTAATCACAGATAATAACTAATACTATGGTTCAATTCAATTTTTACTTAAATATTCGCCCCTTACCTCACTACCCGAGTTATTTTATGAACATTTGGTGCAAGTGCAAGGTTTTTGAACTCTCTTATCCTAAGCTGCACAAAATTCGTCTAGTTCGTAAAGAAGATGTGAACTTTGTGTTTAAATCAAAAGTTAGAGCAAGTTATAGGGCACGTTCTGGATTGTTAGAAAGAATAATATCTACCTCCCTACACGTACTTAGTTGTCTGTTAGTATGGGTAGGTACCGTTAGATAGCAAAGCGTTGATTCTCGGTTTTCAAAGAGGGATGCGAAGGAAAAGAGTTTTATTTTTTTTAAATATTTTCAAAATTTACTGACCTAGCTTTATGAAAATTAATATTAAAAAATGTATAATACCTTTAATTTACCCACTTTTGAAAATTATTAACAATTATTATGTACTTTTTTAATCAGGTTTACCTTTACTTTTTTTTATAATGTAATATATATTAAAGACTAGCGGACCCCGCAGACGTCGTCCTGTCCGGTAAAGCAGTGCCACCTGCCGGGCCCGAAAACAGTATACCACCTATAAGATTTCGTAAAAATCGGTCAAGCTGTTTCGAAGGAGTTTTTATATTTTTTCTCTGCGTAAAAACCATCCTCGTACTTCAAGAAATATTCTAAAAAAAGAATTAGCGAAATCGGTTTAGCCGTTCTCGAGTCATGCGCTCACCAACACATGTTGCGATTCATTTTTATAATATAGATATAGGTACTATAATCTGAACCTCAGAAACGGCTCCAACGATTTTCATGAAATTGAGTATGCAGAGAGTTGTGGGGGCGATTAATCGATCTAGCTAGGTTTTATTTTTAGAAAACGTCTTTTTATTCGTTTTTTGAGGCAATGAAAAACTGGGTCAACAACCTGGATGGCCTTCTAGGTACTAACTAATTATCAATGCAAAAGTAACACAATTTCATTAGGAAGAACTAAGTAAGCGGTCGTACTTCATAAAATTCAGTTGATTTTCAATTTTCCGCCACAAACGAGAGTGCTAGATTCACATTACATTTAGAGAGAATACCACCTACTTAAGGTCAATACACACTGCCGCAGAGAAGAAGCGTCGCGTCGCGCGTCGCTGCGCTATGCTACCTTACATACTTTCGTATACTAATTTCTACTTTCCGATCGTTATGGTACAAAATTGAAAATTTAAATAATTATAACATTAATAGGAAAATAGTAATGAATCTAGGTACAAAAACGTGACGCGTCGCAACGACGATAACGCCTCCATGCATGACGCTTCGACACTGTGGCAGTGTGTGTTGACCCTTAAAGCAAGCTTGTGTGAAATCCATTTTAGTGAATATTCATTTTGTTCGTTGATGGCATCAAATTGAATGTTTCGTATAAAATAACATTTTACTATTCGGAGGCTAAAATAGTTATTTAAATACAGACGCGTGAGGTGTTGGTATTGGGACACCCGATTGGAACGAAGATATGAGAATTCATGTGTTAACAAAGTGTTTGTTGTGTCCATCACCTTTTATGTTATATTAATGATGTTTAGATGAACTGATAAATGATACATTGATATAAATTGTTACTTGTTTATTAGCACACGCGGATCTCTTGCTGTCCGAACGTGCACTGGACTGAAAGTGCTTACTAGTAAAATACAATAATTTCTAAGTAAATGTGTAAAAATGATGATAAAAACAAAATGTTCAGTTTGGACTGAACAGTGTTAACATTATTATTTGAATATACATTTAGATAATTGAAATGTATTATATTATGTATTATAGATATTATCTGTAATATCGGTCAAACGAGACCACCTCATCAACACTTCGGTGGACAATGCGGAGCGGGCCAGGTTGCTGGCTGGGGAGAACAGGAATCTATTATTTTTTAATTAGAATATGTTTGATCAAATATTACATTCGCAGTATTATTTAAAAATCGAACAAACTGTAGATATTTAGTTTAGGTATCACTGTAGAATTTTATTAAGTTTCTAACTACAGATATCAAGTTATACCTATTTAGGGTATATTGTTTGAATATTGCTAGGACTAAAAAGGTACCTTACACGGGTTTTGCACTTTTACAATGCAAAAGACAAAGCTTGGAGATTTAAAGTTCAGAAATCCTATTGCATTGAACGTAGGTAAACAATGTCACTAGTATCACGTGAGCTGCATTGAACACTGTTTACACTTAGGTTACCACCTCGTGTATTGCTGTGCTAAATTACTATAATTATAACGCCTAATTATATAGGTAAGTACCTGACTGTTGCTTTGTAGTATCTACCTACCTACATATTATTATAGTACCTACAAAAGTGTACCAACGGATTTATTTATTTTATTTTACAGTTATCGTCTAAATCAAATATTAATTTTGAATTGGATGAATCCCTTACCCCTTACCTAACAATATTGAAAGAGGAGTTTTACGACCTTGAATTAGATCCCAACTTATCTAATTATAACAAAGGTAGCCATTATTTTAGGATTAGAATTTACCTTTAAACTAAAAAACCGCAATGGAAAAAGCTCATTCGTTAATCACTACGCGGTAGCAACGTTTTTAAATAAATACACCGCTTTTTTTCGAGTATTAAGGAACAGATTCAGATTCTCGTGGGCACTCCAAACCACCGCAACACAGGTCGTAAACCACATTTTTTGTGTATTAAGTAACTAAGCCTTTTAAAATTGTGATTAAATGAAGAAGGTTGGTATTTACGTAGGTTTTATGGTATTGAAGTATGTTGTTAAAAATAAGATTTTAGCATAGAACAGAGCAGTACCTACACACCATGCAAAGGTATTTTATGTACCCCTTTTTAGTGTCCCACTGCTGGGCACGGTTCTTCTATCAACTATTTTACGAGTTGAGAAAGTTTAGGCTTTAATCCTTAGGCCTTGATACCAGTTCGCAGCTATAAGATAACGTGTGACTAAAGACTAATGAAATTGCCAAATTCTGAATATTATTCTCCTCCGGCTTTGACTAATATGCTTAACTTAAAGATTAGTAATAACTTCTATACGGCATAAAACACAGATAATATGCAGACTAAAGCAGTGCAGCATCAACGAATAGTTGATAGATATGTACTATACGGCATTGCGTAGTCCGTCACCGTTACCCTGAATGTAGTTCCCCAATACTATTCAGTTTGCCCCACGGGTGTATCGATCACAAGCATCTACGGTTTCATAGACAAGCCGTCAATATGATTGTTGCGAATAATTTTTGCATCAAAGATTGCATTAGGTACATTGCTACCTGGCTGTGAGTATATGGCTTAGTAATTGACAGAATGGTAGTGAAACACATAGTTTAGATTTTAGTTGTTTATTCTCAGGAAGCAAATGATTCACAGCATTGGTGGGATACAGAGGTCTGGCAATACTGGGCCGAAACATTCATGTTCCTGATCTTTTCTAGCAATAGGTACAACGGCTTATGATATAAGTACCCAAATATAAAAATGTGGGAAAACAACGGTACATAGCTGTAAGATAATATAATTTATTCAGTAAAGCGAGTTTTTTTTTCATATTTTTATAAACTACACACATTACTAAATCACAATTTCTAATTAGTTATGTCAAAATTATTTATCACATTATAACATTCTGTACAAAGTAAAAAAATATTCTCATAGTCCACTAGTACAAAAAAACTGCAAAGACATTTTCATATTTTTGACCATCATTTTTGTTGCTGCCTATGTAGAGGATAAAGAACTTGAAAAACATTTCACCAATGACACTGTACTTTATTGTGTACAACTGAGGTGATAATCGGTAAAGCAGCTCGCTTTGTATCACACTCAATTGAATATTCTGATATGCAGTAGGTAACGCTATCATTACATTGCATCAACGGTGCCAAGATGCGGCTAGGCTACATGCATACTTACAAAGTTATAAATTTATGTTTAAAGTACTCTTTCTATGTTTATTCTATAATACTCCAACTTGTTTTAAATATCATAATAAAATTGTTAAATGATAAATAACACAAAAGTTACGTTATGGACTTACAACATTCATAAGGAGTGACAAAGGTATGTATATTACTAAACAATAGTCCCATAGGTTAACTGCTTACAGTAAAACTAGTAAGTTAGAACCACTAAAACGCGGAAACATATTCCATTAGAATTGTGCTCGACACAATGCTCTGCAAAATGATTATACAAGCAAAAGATCTTTGCCCGTGTAATCAAAAGTAAGTACAAGTAGGCAAGCACTTATCGGCCACAGCGACAACACCCAGAACCCACTAATGCGCGTGACTCATCTGTTTCTATAAAAAAGAACATCTCTTTTTTATAATTATGCAAAAACAATTATACAACCCTTAAAAT
The DNA here is from genome assembly GCA_936450015.1 of Meganola albula. Taxonomy (NCBI): domain Eukaryota; kingdom Metazoa; phylum Arthropoda; class Insecta; order Lepidoptera; family Nolidae; genus Meganola; species Meganola albula. Next base: position 7,289,768 of record OW388144.1, on the reverse strand, counting down.
TTTATTTCACAAAACTGGGACATTTTAAAATGCAAATTGTGATTTGTGACAGTGATCGTAGAGAAACAATCGAATATACTCTTATAGGGACACTCAGATTATTACAACGTAATTTACAATATAGTCAATCTTTAAATATCAACTTCCAACTACTTTATATAAACGGAACTATTTACAAAATATGAACACGCATTCGACGCATGGACTCTTACGTTTTGTTACTATTTACAATGACTATTACAATAAACATTAATTAAGAGCATTGCATTTTCGTGAGCTTGATCAAAATAATCCCTTGTTCAACTCAAGTGTACAAAATGTTTTTAGTTAGGTACGTTCACATCAACATGTGGCCAGTCACAATAAACTTGAGCTCTTTCTGAACCATTCAACAAACAGTCCTGCATTCCGAAGGTCCAACGCACGCTTGCACCGAACATCACACTATCCGATTATGTAGACCAATAAATAATAACAAGTAATAGAGATCAGTCTTGGGTCTAAAAAACGAATTAAATGATTTTGTTGAAAATTCGCCGTGATATGCCGAACTGAACTGTATATTAAATAGTTAAGACCTGAGCTTGGTATCTACAGAATTGGTATCTAAGACAAGATCATGTATTAAATACAAAACGGTAGGGGAATAGAAGGCAATAATAGAATCTAAGGGAATCCCGCAACACCTCGCGTGCTTGACGAGAGATGAAATTAGCAGCACACCTATTTGTTACATTATAATTATTTATTGACGACATACAATAGAAGACAGATTTTGTATAACCTAATATAATTCACACTTGTTTTTGATTACATTAATACATAACAATAAAAGAAACATTAGAGTAATCTATTTTAACATTACTATACTAGTTTGTAAACCATATTTCCTAAACAAACTTTTAACTATTATCTAATTGTCAATACATGCGATTTTTATTTTGTACTAATATTGATGTACTTAGTCGAGAATGCTGCTCTTTATTTGATTTAAGTGTTTTCATCAGTTAGACGAGATGAATTACAGAAGTTATAATGGATGCAACAATGACCTTAGGAGAAGACCTTTCTAATTTGATCTGTCTCCTACGTAGGGAACTTTAATTTTAAGTGGTAGTGAGCCATCACAGTATCAAATTCTAAGCGGTAACTAGGAATGGCGAAATGTTAACTAGGGTAACCAGAGGTCAATTCAAAGTCAGGAGTCAGGTCAGGTCATTCAGTCTGCCAGTTCCAGTGATACTGCGTCGTCAAAGAATCGAAGAGCGCAGTGATGCCCTAGCGAGTAGTCCTCACAGAAGACCACAAACCTATTTAGCATCTAGCTAATGAAACCTTTGGTCTTAGTCAAGTCTTCTTCTTTACATTAGTGATATCTTTTGAATGAACTAATTAAATTATATACTAAAAAGGTTAAATCTTCATTACAGAGTCATGCAGTAGAACATTATTCCCGATAAATAACTATTACCTATTTTTAAACATTGTTATAATTTTTTTATGATTATAGAATTCAGTTTATGCTCCAATATTATAAACGTGCAAACTAAAAATGTCACAATATATATAAACCCTAAATCAAGGAGCTAACTTGTTTTTCATATAATACTTTTTGACAATTTTTGTTTTTACAGATTTTGCAAATTAGAATAAAATTAAATATTCAAAAATTAATTTAACACTGATTTAATGTATTTTATCTAATATAAAAACGCAAAATTTAAGTCCGTATTATGTTATGACATTTTATTGTATTGACTAAAGCTGAAGCAAATATAAACACACGAATATATTATGGCACTAAATTATTTTTTCAATTACGAACTCTCTAATTGTTGTACCAATTTTATGTAGAATAATCCCTAATTAATTTTAAGCTGCCAAACAAAACAAATAATTATGTTACTTAAATGCTACTTACCAAGAGGAATTCCCTTAAATTCTGTACAAAACTGAATGATTGTGTGTAGGTAACATGTTTACTAATAATTGCACTTTCAATTTCATGTTTAAATATGCCAAACTAAAATGATTTATGTATTGACTAACGAGTTGAGTGTACTTAATAAGGCACTATAGTGAAACAGTACACTAACAATACAGGACATTTCCGCCAAATTTACAATTTCCTAAGTAATTGCAATGATACAATTTTTCTCAATTCATTTTCAGAGATCAGTCAGATCCTGACTATTACCACTGCACTGGTATTAGTGGTAAAGTATAAACTTTCTAATTTTAGAAAGGATTATGTCAGGCAGGTCAACGTCACATTGCCTAATATTGGTAATTGAATCTTACAAATAGAAATTCTTAAGGCCATCAAATTCACGAACGTTTATGTCGACTCCTAGCCATATTCGACACGTTCAGTACAAATGCGTCTAAAACGAAAAATTAATAATTACTGGAATGTCATCGACTTCCGTAAAATACATCGAAAGTGCAATTACCCTTAAACATTAAAGACGGAATTAATCATACTTTTAATAGATCAGTCCGCTAAGCGAACGGAACATCTAAGTCATACCTAACATCTCGTTCGACGCAGGAACGAATCCGTCGAGACACAAGCACCGGAGCCCGAAGAGCGAGCCCCGAGCGCGCGGACGGGCCGGTCGGGATATATACAAGTTCTGACGTCACACTTTGGTACTAGGAGGGCGCGGCGGCGGGCGCGCCTACTTGTCGCCGCCGTCGGGAGGCGCTCCGCCGAAGTCGAGCTGGTAGCCGCCCGCGCGCGTCATCTCCTCCATGCTCGGCTCCTTGCAGTCGTGGCCCGCGTGCCCGGCCGCGCCGCAGTTCCAGCACGACAGCTTGGGCGGCGCGTACAGCACCGACACGAAGCCGGCGTAGGGCGCGGGCGCCGCGTACGGGGGCGGCTCGCCGTTGGCGAAGGGCGGCGGCGGCTGGCGGTAGGCGGGCGGCGGCGCCGGGTACGCGAAGGGGCGCGGGTACTGCAGGAAGGGCACGGGCGGGGGCGGCGCGCGGCGCGGCGGGGGCGCCGGCGTGTCGGGCGGCGACGACCCGCTCGACCCGCTGTCCGACGACGAGCGGCAGTACGCGCCGACCCGCCGCACGCCGTTCAATTTCTCTAAAGACCGATACTGCGCCTGCAACCGCTCCTCGCCCACCGCGTGCCGCATCTGTAACGTTTCAGCACCCGTTAAACTATTGAAAGGGGATAGTGGGATTAAAAAAACTGATGGAAGTTTTGCTGAATGTTAAGTAGTGTGAAGCAGTAATTGCCTATACTATGGCATAACGCTACAAAAAAAAAATCTCACCTCCGAAATAGTGAGACTCTCGAAGTTAGCAGGTATTTGGTGAGGTAAATGTGGCTGTTCGGGAGGCGGCAAGGGTGGCGAGCGGTCGCGAGATGGGCGACGTCGAGACCGAGGCGAAGTGGCGCGACTGTCGCCCGGTGAAGATACTAGAGGAGACGTTGGCGCGCCACTTGGTGCATAGTTTAACACCTGAAAACAGCAACAATAGCTTTGTGCTTATCACCAACGTAACTGTCATAATAATAATAATAATATAGTAGAACACAAACACACACGGTCCCAAACTAAACAAAGCTTGTACTATAGAAACCAGATGACTAGTAATATAATATAACATATAATACAATATGCTACTATAATACTTTTCTTTGTAAATACATTACACCCAGACTCAAGACAGACATGTTCATGACACAAATGTTTGACTTGAGTGGGAATCGCACTCACCACCTGCAGCGTGAAAAGGAAGTAAATTACTGACCACGCACCCAGGTTTAAAAAAAAACATAACTAGACTACTCCAATTTAGGATCATCAAATGTTAGTTGATACATAAATAAAATAACTGGCCTAGTGCATACCTAATGTATATTTGCTTAGTAGTGAATGTTCACCGATATAGAATTTTAAAGAAAAATCCTGATATTGATATTTGTTAGTAAAATTATATAATAATAGTTATGTCTATAGGAAGATAAAAACTTCTTACGAATTACACTTTTTACATTAAAGGCTTCTCACTTGTTTATTTTCCAATAAAACGAAACCTACGTACCAAAACAAGAAATTGGGGTATGTTCTAATAAAAAAAAAAAATTGGTTGCCTGTAAATTCGGTATACGGGCGAAAGTTTTACGTGACGACTTTGAGTGGTAAAATAATTTTAATGTGAATATTCATTCGTATAGTAGGAAGAAGGATGAAACATAGTTGAGTGGGAGAGAGACGCAAGGCATTCGGCGGGCCTCTCTCTCGTTCGGTGACTCATCGTAACGTTACCGAGCGTTACACTTTTTCATAAGTGCCTCCCAGCCGCAACCTAATTTAAGACGTTGTCACGTCAATAAACTTTGATATCTCTTTTTCACAATTTTCATGTCTTTCAGTCAACAAGGTGCTTAGTCTTATTCATTAAAATCTTATAAGAGTCTATAGTTAAAATGGATGTCTCTTTCTTATTAGTATAAATGTCAAGATGACAGACAAAGACAAAGGAATTATAAAGCTATTTTAGCTATTAGAAGCTTATAGGATGTTTATGAATAAGGGAATTAGTCTGCAGAAAATTAAAGACTTATTTCAAAGCAATGCTTGCTGCTTAACTTGAGTGACATCATGACAGACAAGACAAAGGACAAAAGTGACAAAATTAGGAAACCCTAAAAATAAAGGTATAAAGGATATACTTATCAAATAGCAGAGCCTTGATTTTGTAATATGAGCTAAGTTTATTCCACAGTTTAGTGACTAATTTATGAGAATAAACAAAATAAATAGCGAGCAACAGTTGGAATATCTTACCTCAATTGGTTGATTAATAGGTGATACTATGATATTTGCTGGCCATGCATTATGTGCTATATATTCTCCCATATTGTACTGTGGCAGGGGCAGGCCTGGAGGTGGATGGGGGACTTCCCCTAACATAGGTACTACCCCACCAGCTGCTGATAACACAGGTTGTGAACTTAATTCTCCTACAGGATCTGTACTTGGTGGCTGAAAATTATAATTAACTGGTCAGATCTTCTTTTAATTAAATAAGGGTTGACACAATCATAATTTTATGCAGCTGTTATAAGAGAAAAGGGTGCATCTCTCATTTTTTAGTTCTAAACATTGTCGAAATCAGTATCTTTTACTGATTCTGACAATGTATATATCTCAGTTGTGAAAAAAAAAAATACAGATGTACCATTTTTTATGATCAGTGTAGATAAAAGATTAGTTGTGTTAGTTATGCTATTACAGTAAGTAAGCATTATTATTTAGATTGATAATTTTGTTCCTGCAGAATGTTATGACTACCTGTTTTATAAAAATGTGAGTAGTTAGATACAGAGGATGCAATTAACAACCAACAAATTAGATGTTTCATTGCAAATAAAAATATGTTGCAGTGTTTTAGGGCCATAAGCATATCATTTGTTTTTTCGTTAAACTCATCCTCTTTAGCTTACTGCTCACATGAAATGAGTAAACTTGTTAGCAGGTGGAATTAATCCTATCTGTTTAAATCATTAGCATAGGAATTATTCATTTGGAATATGGGTATTCTATTTTATATGACTGTGTTCACTCTTTGGTTTAAATAACCTACTGTTTTGGTGATCACTATAGCTTTAGAAGTAAAGACATTATGGAGTCAAAACTTATTTTGGTAAACATTGCACTTGGGACAGGAAACACCCCTTAATAGAGTATTGAATAGTAATAATGTGAATGATTTAACAATCATTATGTATATTACAGATACAACTAATAAATTTCATGGCTATAAAGCATAAAGATAAGCAGCGTAACTGCAGTGTACAGTAAATACAATAAAACTTAAGACTCCAATAACTCATATTATTAGTTTCTAATGTTAAAACTAAATGTCAAGGTAATGAATTAGATGATGTAGTCTCAATAAGCTAAACCTTGACTTAAACATTTAGTCAACCTAGTAAATTTAATACAAATTAATTGTAACATAGTAGCACTAATATTACAGGTAAATTTATTAACAGTATGACAAATTTACATAATAAAACAACAGTTGGTTTCTAACTCAGGAAAGTTTTTATTTTGTATTCAAAACACTTTAAGATAGTGCTTTGAATACAAAGCATAAATGCCTAAATACTAAAACAGCAATTACATTCCCTATAAAATAAAACTTAACTCCTAATTACATTGGAACATTCATTATGAATTATTCTCTATAAAACAAAAGACATGTTTGCAAATACATTTACATTATTAGAAGGTTATGCCTGAACAAACAAGAAATTAACAAACAACTTAGAACTATTTTTCTTAATAGAGCTGTTTAAAAATAGTCCTGTACCTAAATACCTATATCTTTTCATATCTTTGTCTATTTGTCTAAGTTATTTTGAAAGATTTTAACATAAATACACTCATATTTAGAGTTGTAATACAAATTAACTATCACCTAAAGGCAACACACAAGTTAAAATGCTTGACAAACAAATTTTTTGTACAAGAAAATAAAATGGCACTTACCTGTACACCAGGTGTTTTGACAAACACTAGACCAGGAGGTGGACCTATGCTAGGCAAGGTAGGTGGTGGACCAGTCATATTAGCTGACATACTAGACTGTGTATGGCATGCACTCACTGGCACTATGTTTATATGCTCTTGTGGCTCAGGATATTGTTGTATCCTTTGGTCTTCCATTTTTAATTTATCTAATATTTCACCAAAATGTGACTTTTGATCGAATGTAAACGCGGGATGATGTAACGCCATTGTGTATAGTAGTAAAATTTCTTCAAGGAGATCACCGTATAAGCCTTTTAACAAACCACTCTGTTCTAAACTGACCATGGCATTATACAATGTAGTGGCGCAGGCGAAGTTACAAGAACGTAACAATGACACATAGAGGGCCATTTTTCTTCGTGTTTTAGGGTCTGTGTTAGCTCCTCCGATGTCGGCAGCCAGATCTGTGGGGTTGTTGGCCCTCAGTTCGGCACCACGCAACTCCTGGAAGTCTCGCTTACCTAGCTCCTCTAGGTATGTGCCAATGAAACGCAGTTCAAATGGCAAACACATATTTAACAATGTACACATCGCGTCTATGCGTTTATAGCTTTCCAATTCTTTAAACCATGATACCACGTCCTCTTTGCAAACCATTTCCAGAACACATTGAAATTTTATGTTAAGAATCAACCGGTCCCCTGCAGCCAAAGCGCGTCCGTTGTTTATATTTTTTGGCACACGCAATTGTTGTCGCAATTTGAAGGGTTTATTCCAAATAAATTAGATTGTAACATTAGTAATTAGATGCTTTTCCGTATTTTACAACTACAGTATTGGTTAAGCAACTACACAGGCAATGCTATAGTTTTGTCCCATCTATAATCTATGAAATTGGAATGATAGGCAGAGACAAACAAAGGCATGCTTGTAAAGACTCCTACAGACGATCAAACTAGATCAACCACCTTAAATAAACAGAAAGGAGTTTTCAGTTTAATTTAAATATATTTTATTTACATAAATTTTTTCAGGTGATGTAAAACTATGTAGATAAATATATAAACTCTATTGAATACAAATAATATTTATTTCGGACCCAAGTGCACATGACTTTTTTTTTTGTGTGCTGGCAACATCAATATAAACGTCACTTAAGCGTTCCATTCTGCAAAGTCACTCGTATGTGAATTAAAAGCATTTAAATAATGAAATGAAATGAAGTATAACCAAAATACGCTTAGAAAGACAGAGATAGCATAAAAAATAACAATGATAATGATTTAGTTAAATTGTGGACTAGGAACACTGAACAGTTACACGGCATTTTTTGACAACTCATATTTCACTTTCTTGGTCATTGGACAAAATAATTTTTGTAACAAAACAACATTAATTCTTCATAAGATCTAAGGATACAACTCATTCTAACAGCAAGATGCCTCCTGTAGAAGATGTGGAGATGAAGAATGTAGAAAGTCCTGCAGCGGCTAGTGATACTGAGACATCTGAAGTGAAGAAAGATGCCGATGTGCTAACTGTTCATGATTTGAGGGAGCATGTAAGGCAAATAGACAAAGCAGTTACCTCAAAGGAGCCTCGGTTTGCTATGCGAGTTCTAAGATCTCTTCCAAGTACTAGGAGGAAGCTTAACGGCAACGTTTTGCGTGCCATTATTAACCAACTGTACCCAACTAGCGCTGACAAAGAAGGTTTGCTTGCTTTTGTCGAAGCCCCCGCACAGGGTGCAGTGGAAATAGAGGCTCCCCGGTCCAGAAGCGCACCCAAACAACCTGCTCCTGAAGTGGATGTGTATTTGCACCTGCTAGTACTTTTGCGCTTGTTAGATACCAACAGGCTTGAGGAAGCAGTTGAATGCTCCCAGCAGTTAATGAATAAAGTTTTGGCTCAGAATAGGCGCACTCTTGACTTGATAGCTGCAAAATGCTACTTTTACCATTCAAGAGTCTTTGAGCTAACTAACAAGCTGGATCTGATTCGAGGTTTGCTTCATGCAAGATTACGTACTTCTACTCTTCGTAATGACTATGAAGGGCAAGCTGTTCTTATAAACTGTCTGCTAAGAAATTATTTACATTACTCATTATATGATCAAGCTGACAAGCTAGTCAGCAAATCTATCTTCCCAGAAAACGCAAGTAACAATGAGTGGGCCAGATTTATGTACTACCTGGGAAGAATCAAGGCTGCCCGTTTAGAGTACAGTGATGCTCATAAGCACCTTGTCCAGGCATTGAGAAAGGCACCCCAGACTGCAGCTGTTGGTTTCCGCCAAACTGTACAGAAGTTAGCCATTGTAGTGGAACTACTGCTGGGTGACATCCCTGAAAGAGCTATATTCAGACAAGCTCCTCTTAGAAAGGCATTGGCACCATACTTTCAGCTTACACAAGCAGTCCGGCTTGGAAACCTGCAGAGGTTTGGGGAGGTGCTTGAGAACTTTGGCCCCCAATTCCGCAGTGACCACACATTTACACTCATCTTACGACTTAGGCAAAATGTTATCAAGACTGCCATTAGGTCTATTGGACTAAGCTATTCACGTATATCACCTAAAGATATTGCAAGAAAGTTAGGCTTAGATTCAGCAGAGGATGCTGAATTTATTGTAGCTAAAGCTATCCGTGATGGAGTTATTGAGGCTACCCTAGACCCAGAGAAGGGATATATGAGTAACAAGGAGAGCTCTGACTTATATTGTACAAGGGAGCCACAGTTGGCATTCCACCAACGTATATCTTTCTGCTTGGAGCTGCACAACCAGAGTGTTAAGGCTATGAGATATCCTCCCAAGTCATATGGTAAGGAGTTGGAAAGTGCAGAGGAGCGTCGTGAAAGAGAGCAACAAGATTTGGAACTTGCAAAGGAAATGGCTGAGGAAGATGATGACGGTTTCCCTTAATTTTTAGGCCTTTGAATTATAATCTAGAATTTTGTGCATTAAATGTATTGTGTGTTAATTTTTGTGCACTAATATAACATTTATTAACATAACACTGGTTTTCTTTAACCGTTACTCTCTAATTATTATAATATTTTGTTGTTTATGTAGCTATAGACGTAAATATTGGAGCATACAGGAGCAAAGCAGATAACCTGTGCTGACTACCAGTGCAGGTAATTTCGGTTTTCTGTACATGTCATGCCATGTGATTTTACGAATCGATAAAATATATTTACAATGAATGGGCAGGTGCAAAAAAATATGCATGTATTGTGGAAAAATAAAAACATTTGTCCAATACCTATTATTATGCGACTTAAGCCCGTAACAAGGTTTTTTTTAAATGAATAAAAGTTTAATACCCGCACACGGATATTCTTACAAATAAAGTGATACGTTTTATTTTTGGTTGTTTAATTATATAAGCACTAAGCAGTCTTGGGAACAATTACATTCCATATAACTTGGGAACAGTCATTGCTTAAATTTATAGCCCCTTTGAGTGTGCCTACTCTAAAGTACCCTTATTTATAAAATTATTAACAGATGGCGTTAGTAGCACTCTAATCAAATGTTTAATGTTGTGATCAAAGACTTGTTTTTCTCAATCAATAGATTGTCAATGAATAACAAATTACAAAACCATAGCAACATGGATTATGTTGCTATGGTTTTGTTTGTCATCAATTCAATTCATAATTTCATTATTGTACCTACTCTTTGCATGGCAACTTAGCAACTCTGGGTTGGGTTCTGTGTAGCAACTGTAGATTTGTACATTACAAAATATTCAAGCGCCGAGCAAATCACGTTACATATTGAAATTATTGAAAATGGAGTTCACACCGACTACTATGGAGAAACTGGTGGAACTTTTGAGACCACCAGAGCCTGATGTGTTGCAAGGAGAGGACCTCACCCCATCGGGTAAGATAGTGATGGTTAGCGGACTGATAGGTAGATATGCACATTGCACACTAATACTCCTACGTACCTAAGTTGTGTAGAACCACCAAGAAGGTGTTGGACCTACCTACTACTTAATATGGGTCCTATTATTTTGTCGCTAACGCTGCTTCGTAAAGGTCTTTTATGTGTTAATACAGATGCCATATTTTTGTTCTGGGAACAGACAGGTAATTATACTTATAATGTAAATCCTAAAGTAATGTAACTACCTAATGTAACCTTTTTTATTTTATGTACTGTGTACCTAGGTACTGTCTTAAAAGTAGGTAGGTACCTACGATACGTTTATAGACAGGTGCGTCTATACAAGAAGATAATATTATTCAACTAGATATTTAGCTGAGTAGCTACCTACCATCATAGAAGAATAATTTATCTATGCTACTATACAGTATTTCATGATTCAATATTTCATTGTTAAGGTGTTGAGATAAGTTCAACTAGAAACAAAGCTCCTCCACCGGAGGCTCCAAAAGCTCCCAGAACCATTGAAGAGTACGAAGAACAGGAGGCAAAGCAGCTTGACGAACTAGGCAAAGTTGGAGCAGGGCTAGGAGAGCGCAAGACTCCTGAGTATACTATGAACTATCAACAGGCAGTCACAGCTGAGGATGTGTTCCTTCAAGTAAGATCTACGACGGCATCATCAGTATATAATAATAGTTATCTTGAAATATGTCAACTTTAAAGACGATTTGTTGATTATTAGTCTAAGATACAGCAGAGTGCAGCGGTGGCGCAGCGGTACGAGCCTCGCCTTTGAAATAAAAGGTCGCGGGTTCGAATCCCTGTCGTGCCCCTACATCGTAGTGTGATTTTTTTCATCACCGCTGCTCAATTTTGGTGAAGGAAAACATCGTGAGGAAACCGGCATGCCTTAGAACTAATCATTCAAGGACAAGATCCACCAACCTTTACTTGGCCAGCGTGTGTGGATTGAGGCCTAAAGTTTCTCAACTCGTAATATAATTGAGAGGAGACCTTTTCTCAGCAGTGGGACACTAAACAGGGTTAAAGTCTATCTAAGATAGGTAGGTAGGCTTATGAAGAAGGTCTGGTAAACCTTGTGTAAGTGGGACCTACTTCGACGTAGTGAAATCTTCTGTGCTTCCCTTTGTTTTTAGGAGGCGAGTGCTTACCTAATCAACCGCTTGGTATAGAATTTAGCAAGGTGTCTACCTAGAGCATCCATCTATGATAAATTACTGGGAATAGTTGTGCTTGCCCTTGTTAGTACTAATTGATTAGGTTATACTTTTATGTATGCCAATAAGCGCACTTAGATAATACATAGGTACCTTAGTATTGCCTAGGTGCGCTGATAAGTTTGGCTTATCTCAGTCAGCTATACATTGCCTATTCTCTTCTAGATTGGCGCTAAAACGCCAGCGTCCGCAAGCTGCGAGAACCTTATTTTACGTGTCAAGATGTCTGGTGACAAGAAGGAGAACATCGACTTATCCGTAGACAGGAGCAGTGTGACTTTGAGCTCTTCAAAGCACTTCCTCAAATTACCACTGCCGCATGAGATAGACCCTGATAGTTCTAACGCAAGTTGGGACGCTGATTCTGAAACACTGACCATGAAGCTTAAACTGCAAAGGGAGTTTGATTTTATTAACTTTTAAGTTTGCCGTACTTTCAGTTGATATTGGAAATCATATAACGTCGATAGGCCTATGGATACTAACGATAGTATCGATTGTTATTACAATAGTAGATAGTAAATTAAGTACATGTTGAGCTTCTACTATCGATACTGGACTATAGAACGGCAACACAAATGACTATTTACAATAAAGCCTAAAAGATAAACCTATTTTCTTTTTCCTATATTTCACCTATTGCTTATGTACACCGAAGTAAAGACCTATTATTATATAAGTGATAATTTTATCTTTACGGTCTTATTTTTTCGAGTCTGGGTGTAAATATCTATTAAATGTATATATTTACAAGAGAAAAGTATTTTATGTAGGTATAATAAATACTTACCAGTTATCTGGTTTCCAAAACACAAGCTCTGCTTAGCTTGGGACCAGATGACCGTGTGTGTTAATGTCCCAGAATACTTATTATTTATTTAAAATGGTCTTTTAAGACGTTTATGAATGCGGGGGTTAATCAATTAGTTATCAGCATCTACAGCAGGTATGTTGTATTTTATTAATTCCTTGTCAGTGGTAAGACTTCGTTAATGGGAGGTAAATAAAGTCCTAAGTAAATCTAACAAATAATAAAGGCAGTAGCGAATCTTGCAGTGTGGTCCTGAGAAGACACAAGCTTTTAGGTAGTTGCTATCTACTCTTTAGGAGTTCCACTTAAGTAGCTCCTTACAGCCAAGAAATAGCAAAATATAAATACCAGCAGAGAGCGAGTATGTCAAGTTTTTGGTCCTTATTATATAATACTAGAAACCCCGGTGAACTTCTTACCGCGTGTTTCTCACCTTTTAAACCTTCCTTAATCATTTCTAAACCAAAATGATTTTACTAGGTTATATAATTTAGTACCTACTATTACTCTAACCTACCTATCTAATAACCACGTGAATCACATTTATGATTTTTGCAGTTTTATGATCAAAAACCGTATCAAAAGCTATCCATACGTTTACGCGCTACGTGGTAAAATCTTAAACAGTTACAGACATATGGTACATGCGTAAACTTATATAACACCCCTTTTTTAGCTGGCGTAAAATACCTGAATTTTAGAGTATAACTAGGTCTATCTTTAAATATAGGTATATGTGGGTTAGGTCGGTAAGTAATATCTACATAACTAAGTGTTAATAGGCTATGAGCATTCGCCAATGCCAATCTCATTAAAATAATGGTCAGCGTGAATAAGATATTATTATTGCTTATAAATGGTCGACCTCTTTAAAAGGCATGTCGAATCGCATGTTGATTTATGCTTATCAATCATGTGTAGGAAAATATACACTACCTACGTTATTTTAAAGTTTGCGAACATGAGGTGTCTTGCAAAACATTACCTATAATGTTTGTTTACGATCGATGCACGAATTGCTAGAACAAAAAATCTGCCACGTGCGAGTTACATCTGCATGGACAGGGTTCTGTTTGATAGGTAGGAAGGCTTTAGTAACTGGTAGATACTCTTCCGCAACTATCTGTCCGTTTGTCGCAGCCGATTTGCTCTGGATTTCTTCTTCTTTCTCCTAGCCTTTCTCATCATTTGGGGTCGGCTCTCCTTGTTCACCGGCGCCAGAATAATCTATCCTGGATTGTCATGTTGTCCAGTTGGGAAAGTTCTATGTCCTTGGATATTGTTGACGAACACGTGGCTAGTGGACATCCTCTACCCTTCTTTGCAGGTACTTGGCAGTGCGAGCGCCTTTATTTTGTAGGCAGGTAATTTGGTAGGTAGGTACCTACATTTAGGTATATAAGTTGGTAACCCAAGACGGACATAGCATGCAAATATAAATAATTTTGAAACATGGAAGCCACTTTTTAGGCTTAGTTTAAATACTTAATTAAAAAAAAATATCCGACGTCCATCTGTGATGTGTCAAATGTAAATAATTATTTTCTGTGATTCTTTTTTATAGTGTTTATGAAGAATTTTCTCTCCTTACTTCCGGAACTACTAGGCCAAAAATTATAGATAAAAAAAATACATAATATACCTAGTTCTATACTTATTTAGAAAAATCCACAAGAAGCGATAAGGAGTCTATGTTGCTTGTAGTCCAAATTAGATATTGACTGCGTATTTTATATGAAGGACACCATAAACTGGTTCAATACTTCTACTACCAGAATTTAGACTATAAATACAACAGACTTCTTAAAGGTTTTTCTGTAATCTAGATGTTAAAACTATATTTTTATTGTTTTCATAATTTTTCGCCTCCATGTTTAAAATTTGTTTATTTACTCTTAGTTCGTCCCTCGTTGGGCACCAATTTACATAAAAGTACCTTACAACTCAATTGGTCCAGTAGGTAGTTTCGGAGCAAACCGGCTATGACAGAACAAAACACGGTGATCCTCAGGGTTTCGTTTTATGATTTGAGGGAAAGAACCCTAAAATCAAACAAAATAAATTAATAATTTTATATTAGTCTAAAAAGGTAAAATGTCCTAATGTTGGCCTCTTCTCAAATTACTACCACCGATGATACCTTGCAGATTGATCACAGCTGACTGGTCATGTTGATCATCACCGGTATAAATTGACGGCCTTATTTATAAAAACCTTATTAGCCTTTTTAGTCAAAATGATTTTTGTCTCTTTCTTACTAGTATAAATGTCAAGATGACAGACAAAGACAAACGAATTATAAACCTATTTTAGCTATAGTGAGCTTATAAGACATTTATGAATACGGGGTAAGTTTGTATATTTTATTAAAGGGGAGTAAACACAAATAATCCAGCAACGCGACTTCACACTGTTTATTGAAAAATATCCCTAAATTATACCTTTTACAAAAAATTATCGATATTATTTTTGTTACATTCATACAACAATTATTTGACAGTGTTAACAACGTCTTTTTTAGAGTTATAATAATAATGGATTTTAAATAAGTAGGCCACGCTTATGATGTTTCGTAGTTAACCACGAATATTGGTTTTAAAACTAAGTTAACTTAGTTACACAATTATTTTACTAAACTTTTACTAGAGTTTTCATTTAGGAAATGGTAGAGAAATACCAACTAATAGGGGCACAAACAGGGGCAATAAACGTTTTAAAGTAAGTACTTAATTATTGGAGTGTTGATTGTTGAATAATTGAGTAAGGAATATTTTTGTTTTATACCTATAAACCTACAGTCAATAGTATACAAAAAATAGTAGTTAGAATGTAAATATTGTTATTGGAACTTTTGTGTTTATTGTCGCCGTGTGCCGAATATGGGTAGCATACCCTAGTATTAAAAAACTAAGAATAGTTACATAGAATTACCCACTATAAAAACTTCTCATAAAGAAGCATCAAGTCCTTGATGATAATTGCTGATGTAAAAAAATGTATCTTAAACGACTTCCGATTTAATCTTGTTATTTGTTTAGAGCTTAGTACATAATTTTATGAAGTTAATTGGTCATTGAACTAATGAACCTACTTAGATTACATTTTAACGGAATATATCTTACTTCCTACCACTACATATTAAAATGCGAAAGTGTGGGAAGATGTTTGCATGTTGTCAATTACCTGAATTAACATAAGTATTAGAACCTACCTGGTGTCTAAGTGCCTTGGTGGTTCAGTGGTAAGCTCAGTTTATTATCTAAGTGCCTCGGGTTCCATTCCCAGGTCGAGCAAAAAAATAACTTCTGATACACATAGAGTCTTTATTGCAGCACGAAGCAAAAAAAAAACAAATACTCGTACAAAGCGCTACCACTTTTATTGTGCAAACTGCCAAGTTGTGGAATTCGCTGCCCGCATCTGTTTCCCGACAACAATAATCTGCCTGTCTTCAAGTCACGAGTGAATCGGTATTTACTGCGTTTCATCGTATACTGCATCATTGCTTTACATCAGGCAAGTTATGGTCAAGCGCAAGCTTATTAAAGGATAAAAAAAAGTTTGGATATGTGCCCGATGAACAGCAAAAGTCTTATTATTACTATTACCTACTTATTACGTATAAACATAGCCTCTGCGGATAGTAAATGCGTGACGCAATGCAACATACAGTGTACAACATTGGGTCTACGTACTTTTTATTCCGGATTATGGATACTTTCAGTGTCTTACGCTGACAAAGTCACGGACGGACTAGGCATACTAATCCAATAATAGTTTAGTTTCAATGTGTAACTAATATTCACTTAATAAATACTCATAGTTGTATTGATAGATTCAAGTACCTACCTGAATCTAAGCACACTAAAATGATACAGTAATGTTTAATATAAGATATTCTATAGTATTGATTGGTTGGTACCTGATTTTTACAGATCATCATTTTGAACTTACATAACCGGGTTTTGCTCTAAATTTGCTATTAAAAAAGATGATACCTATAGTACAGCAGCGGCGAAGGGATTTTTTTTGAAAAAGGGAGTACAAATTAAATGACAAGTATTTTTTGGTTATTTACGACGACCTTACTAAGAAGTAGTTATGTACTGTTTTTTTTATTTAATTAAGTACGTTATATTGGCAAATTTGTAAAGGGAAGCCGATGGGAATCGAGTTAACTGGACTCTTCGCCACTGTTGTAAAGTCCTTATAACACGATCAATTTGTAGATAAGGTTGTGACTTCTAGGTGCAAAAAGTCTAGTGGGTAGGTACTCTAAGGTATTAAACTTAACAATTTTTACAGATATTTTGTGAAATCAATTTGTACGAAGGTCAATCACAAAACTACCGCGCGTCGAATTCTTAGCGATCTTTAAGTTATCTAGGTACCGCAACGCAATGTTATGAATGTCAGTGTAATTTAAATTAATTATCCAATAATTAATAATTAATTCATTAAAATATCGCTGCACCTAGTAATAGTAGTACCTAGTCTTAATTAAACTTAGTTCCTAGTCGACTAGGCTGACGGAGGCTAGATGACGACTAGGAACTTAACAAAGTGAAATTTTTCATCATAATTATCATCATCCTACTTTAGTCTACGGCTGGGATTATTAAATAATATTCCAGTACCTTTAGTACGAGTTATCAATGCGAAAAATGTTTTCGAATACTATCATGAAATAACAATAAGTTAAGATGCGCATTAATCTAATTTTATTTATTTATTTAATTTACCTATTCTGTTTCCCATTCATTTTATTATATTTCTATCATTACATTTCCTTTTTTATAAATGTTTTATACGAAAGAAATTAAGTTGAAAACGCATTTTGACAAGGTGAAAATAGTACCTTAGTATTCGAAAACATTTTTTGTATTGATGAACTCGTACAGTAAGGGTACAGTAAGGGTACAGTAAATATTTAATATTTTTATTATTATGTTATTGAAATAAAACTACTTTTTAACGGATTTTATCGCGGTTTATTTTAGATTTTAGATCCCGACGTTTCAAAGT
The DNA here is from genome assembly GCA_936450015.1 of Meganola albula. Lineage (NCBI taxonomy): Eukaryota > Metazoa > Arthropoda > Insecta > Lepidoptera > Nolidae > Meganola > Meganola albula. The sequence continues at coordinate 7,272,293 of OW388144.1, read as the reverse complement.
CTTTTCAGACTTCATGTTCACGGGTGGACTGAGATATTTGACGTCCAAAAATATTAATCACAATTATTACTGACTACCTTCAAACATTAATATTTAAGTTGCGTTCCGATTTAAGCAAACTGAGCTCACAGTGTCTTGAATTCTGAGTTGATTTTGCTTGGGTTTTGGTACAAGTAAATTAAGCACTGGGTCCCAAGCTGGTGGTATATTCCAACCATTTTCTCTGTTAAAATTAGGATGTTTTTTAATTTCAATAGCTTCGCGGATCATTCTTGGTAGCTTATTCATTTAAAACAAACAATCAAACCTTACCTTTTTAAAATTGTACCTAATGTAGGTTGGTAGACATACTATTACCAATACAATTAATAATCTAATCATAGCTTACATAGTTGCTAAAATAGAACTAATGATAGGTGCCAACTGCAATGGATTCCTGTTTTCATGAACTCAGGTCAAAATTTATTTTCAAGAAGAAGATTAAAATATGTTAATTTGGAATATTAGATAATTGCAAAATAAACTCTTCGTGTTAAAAACACCACAGATTTCAGTAGTTGTCTGTCCGTTTGAAAACCAGCTGCAGTTTTCAGCAGCAGATGAGGCATGGGGGTTGGTCCCTAGCCTTCTTTGATTTCACTTAGTTAATATCACGTTAATAAGTAGAATACAAAAACAAGATACTCAGCGTGACGCTGCATAGGTACTTTGTGGCACAAGTAACTACAAATCTAAATTAGGTGCTTGTCTGTCACTTGTTATTGTGTGTATATTTATTTATTAGGTAGTTGCAGATCGTATTTCAAGGATCATTATAGCTTTGCATGGTCACAATATTGCGTCTGCTACTCGTTATTTAAATTGAAACGTTAGCGGTGCGCAGCTGCGATTGGTACATGATATCATCAAAATTAACAAGAGTACGACCTCAGAAATAGCTTACATACACCGTAATAATGTTTCTTGCCATACTTTTAATAACAGTTAGAACTATGAGTTTTGTGTGATCAGCCGTGAGTGATGTAACACGTATTTATTTAATAAAAGTTGCTTTGATTTTTAATTTAACACTTTCGCGTTTAAACTGAGACTGTCCACGAACGTATTAAAAGTAAGTATTGCCGATATTTTAATTAAATAACTGTGTTTAATTTAATCGTTGAAGAAATACTTTATCCATGGTGTATTTCACGCGGCAATTCGTTTACAATTTTTTTTGTAACCGCTGCATTTTCCTATTATTTATATGTCATGCAGGAATCTTTTATCGATAAATGTATAGATAACTTTTGTACAGGAACATTACTAAATTCCCGGTGGAAACGAAATAAATGTGAACGACACTCAATAGTACGGTCTAAGCGTGTTATGAAAGTTATACCTACACGATTGTAGATCGGATAACTTACTACGAGTTTTATATTAGGTACCTGAATATCTTTAAATTTCCTAGCCAAAGTTTAATAAACTAGTGATTAGTATTAGTTATTAGTTATTAGTGATTATCTCACAAAATAGTAATTTTTTCCAGTTTTTAGGGTTCCGTTCCATACTAGGAAAATATTAAATACTCATAAAACTAGATTTTGGTGTCTGTCTGTCTGTCTAGATATCAGTCATTCATAGCCTATTTTTTTCAAAAATACTGAAACGATGGAGTTATGATTTGGTACGCATTGCATTTTACTTAATTAGACGGACGTTTCATACACGAACTAATGTTACACATAGAGAAAAAGACTCAATACATCATACAATTTTGAATATTTTTTTATTCTAAACGAAATATTGACTGATTTCCCCCTTTGTCTCTAAGACTAATGATCTAAATTTTTGAAAAAGAAACTGCAGAAAATTGTTTTTATAATTAAATTACACTAAAATGTTTACTAGTAAGTCTATGTACGGAACCTTCTCCCTTTTTCGGTATTTTAAAATACCCAATTCCCAAAGAAAATGATTAACTCAATATGCCGAATGGGTTTTATTCATTGCATTTTATTTTGTCTTAATATTTTATAATATTATATTCACGGTTGAATCTTAATTTTTATGCAATTTATGTGAATTTATGTGGAATTTCTCTTATTAAACTAATATAGATAAATATTAAAAGTAGGCAGTACCTATATAATTCAGTAGTCTAATAAGTATGTGTACCTATAGATTGGGTGCATAATTTTTCTAATTGCAACGAGTTTTAAGTATAATAAGTACGTAAGTACATCAATAAATTAACTTGGATACCAATTTCATATTTTTTATTTTGTATCAGATTATAACGTAATTATTACTAGGGACCAAATTTTTTATATTATTCCTTTAAGCTAAAAGATTGTTATAGTGTAATGTACCTAAGTATTAAACTAATTACTAATCGTCATGTAAGACCCTGACTTAGGTATCTTCAAGCCTTTTTAATGTCCCACTGCTGAGCACGGGTCTTCTCTCTACTATCTTTTAGAGATTGTTAGGCATTAATCCACTCACGCTGGCCAAGTGCGCGGTGGTGGATGTCACATGTGGATGTCGAATGATTATTTCTTAGGCATGACGGTTTCCTCCCGGTGAATAATCAAAGCTTATTAAAATTTATATTACAGAATGTTACTTCGCGGCTCACTCTGGATTCAACTTATTGTAATTCTGCTGCATGTTGCAGTGGAATTGGAAAGTCTGGTTTATTGGGGTGACAGACGTAAGTATAGCTCCTTAGAAAATAATAATACGCTGATTAATACACATAAATTATATTGTTATTTTCATACAAATGACGCGCTACATTTTGTACTTAATAATATTAGGTAATTAAGAATAACTTACTTCAAAAGTTCGTGAAAATCAAAGCGACTGACGGACTGACGACGGATATTGAAGGCATTAGGGCATGGCACCCTTAGTGTATATACAGAAAGAAAACAGGTATACTGCGCTCACTGCCACAGCCACAGCAGGATTATTTTTTAAGTATTCGCCTGCAAAATGACTTCTAGTTCGGCGGTTCTAGCCGGTGGTCGGCGCAGGCTACCTGCTTTGGTTCTGTATACAGGCTAATGTATGTCTTTTGCCGGTGTAGAGGGGAGTTTTAGCTTTAAACCCTTTCTATGACTTCAACATTCTTGGTGTTTGGCTTTACTTGATCACAACTTATGTAATATGGTGACTTGGTGGAATTACATTACGTATTCAATTCGATCTGCGATTGTCTTTTTAATTCTCGACAAAAAGAAGGGTATAATAAGTTTTACGCGTGTATCTGTGTAATTGTTTGTCTGTGTATGTGTGTACAAAGCCTCATTACACAGGATAGATCAATTTTCTTTTAATGTTTATGTAATAGTGATGGGTATTAGCTAGGATTAAATTTGCGTCGGGGTTAATTGGGTTTTTAATTTATAAATATATTTAGTTACACTCGGATTACAATAAATACAAATAGCGATACGCATTTTTTACTATTAACACTGATATCATGGCTATTTGTTACTCCATGTTAAGCACCATAGCAATAGTTGTTGAGTAAGCACCTTAGTAGGTATTTAAGTGAGTTCTCAAATATTTTACGAATAGTTGGCATCAAAGCGGGAAAAGTGTGGCAGTTCACTAGTATGTCCACAATACATAAAATTAGAATACTAAATTAATGATTTAATTTCTATAATTTGTTATTTAAATCAGAATCAACCCTATCACTCTTGCTTTCGAATAAAAAAATCCACATCGATTTTGGTTCATCCGTTTAGTTGCTACCTGGTAAACTTGTACACAGATACACAGGTTAAACTTAAAATACCTCTATTTCTTGTCAGGGATTAAAAAGTCAATCGCAGACCGAATCGGATCTATGTATGTAATTATACCAAGTTACTATATTACGTTTACGTATGTTTAAATCTCTCAAAGGTAAACACACCGGTTGCTGAAGTCATAGAAGTACAGGTTATTCAAAGCTATTTTTTTATTCTAAATAGGTTTGCGCTTGACTACAATTTTCCTGATGTTAAGCAATGACGTAGCCTACGATGGGATGCGCAAGCCCAAAATACCGATTCACTCGTGATTAGGAAAGATTATCGGAGGAAAAGTTGCAGAGGAATGAGGCCCCATATGGTTAGAAACCTTAAAGGAGCAAATATTCCGACCCACCCTCATAAATCGCACCGGAACACGGCAAGGCCGCATGGCGGTGCGGCTTTGTCTGGTGGGTGATGACTAACCACGGCCGAAGCCTACCACCAGCTAATCACAAGTAAACATAATTACCAGTTTATTGATAAGATATTATTTTTATGTATATTATTTAAATATTTTTCAAAGTACCTTTATCAGTAACCATATATTTCAGCATTATTTCCTCACTATTTGATACCAGAAAATTCTTTGAGTCCGAGGCGAACTGCGGTGCGGAGGAAGATAGTGGTGTACCACAACTTTTTCCGTAGCAAAGTTAAACCCACTGCTTCTAATATGCTGCTGATGGTAATTACATTTTATTTATTTATTTATCCGAATACTCACATCTATTATTCAGGTTAAACTACATCAATGTAATTGTGTATCCAATAGAATTTTAATTTTTTTAATAGGCGAAGCTGATAATCTTGGGTGAAATTGGTGCAGAGAATAAAGTAATAAAGTCTATTCCAGAAATACCTAAGTTCATGGTCCTCGAACAATATGGAACACCAAAACGCACATTGATTTAAGTAGGATTAAGACCATAGTAGGACCAAGTACCCATCGTTCAGACGTTATAATGTCGTTTCTACGTTTGCGAAACAAGATTGTAACATTGTTCTGTTTTTTTTTCAGTCGTGGCATTCAGGCGCGGCTCGACAAGCACAAAAATATGCAGACAAGTGTATATTTTTGCAGCACAATCCTATCTGGGAGAACAGGGTGCCTAACCTTGGCAATTGTGGACAAAATTTGTTCGTCGCTTTGCAGAGAACCCCTTGGTAAGGAACATGTTTAGTTTTTGCTTGTAATTATTGATCGCTTGCCTATTTTATAGACTGTAAGTGGCAACAGACGATTTTCCAAACAAATAAGCTGTACGTACTTACAGGGGTGCAAAAACATTTTAATACTCAATAAAATCTTGTTTGTCTAAAAACCTTTTTAAGCCAGTCTTTGTGCGGCATCTAATAGTTAATTCGTGATTGAATAATTAAACTTACAAATGCGTGTTCACGTTTTGGATCAGAACAGTATATTTTTCTGTCGGAATATCCGGCAAACATAAGATGAAATAAAAACCTCATTTTAAGTAGAAAATATCTGTATATAAACTGTAAATAATAATAGTTAGTTGTTAGATAAAATAAACATCATAAAATTATAGACCGTGTTTATTATCCGATTCAACCTAATATAATATTTTTGTTTATGTAAAACATATTTTTTTAGTAATATTTTACAAAGAATAAAGAATAAATAATGCATATTATTCTCTGCAAAGTTCCAAGACTTGTGTTGGTTTTACTTCTGTAACTTTAATAGTTTTGGACCAATTTTTTGAATGATAGTCTTACCTACGATTTTTTTTATATCTCCTGGACAAAACGGTAGCTGACAGCGAAACGTAGGTACATAAATCGTGTTTGTCTTTGTCGATAGATCTAGTTTGTATTAAAAGATAAGTTTCGATATAGGTTATCATAGGGGCAGATTATTTATTCGACGTAACCCTACAAAAAAAACTTTTAAACAAGAGCGCAATTATTTGGTGGTTCTGTATCAGAAGGAGAAAAAAAATCCATTAATTGTTCAAAACGTGTTTTTAATTTGTTTTCGTCATAAAATCAGTAATAAACTATCTGTTCGTAATAATATCAATGAAAGCACGCACAACATTGGGCATTACGGCGGCGCCGCGGCGTGCGAGTGACAGTACAACCTATCAATAGAAAACCTTTTTCGTTAGAGATTAATTCAATATTTATTGTACTAAGACATATAAAAATAAAATATATGTTTATTAATTATCATTGTTATAAGTATATTTAAATCTCGAAGTTGCTTCACTGGTTAAGTTTTCCTGTTTGTAAGACATTTATTGATTAACAGGTTCTTCGCAATAAAGACATGGTTTTTGGAGTACCGCAACTTTACGTACGGAGAAGCTAACTACAATATAAAGTCAATCGGACACTACACCCAGATGGTTTGGGCCACCACCCATAAGATTGGCTGTGGTGTCGCACATTGCCAAGGAGGTCCCTGGGGGCAATTTTATAACTACGTGTGTCACTATTGCCCTGGGTAAGCTTACCTAAGCTATTAATAGGTACAAAAATGTATTTTATTCCACCCCTTTGTTCCAGTGGTAAGCGATTTCGCTTAATAACCACGAGGTCCTGGGTTCGTATCAAGCAATACGTTTACAAATACGTTTCTATCAAACATAAAAAATCTTTGTAGCAGCTCGAAGTTGTGATTGTGCCATATGAACGGCAATAGGCTCGCACCTATTACATATGGGACCTAAACATACACCTTTGAGTAACACAGGAGTGAACGCTATTTTATCTTCCATTCGTCTCCATATAAAATATATGAGTCTACTGACTCGATAGTTTTGTTATCTTTTCTTATCCTATACCTAATAGGGTTGCGTTTGACTACAACTTGCCTGATGTGAAGCAATGACGTAGTCTACGATGGAACGCGCTTACGCTTCTACATTCTGAATAATTTAGTTCTTATGATCATAATACACAGCTAGCTAGATGAGTACCTAGGTAGTTGTTAAGAGTTTTATAAATACCTAGGAAAATAATAGGCTTCAGTACCGACTTAAATTGTATGAGGCCAAGCGACTAAATGTAGTAAATCGACTAAAAAGCTGTATGTTGAAATAAGTAGGTGTTTAGGAAAAAGAGTGTCTATGTGAGCCTAGTGGGTGCGCTCGTTAAGTGTACGTCCATGCCCGAAGGATACTAACGGGCTCTATCAGCGAGCTGTCTCATGAGGCAGCATCATAACCGTAATGATGCTGCCTCACCAGGAGAATTCACTTGTTATGTAATTTTATAAATAATAAAATCACACGGATTCCTTCGTATAGGTATTAGGTACAGGCTCCGTGTTACTCGACTGGTGTTGTACCTATAAGCAGAACCAATTGTGCCAACAACTAAATTTGAAGTTAGTTGTTTCCAACCATGTAAATACTGATTTCTGAAAAAGAGGCCGTAGATCGGCAGAAAGACTGATATCCCAAACATTTTAGACAAAAAGAAAAAAACAGAATTTCATTTTTTAAAGAGAAAATGTCCAGAAACAAATTTGAAAGATAGCATACAAGAGATGCTGCATACCATAGTGACTGGTGGTGGAGTGGTAAGTAACCCTGACTGCTAAACCGAAGGTCGTGGGTTCGATTCCCACCCGGGACAAACCTTTGTTTGATGAGTATGATAGTTGGTTCTGTGTCTGATTGTAATTTCTATATAATATGAATATATTTACAAGAAAAAATGTATTTAAGTAGTTTATCCGTTACTAGTACCTACTCATAACACTAGCAAATATAATTGCTTAATTTGGGACTAGATAATGTTGTGTATACTGTGTGAAATATTATTATTGATATAAAGAACCTAAAAGTGAAATGGCGTACTTACGTCCAGCTTTGGACTGCCAAAGGCTTTTAGTCACATGTTGTGACAATATTTTAATATTGTTGTTTAATTGCAGTGGAAATTATGAAGAAATAACCCAGTATCCGTACAAAATCGGGAAACCGTGTGAAGACTGCCCAGATTCTTGCGTGGCAGGGGCTTTGTGTACCAATACATGTAATAAGAAAGACTTTTATTCCAATTGCGAAAGCCTTGTTGAAATTACTAATGGAAGGGAATGTGATCTAGGATTTTGCAACGCTACATGCTATTGTGATGATGAAAAAATTTACAAGAATTATCCATGGCTTTAAGTTAGAAAATAAATATCTAAGTATTTTTTATGTGGTTATCTTTTATGCCATGAAAATAATAAGTAGGTACCAAAACTAAAATGTGAATTGGTACGAATTTAAATTAAGTACTTTTTGGTACATTAATAAATCGCACAGATTTAAAATGCTTTAAATTATTAAGCATTTTAAATCTGTGTGATGTTCCAAAAAATCCGGCTAGTTACTCCAACCTCCTTTGACAGAGCCATAATACAACCTCCTGTTTCATATCACCTGCCAGCTTGTCAAGCATTAGCCTTAAAATAGAAAAAAAGGCCACTGTCTTTTATCTTTACTTTTGTACTAAATATAGTAAGTACTCCGAATTTCTAATTAGTGCAAATTATCATAGTTATTAGCCAAATAGATACAAGTTTTTGGCTCTAATTATTGATTCCATTGCAAAATTGACTGTGTCAAACTTTGTATTATACAGAAAACAGATGATATTATATTAACGTACACGATAATTACAGAATACTTACCTGAGTATACGATTTATTAATATTTTTAAGGACAAAGGGTTCAAAGTTCTAATAGTAGGTATGACAGGTGAGTCGGCAGGTGGGGTGGTAGCTGATGCGGAACCATCTAGAGCCGAGCATTATTTTTTAAATGTGGTGTAAGTAGGACAAAGGATTTGAATCTTTGTAACGTAACTTACCTACTATTAATGGTAGGCAGGTAAGGTAAGTATTTTTTATCATTATGTCGATACGAAGTGTCTAGGTAGGTTACTTCGCACATATATACCAGTAGTTTGGTATCGTGAATTTTATTAGCACAAATTTGTATTCACGGGCATTCCCGACTGATCGAACAGCATGTTTCCCACCCCCACTACATATCCGACCTAATTGTAATGCAACGTCGGGCGCGGATGCCGGACCGGCGCAGGCACTCGAGCATTGTACCGCCGTATCCGCGCCCGTGACCACCTGCCGCCGCCGCCGCGAGTCATGGTCTGCGACGACGCGCTGCACGCCTCATCGCCTCACGTCCCTCGCAAGTCTCTGCGTAGGCTCGCCTCCACGCGTGGCTTCAAACCGCGACAGCCAAATGATTACGGATGGATTCGCGTTTTCGAAGGCCTCCAGCCTTTCGCTGTGGATGCGCCAAGCAAACTCGTCAAGGTCACATTGAATACAACGGTTGAAGAAGTAAACAAACTCCTCGGTATCAACGATGAGCTCTCTTTGTGGATGCAGATCGGTGGTGAAAATTCCCGGCGTTTGGAATTTGATGAATTTCCCCTGCGCATTCAGGAACAGTATTTAGCGACATGCGGGTGGAGGTCTTTTGCTCGGAGACAGAGGCTAGCAGTGGATCCCGAGTTGCGTCACTCGCAGCGATGGTGCGTGGGCCCGGCTCCGTGCTCGGGTGGAGTTCTCCATTCCGGTACCGTGCATGTGCTAAAAGGACACGTGTTCCCACAATGGAAGGCAAGACCGGCATATGTCATTGGCTCCAGGCTGCATTCTTACGGTGTGTCTTTGTCATCTGCATACTTTTCAGTTGATGAGCTACATACTCTACACGTCTGAAATATAATTATAATGCATTATATTTACTTTTAGGGACAACCTGGGAAATGATTGAGCTAAGTGGAGGCAGCATTGAGTTGTGTCCACCGAAGGCACAAAGATTGGTACTCTGTGTGAAACCACGTTGCCAGGGCAACTCTATGTCCGGAGACAATACTACGAATCACCTCTTCCTGGGTTTCAGTACTATTTGGGAGAGGAATATGTGGTTTTGCTGGTTAAAAGAGGTACGTATCCAATTTTTTTCAATAAATAGATCCGCAGTAGGTGACTAGGAGAATAAACTGTGTAATTGGAGCAAATCTGTCGTTACTTTAATGTTTAGTTCCGTTGCGCGCTCTACAGCATTACTGATATGCGCTCTTAGCAGATGATTGAGGATTTGATTCCGGTACACTTCTCAAGCTAACGAACCGTCAGCTAGTATGCGCTGAATCTTTAGAAATCTTAATTTAATAATTTTTTGACATTTTAATGTGCAATTGTTCTATCATGTAAGGTTGTGTAACTAAATAGGAAATGGGTAGGTACCGAATTACATAATTTCTCATAGAGATCGTTGTGTTCGAGTTTTTTTGTTTATTTTTTTGTACAGTCTATCTTATATTTACACTTAGGTTAGGTATTGAAATAAAATAATAGTACCTACACAGCGGATTCTATCGTGGTTTATTTTATATGCTTTGCAGCCTTTAAGGTCACAGGGGACAGAGGTACATAAGAAGACCAAATGTTTTCCATTTGACACAAAATAGATTGAGTTTGTGCTGCATAGCCTTTGGAACATCGGGATATAAAAACTAAAATAAACAATATTGTAAATATAAAGTAGGTTTATGTTAATATTTAACAGTCATGTAAGAAGTTTCTAATAGGATAGAATAATGGCACCGAATAGGTATATGTACTCGTAATGATAGGTTGATAAGGTATAATGATATTAGAGGTACATAGTTAGTATGTAGTAGGTAGGTACGTTAGTATCTATGCAGTAGGTAGGTACCTTACCAAAGTAAATAAAACGCTTTGAGGTTCGAGTTGATGGCCAAATAATTTTGCTGATTAACCATAGCTGTGCAAGATATGTCTGAAAATATTACTTAGAAAATTTAAAGGCATAGGAATAGGAATCTACTAAGATACGACGGCTTTGTACCTATAGAGTGGTGTGCACTCCGTCTCAAAAGAAATGTTCCGGTCGAGAAGACCCGAGAGTATCTACTCAAGAAGAGTACTCATGCGCTTGCGCCGGTAATACCTGGCTGCGCGCACGCTGACATCAGACAGAAGTAAAAAATCATTCGTAGCAGCCGCACTTATCATTTAAATTTTCTCAATACAATTTCATGTCTATTGGGTTTTTATTGCTTGTAAACAAAAGCAGTGTAGAATAGCTTGTATTTGTTTTAAAATACAAGCTAGCAGAAAACAGTATTCTATCACTGTTCAATAAATCAGTGGTTTTATAGTTTCTGGAAATTTGTTGATCAATGACAAAACGCCATTTATGTGCGACATCATCGTGAGCGGAATAATCAACTTCGCAGGAGTGTTTGGGAATAACAATGCTTGTAGAAGTTCGTCGGCCCCTTCGTGGCTACGTACCGAAACAGACGATCGTCTTGCTGCAGTTATAAAATGACATTTGATATAACAACAATACCTAATAGGAGAAAACTAAGAGGAAAATTAATTTGTGTTGTTAGTGAGTGCAGTTGTGATGGTAGAACAGAATACAATGAGTTGTGACGAAGAGGTTGACAGTTTGGATGTGTTCGCTCAGCAGGCTTCTGAAGATGTGTACCTTGATAGTTTAGAGCCGAACACTTATAAGGAAAAATGTGATCATTCGGTTAGTTTGTTACTTCAATTCTGTATAAGATTTTGTCACTACAATTGTAACATTGGCTACACAATTCCGGTCCATTTGTTTACTAACTACTATTTCATATTCAGGTATTCGCAAAGTCAAAAGAAATAAACACTTTTGTCAGTGGTTGGACTGGTTCAATATTTGATCAAAATTAGTATTCTTACTTCTTAACATCAGTTGATTCGGTGAAAATTGTTGTATCAAGTACCCACATATAACTATCTAAAACCAGGTCTCAACAATACCTATACTTTCAATGATGCCTTTCTATTATTAAGTCATGTAAATACTTAGTCCTAGTCTACTTATCTCATAATTTAGTCACCTACTCGTACGTACTAAATGTCATAATATGTGATAATAGTTGGATATTTTTCCTGTAGACATTTTGAAACTATGCTCATAAACTGTTTTTATAAACTCTACATTTGGCTCTTTATATTTCAGGGTACACAAAGCACACAACCACCGAATGTGCTAGACCTCAGTGGTGGTGGAAGGGCGTCCCTGGGGTCAGCCCTTGCGCAACATGCCTCCGGAGCCTTCACGGTCCGTAAGCTACGGTTGTGCAACAACGCCCTCTCATCACTACCAGCTCAGACGTGGTCACTACAGGCGCTCACGCATCTAGACATCAGTGACAACAGGCTCACTGAACTACCTAAGCAAATATGTCAACTGCAACAGTAAGTACACATTAAATAAAAAACCGTCTAAGAGCGTGTCAGGCGACGCGCAATGTAGGGTCCCGTAGGTTTTCGTCCTAATACACAGACTTTTAAGTAGACAGGGCATTTTCGATATTTTTAACTACTAAAAGCGGGCTCACATAAGGCCATGGTAACTGAAGAAGGAACTTCCAAAGAAAAGCTGACAAAATATTTTCCACTCGAGTACCACCGCCGCGATAGTTTTACTTTTAAATTTGTCATGTTTACTACTAACGTGAATTTTGTTACAAATTTATAGCTATTAAGCTATTACAGTTTTAAAGCTTAGTACATATTTCTTAAATGGAACCCTAAATCAGAAAGCGTTTTGTAAATAACGATATCCACACATCTATAAGCTAACTCACGGACTAAGCTAAACGAAAATGGTTCTTAGTTTACTACGAAACCCTAAAACTGTATAAAGAATCATAACTACGCCACGTGGCGAGTGACAGTATATTTTAACGTTGTCACCACAAAAAGCTTGCCACGTCTAGCTATTTCTATCGACGCTCATTACCTAACAATCAGTGCAAAGACTAATATATAAACACGTAATAATATCAGCACACTACGCTACGGTAAATTTTTTATACCTATACAAAATGGTAGAAATCAATGAGTCCTGTAAAACAAACAAAAAAGTAAAATTTAACCCTCTGAACACACGTGACTGTCAGCAGTGGGACACTAAAGAAAGGGTTGAAGTGAAAGTGAAGTGTGAATGGGCCCTGGACAGAATCTACTTTAGAAGTCTAATTATTTTTAAAAAGAATGAAAATTGCATTCTATTTCTGAAAATCTACTTGCAAGACTCGGGAATCGAAAGAATAAAAAATAGCAGCAATGGCTTCTAAATAACATATTGTAATATGATAATTTAATTTTAAAAACACGAGACAAAAAACATACAACCGAAGATAGAACCTCCTTTTTTTCAGATGTTTGTTTAAAATGTCAATGTGCTACGGGAATCAAAATGTGAATAAATTTTAAATTTAAACGTGATTGGCATTTGTAAATACCTACAGTTTTGTTCTGGTTAAAAATAAAAGATAAGGATAATTTAAGAAGGTATAACCTACCTAGTAGATATGTAAAATAATTTATCTTAAAGATTTAAGTCATTTTTCTTTAGGACCTTTTAATTGTCAACTTAGGAGAGTGTACAATGTACCTAAACACATTATCATGTTGGCACTCCACGAATTTGGATTAATTTCATAGCGTTCCTTTATTTATATTTTAAGAGATAATGTTGCGTGTGGTTATGTTGTTAGTGATTGTTAATTTGCTTCATAAAACTATAGGGTCTTTGTTTTTAACACAGTTAATTTTTAGTCAGAAGCCTAATATAATCCGACAAGTGGTCCAACCATCTGGGCTAACGGTGCTCTACGGGTTTCGAGGTCTGATGGTAGTCGCTCGTTTAATTCTAGCGATATCAGCTTCGACTAGGAGCCGACCCCAATAGAAATGGGAAAAAGACAAGACACATGATGTAGATACTAATATTTTAAACAATGTCGCATGATAGCTAGGGCACAGACCTAGCTCTTATTGCGGTATATAGACCACATGCTTTTAGAGACCCTTCTAAGTTTATAGGGTCACTAGATAGGAATCTTATTCATTTAAAATCATACCGAAACATTATTCTTATGGGGGACATAAATATTAATATAGCCTTTGGACACTCTGATTCTTACTCTTTAGATTATATCGACCTTCTTGCTCAACATGGTTTGTTTCCTGGTCATACCTTGCCAACCCATAACGCTACCTGCCTAGATCATTGTTACCTTAAATCTGTACATCATGCCAAGGTTTTAGTACTAGAGTCTACGGTTACCGATCATTTCCCAGTTGTGCTTGCTTTATGTTCTAAGAAGACCCCCAAAAACAGCCACTTCAGCTCGGTCAAAGTAGACGAAGATCAACTTGCCTCTGATCTTTGTAGCTTTAACTTTGATTTCATATATAGAACAAATGATCCGAATGAAGCGACAAAGTTTTTCCTTGACAATCTTCTCTCCATTATAGCGGCAAATACTAAAGCGGTAAAATTATCTAGTAGACGTAAGCCTATGAAACCTTGGATCACTCCCGGTTTACTAAAGTGTATGCGCCATAGGGATAGATTATACAAAAATCTAAAGAAAAGCCCCTCAAATGAGATACTGGCTGTATCATACAGAAGATACAGAAATTTTTGTACCAAACTCTTGCGTAAAGCCAAAAGAGATTACGAAGTTCTAGAATTTAAAAAAGCGGGCAAAAACACTACTATGGAACGTTATACAAGCACTAATAAACGCAGGCTCTCGGCAAACGATCTATTAAAACCACATAAAGATAAGCTGAACGCGGTTAATGAAGTCAATTCGTATTTCGCTAATGTTGGAAACCTTCTCGCTAAAAAAATAGATCGTGGCTCACCGTCAGTGCCTATTTCAATCGACTCGGCTGAATTATTCGTTTTAAATAATACTAACGAAGAAGAAGTTAAATCCCTAATAATGTCATTAAAGAACAATTCTGCGACGGGTTGGGATGGTATCCCCTCAGGATTCTTAAAAAAACATTGTGACATCATCGTCCCGCCCTTAACATACATCTGCAATCTCTCTATTGATACTGGCATTTTTCCGGACCTTTTTAAAAAGGCATTGCTTCATCCCATTCTCAAGTCTGGAGACCGAACCCGTGTCGAAAATTATAGACCTATATCTGTTCTTCCGACGATGTCTAAAATCCTTGAAAAAATTCTTAATTCAAGACTCATCTCATATCTAGAAAAGCGCAAATTATTATCAGTAAACCAATTTGGCTTTAGAAAAAACCTCTCCACTGCCGATGCAGTGCACAAATTGGTTGATCACATAGTCCAGAATCTTGATAAAAGTCTTAAATGCGTAGCTATATTCCTTGACCTTGCAAAAGCTTTCGACACGGTTTCGATCCCCATCTTGATGTCAAAGCTTGAATCCTTAGGAATTAGAGGGAAACAGTTATCTTTGTTTAAAAGTTTTCTTTCCGGTAGATCTCAGCGTGCCAAAATTGGGTCAAACGTGAGTGGTGAAATGCCCGTTATGATTATGATTAAATGATAGTTAACTATCGGCGTGCCACAAGGTAGTATTTTGGGCCCTAGTCTCTTTCTAATCTACGTCAATGACCTGTGCAATCTTTGTCTAGACCACGGTACTATTTTCTCTTATGCAGATGACACCGCTCTAGTGTTTTCATCAAAAACCTGGCCTGAAGCGTATCGGTACGCCCAAAAAGGTTTTGATCTTGTTACTGAGTGGCTCAAAACAAATTTGCTTACTCTGAATATAGATAAGACCAAAGTACTCGACTTCTCCATCCGGAACTCTAACCCCCCCATAGATAGTACCTGTATCATAACTGCTCTACCACCTGACAAAACATTACGTCTCAGTATAGAAAAAGTCCGATCTTTAAAATATCTCGGTATAATGATCGACTCTAATCTAAATTTTAAAGATCATATCAGTTACTTATCGAGTAGAGTTCGCAAGTTAATTTACATCTTTAAAGATCTCCGCCAATCAGCCAGTCCTGAGATTATGAAAATGGTGTATCAAGCACTATGTCAATCTATACTGAGTTATTGTATGTCAACATGGGGAGGAGCCGGTAAATCCCATCTCATTCAGTTAGAACGAGCTCAAAGAGCTGTGTCTTGCTGTGTGTGCTCAAAGAGAACTTACGTCGCAACCATTTGATTGTCTCATCCGTTCCTACAAAAACGGCATTTAGTCGAAGATTTTTCGTTTTTCTTGGTCCCTACCTGTACAACAAAATACACAAGCAGCTATCTATTTATGCTTTAAGCCTATATAAATGTAAAGATATTCTGCAAGCGTGGCTGCTCAATCAATCGTATAATGATCTAGAAAACCTTTTAATAGTGTTAGTATAATCCAGTAGTTAATTATATAGTTAGGTATATAAGTAGTTGAATATTAAACTATTTCTGAATTAATATTCTCATTCACTCACACACACTCACACACACACACACACTCACACTCACACACACACACACACACATACACACACACACACACACACACGCACACGCGCACGCACACACACACACACACACACACACACACACACACACACACACACACACACACACACACACACACACACACACACACACACACACACACACACACAGACACACACACAAACGCGTCCGCGCATACCTACGCACACATACACTTGAGCACTTCCGTATAGATTAATAAACCTAATGCTCCAATAACTTTTATATTTTGTCCTGTTATGCTATGTATCTGCGGAGTGGAACCCTGGTGACCTGTAACACAGGTTATTCCTAACCTAATATAGGCACCGGCGATCCACAACCTTTTTTGCTAGCTTATAGTTACAATTTGTAATTAGACTATTGGTTGTTGGTGAGAAATATACATTATTATTATTATTATTATACTATTATTATAGTTCGCCTCGCGGGTGTCAAAAGTATTTTAGAAAGGGTGTTTCTTTTAAAAATGATGGAATGTTTCTTTCAGGCATAATAATCTATCGCCAGGATTTAAAGGGCTTTCCTCCAAGGCTTATTGATTATTTTCACCATGTATATTTACGTACGAATTGAATCGAGTGAGAAATACTTCTTGTCACTAACTCGCCTAGTTTTCCAATCCTCATAGCATTTTACATATTATCAGTAAGCTAATCTCTACTTTTTCTCGATAACCACAACTAACTTAAAATTGTTTCATGTATTGAACCTTCCAGCCTAACTTTAGATATTGCTGGACATTTAACTTGTTACCTTTAACACCAGCTAGTTCTTGACATCTTCATCTATTGTAGCATGCATCTACACATACGATCGTGATATACATAGTGATCATTACTATTCCTACTCAGTAACGCTCGGTTGACGGAGCGTAGCGCGGCACCTCTCGGAATCTTAGCCTTCGTTTCGTCTTTCGACTTAGTTTGAAAAGCGAACGCTGGTACATGATAATTATTTAAATAAGTAAGAAGGTACGTACATCTTTGAGTACATAAAAAACGTATTTCTAAAATGTACTGCAAATAACTTCCGAACGACTGCTCCGAAACTGAAACGATTAATTATTGTTTTTTTATTATTAGGACAAGGTTATTTAAAAGACTTATTTCTATGCGAACCCTATAAAAAACTATAAACTAATAGAGATAGAGGTTTTTGAAGACACAAGATGGGATCTTTTCACTGGAAACTTCCTTCTCTTTAGGAATCTCTTTTCATACTTCGTTATAAAAAATATATATACCTAATTCAATAATATTATAAGGAAACACCCATATAATATACTATCTAAGAGTTCATTCCGAATCTATTGAACTAATTTAAAAAAAGTATTTACAAAAAGAAAGTATTTTAGGGTTAGTCCCGCTATGGTATGGTCCCGGTATGGCACCCTCTTAAAATACCTATCAAAAAGGCCCGCTATGGTACCCATCTTTTAGATCTACGTTAGACAATAGAATGTACAACTGAAAAGAAAAGTGTACCTATAAATAAATACTTTTAGAAGTGTATAAATAAAACGTCTGTTTGCGATATTAAATCAGTCTTTTATTAATTCAAAATATTTATAAAAAAAATTCAAACAGTAAAAAGAAATATTCATTGGAATGTACATTTTAAAATAATCCACAATATTAATTACCAATAATCAACAACAAAAAAGAAATAAAAAAAAATCTACATCTCAGAAAAGTGTTATTGTAAATATTATAAACTACAAATAAAAACAACATCCAGACAAAAATATTAATTACAAATAATCAACATCGAGAAAAAGGCACTAAGTAATTGTAAATTTATATAAACTACAAAAATAATCAACAACTAACTAGACAAATATATTAATTACAAATAAACAACATGGAGAAAAAGGCGCAAATTGTAAACATAAACTACAAAAAATAATCAACACCGAGAAAAAGTATTATAATATTAAACATTTTAATAGGCTAAATAAAAACAAAATTAAAATAAACTATTTCTTTAAATGTTCTGATCGAAATGTAAATAATCAACACCGAGAAAAAGTATTATAATATTAAACATTTTAATAGGCTAAATAAAAACAAAATTAAAATAAACTATTTCTTTAAATGTTCTGATCGAAATGTAAATAATCAACACCGAGAAAAAGTATTATAATATTAAACATTTTAATAGGCTAAATAAAAAGAAAATTAAAATAAACTATTTCTTTAAATGTTCTGATCGAAATGTTGACTTTGATATGTTAATCAGAAAATCACCAATGGAGATATCTTTATTTTCGTAACTTTTTGTTAGCTTTTGAATCTTGCGGTCGATTTCTATACTTGTTCTTTTTCTTGAATTTATTGGTGATCTCTTTAGTCGAAAGCTATAACAAAAATGATCAGTTATTTAAGTTAAGCTATTTTTTTTCAGTAACCGTCTGTAATGGAAGGCGACAACCAATAATATCTACCAAAATAAATAAAATCAAATTCATTTTCAAATTCTACTATGTACTCGTAATATGTAAAAAAAAATTTATCTCCTTTAAAATATTGTCTAAAAATATAACTTACTTGGCTTGCTTTATATCAAAGTGACATGTGTCGTTGCCAATTGTTTGCAGAAACAATAATAAACTGGGATTTTTTCCAATTACTTTGTTGAATCTGCCATTCCATGATTCCGCCAAGTTAGTTGTTCTATGGCGTTCAATATGGCAACACCAAATGAGGTCTGGATATTCAAGCCACTGAGTGACAAAATAGTCATTAAATTTGGTCATAGCTTCATCGTCGAAACTGAAAAAAAAACTTACTAAACGTTCGTACTTGTAAAGCAATGAAATTAACAGGTCCTGACTGATATTGTTGTTCTTTACTTTTTTTGCCACATAATTAGAGTTTAGTACTCAAACATCATTTTGGAAAGTAACCAAGATATTATACCTATTTTCCATTATATGCAGCCAGCCGTCCTCAATATCTTGTTTTGGCAAAAACGCCAAGCCTATGCATTGCTTAACATGGTTCGAGGACTCTTCGTGTTCCATGAGATTTAAAGATTTCGCATTTTTGATGACGTTCTTTTGAAAATGTACGTTACATCCATTAATTTTGATATCAGGAAAAATCTTCGCTGCTGCATTTATTACTCCTATTTCATAATCGAAGGTAAATTTCGATGGACGCCATTCAGGCAAAGTTTCTTTAATCAATTCGAAAACTTTTTCATAAGTTTTCCCTTCTTTGTTTCTCAACAAAATATAAAATAATGGTGCTACATTCGTGGATAACTCAGTGCTTCCCATGTCTCCATGAATGACATAAACTTGTTCGAATGGGTTTGGGCAGCCGTCGAAAGTGCCATCACCAAAGTAATGAGTTACACATTTTATATATTCCTTTACTTCTAACGAGGCAAATATAATTATTCGATTACAGTCATTACAATAATCAGCCAATACATACTTATGAAATTGTTCAGGTATTATAATTTCGTCCACATTCTTAAATTGTGTTTTTGGTACGTTCAACGACTTATTTCGGTGTCTGTATAATATTGTTTTTAATTTTTTATAGTCAGGAACATTTCCTGTAAGGTGTAACCCTTTGTCTTTTAAGTTACCCATGTGTTTTTCGAAAAATTTCTTTACTGATCCGTAATTTGAATTTACTTCTTTTTTGCACTTACTTATAGCCATTTGAACTTCATTGTCTTCAAAATGTGGCACGCACTGATCACTGTGTTTATTGTCTTTAGTTATCGTATTATTGGTATTCCCAATAGTTATATATCCACTACATTTAATACTATTTCTCCTATTTACACAATGCCAAGTACTTGAATTTTTATTTTCTCTGCGTTTAATATATTTATGCCCGGCACGTAGTAAAGTTTTTCCACCGCGTCGACTGTCAATAATTATTAAATTTACACCACGTGAACTACTTGACCCAGACATTGCAATAGATAAACTAACAAGCTATCCTAATTACTCATATCGCAAAAGTACAGCTGCAAATAGCAAAGTAAACCCGGAATAATACTGTCTCTCTCTATTTTCATAAAAACAAAAGGGAAGAGCTAGATACGAATTCCAGAAAGGGCTCGTCTCTATTGTTTTACGAAAAAACCGGTTGGTCAGGTAACTACCTGAAGTGAAACGACGATCACCGAGCGTGATTTGTTTAAAAATTAGTATTAATAAATATTATCTTGCTTAATTAAGAAAAGATAATTTTTATTAATACATTTTTTTCTTAACGCCTATTGTATAACTTTTCTTTAGAATAGTACCAAAAACTGAAGGGTACCATAGCGGGACTTTTTGATAGGTATTTTAAGAGGGTGCCATACCGGGACCATACCATAGCGGGACTAACCCGTATTTTATGTAGCATATTATCAGTTATCTGGTTTCCCTATTGCAAGCTCTGCTTAGTTTGGGATCAGGTTGTCTGTGTTAATGTCCCACGACATAAAAAACCGTCAAAGGAGGTATCACTAATATTTTCAGGAGTTTCATGTTTATTTTTTAAGCGTTTCAACTTATAATCCAAATTAAATAAGTATGTAGATAATAAAACTATCCTTTCCCGAGTCTCGAACTATCTCCATACATAATATTAAGTTAAAATATTAACAAAAAAAACCGACTTCATGGATGCCATTCTCAGAACTAAACCAAACTGAAATGGGACCACACGGGAAGCATCAGCTTTCAATTGAAAAAAAATTATCAAAATCGGTTCACCCATTCGAAAGTTCTGAGGTAACAAACATAAAAAAACATACAGTCGAATTGATAACCTCCTCCTTTTAGAAGTCGGTTAAAAATATGCCACAAATAAGTCTTTCGTAACCCATTGGGTAGGGTTATAGGAATAATGATGTACAAAATAAATAAAAATGAGTTGATGGTAGGTAGATATATATTACTTACCTAATTAAAATTTATTAATGGTTATGGGTGGCACAAAAAGTATGATACGTATAAAAATAATATCCGATGTGCCAGCCATATTTACAACTAGCTAAGAATGTCTAATAGTGACTTTGCTTCCTGCCTAAATTACCAAAATGTTATGGTAATTGATGACTTACACATAAAATTACTAGGTTGTTAAGAAGTCTACGTGCGATATGTTCAACAAATAGCTATTATTAATATGTTGAAGATCATCCGTTTCCGTTGTGTGCCAATTTTTTATGTGAGTGCTTCGTACGCAAACTTATCTACATCTGACCGCCGGACCGTACACACTTACGTTACGTTCACTTTGTTGTGGCTTGCCTCTTTAACACACACCTTAAATACCTATTTAAGGTGTGTGTTGGTGTGTAGGTACCTGCCATATTACCCCAGGTATAATTTTCCAATTGTTTACTCATTATCAATGTTTCTAAATATCATAATCAGTTATAAACTTGCCACACTTCATTTGTGTAGATAAATTTAAGATCCATGTTATAATTATAATTGTTGACTTTCACAAATAAATGTATGATGAAAATAATTACATACCTACATAGATATTGAGCGTATTGGAATTCTATTAATAAATTCAGACGATATAATATAATGACGCATGTAGTTAACTTAAACTTTTTTTTTATCTCTGCTTTAAATATTATATGATTGACATTGAATTTTTACAGCCTGACAAGTAGGTGAATATTCAGACATTCTTGCTTTCTACATAATGTTATTATTCGCTAATTATAATGTTGGCTTTCCCTCGTCTATATTTACAACCAAAATCTGTGCCAAAGTAACATGCTCGCTGTCAACTGGGGCTGAATACCCACCAAAAACTTCAACCTCTGGCAACTCTTCAACCAAGCAACTTCTGGGCTTCACCTAGTTATATGATTAGAGAGGCCTAAAGTAGATATTCTTCATCTTCATTAAGCTTGTCCTAACTGCATATTATGTAGTTATGTAAAGACAAGCTTTAACCTTCAAGGTGTAATCCTACATGTAATTACACACCTAATATCAGACATCTTAGGTGAGTCGTCCTTAAAGGTTTCCGGACATTCTACTGAATTCTGCTGACAGGGAATATACGATACCCAGTATAGGTATGATGTAATAATATATTAACTGCCATTTGTAACATCAAAATTTTAGTTAGATCCTCAAAGATTGGATAGGCGGTCCAATCTTTGAGGATCTAACTAAAATTTTAACTCACACATCTGTTATACGTAAGTACATGTCTCATCACAAGAATGTAACCGATCTAAGCACCTAGGTAAAAGTTTAGCAAACAATCTTCAATTCGTCAACGTTGAATGCATTTTTATTATGAAATAGATGGTACCTTGTTACTGGTACTTCCTATGTAAGGGTATTGCATAGATGTATCGGTAGATAGGAGCACAACAATGCCTGCATGTAACATCGATGTACCGCGCTTGTTGCTTCAAACGCGTGGTCAGTGGGGCGGCGCCATCACTCTACCGCCGCGGTCAGTCTTCAAACACTCTCACATTACTTTAGAGGCTTTATTTGTGTTTACAAAGAACAACAACATACAATAGTTTATTTACTTAGAAAAAAATACAGCAACGCGCTCACGACATACCTATTCTCTATGTATTTGTGCAAAGTTATGTGTAGTGTTTTACCATGGTACCATTAGGTATCATTATTCTACAGCATTGTTTATTATTCGGTAAGTGTTTACTATTAAAGTAGAATACCTGAATTTTTTACGCAATTTTTTGTGGCTACAGTGCCAATATAACTACGTACTACGTATGCAATTATAAAATCTACGACAGTTATTAAAAAATATATATATTACTAGTGTTATTAGTTAATTTTAAAAACTAGCTGCCCACCCTAGATTCGCCTGGGTGGTGTAAGTACCAGTTTTTAATATTTTTTTCCAAAAACCATCTCCTGGTGAAAACAAATACAATAAAAAGAAATTACCCAATTTAGTGCAATAGATCGAAAGTTATGCGCGTACATACATTTCGGAGATTCATATTTTTATTTAGAGGTTACTGTCGGAGGTGATCTATGAATCAATTAGGCACTTTACTGTAACCGTTAAATTGTAGCAGGCGTAACAAAGTCCTTCTTATGTCGGCCAACAGTTATGACCGGGAACATAATAATTGTTGCAACAATTAGCACTTCACTTGCTCTCGTTGCTCCGTGCGACATGTCACTTGATAGCAATCGCTCCGTATCAAACAAACTTGTACTACTGCTATCGGTACCCTTGTAAATGATGTTACATATGTTTAATATTAGCACGTTTGAAAGTAAATATAGTACCAAATTGTTGTACTAACCTTGGCAAAACAAAACGAGGTTAGCTTAATTTACTTACTTAATCATATCAATTGCAGAAATCTTTCCTAGAACGGCAACAAATTCAGATTAAGAAGTCTTTATAAGTAGGTATCTATTTACCGAGGTATTTACGAGTTAGTTGTATCTGCAGCTAATTAATTTAACTAACTAAATAGTATGCCTAAAATCCACTCTGAACAATGATCTTTAATTTATTACTAACAATGAAGGCTTCCACTTTGCTTGACCAAATCATGTTCTTTCCTTTATCATAGCTGTCATAATATTTTAATGCTCAGCGATGTTATTCGTTCTATAGGCAGTTCAAGTTCGAAGATCTCCACTCTCAACTTTACAGAATACACGCAGTGTAATAACTTTTCGTAGTGTTTTTTGGTTGTGAGTAAGGCAGGCCACCCCGTCGACATTTAAAAAGCTAAGATAGTTACGCCTCTGGTGTTGCAAGACTGCTTACAATCAGATGGGCCGTGTGATTGTTTTCCTAATCTAAAAAAACTTATAACTTTGTTATCTCAGTTTTTAGGTGTTTTGTTGACGGGCCGGTAGCGTAGTCAGTAAGATACTTACTTGCTTTTCACTTTCATCTGGTGTCCATAAAACAAGCTCAGCTTGGCATGGGACTAGATGACCGTGTGTGTTAATGTTCTAGATTGTTATTAGTATTATTTGGTCTTGCTCACAAATATAGACAGTCCCTATCTAGCAATAGACAACGCAACATCCGCACGTACACAAATACTGGGTTACTAAAATAAGTATTAATTACAATGGTCACGGTTCCCGAACTACTGGGCCGCCCCACTCTAACGCCTTGTCTTCGATAAGATACTATGTTTTTTAAATCAAAACACATTATGCAATACATCCTACTCACATCTACTAACATAGAGAGCTATGGAGTCCATTTATTTTCTACTAGCTTTCCGCCGCGGCTTTGATTGCGTGACTTAGATTTTGTATTGTACCCAGCATTGGGATAAAAAGTAGCGGATAGACTTCTTCAATAAATGGGCTATCTAACAGTGCAAGAATTTTTCATTTTGGACTTGTAGTTTCTAAGAACTGTGTGTGTACTTGTGTGCGCATTGAACCAAACAAATAATCATACTTTTCAGATTCACAATATTAGTAGGTATAGACTGTGGCTTGTCATTCATGGAGATACAGATTTTTTTCGGAAGGATTCGTCTCTAAAATGGTTACGATTTAGCCTGAGCAGCTGAAAGAAATACTAGGATAGACCTTATTTCCAATCTGATTTCATGGGAACCGTTTGTGTGCAAGACGGGATTTTTTATTTCAATTCAAAATAATTTAATTCATTTTTTTTGTGTGTTTGGATATATGGTACACTATCAGGTATATCCATTTTTATGACGCAATCTAAACCTCTCTTTATTCTCTATGCTGTCTCCCGTTTTGCCTAGAATGAAGTGGCCAATCTTACTTTCCAACTCCTCCTATTATCCTTCTGATTGAATTCGTGCGGGATCCATGCCAGATAGTTGCCCTGGGACTTGGGTTCAAATCTCGAGTCTCTTCACGGCGCCGCTGCTGTTGATCCTGGCTTACTGGAGTAGCAGCGGCGGGATTGCCGTGGTGGGTTATCGGGTTGGGGAAACCTGCAATGGTTTGTGGTAGCTGTATATTTAAATATATGTGCTTGCTTGTGTCCTATTAAATGTTAATCATGATATTTATTTTGATTTCAGATTAGAGGAACTTCAAGTCAGCGACAACGAATTACGTTCACTTGACAACGTACTAACATTACCAAGGTTAAGGACTCTAATTGCTTCTCGAAATCTCATTACTAATTTTGGCGTAAGTACTTTTAATTTAAGAATTCGTTTTTTTATTAATAACTGACCTAATAACAGAATCTAAAGGACCCTATTTCTATCTCTTGCTTTAACAAATATTAAAATATACCTACTAAACTAATACATAAATAATTCATAAAGGTGTAGTTCTCGTTGTGTATGTAACGACGACCTAAGAAGAGCAATTGGCTCCCGTCTCTACGACTAGTGGTTAAGACTTGTGTGAATCCATCAGTCAGTCAGTGTCAGTCCCACGAAAAAGTCTCGCCGCAAAACTAGAAAATTGGATTACACTACCAATATTGACAGCACCACGACTACCATAAATTACTGGGACATTAGCGCTCTACGAGCGCGGGCTCTACAACGCCTGTAACTTTGTACATACAGACTACAAAACTCCTTTCTATACTGATGATACAAAACTGCAGAGTTTGTTTGGTTGAACACTCTTATCTTAGGAACTACATGTCCGGTTTGAAAAACTCTCGGACTATTAGATGGCCCATTTATTGAAAAAGGCTATAAGCTACTTTTTATACTAGCTCGGTACGATAAAAAAGTATTTAATATAGTAAAAAAGAAAAAGAAAGAATTGTTGAAAGAATCATCATCATCGAAAGAATACACAATGAGTACCTATATGTTAACAGGTCGAAGTGGTAGTGGGCAGTGCATCGCTCGTAGAACAGACTACTTTTCTATCACAGAGAAATATTTATTTTCGAGTGAAGACCATGCAATGGGCACCCCAGCGTCGTTACAAGGTGACATTGTGAAAAGTGGGAAAATTTGCTAACTGTCAACAAATGATCGCTGTTGCGTTCTAAGGGAGAAGCTTAAGTCTAGCAGTTGATTACCTCAAGTTGACGATGGATTTAAAGTGGTTTCCTTCCAATGCCCATTGAATTTTTCCACCCTGTGTAGGCACTTTTGATCATGTTTTCCTACTTTACCACTCTAATACTTATCTATTCCAGCGTATCAGCAGAACTCAAATGGCACCTGATGATGAGCGTAAAACAGAATACCGCGCTCCTCTCACCACCGTGGATTTAAGGCATAACAAATTGAAAGGGAGCATTATTCTGGGAAACTATGAGGTAAGAAAAAGACAATTACCTGCATAATTTTTTTTTTAAACTAAATTTTTAAACATAATTACGTCAACGATTTGTTTTCTTTTTCACGGTCACACCGCTATCAAATTTTGTACTACTTAGGTACTACAAGTATGATCATAGTTACTTCTATCTGTAAAAAAAATCCCCGGGTCTCCTTTTTAATTTTCTGGATACCACCGACAGGTACCATACCTAACCTACAAACAATTTATCTATGGGCAGCAATTGATCCTGCTAGCGCACTCATCAATTTGAACCCGTTTTAGAAGATTTTTACATTTAACGATTATCATCATCATCATCATCATCAGCCTATCCTAGTCCTCTGCTGGACATAGGCCTCTCCTCTCATCCAGCTCTTACCAGCCACCTTGCAAAGATCGTCACTCCACCTAGTCTGAGGGCGTCCTACGCTACGTTTGCCAATACGTGGTCTCCACTCAAGAACTCGCTTACCCCAACGGCTGTCGGTTCTGCGGTAGATATGACCGGCCCACTGCCACTTATTTAACGATATTAGAAGAGAATTTTCTTTTCTTAAAATCATAGTAATAGTTCGAAGTTTGGATTGTGCCCGAAAATCCGCAATAAGTTTGTCCAGTATTCTGTACCTATGGGACTTTAATATAACTGGTGAAATGTGTGTGATATCACCTCTGCCTTCATCTTCGGGTAATACAGACGCGAGCGCTATGTTAGTGATGATTAAAAATGAATGAAAATACTTTTTAGGTTTTTGGAGACGCATAGTCTACATAAAAATAGTCCAATTTTTTTTCCTACCGTGCAGTGAACGTGAGCACAGATAATATAATACTATACTAGACGTGAGTTACTTAGTTTATAATTCAAGCGTGAATGTAGAGAACATTACGTTATCTATCTCCAGCACCTAGTATCGTTGGACCTATCTCACAACCAAGTGGAGGTGCTAGTGGTGTCTGCACTGCGCGGCCTGCGCGAACTGTATGCGACCAACAATGCGCTCCAACACCTCGCACTCCACGGGGCCATGCTGCGTATTCTACGGGCACCACACAACCGTAACTATCTTACAATACATTTATCAAATCACAAAGTTTTGATACATCTAGTTAGTAATAATGTAGGTAAACCAAAGAACATCTGACACCAAATACCAAGTTGTGGAATTCCCTGCTGGCATCTCTGTTTCCCGATAACTATAATCTGTCTGTCTTCAAGTCACTAGTGATTACTAGGCAAAATGGAGTCAAGCGCAAGCCTATTATAGAATAAAAAAATAAAACCTTAAAGGTAGGTGAGTCTGTATCTTTAAGAGTAAACAACCCGTATCCTAATATTTTAACCGACTTCTGAAAAAAGGCAGCCATTCTAAGTTTGATTGTATGTGAGGTTGAACCCCGTCCTCCTTTCCATGATCAAGTATACCGTGTAGGGTAACCTTTTTTTAGATTTTTTTTATAAGGATTTACAAAAGTTCGGGGAAAGTATGGGAGGGGGGGGGCCTTGTAAAAACTGAAAAATATTATTTACATTCTTTAATTGACCAGTGGGAAATCGGTAAATTAGTAATCGGTAACTTATAGGACGAAAACAAAGATTTGTGTAAATATTGTTTTACAATTATTAGAAAGAGGTTCTTTTTTATTGTTTTTTTGTCTATTAGGTGAACTGTCAAACTATTAGTTAAACGCGCTTACTCATGGAGAAGCTAAATCATGCAAAACACTAACGTATGTATGAATATTGTGACTCATCAGATAGATAAAACTATAATAAAACTATAACACTTACTAGTCCAGCCTGCCGGAATAATGGATTAAAAAAGAGGATATTATACAAAATCAATGTGTTCTTTATGAAAAGTAGAAAAGATATTTTTGTGTTATTTTTACAACGTGGATAGTGGTGATGGGGGCTCCAATCAAATTCAAAATACAAATTTTGAAACATTTAACTACCACGCAAGGACACCAAGTACCTACATAATATGAGATAATCAAATAATGAAGAACTGTATTGCTAAGTGAATATTTATTCCTGTTTCAGAGTTGGAGACGCTCACAACTACAGTCCCACCGATAAACTTAATAGAGATCGACGTATCTTACAACAAATTAACTTCGTTACCTCAGTGGCTCAGCGGATGTTCTGACCTGACGACACTGCATGCTAATTACAACCAACTCACGTCATTGCCGGATCACTTGTTCTGCAGTGAACTCTCCAGTCTCAGTAGCCTTCATCTAGCTCATAATAAAATTCCCAGCATTCCTTCCATGCCTCGCTTACGATCACCTTTGAGGGAACTTCTTCTTCATGACAATTGCATACAATCTCTTCCTGAAAATTTTTTCTCAGTTTGTGATAGACTCAACGTTTTAAACTTGACGAATAATCGATTAAGTCGTTTACCCGTTGCAAGAGGTTCGTCTTCACATTGCCTAGAACGACTATACCTCACAGCAAACTGCTTGACAGATGAAGTTGCCGATGTCATCATAGCTTTTAGAGGATTAAAGATCTTACATATGGCGTACAACTGTTTGACTAATCTACCTGAAACTTGTATAAACTTTTGGCCCGATATCGAAGAACTAGTTTTATCCGGTAATTGCCTGTCAAAACTCCCTGAAAGTTTGCCACAGCTCAATAATGTCAAAATTGTTAGAGCTCATTCAAACAGATTACGTTCAGTACCGATGTTTGCGTGCAGTGCATCAGTAAAAATATTAGATTTTGCTCACAACGAGCTAGATAGTATCGATTTAAGGCTCCTTGCTCCCAAGCAATTGAAATTTCTTGATATTTCTTGCAATAAAAAATTGCAAGTGGACCCATCACAATTTACCGCGTATAGATGTCAACGACCACTGAGTTTGATCGATGTAACTGGTCGACATTCCCTGCCATGGACTCAAAAGACTGGTTACCACGAAGAGATGAATGGCTCCACACCATGGACAACAGGTTTTTCTGAATCGCCAAATAAAACTCTCCAACTATGTTGTGCCCAAATTCGTCTTCCATCATTTTGTAATAAAGAAGGATTGTTTGCCATCATTGACGGTGAAACCGATATTGAAGTGCCAAAACTACTACAAACTTGTATTCCAGGATTACTTTTAGAAGAAAAGTCTATTAAAGAGACGGTGAATGAATACATGAAATATGTTGTGCTTTCTGCCCATCGAGAACTAAAAGAAAAAGGACAAAAAAAGGGTGCGAGCTTAATACTTTGCCATCTGTCACCTGTGACTGCAGCTGAAAATGGATTCGGTCATAGTACTCGTAAATATAGCCTAAGACTTGCAAATGTCGGAGATACTAAAGCAGTCCTAAGTAGAAGAAACGGGCCTCTTAGTTTAGGAGTAGAAAATAACAAGCGATTAGGCTATTCTTCTCGGTACCCAGTCACAGTTCCTGACCCTGATGTTATACAAACTATAATAAAAGAAGACGATGAATTTCTTATACTAGCGAATGGTAATTTCTGGAACGCTATCAGTACCGAAGCAGCAGTATCTGAGGTTCGTGCCGAGCGCAACCCTGTCCTCGCCGCTAAAAGGTTACAGGACTTAGCTCAGAGTTACGGAGTAGAGGATTGTATATCTGTATTAATAGTTCGCTTTGATGTCGTACGCTCTGATGTCGATTTACTTATGCGAGAATTACGACAAACAATAAATAGCAACAAATCGATCTGTAGATCTGATTGTTGTTGTTCACGATTAGAGCCTTGTTGTCATTCTACGACCCCACCGAAGCCAAGCAGTGATCGCTCGTCTCCAAGTGGACAGAGTGATCGCCCGCCTAGTGAAGCCATCAACCACCATCAGCATTATTCTAGCGTGCGATCACAAACAAACGCGTCGGAGCGTAGAAGTTGTAGAGGAGGTGTCGCCCGTGCTATTCGTGTACGTGTTGAAGAAGAAAAAGGAGACGAACAAACAAATGACGATATAATAAACCCAGACGAACAATTCAAGTGCTGGGAATACATGCTAGAACAGAATACCCAGATGTTATTTGATAAAGAGTTAGATAATTTGTCGCGTGGAATTAAATCGAATGTCAATAGCCTAAGGAACTTAAAAGGATTGTCAGGGAGCAGTCCTCAATTACATTTAGCAGGAAAACAATCAAAAGGCGTACCGTTCCTGTCGAAACACTTCGGTAGTGCTCGGTCATTTGGGACGGCCCTTCGGCCAGATTTTCGATTTGGATCAGGACGATTGCCAAATGGGGGCCCGAACGCTGCTTACTTTGGTTCTCTACAAAGATTAATGCCCTATCATTTGGAATACGATTTTGCTGTGATACAAGAGAAATCAAATCAAGATTTATTAGATGTAGAAGGCAGAATGCAACAATACTGGGGCGTAGCAACAACAGAACTTTAAACAAAAAGTAATCTTGGAAAATTAGAAGGCTATTAGTGGTTTAGTTGTAAATAAAATTTTATTATTATTAAATGTACAATTATTTAAATAGATACCGTTCTTCTGTCGACTAGATTTTTTGCACAAAGTACCTATTATATTTACTATGGACTTGCCTAGGTAAAGCAACTAATTTTTATTAAGTAGCTTTAACTCTATGTACAATATGTCGTGATATCGCCTGTCGGATGTAGAATGTAGTATAATCAGAAATAAATACGTAAACTACGTTAATTATATTTTCATTCATCCTAATTGTATTTTAGAGAATGTATGTACATAATTCATACATTAGTATTACCAGATAGTTATTAGATCTTAAGATTATAATGACTATTAACTAATTATTTACAATGGTAGGTACAAATCACGGTAGATACATGCTACTTATAATTAAATCGCACCACATCTAGTTTTTGTGCTCATAGTTTGTTGTGACTCCTTATTTAATATGGTTCGATTTAAATATTTAGTAATTCTGCTCGCTTGGCTGCAGTGATTGAGTCTGTATTTTTATTAGTGTTCGTTCACAGTCACAGCTCGCGTTTGACCACCAGCTCAAGTGGTTGTGCGAGTAAATGAGGAAACATAGGCGGCGCAGGCGCAGGCGCCGCGTGCGCCGGTGGTGGCCGCCGCTAGGGGAACGCACGCGGCGAATAGTGGTGCGGCTCGCCCAGCCACGAGTCCGGTGACGGTGGGAAATCTGGGTACCCGCCCGCTGCTGGTGAAGAGGAACTGCTCAAATCTGATGCACCACCCGCGCCTCCACCTGCGCCTATGCCAGCGCCGCTCATTGCTTGGCCTGTAGTGTAAAAACAGACTATGAAGACTTTCTTTTTCGATTCCAAATATTTTAATTAACAATTTGCGAGGATCAAGTCTTTCCGCAACCATGGGGGCAGTAAAAAATTCCGAAACTCTAGGGTAACCAGAATAAGCCGTGTTAAAATCCGTTACAAAGTACAGCATTTCATAAAAGGAGAACTTACCGATATTTGTATAGACGAGGTGGTCCGGTGGGTAATGATAATGTGGGTGTGGTGGAGAATGAGCGCGAAGATACGGCGGCGTAGCAGCATACCTCGCACCGCCAGTCGCTGCGCCACCACCTGCTGGTGAGCCTTCTTCTCCGCCTAGAGCTACAGTACTGTAGCTGTCGTTACTTAATTCTGTAAGCAATATTAATGCAAAAGTTAAACTCCTTCAGATGCATCACAAAGATAAATATATGGTATCTTATATGGTACTTATTATTACCATGATGACTAAATGAGTCTAAGTCTATCTTGAGCTCGTCCTTGTCTAGCAGTCGGTCGTGTCTCGGTGAACCACTACCACTCTTCATCGATCGGAAGTATTGAGACCAGCGCGTTCGACCCGCATCTTTTTTCAGGCGCTTTTCTTTCGCTCGCCTGTTAATTAGAGACAGAGGTACCTACGTTAAAAAACACTTGAAAATTTGCAAGCACTAGAAATAAATATTTGGAATGATACATTCACTTACAGAAGTGAATTGTATATCTAGTAATGTAAAAAGAGCGATATACAATCGGATTTCAGTGTACGAATTTCATTGCTAAGACACCGCCTGCTGCAACCAGACATAGCCACACTTATGGTGTAATATTTGTCATTTTACTGCGTTAATAATGTTTGTTTTACGGTTGGTGCACACTGCACAACGCACGGTGAACTTTGATTCCATAACGCAAAACTCGTTATAACGCTTCGATTACTTTCGATTTAAACAAATACATTTATACGATGTATAAACAAAATACCCCTTAGCATGTTCCGCGTGTGTTGTTATTAGCGGCGCGGCGGGGCGGCTTTCAACAAAGAGCTTGATTAATTAAAGTGCCTCCGCCCAGTCCACTGGGAGGGAACGCGTGCTGCGTTATACCTCATTCGGATTATTGATACATTGTCCCGAATTGTTCTTGTACGCATTACGTTAATTGTTCTGTGCAAAAATAAACAGCTACCTATTATAATACCTACCATAAAACTAAACTTAGGCTACCTATTAAATTCGGCTTCCTACTAATCCAAGTCTGATTCTAACATAATTCATCTACAGACAGCCTAGTCATTATATTTATCCTATCATTTTGTGTTAAGTAACGAATGACGAACAAATAAATGTCATACATATACATAGCAGATGGTATTATACCCTCAATCAAGTAAGTGTATGTAATCGCATAGGAAAATTAAAAAGAAAGTTGATTCTTTAAGAAGTTAAAAATACAAATGCACGTTAGCAAACCTACATGAACTAAAGAAGTTGATTGTGCTATCGCAGGTTTACGAGGCGAGGCCGATGTGCAGGGCGTGACGGCTGCCGTGACTGCGTCCATTCGCCCGCGACATAACATAGTTCCGCAATCACAAAGCGCATAAACAGATAAGATACAATGCGCGAATTTGAATCCAGAAGGCCAGGCCTTTGGACGATTCAATTGTAAATAATTACGATCTTCTTCATCATTAAATGGCCCGCATAATTAAATGCAGAAATGTAGATCGAGATGTAAGAATATTGAAAAGTTACTTTTAAATCTATTAACCAGGTACCTAGTCTACTTATACTTATAGTCTAGTATACTTAGGCAAAATAATTCTAAAAATTCAAAAACTACGTTATTTAGCCCCACTCAGTGCTACCTACTCCGATTTTACAGGGTCATTGTTTATTTAATACCTAATCATGGCTGCAACGTTATAATAATTTTATTGTAAAAAAGTATGTGTAGGTAGGTACGTTGGCTTTCAAGTACCGATAAAACCTTAATCTCCTCTTCACATCTTGTTAAATCACTTGACCATTTCAAAACCATTTCGCTTAGTTAACGCGTGTCCCGATAGGCCATGCTTTGACCAAGAAAGATTGATTTTTATATCAACTGCTTTGGTTCGTTTGACACGGTTAAGAGGTGTTATTTATCAACCATGTCTAATTATTTACGTCAAAAAAAATAACAATATGTATACCTATTTTACTTGCTTCGCTCGTGTGCAAATTATACCTCGAATAACTACATAGATTTTTGCTATCTTAATCCGTTTGGTGAAAAGAAAACTATTAGAATAGTAAAATAATTGTTTTTTCGGTTGTCTCAAAATGATGTATTTTCAACTTATTCTTATTAGGTACCCACGGTATTGTAAGCTATGTGATAGAACCTACCTGTTCTGAAACCAAACTTGGACCACCCGCATATCTAGCCCGGTATCATGCGCCAGCTGCTCTCGGACATGACGTGCAGGCTTCGGACTACTGCTGTAAGCGTTTTTCAAAGTCTCTAACTGCTTTGCGGTTATTGTAGTCCGGGGTCTTTTACTTGCCGCGTCTCCGTCTAAGGAACCCTCGCCACCTGAATTAAAATAATGTTAATAATATTTATTGAAACTCTCACAATTTTCCATGTAAAATGAGACGGTTAATTAAGTTTATCTACATACAAATAACTCTTAAAACCATTCCATTTAATTAAATCCCCACACGTGGTCCCCGGGTGGCGCCAATCAGGTGACAATCAACTGGGGGTAGGCTTCGACCGTGGTTAGTGACCACCCACCAGACAAAGCCGCACCGCCAAGCGGCTTTGCCGTGTTCCGGTGCGATGTCTGGTGACACCATGCAGAGAGGGTGGGTCTGAATTGTAGCTCCTTTAAGGTTTCTAACCAGTAACCATAGGAGGCTCATTCCACTCTTTCTCACTCCTTCTCAACGATAATAATCATTCGTAATCACGAGTGAATCGGTATACTAGGTTGGCGCGTTCCATCGCAGACAACAACATTGCTTTACATCAGGCAAGTTGTAGTCAAGCGCCAGCCTATCTCAGAATTAAAAAAATAGATAAAACTACGTGTAAATTGTATAATGTAATTTTTTCAAGTGATTTTAATTATTTGTATGTTTTAATTATCTTAAGATAACGTATACCTTAGACAGACAATAGAATACCTTTCGCTCTTGCTGCTTCATAATCAGGTTTACAAACAAGTTTTCCATCCTCCATGAGGTAGAATTCGTCGCCTGTGTTCAACGTTCTTGCGCAAGCAGCACACGCGAAGCACCTCAAGTGATAGACATGTGACTGCGCACGTCTCACCACTTGCGTCGGAGGGATGCCTTGCCCGCACCCCGCGCATTTTGTACCGAACCGCCTAGGACAACAGCCACAATGACAACAACATTATCAACGTGATTTATAGACATTATTACAACACATATCCTTTAAACTAACACGTATAGTGTAACACACACTCAAGTATCAGGGTGTCTTCCGCCAACCACTCCGCTTAGTAAAGTGGAGTGGGCGGGTAAGACCTGGAAGAAAGTGGTCGCGGATTCAATTACAATCAGTTGCGTGCTTTAGGAAAAACCTGAGAGAACTATAGTTAGACATATGTATGACTGTGTGTGTAGATACCCACTCTTAAACACTCAAACATCAAAAACCCTTAACAGCTCATAACGCTTCGTGGTGACTGCAGAAAATGAAAATGAAAAAAATGAAATCCATGTTGTGGTTCTTAAACTTTCACAACATTGAAAACGTAAAGTAACTAACAAACTTGTAGCCTAACCATAGTGTAAGAAACAAAATAACGTTCACAGATCTTTTTTAAATACGCTTTACGACCACACCCAGGAATCGAACCGATAGAATGAGCAAAATAAACACCCCATATGATATTTGAGCATTTGATTTCGTTGTACATAACTTACTTCTTTACACACTTGATAGATAGGTACATATGGTATCAGAGGAATAGCTGATAAATGGATCGAAAGATATCTCAAAGCCCAGATTCAACACGTTGAAATATCTAAAATACTAAATAATACTATTACACGTTAATCCGACTTCTTATTAAACATGTTACTTCAACAACACATCACCTCAACCCCTTTAGTGTCTCACTGCAGGGCACGGGTCTTCTCTCACATATCATAAGAGTTGAGAGAGTTAAGGCCTTAATTCATACATGGTGGCCAAGTGCAGGTTGATGGATGTCACAAGTCCTTGATTGATTAATTCTTAGACATGCCGGTTTCTTCAAGAGGTTTCCTTCACCAATATTGATAGAAATTACGATATAAAACTGGAAAATGGTAAACATAATCAAATATGAGAGTTTAAATTGACTCAAAAGTATTTTAAATATTTTTTTATATTAGGAATCCAAAAAAGAAAACGGATCGCCAAGAAAGGTTAAAAATAAAGAGGATTGCAGATTAAGAGAAACTGTTAGTGTTTCTCCTTACTTCTCCTTACTCTTCCAGACGTATGTGGCGTACCTACGCTATAAGATCCCCGGTCGACCGATTCCGACGGAATTCATATTGTCGATCGCAAAGGAGATCGTTGGCGTCTAGGTACGCCAGGAGCCTGCGATTAAGACCACGCTCTATGCTCTTACAGAGTATGGAAGTGACCGAAATTGGCCTATAGTTGCCAGGATCGGCACGACTGCCTTTTCCTTAGAGATAGCCTAAAGAGGCACACGAGGCACGCACATGTCCTCAACACTATGGCTGGAATACCATAAGGGCCTCTGGCTTTGTTCACGTCGAGATTGCGTAACGTATTACTAAACTCCGTTAGGAATTTCCGACATAAAAATCGGACTACCAAGTATAGCAGGAGGCGCTACCAGCGTCTAGACGTGAAGCCTCTGCAAACAGAGAAGCAAACAAACTAGTTTTATCATCAGCAGTGTGACCCAATGTTCCATCAGTGGTTTCTGTAGTGGAGGCAGTGAGGGGCGACAGAAGTTCACCTCGACTGATTTAGCTAGGGACCAAAACGCTTTACTACCCGCTGGATACGAACCAAGTTTGTTCCTTAAACGGCTAATATAGTCAAAGCGAGCCCTCTGCATCACTTTTATGCAGGACTGATTTAAGCAATAGTACACCACGTTGTATTCTTATAAGTCCTTAATATAATGATTTGTATTATATCAGTTTTTTTAATTATACCTTATCTTTCTTTACATATTACTAAAAAAAAATTTAGTAATTCACAATTTCAGTGCACTCGCACAATTTCTGTGTCACCAATACAATATCGGTGGAAATAATAAAATTTCTGTGACGCCAATTTCAGTAGGCCAAATAACTCTAATTTTAAGTTATATCCCCTTTTAGAAAATCACCTCAGAATACACGCATTGCAGTAAGTTACCTAATAGCTTTTGGTTGTGTTCCTGAGTGTGAGCAAGGTAACTAGACACTTTAACTTCTTAAAGGTCGGTAATGCGTCATGCCTCTAGTGTTTCTAGCATCACAATAGAATAGGGAACGGTCACTGTCGGTGCAACTGGTGCAAATTATTTTTCAATGGCGTAGGTGTGCCATAATGCTTGTTTGCCGATTCGTATAAAAAATACTATGTTACTTTGGAGGAGTGGTTTTCTTTTAGGGCCTATTAATTTTGTTCCACTTTGTATAATATCTATATATTATAAAAATAAAAAAAATAAAAAAACGACGGGTTGCACTCCGGGAGTGCCGGCAGAAGTGAAAACTTGATTATTTACGTTGAGCATGTTTGATATTTTGGAATGGTTAGGGAATAATTTTGCACCAATTGCTTTATCAGTATAAAAGTACTATCATTTATGTGGTAGAATACAATATTCATTTATTGCGCTATCGTACACAAACATGACAATTTATATTACATTAAAAATTTAACACTTTAAAACTATTACAATTATTTTACATTAAAAAGTTTATCTCTCCGAAAAATCAACTTACGAATACACAACAATGTGATCACTACACAGACGGTCGAGCCATCAGCTGTCACCATCCATGGATGCGCGTGGCACGCTGTAACATACACGAACATTCGCGCAAGCGCCCTGCGTCCGTCTTACGCTTTTTCCGACTTTTTCGATCAGGGTCACGTGTCCTGACGCGAGTTTAAGATTTTATACCCATTACAGAAAAAGTGCTCAACGCCGCTAAAGTAGTTTTCACTTCAAAAATAAATATTCTGGGACATTAACACACACGATCATCTGGTCCCAAGCTAAGCAGAGCTTGTGTTATGGAAACCAGATAACTGGTATATACTATATAAATAATACTTTTCTTTTGTAAATATATACTTATAATAGATATTTACACCCAGACTCGACACAAACACAAATGTTCATCACTAATGTTTGTCTCGGGTAGGAATCGAACCCACGACCTGCGGCGTGAAAAGCAAGTATCTCACCGACCACGCCACCGGCCCGTCAAATAAATCGCAAAATGTGTTGGTAAGCGCATAACTCGAGAACAGCTGACCCGATTTAGCTAATTCTTTCTTTAGAACATTCCTTGAAGTACGAGGATGATTTTTAAGCAGAGAAAAATTAAAAAAACTCCTTCGAAACAGTTAGACCGATTTTTATGAAATTTTATAGGTCGTATTCTGTTTTCGGACCCGGCAGGTGGCACTGCTTTACCGGGCAGGACGACATCTGCGGGGTCCGCTAGTGTAAAATATAAGTGTACCTTCAACATGTCCGTCGTTTTATGTAACACTAAATAGTGCTCAGATTTTGTCATGACTTTTCGCTGCCATAACTCGTCGTAAGCGTTATCATAAGAGCCACACATCATCTTGAAGTTCTAGGTGTGAAAATTTTAGAGAATGCTTATTAAAAAAACACAATTCATAACGTGTTTTGATAATGTGAAATTGTTTGACAATGACCATAACGTGATACGAAATTTTTGTTGCACAATGAGCGTTTTCGGTTGAGAGTAGGTGAATTTACTTTTAGAAAAAATCTACACTCAAGCAAATTGACAGTAACTACTCTTAAAATTTTCCAAAAGCTACGTTTTTCGGTTATAGTTCAGCTTTAGTTGTGCGAGACAAAATGAGTGAAAAGCTGCAGACTATTTGCTTCCTATTTGATGCACCTACAATCAGAGATTTGAAGGCATAGACATATTTTATTTGTCAAAGAACTTTTTTCGTAACCAAATCGTAAAAGCGCTCATCAGTGGTTAATAATTCATTGTTAGTCCTTATCATATTTACTTTCAGTTTTTTTATATTTATTTTTAGTTTTTCTTTGTTTGAAATAATATTAACTTTCTTGAGTAACATTTGTTTACGCAGTGATTTCAGCATAAGAGCCTAGATGAATGTTGTGAAGTTCTGTTATTAGCTTAAGATTCTAATGTAATAGCCATACTACTCATGTTTAGAACATGAGTAGTATGGCTTTAAATAAATAAATAAAAAAATATACAAGCGGAAACAACCGAAATAATTTCCATAAGCATACAAAATGGGAAGCTTACTTGAAAAAGTCATCTGTACAATAAAGCTGATTGTTCCTGGCGAAGCATTTGCCAGAGAGCATAGCTCGACATTCCACACATCGAAGACAGCCGGCGTGCCACGTTCTGTCAGACACCTTCAGCACGTAGCGGTCTACTATCATCTCATGACAGCCGCCGCATTTCGGGATACTAGCTGCAACAGTAAAATCATGTTAAACAAATCCGATTTGATGATACCTTCAGTATTTCGACAAGGACATCAAACGAATCAAACTAACTAAAAAAAAGTAAAAAATTAGGTAAAAAGTAAAAAAAAGTAAAAAATTATATACCTAAGTATTTTACTATGAGATATCATTAGTTTCACATGTAATAGGTGGATTTAGATGGCTCACAGAACAGTCTGTTGCTCCATGGAGGGTTTTGATGTTCTTTGAGGTGGTTGTAGAAAGTTAGTTAGACAGAAGGTTAGTATCCTGTTGAATGCCTAACTTCCAATGCCCAGCACACATATATGTACCTACATAAATTTTCTAAATAAAAGTGTATTATCCTAGATAGATTTGGTTTGGCAAAGTAAGCTCCATCCAGCTTTTGGTAATATTTCAGAATAGTTAAATAGTAGGTAATTCAATACTTGGAATTTAAAGTTCTTTCTAAATCATATTAATACAATAAGTATTTAAATTATCTAACTCCCAATTTGTTTATTCTTTTCAATTAGCTACGTAAAATACCAGCTCCAGTGAAAAGTATTTACATTATTCTTGTATGTTATCGATGCTTGTTCTTTACGCTCTAACCATATCAAATAATTCGACACAGAAACGTAGTCTCGATAAAATTATATTAACTGTGACAATCTAAAGTTAAGCATCTACTTCAAATTTGCTTGAAAAAGAAAAGTGTCCATTACACGCGTATACTGTCCGATAAATAGCCACATAAATAAAAAGATGTTTAAACGAATGTTGTTCATAAAATATATTAAATGATATTGCTATAGGTACTACCAGAATCTACAATCTGAACTGGAAAGGACTATATTTGAAACCAGGCATCCAGGTCATTAGATTACTAATAACTATGTGAAGTCAAAAATTAATTTGCATTAAACTTTTATACCATTTTCGATGTGCCAAGTTTTTGAAAAACTCTGTTTTTGAAAACTCTAATCAGCTGTTTTTCTGACAAGTGGGAGTTTCTTCAAAAGTTAGGGTTTCTTAAGAAAATAGATTGCAAAATAACATTTTTATTTTGGAGGGGTCGTTCTTTTTTTTATAATAGAGTTATTAAAATTTAAAAGTCACAATTACTATTGCATAGTGCTCAAATAACGTAGAATTTAAGTCATGATATAGCCGTTCCTGGTCACAACATTTCTGCAAAATTTCTAGTGCTATCCTTTAAACTGACCATTACCAAACGTGCTGGTTTTCTGTCATTGTCTTAATTTGATCGCTGCGCAACAACTAGTCGGGCTTGTCACTGATGGTTACGACCATAGATTTAGCATGTAAACAGTGCTAAATCTATGGTTACGACAGCTACTTCAAACTCGATACTACATGTTGCCTTGCCACAAATCACCTACACAAACCAACTCTAATATCCTAACCACAGGGTACATGTGTACATGATTGAATTGGTGATGGGTTGTTGAATATTGGCAAACATGTGTCGTGAGGAAGCCACGACAACTCCATTATATCCACAGCGCAGCGCAGCGGCTTATCAGCCACAATAATTCAATCGTTTGTGATACAGTACTTACGAAATGTACGAAAGAAGAGAGATATGCGGTGATGATGATAATCTAATGTAAATAATACAGTTAGGTCTGTACTAAATTTAACGTACGCAATTAAATGATTTTCCATTTTTCCAGACATTCTAAAAAGGGACGAGAATCTCCGGTTATTATCATAACCAGAGATTCTCGTCCCTCAGACATGAGGATACAACCAAGATAAAGAATAAATATACATCGTACAAATACGTACATCAAGTTAAGACTGAATTATTAAAATAATTTTACACATAGGTACCACACAATAAATTATAGTGAATGTTTATTAAATGAACAGTGTATCACAGAAATATAATAAAATGTAAATT
The DNA here is from genome assembly GCA_936450015.1 of Meganola albula. Classification (NCBI taxonomy): domain Eukaryota; kingdom Metazoa; phylum Arthropoda; class Insecta; order Lepidoptera; family Nolidae; genus Meganola; species Meganola albula. Next base: position 7,231,013 of record OW388144.1, on the reverse strand, counting down.
TAAGGTAAGTAGGTACTCATCACTTGTCTGTTGTTTGTTTGGATTGTTTTATAATTTTAAAGCTCATGTTAATAGAACTAAAAAAGTTATTAGCTTGGTAGTAATTGGTTGTGCATAGTAGAGGCTATATTTTCGACTGGCCTGGCGTAGTGGTTAGTAACCCTGACTGCAAAGCCGGAGGTCGTGGGTTCGATTTCCACCCAGGACAAATCATTGTGTGATTAGCATAATTGTTTGTTCTGTGTCTGCGTGTAATTTACCTATAATGTATGTATTACTAATAAAAATATATGTATTTCAAATAGTAGATATAATATCAGTTCCTAGTACCCATAACACAAGCAAACATTCTTGCTTAATTAGGGAATAGATGCCGCTGTGTGTATGTGATACTGGTGTATTATAATTATGGGGTATTAACTGATAAAGACAGGGACTCTATAGCCTAGAAGAGGCAATTTAAGCAATGAGACAAGTCAGTCCACTCCAAACATGTCGGTTTTTATTATCAATTAAAAGCTAAGAGAGCAGTTATACCTAGCGACTTAAATTACTTGCATAAACATTATTTCTTGATTAAAAACACTAGAAAACTTAAAAAAGTAGAGTTAAAAACGTGACTGATCCATAGTTGTCTATAACGAACTTCTGAAAAAAGGAGGAGATTCTCTGTTTAACTGCATGTTCGCCTATTAGGTAAGCACTTCGTTATTTATGAGCCGATTTTGATTTTTTTTAAGGTTATGTTCCTATTTGTTTTTTATCTGATAATGAACTTCTGAGATATAGAATGAAAATAATTATAAAATCACAGTAGAAACGTTGCGACCGGTAGTATTACTTTGTATAGGTGTAGTCGATAACCATTAACAAAAAATAGGTAAGGGGTGTTTTTTATTGGTTACTTTTTATCTAATCTGTAGGTATTTCATGTTAAAATTTATGCCTAACGCCGTCGTTCGCTGCCAAGAAATAGGTAAGAAGATCAGAATGAAAGCCCGAAAGATTTTAGGGTTCTGAGGGATGGACAGACTTAGTAAGTAGGTATGTTGTTGTGATACAGTAATTCGCTGACTTCTGCACCTTCCCCCGTAAAAGATACCCTTTACCTATATTTTTGCGTAGTAGACATTTATTGAAACAGTAACCTATGACAATCATACCCCAGCCAACGTATGAAAATTGTACAGGTACACGCAAAACTGCTTTTGTTATGAATAGTATAACACACAAACACTTACACACTTTAAAACACAACATTACGTACATAGAAATACTTCTGGCAAATGTTCTAGTTGTATCGGAGGCACTCGCATGTCCTCGAGATCAGCTTCCTCGGCACCAGGGTACATCATGGTCCCCAGCATCGCCGTGCGACCGCCCCGGCCCGGTCTTTCCCGCATACTGACGCCACCCCACTACACAACCCCAACCCTCTTATCAGCTAACGAACACCATTGGCTGCTATGATAACAGACACCACGCCTCCTGCTGCACTTACCAATCCATAATAACAATTGTGTGGTTACTCAGTACAAGAGGCACACCCATCGATCGATTGTGTAAAGAATTTTCGCATCGTTTTCCGCCGATATTGAATGCTTTACACCGTACAAGTGTTTACAGATGAGCATACAGTAGAACTGCTGTTTAATTTTTTTCATTCTTCGATCTTTTCTTTTGGACCTAAAAGGATTAAAGCTAAAACCAACTAACTATGCACGTTAAAATTAAACTGTAGTACAATTTTATCGCAGTTTACTGTGAGATTATTTCCTTTTCATTCATCTGAAAAGGAAATAAAATTAGAATATGTTTTAAAAACCTTTCTGATAATCGACTTCGGAGATATATTTAGAACGAAACCTACTATGGTCGCAAAGTCAGGTGATGGCATTCAGTAAGCAATTAAAATAGTAATACCTCAAAAGTAATTCACATTAAAAATAAATAAAGCGAAGACGCTACGGGACAGAGGTAACGCGTACCGTAGAAGGCACGTAGCTTTTCGTAGTATCTTCGTAGTTCGTAGCACTGTCACTATCCCTTAAGCTACGTAATCGTAGATAGGTATAGTCCTCAGTTGAGTAATCTTTATGCTACTAAGATTAGTAATTAATTGATCACCTACAAGTAAAATCTTAGTACCTAGGTAGGTAGTTACCTCATTTGTTAAAGCATATAGGTACTATTTAGGCAGTTAATGGTACAACCATGCTATAAATACGAAAAGTTAATCGACGGCTCGTATTCCGGTCTAGGATGTGGTCAAGCGTGACCTGCGCACGGCTGCGGTGCGATAAATTATACAAGTGAACGCGAGGCACAGGCGTGTGCAAGTTTACGACGACATAAATCACGGCTTAGCGTCGTACTGTACACCCTAAACGAGTGCAAGCCCAGGTTACAAGGTTATACATTATGAAACGTGCGCTCGACTTAATTCAATTTTGTGATGTGGATGCCTACGGCCAGTGGGTCAACATGATGTTTTATAGCGGGCATCATTTATACTAACATGAATAGAAATTTAATTTGTATAGGCTGATACGTTTAAACCGATCTCACTAAACATTTTCAAGTACTTATCTACCAACAGTAACGCCAAAGTGGAGTAGGTACTACATCCCTGCATATTGTTTAAAATAACCTGCATTTTGTTTAAATAAAGAATCTTATAGCGAGCTAAGCTCCTAAGCTTAGCTCACTATATGATTCTATAATTTTTACAGTGCAAACAATATGCAGGTCTGTATGTAGTATGCAGTCTAACTTTCATCATAGCGTAGGTAGGTAAGTATAGCATTTTGCATAAATCCTAGTCTTTCACTCACAGCGTTTACTGAGCAATGTCCATGTTTGACACTGATAGGTCACACTTACTCTTGTTTTTAATTGTTGTTATTGTTATGTTTGTTTTTTTTTTTCTCTTTCTCTATCTATGTGTTTCTTTGTTTTTTATTTAATTTTGTGTGTCCTGTCGTTGTCAAATAAATGTTTTTCTTTCTTCTTTCTTTTTCTTTCTTTTCTTTCTTGTTGCATCCGAATCGTAGCAAGGCGATCACTAATCTAAAATAATATACAGTTATGAATTTTATTTTATTCTTTGTTATATTTTGCAAGGGGTGGTCGCGTGTACTGCGGGCATGCGTTTGCAAAAGATTCTGTGAACCTCCCATGGGCATTGGCACGTGCACCGGTCCGACGTAATTGACGGTTACCCTGCATTCATGGTGCTTCCATCCCTTCAATCCGCACATCGGATGCGGCAACCAACTCGTTCGGAAACATTGGGGAAACATTAGGTAGTGCTTCTTTTTTTAACCCTTGAATGTTCGCAGATAAGTTACCTACTTTACCTACCTCACTAAGTAAAGATTAAAATTACTTAATAAAAAACTTTGAATACCAGCTTGGGAAGTCATATTTTTAAACTTTGAATAAAACGTAGATGTTATAAGTGTGACGTGTCTATTTGTGTACAAGTTTATTACCTCGTAGAGCTTAAACGAATGGATCGATTTTGTTGGTTAGGTATAGGTAAGATTTGGTTTTCTTTACCTATTTAAAAGCTGAAGCAACAGAGTTAAAAAAGTTTAAAAAATGCGGTATTAAATTTAGAATTCAGAGTTATGATTGACTAAAATCCACATAGCTATCTAGCGATACCTATGAGAATTTCAGTCAATCTTTAAGTAACTAATTAAGTAGGTACTGATACTTTTATGAATAACATTATATTCTTATGTTGATGACAATATCTCTATAGTATATTTTATAGCATACCTACTAGTTTAATTCATGAGATCGGTACCTACATGAGATGTTAATAGCAAGCGTATTAGATAAAAATTTGTCTCCCTAATTGTTTGTCTCTGAGCGCGTGCCGATTGATGGTGTCCAGTTACTATGGGAAACTTTTATGTTCTCATGCTCTTACAAATAACTGTAAATAGTAGGTTTAGTTTTATCTATGCTAACTAATAATTTTATATATTTTCTTGTAATACCAAGCTTTCAGTTACTTAGACTTCATCATTAAAGTAGAGAACCTAGGTTTAAGTAATATCTAAAAGGAACTCAGTACTTATTTTTATTTAGAAATTGTACTTATTATGAAACTAGGAAATTTTGATTTTAATATCGCATAACTCGATTAGGTAACTACCTACTAAATTATAACAATATCACCGACGTACGACACCGTCTATCCCGCCTGCAAACTAGTGTTTTAATTCGATAATGTCTGCATGATCTGATTATGACGGAACCGAAAAATTATATCGTTTTGTAATTAGGTTAAAATGCAATTTAGAGATACGCCGCAGGCGGCACGCGCACCCGAAACACTTTTATGGTAGTTTAGCAGCTGGGGGCACCACCCTACCCATGATGGGATCATACGTTGATAACTAGACACGCGAGTGATGGCAGCACCTACTAACTTTGTTCTTTTCACCGGGATTTATCGTATTATAACTAGTATCTAAATAGCGCGTACTAAAGTCAATGTGGACGGTTCAGAATATCCTATTAATTCTCATTAGTAGTGTAGTCGTTCATATTTTTTTATAATATTTTGTACAGGCGCATATTATTGCGCTTTAGGTATTTACCTTATAGTTATCAAAGTAAACTTAACTAGGTACCTACATATACTTATAATAAAATCATTATCAATGCTGTCAATTTTTATGTAAATCCGTGGTTCCTGCTCGTCTTTGTTTACTAGGCTGGCAGTTTATTTTATATCGGGCAAAACAAACCGTAAAATCAAAGCTTATGGAACAAAGTTTCGGTTCTCATCCCCTCGAAAAGTAGGCACCAACTCACCCCACTTATTAAAATTAATAAGTGGGCCCTTTGCTTGTATGTATTAATGACGACTTGTGTCAATAGAGATGTAATATATTTGACAAACAACGTAAACCGACTCGTGGTCGAAACTCAGCCGGAGACTTTATTGTTATCAAATACTAAATTGGACTTGCTGGGAAATAAGTCGTGATCAAATTCTTGACAGTTCAATATCACAGCCCTCGCACATTATCAGTAAGTATCAGAATATTCTTTTCATCAATATTGGTGCACATGAACATTTTACTTATATTCACATTTTTCCTTACGGTATGCTAAACAGATTACATTGATCAGTTTATTATGAATTCGTTACAATTTACATTAGATGTCCACTACTAATAGGAAAGGGTGCCTACTCATACATCATATACATCATGCCTAAAATTCTTTGTTTGAGCCATAGGATACAATAGTATAGTGACGTTTAAATTATATTAAATAAATTAGAGAAAATAAATTTATAACGCCTACAAAATGTTCTTTTTTTTCAATTTATTTTCTTAGACAGCCAACTTTTGAAGAGACCCATTTGTCCCATCTTTTATGAGGGCAAAGAGAATTCAGAAAAACAGGGTTGTATGGCGAAAATTTTGGAAAGAAAAAAATTAAAATTTAAATCAAAAATCGTGTCAAAGTATAATGAAAATTTATTTAAAATGTCTGGTCTCAACAACACACTTGCGTTAGCCTTACCGGTTCAGTATCCTTATATCTATGGTTACATGATTGTGAGTAAATAATAGGTCCTATTGAACTGTTTCTTCTTAAAAATATGAATTTTAATGGTCTAGTAGGTACTAGTAGGTACCAAATTATTACATTAGGAAGTTTGCATAGACTGTCCACATTTTGATTTTGTAGGTAGGTAGGTACTATCACTTCTTCCTCTAAAGTATTCTGTGGTACTAAAGCAGGTACTCAGAGTTTAATCTTTGCATATATTTTTTTTCTGTTCTAGTGTACCCAAACTTAATTGATAATGCTGTAATAATTAAGCTACCTAAGCCACTTCCCGTTTAACTGTACAAACAGTTTCCAAGGAACTATAGATTGTTTCCTCTTGCTGATAGACGTAATTTGCTGGATATGTGTTTCATGTTTGATATATTACGAGGGGTCATTGACAGCCCTGATCTATTGTCCTCCATTCATTTTAATACGCCAAGAACAAGAACCAGAAACACTGTATTATTCACTGTACCTAGACACCGCACAAACTATGGGAGCCACTCAATTATCACACGGCTGCTGCGTGTCTACAACAGTACATTTAGCGATATAGACATTTTTCTTTTATCTAAAAGTAACTTTAGAAATAAAATAGTTTGTAGCCTCAACAATTAGTTGTAGATAATAGTCCACATCGCTGCTTAACAACATACCAGTTCTAGTCAAGCGCAAGTTATTATAGGATACAAAAAAAAACGTGTGTTTTAGAACTGTGTTATATTATTATGTTATATTTCACCACTGATTGCATGTCGTGGAACTCTTTAATAGGCTAAGTCTGATACAATGTTATAATAGATTGCATGTAAATTGTCACATAGCTGTAGAGTTTCCTTAAATAAATAAATAAATAAACTAAGACACAGTTTCAAGCGCAGTGACTGAGTACAGTTAACGTCTAAATGCCTCTTCAGTGTAATTTGAAGTGCATACAAGGAGACTTTGATCTCTGTTTACCAACCACTAGCAGCCCCACTGAGCGTAACTAAGGGGATGATGTTTGCTCAATAAATATTTTTAATAAAGCCACAAGCTCGCATTATTTGACTAATAATTCATTATGACAGCATGAATTGGTAAAAGACTTTAATTAATTAGATAACTACTTCTAGAACTATTGACTATCTCCCTTTATTTACAACTTACAGCGCTTAGCGCTTAGGTACGTATCTACTTCAAGTTTCTGTCAAGAAGGAACAAAGAGGCGGTGCACCTATGTAATGTGAATGTACCTATCTCACAATCACCTTTTTTTTAACCACTGTCAAAAAAGAGTAGTGCTGTGTATCTCTGTACAGGTTTGTTGCACATAGCGCCTATACTGATGGATTTGATCCGGTTTTTTATTCGTAAGCTGAAGTTACAGAGATGTCTCTTAGATAAAAAAATATGCATCGGAAGTTGTTAATTTTTTTATTTAATGTTATTGTCTCCAAAATAAGCAAATCATCGTTAAAGTGCCGCACCGCTTAAGTTAAAATTTGGTCGTTTCGATGCCATTCGCTCAATTGGAAGATGAACATCTTGCAGTAAATCAGAAACAACAATTGTTCAATACATAGATCTCATAAGTATAATCAAATTGTTAAATGGTAGGTATTGTCATGGTATTGACGTAAATTGTTTAAGTAGTTATTTCTTCGTCCTGAAAAGTTGCTATTTTTGACTTACTTGGTGTAAGAACTACAACGACGAAATGTACCTATGTTGTTTTAAGTAAATATGCTTATTTGTATACACAAACACATTTTGTGGACCTATTAAGTACTTTTACTACAAAATCACATACGCTTTTTTGTATGTGTGTAGTTGTAGTACGAGTACATACTGGGAATCCGGTTGCAAGTAAAAGCATGACTGGTTATTGTTAGCGCTGTTTGGTCCGTTAATGAGGTTGGATTAAAAAAGAAAGTGTTATTTTAACGCAACCTCATTAACCGACAATGCGAGTGTAGCGGGGCTGGCTCCCATGGCAGAAATTGAATCTTGGACGCATGCCTCCCGCGACGGTCGCTCGTTTAGTTATGCTTCCACGCAACGCGGCCGGCGCGCGGCGGCGCGAGGCACGGCGCGGCGTGCGGTGGCGGTATTAGTACCGCTACCGCTCCAACATTATTTTTTAAATGCACTTCTTTAGTTTATTTAAATACTTATTAAAATGTCATTGTAATATGGTAAAGAATTATAATCACATTTACTTTCAACATTGAACTTTTTTTACACATTAACCCTCGTATTCATAAACGTATTCTAAGCTCATTATAGCTAAATTAGGTTTATAATTTGTTTATCTTTGTCTGTCATCTTGACATTTATAAGAAATTTTTGTAAGAAAAAGACAAAGTCCATTTAATTAAAGAGTCTTATAACTTTTTATGAACAAAACCGAATGATTTTTATTCAGTGAGGTCAATTTTGTTGTCAATTGTATAACTTTATGTTGTAAATACGTGTATTTTTTTACTACTATTAGTTTAGGTAAATTTATTTTTGGTGGATGTCACATGTCCTTGAATTAGTTCTTAGACATGCCGGTTTCTTCACGATGTTTTCTTTTACCAAAATTGAGCAGCGGCGATTCAACAATTCACACAAAGATGCGACTGGAAATCGAACCCACGACCTTATATTTCTATGGCGAGGCCCGTACCGCTGCGCCACCGCTGCTCCAAGATCAATTTGTTTCAAACGTGCAACTCAGTTCAATAATAATTGCCATTGTACGTGGGTAGCAACCTACAATACCTGCCACGTAATTAAAGGAACTGAATACATAAAGAATATAATTTTGCTATAATCATTTTATAAACAACATTATACCTACTGTAGACAATAAAAAACTAAGTGGACCGCTGACATAGATATTTTTTTATCGAATTACAAATATTTATTAGACTGTCACCAAGTTACCAGATTTTAATACATTATTATTTAGCAACCACTAGAGATGTTAAAATGAGTGAATAAAATCTAAAGGAATAGATATGTACATACGTGTAAATAGTTAACTTACCCACCTACAGCTGAAAACTTAGTACCTACCTACCATCCAATAGGTTTCTGTTATAGAAGGTAGAAGACACTGAATCTGTTCAGGGCCCCAAACGTTACATAGCGAACGAAAGATTTGAAAAGAATAAAACATAGGGAATTAATGTTAGATTGTGTTTTATGTATGTTCGCCGATTACTCGGTTGATTGTGGCTTTTTGATCTGATGATGGCCTTCGAGATATAGAACAGAATTTCTCATAGAATTGCAGTAGACCCGTTGCGAAAAGTAGGTAATATTTCTTTGTTTTTACTTAGGTACTCTAACAATTGGGAAGGGGTATTCTATGAACTCCCCCCCCCCCACTTTCCACGATTAAATATACCGTGTGGGGTATCATCTTTAGTGGATTTTTATTAGGATTTACAAAAGATCATGGAAAGTACGGGGCGCACCACAAAAATGTGATTATTATTTCTTTTCCAGTGGTAAGTATTCTTTACCAACTAGTGCTTGAAAATACGAAAAATCTATCTAGCACCCAAAATCTTGTGACGCTTTTCACGGTTCAATACATTTAGCAACAGAATGAACTAAAGAGTTGGAAGAACAAAGAACATGCCGCTTCCTTATAGTGTTTTTTAATTCCACCAAACTCTAGAAAAACTAGGCGTTGATAACTGTTTATTAGAGTAAAAACTAACAATGCTTTTGTTAGTTTCGACGTTTTACATAAAAAGTTGGACAGTTGTACGTTCTGTACCCGGCACGAGGAAACAAAAAATGTAAACAAACTTTTACTGAATTCAGAACCCGGATAAATTGTTAAGTTGCTTATGAAGTCAATTCGGAGCGAACTATATTGACTCATTTGACTTAGGTATTGCCAAAATTACTTCCTCATAATTCCGAAGTTATTTTAACTGGGTAAAGTAAAAAAAAAAAAAAACTTGCAGACTGTTACTGGTAGTTAATAGAAACATAGGTATTATCTAGTGTGAAATGAAACATTTTAAAGCCAGTAGGTAACCTAAACCTAACCTAACCTTTGCTTTAAACAGCCAATATTACACTTACAGTAACTCTTTATATAAAAGACATCAACGGAAGCACACAATTTATGAAAAAAACAGCAGTCTCATTAGATCTCTGTCGTCATCAGATGATGGACTTCGGAGACAAAAGAACAAAACTCCTTATAGAAACACAGTAGAAACGTTGCGACTAGTAGTATTGCTTTGTATTTACGTGTAGTTTTAACCACTCAGAAAGGTAGGGAGTGTTTGGACTACAAACATGTTTTAGGGAAAAAGGTACCGCCTTCTAAAAAGTGTAAAATAATATTACATCTGCTAATTGAAGTCTGTACTAAATCAATAGATAAAACAGAAATATTATTTTTTACTTCGATTCCCACCGGAGTCAGATATTTGTGTAATGAACATATGTGTTTGTCTCGAGTCTGTGTGTAATTATCTATTCCTTGGTCCTATTCATTTAAAATTCGGTACACATAAACATTAAAACAAATAATGAGATACGGGTTTTTTATTTTTCCATAATTACCCCCATGGGGTGTGGAAAATGAGTTTTATTGGTAAAAATTAAAGTTTCTCTGGATCTGTTTAGTCTCAATTCCGTCAAAACTCCAAATTCGGCACACATATACCTTAAAAGAAATCATAAAACACGTGTTTTTTATTTTTCGAAAACGACCCCCAGGGAGAGTGTAAAATGAGCTTTTTTGGAAAAATTAAATATTCCAGAACTGTTTAGTCCTTGGTCCGATTCACTTCAAATTCGGTATAAATATAGCTTAAAACAAATAATTAAACATGTGTTTTTTATTTTTCCAATTTTTTTTATCTTTATCCTAATACTACGCGGGTGAAGCATGAGAAATTATTCTGAGGGAGATTTTCTTTGAAGTTGATATCAATACTCCTTCGTGCTTTTTAGATAAATTACTTTTTATTTTAACACAATGACGTTTGATAACTCAGACCGATTATTAAAATTCGAAAGGAGACGTTCAAAAAATGTATAGAGCCTGGGATTAAAATAATTGTAAATTTGAACAGCAATCTGAGTTACATAGGTTAATAGAGCATAATTAATTAAATTTTTTGGTGTATTTAAAATAATTTTACACCCACCCGTTTTTTAAAAAATTTAAATTGAAAATAAGAATCCTTAATGCAATATTATGATTATTGCAGTTGGCAACCCCATGGTCAAATGACAATTGAGCAACCAAAAAAATCAAAATTATTTCGACGCTGTCAATCAAACTGATCAATGACAATGACATCATGACGTTTCCCGTAATTATATTTTTTTCCACGCGTTTTGTTATTACACTAATAAGATAACAAATATTTTTCGTCATAATTACATTAAGCTGCAGCTAGAATAATATTACAAGAGAAAAGTACTGTAACAGAATGCAATTATTGACGTGATTGTAATATTTATACTGCTTAGGAAACGGATAATTAAAGGTAATGTGCGTTTTGTTTTTCTATTACATTTTTATGATTTTTACAAAAATGGTTGCTCCTAAAATTCGTGTTTAGTTAAATTCTAACAGCTTATTAAATAAGCTTTCCAATGAGGTATATCACATTGGTGTTCAAAATTCTAGCCCACTTTTGACCTCTCCTTTAAATTTTATTTCTTCTTAAATATTGAATGAAAAACTTACAATAATCATGGTCTAACGTAGTATTTTTTAAGAAACCCCTATAGATTTATGGATATACCTATGGGTGCTTGCCGATTTCAAAATGTTGCTTGCACGCCTACACTACTGAACTAATTTTGTATGGAGATAGTTCGAGACCCGGGAAAGGATAGTTTTATCAGACTGCGAAAAAAGAGATTAATGGTTTAGGGCAATAACCGACATCCGCGGGCGAAGCCGCGGGCGGAAAGCTAGTGTAAACATATTTACAGATGAAAAGTATTATATGTATACCTATATACCAGTTATCTGGTTTCTTTATCACAAGCCCTACTTAGCTTGGGACCAGATGTCCAAAAAAATATTTATTTCATTTCATTTTTATTTCTATGGCTATTCCTTTTTCCTTTAATTTCTTTTTAAATAGGTGGTGCTTAATAAGGTTAGGTGTTAAACAGATCCAAAGAAAATATAACCTATTTTTAGGTCTATTATTGCCTATTATTTTTAATATATCTGTTATGAGGTATAAAAAAATTTAAATTAATTCTTGGATGAAGTTGGCTGTACCTACATGTAAAAGTTTTTGACATATTTGTTTTTAAATATGTTTCATAATTATGTATTATTTTAATGGCCTCCCTTCAATTTTTTTCTTTTATAACTGCCAATAGACAGGGGGATGCAAAGGTTTTATACATTTTTAAATTTGCCGGCTGGTGTGCGCTAAAATTGTTGACAGGATGCCATATAATTATAGTTTTTATTTATTTTTTCTTAATTGTTATCTAATGGCCTCCTGTAAACATTTTGACACTTACCTACCAGTACACACTTTCGAGTCACAAAAGCAAAAGAGGATTGATTCAAAAAGATTTTAATTCTTAAATCGCTTTATTTTCTTGGTTATTTCGGAACATAATATCTGGTTTTCAGACTGCTATTTATAATAATAAAGAGCACATGAAGTATGTACAAGGTACATTTAAAATACGAACATCTTTTCTCTTAACATTTTTTTTTATTTAGCGAATTTCGTATCAGAATATCCAAATTCTGATACGAAATTAAATATAATGAAAATATGCTTCATTATTTTTGAGACGCGAGTCTACATAAAAATAATCAATTTCTTTTCCTACCGTGCAGTGAATGACTGGTAACTACTGAGAAACACTGCCAAAAAACTCAGTAGGCTCTTGTTCTTTTTTAAATGAAGTACTTATATCTATTACATTTTGTTCTATAGTATCCGTTAGATCATCTGAAATTTTATAATACGCTTTCTTAGATAAAATATCGTAGACTACATTTATTTTAAATTTGTTTAGAGAGATAGAGGTTTAGGTATATAAATTTATTTGCTTCGCCCGCGCGTATGTCGGTTATCGCGAAAAATTATTGACCTCTTTATGCGCAGTCGGATAAAAACTATCTAATATCCTTTCCCGGGTCTTAAACTATCTCCATACCAAATTTGATTAAAATCGGTTCGGTAGTTTTGACGTGAAAGCGGGACAGACAGACATTTACAGTCAATTTAAAATATTAGTAAGGATATATACAAGTAGAAGTTCCCTACTTCTACTCGTTTGTCGCACTGTAATTCTGCCGTCTTAATTGAAAATGCAGTAGGTCTTTTAGGGTTTATGACGAAATTAAGTTAGTTACATATTTGAAATGACAAAAAATAAAACTACATTTGGTTCTCACTCCCATATCAAAAATCCCCTATAATTATAAAATTCAGGAAACATAAGTGCAGTAAGTATGATATCAATCCATAATATTATTATTATATGTGCAGTAAATATGGATACTGTAACACTTTGTTATTAATACATAGATTAGACAAGTTACTTTCAGCTAAAAATGCAGTATCTAATAGTTACCTACTGCATTAATATTTAGTATTTTATAGAGGTTAAAATACAAAATTGCAGTATATCACGCCTAGAATAAGCACTACAACAAAAACGAATTTAAAAACTTTAACCTCGAATTTCTCAAAATCATACCAGACCTAGTTACTGCACTTTCAATAAGGTGGCAGAATTAGGATTTTTGAGTCCTAGTTCCGTCCTTTCTATGTCTACCGCAGCATAGCGCAGATATTATTGTAATAACGCAAATACTGTAATTTTGCATGGAAATAAATATGTTGCCAAAAAAGGAATATAAAAACATGAATTTTCTATTTACTTAAATATATTCGAATGTCACAACGGATTTTTTCGCGGTTTATTTCAGATTTTAAATCTCGACGTTTAAAAACCGCGATAAAATCCGTTATAAAATAATTTTATTTTAATCCCGAAGGTAGTTCATATATTGTATCCACTTTATAGAAAAAGTAAAGACTAAGCTGCCTCTTTCAGTCCTAGAATAATCGGTATTGATTCAGATGAATACGAAACCCTACATTGCTAGTAGCCCGAGACGCACTTGTCCGATTTTTAGATTGACATTCCACTAAATTAGTGTAAACATGACCTAGAGTAGGAGGTGTCCTCGGTGGAGTCATTCCACAATTACTGTGATCGTCCTAGCCTTGTGCCTGTTGCGAGACTTCGCGTGCCGCCCGCCAGACCGATCTATTATGCAGCTAAGGTTACCGCTTCAGATACATGATCATTGATAGCGACGCGACGGGCAAGAACAACAAATAATCTATTATAAAAAAATTCCATGTCACAATGTTTGTAAACGTACACCTCCGAAACGGCTTGACCGATTCTTATGAAAATTTTTATGCATATTCAGTAGGGCTGAGAATCGGCTACTATTTATTTTTCATACCCCTAAGTGATAAGGGTTGTTCAGCCTTAATTTTTTTTTGATTAATAAATACGCGGTACGAAGTTTGCTGGGGCAGCTAGTCATACTATAAAAATGGGTCACCTCACATGGAGCTGTAACTTAGGCTAAAGTATTTACCTTAACAAATTGTTTTGTTATAGTTAGGTACAGATTAATAAATTATTAAATTTTAAGAACGTACGAATTTATCTGCGTAATTTTTCAACCTCGATGGAATTAATTACCTATGCATATTTGTTGCACGTGTTAACTTAACAATCACGTTGAATTTATCATGATCATCAAATAACCAGGTAACTAACTAAGCACAATAATTATTTCTCTCTTTGTTGGGTGTATATTTACTTAAAAGTCAGGATGTCGAAGGTTAGGTTTCTTTTTATCTTTTCAACGAGGACTTGTACTATAACTTGTAAATCCAGAGCCCTTCGACCCAGTGCAGTGGAATCTTTTGTAGCTAGGTTAATGTTGGTACTTATTTTTAAGTTAGGTTGTTAGTTTTGTTCCTAATTTAATTGTTATTTAGATAGATTCTTCTCCTTCTTGTCAATTATAATATCTTTTTGTTAAGAATGAATGTAAGTTTAAGTACTTATCTCTACTAATTAGTTGTACCTCACTTCAACCCTTTTTAGTATTTCACTTGTGGGCATGGCTCTTCTCTCAAGTATCTTACAAGTTAAGAGAGTTTAGGCCTTAATGAAACGCTGGCCAAGTACGGGTTGATGGATATCATGATGATGACAATGATTCGTTCTGAAACATGCCGGTTTCCTCACAATGTTTCCCTTCACCGATATTGAGCAGCGGCGATAAAACAATTCACACAAATATGTGTGGTCATTACTAGGGGTCGAAACAGGTGTTCCAGTACTAACTGGGCGTTTGCACTGCACAACAAAACATGATACATACATAGTCTTATCTCTGTCTACTCATCCCTAAGTGATAGAGATAGACAGAGCTTGCAACATGTTTTCTTGTGAATGTTTCGTCAGTGCAAACTAGGGGTTTCAGCGAATTGTTTAAATAATTTCCTACACTTAACTACCGACCAGGATGAGTAAGGTCAGTAAATCAGTAATGGTCAGTGGGGGAGATGTGGCGCGTGCGATGACTGAAGCCCCTGCGGCGACGGGGCTTCGCGTGACGTCAACGCATCTGCCCGCCAGATGGCGCCGCACACGCCCTGGCCACAGATAATATCGCACACGCATCAACACTTATATGGAAATCAAAATCCTTCCTGTACTTATCGCCTACCCTGTCTGTTAAAACTGTAGATATTTAACCTGACAACAATTCATGTACTACCTACTGACAAACAAACTATGAATTTATCTCCAGAACTCTTCAAAGTATCATCCATTTTTTCTATCTAATCTACCTAATACCTTTAAACGAGCAATTTTTGTTTAAACCTAATATCATCTGAATCTCGAAAACGGCTGCAACGATTTTCATTACGTTTAGTCTGCGGCGGGTTTCGAAGGCGATTAATCGATCTAGGTAGGTTTCATTTTTAGAAAACGTTGTTTTATTTGTGTTTAGCGGCAATGAAAAACTGCTACAGTATCATTATTTTCCGGGTTGATTTGTGAATCTAAACCATCTAGGATGCCAACCAAATTCATACAAAAAATTCATTTAAATCTGTCCAGCCGTTTAGGAGGAGTTCAGTGACATGTATATAAACAATTATATATTTAAAGAAGACATTTTGGAGCTTCTTGTAAAGTTACTAATCTACTACAATATGTTAAAGTACATAACTACAAGAGTATGTTTAGATAAAATTTTAATACATTATAGACTCGGTCACTTAGCACACACTGTTTATAGTAAAACATAAAAGCTATATTAC
This sequence comes from Meganola albula, assembly GCA_936450015.1. Lineage (NCBI taxonomy): Eukaryota > Metazoa > Arthropoda > Insecta > Lepidoptera > Nolidae > Meganola > Meganola albula. Next base: position 7,215,066 of record OW388144.1, on the reverse strand, counting down.
TTCACCCTATTGTTTTATAGTAAAATTAAATGGTAATTAGGTTCTCGTACCAAAACATCATCATCGTATTAAGCGAGCGACATCACGAAAGGACGCCATATGGTTCACTTTGGATCCATTACTGCATTACTCAATGAACTTATTAAATGTTCGATTGTTTATTTGGTGAAACACTACACTTACAGGTATGGTTGTAAGTAATTACCATAAAATGAAAACTTGCCTGAATTTTGAAACCTTTCTAATCTCTGATTGAACCTATTGATTCAAAATGTTTAGTTCAATTCGGATTTGTTTTATATGTTTGGGCGTTGTATTAGGTAGGTACTTAGACGAATTTGTATTTGGTCAAAAGTGATAAGAGTAATCCACCCGGGTAAAACCGGTCCGGATTTGGTGGCCTCAAATTCATTGTAGTCGATCCGGCAAAAATTCTAATTATTGTTCGAGAGTCTGATTGAATCCGGGCTCGTCCGAGCCGCCTTTTTTTCGGGTCCGGGCGAATACCGATCAAACTGGTCTTTAGTTTAGTCAAAGTATTCAATTATACTTATTTATTATAATATATAACAGACAGTGAAGATTTCCGTTCTAATGTTAGAAAAACAGGTAAAAATCACGATATTATTAATAATTCTATATAGCGTTAGTATTATTGGCTTTTAAGGTAAGTACATGGTGCCATTTATAAAAATAAGCATTCAAAAATAATACACTCCATTCAATGACATATTAATAATTAGCTTATCTTTTTAGCATTAACTATAAATATTCAAGTTTCAGCGTTCCAGCGCATGCAAAGAATCTTCACTGTGACCACAGTTATAACAAAAAAAAACATAAAGAAAATTTAATAGCAGCTAATTATTATCTGCTGTAAAATTTTCTTTGCCAAATCTGCATAAAAAATAAAGTGTAATCCTTGAGTAAAATAATTATATATGACTTTGCAATTATGAAGGAGGTAATGGTTTCGTGTTACGTCACTATTTCAATGAATTATATTAAATTTATTAAAAATATATTTTAAATAAAGTTGGTTTTAAGTTTAAATATTTGTATTACTACACTAATTTTGGATTTGGGTTTTATTAATTTATACTTTATATTGATTACGAATAATCGATTTGGTAGTAATTTTTCTTTAATTGAAAAACAGCCGTTTTGCTAATCATTATGACGCGGTAAATAGCTCGGTATTAACTTGTTCCAATGCAATTCCAAGTCATAATGATAATAATAATACAGTGGGACATTAACACACACGGCCATCTGATCCCAAACTAAACAGAGCTTGAACTATGGAAACCAGATAACTGGTAATATAGTATCTAAAATACTTTTCTTTTGTAAATATATACTAATTACACCCAGACTGAAGACAAACAGACATGCTCATCACACAAATGTCTGACTTGTTTGTCATAAACTAAAAATTATATTTTTAAAGAATTATATTTACCAAACCGATACATAGTAGGCACCTATCTATGTATGATCCCGAATGAGCAACCTAAATAGAATGGAACAGCCATATGCGCCATAGAACCTACCGTTTGGGTAATGAGTTAGAGGCTGGACTAGGTAAAATGACAAATTCTCTAATAAACTTGGCTGGAAAGAGCTGGTTTAGAGTTGATAGTCGCAAGTCCTCACCATGACGTGGTTTAGGAAAAGTTAACTGATTGTAATGACAATAAAAGTGTAGGTACAAAAAATATCTTTAAAAACCCTTTAAATGCAACCCTGAAACTAGACTATTTTTATGTAGACTCGCGTCTCAAAAAAAATAAAGCATATTTTCATTTCATTTTATCATTTTAATATTATTTAAATACTTTGGCTGGCTACAAAATGTGCTAGAAACAATAAAGCTTGAACAGTTAATGAGCATACTGGCATAGTATTATATTTATCTGGGATGAACATAAGCAAGCTAAGTGTGAATAGGTAACAAATGACTTTTTTTACATGTCTAAAGCCGTCCACATAGTTAATTAGTTTTTTATACGGGCTATTTTAAGCTATTACATGAATGGCACTTGATGTAATAAAAGCAAATAGACCGTCTCCCTTCACAACAGTTCTCATAGTAAGCCCTGTCAAAGTATTGCCTCACTTCCGCCTTCTAATGGGAATTCCTAACAAAATATTGTACACAAATAAATTAATAACATGAAGAATAAGGTAGGTACCAACTTGCAGCCAAAAATAAAATCACTGTTTCGATCCTCGGTCGTGCCCACACATCTTTGTGTAAATTGTTTGATAGTAGCTGACCAAAAGGATAATTAAAGAATGAAAAAATTAATAAATCCCGATTTCGCTAACATTTCGATACCAGAAAGACAAGACTTATTTTAGATATCGAACACTCAAATTTTAAAACCTTAGAACCACTGGGTGCACGCCTTTAATTATATGCCCACACGTGGTCCCTGGGTGGTGCAAATCAGGTGACAACACTCTAGTGGTAGATTTCGGCCGTTAGTGACCACCCACCAGACAAAACCACCGCGGCCTTGCCGTATTCCGGTGCGATGTCTGGTGACACCATGGGTCGGCATTGTTGCTCCTTTAAGGTTTCTAACCATATGAAGGCTCATTCCACTACCTCCTTACCGAAAATCATACATATTTACGAATGATTCGGTAATCTAATACATACTGAGCTGGTGCGTTCCATCGTAAACTACATCGTTGCTTAACATCAGGCAAGTTGTAGTCAAACGCAAAGCTATTTCAGAATAAAAAACCTATTTCACTGGTTTTGATTCAGAAAAGTTCGTACAGGTCCAAATAAGGTTAAAAAGGTGAGACATACGCGATACGAAGTTCGCCGGGGCAGTTAGTTTAGCAACGAAAGGAACTTCTTCCAACGACCCCTTATTTAATTTCTTCTCTTCCTCCTTTTGATTGAGAAAACTTAGGGGGGTTCTATGTTCAGTTGTATGTAGGTATGTTATTTTTTATGAAAGTATTTCGTCGATTACACCGTCGACTGTGGACCGATTTTGAAAATTCTTCTTTTTTGGATTATTTTTTTCTGATGATGGACTCCTCATAGAATTCCAGTAGAGCCATCGCGACAATTATTATTGCTTTACTTTTTCTAACCAACTCAAACACCAAAAAAGGGAAAAGAAGGGTTTTAACCCCCACCCGTGCTTTCCATAATTAAATACTTAACTATATCTACGTTGTTTCTTTCTTCTATGAAATATACCGGGGTATCGCTTTAAGAAAATAATTCACAAAAGTTCGAGAACAGTATGAGGTACACCACAAAAAAATGATAAAATTATAATTTCAAAATACTAAAAAAGTGCCGCGTAGATAGTTTCAAACAGAAATTAACAATCAAATGAGATAATTATTTTTACAGATAAAACTCCGAATTTTCTAGATATTACTACAATCAAACAAATAAATTCTTACGTTGCATAATAAATAGAGGAAAACAAAAAGTAAAAGTATAAAGTATAAAATTGATATGCGCAGTATCTAGAAGTTCATAAAACAATGAACTTTCACACGCTGAAGCAGGTTGATTTAATGTTTGCATCGGTGAATCAAAGCAGAGAAGTCTGCGGTAGAGTTGTAATTGAATTTGGAGAACAATTTGTTTTCCGTATAGTCGGATACTTACACGCAACACACGCACCTGTTTACTATTTTATTAGACAAATCTCTTCTAATGTACCTATAGCTCCAAGAACAAAACTTGTTCTATTATTTATATGTTTAGTCTTTCTTGTTCAAACTGTTAAATATTAGCATGGCATAGCTCAGGCAATTATAACTATTAACAATATTATCGTTATTATAAACACATTCATAATTAAAAAATACTTTAAAAAAAAAATATTACATGTAGTCTATTATCAATGATATGATTTCCTTATTATGAGCTCTGCTTTGTTAATGATCTCTTTTTAAAAAAAGGGAAAAGGTGGAGTTTCTATAAAATAAAAATAAACTTATATTTTTTTATTTAATTGTCTTTTTTTCGTTTAGCTGTAAAATATGAAATGAAATTAAATGAAAATATGCTTTATTTTTTTCCTACCGTGCAGTGAATGATTGGCAACTACTGAGAAACACTGCCAAAAAAACTCAGTAGGCATTTTTTCTTTTTTAAATGGAGTACTTATATCTATTACATTTTGTTTGTTTATTGTGTTGAATTATAGCGACTTAATTCCAAGCGTTTTTATCCGTTAGTCTGAAATTTTATAATACGCTTTCTTACATAACGTAGATTTAATAGTTATTTCAAATTTGTTAATAGTCATTTTCCTAATATTATTTGGAAGTTTATTGTAGAAACGTGTACACTACCCCATAAAAGAGTTACTGATTTTTTGGAGTCGAGTATGATGTGCGACAAGATCGTTCTTATTTGTAGTATTCAAATTATGTGTATCGCTTATTTTTTTAAATTTCGTAATATTTTTATGCACATTAATAAATTTTCATAAATATATTGAGAAGCGACAGTCAAAATATTTATGTCTCTGAATTTCTCTCTTAGAGAAACACGGCTACCTAGTTTGTAGATAGCTCTTATAGCTCTTTTTTGTAAAATAAAGATGGTTTCTATGCCAGCCGCATTTCCCCAAAGAAGAAATTCGTAAGACATGATACTTTGAAAATAAATAAAATAAACTCAAGCAGTGAGCCGTCTAATTGTTTTGACTGCATACGCAGCAGAACTTAATTTTCCGGACAATTTATCTATATGAGGAAGCCACTGTAATTTAGAATCTAGTGTGATGCCTAAAAAATCTGATGACTTAACAGGGTCCAACTCATTACCATTAATTTTAACATTTGTATTAGGCATGGAAAACTTTATCACTTTAGTTTTTTTATCATTGAGTAAAAGATTATTCAGAGACCACCTTAGAGAGTGCGTTTTTACTTCGTCATAATTGCTTAATTGTCGGTTAATTTTAAATGTCAATGAAGTGTCATCGGCAAACAACACAATCTCATGGCTATCATTAACATAATAAGGTAAGTCATTAATATATGAATAAGAAGAAACAAAACCCTCAGACGACTGTTGTCCATCCGTCAGGCCGTCTGTCTATCACGTGGAGTTATAGAGTTGAAATTTAACCATATACTCTAGTCTACAGCCTCTTGAAGCTGTAAAAATATAACATTTTAATCAAAAAGTTGCGGCCGTTATGCCTTAAAAAAACGTATATTTCGACACTCTTTACAGAATCAAAATTTATTATTTATTTATTTATTTATAGGCCGTTTCCGGGCACACGACCGCTCTGCTTGGCATGGATAATGGACTTCGAAGGTATGGACCTCCTTATAGAATCACCGTGTCGTCGCGACAAGTAGATAGTATTGCTTTCTTTATGCGTGTATTAACTAGAAGAAAGGGAGGATGTTTGATATATCTTATAAAAATAACATTAATCGACTGCTAATGCAACGATCATCGTTCTTGTCAAAACTTGGACACGTGCCTGACTTTTTAACCACGAGAAAAAACAATAAAGCAATCTCTCACAAGTATCGTTTTCAACAGACAATGGAGAGCGCCGCGTGATAATTGAATCGAGAGGGTCCAGCCGACCCCACGGCGCACATTAGTGTTACATTTGATTCGCATGTGCCTCAACTCGACTATTGTTATTTACGTACCCACGTTACATATCAGTTCAAAAAAAAAATCTGACGTCTTTCGTCTTACCTAAATTCTTAGCTTAATAAATCATACTATTTTTGTCCTATTGTTTGCTTAATTTGTAGGTACCTACGCAATAAGTAAGAAATTAAGAAATTACAAGAAAATAAGAGTTTCAATTAAAGAGGATAAAAGTAATAATTTAATTAAAAGATTAGGTATTTTACGGCATGTTGAACCAAAAATGCGTTGTAAAACCCACATTATTGTCAAGTGGTTTTTTAACCATGAGTGACTGTATTTATGCCCCTAAAAGGCTTTATTGGGCTAGAAGCTAGTCATAGGAACTCCGTAATAAAACGACACAATCCCATACAGGTGGCGCTCGTATGATTTGTTTTGACAAGTACTTTATCTCGGGATGGTATCCAAGGTCTGATGATGAAGCAGGAACGTAGCCATAGTAACTCCTTAATTAAACAACACAATATCATCAAGTTTGGGCTCATAAGATTTATCTTGACAAGTACGTTGTTACTAGATGTTAACATGGGTTTGATGATGAAGCTGGAGGACGTTATAGAAACTTCGTAATAAAACGACACAATCCCATCGAGTTTGAGCTCTTTCTTTGTTTCTTTAGGGTATTCAGGGTCGGATAGGAAAATAACTTCCTAATGAACTGACGTAATGCTTCGAAAAAAAGAAACTTCGTTAATTTCGTTATTTTTTTTTTAATGTAAGCACTATATCAAGTGGTATAATCACTTACTAGTTGCTTGGTATTAAATAGATATACAGATAAAGGATCGAATGTGTTTTATTGTAATCCACATAAAACAACGGAGCAACACAGCGCAGCGGGTCGCTCAGTTTGTTTGCTCTCGGCTGGTTGGGGGTCATTACCAAACTCCATTACACTTTTTGCGCCAAGTGTTTTGCTGGTATAACAAGGGTGAAAACGACCCTACAAAACGAATGACATGCTTTCTATGTTTTTTACAGTTGAATGTTTATGTATATATAGCTATAACTTTAGTTTGATAGGTAGCTAAATATTTATTAAGTAGTTTGTTGTTAGTATGTCCTTATTTTTGAAACTATTGTAGGTAACTTAAATGTTTATTATCTATAGAAATCCTTTATCAACCTACAACATAAATCCTAGTAAACTATACGGCCTCATATGGTTACTTTTAATGTTACATATCACGTGGGATAGCGAAGTGAGAGTGATTCTAATGTGTCTAGAAATAGGGGTTCAATGACTTGACAACGGCCCGAACCACTCGGTGGGAATTATTAAACAAGCCTTTTGTCTTTTGTCACGTTAGGTAGAGAATACGACGACGACGCGACGACTATACTAACGTAATGAGTAGAATGCTAAGGCATCGTTTCACTGCCACATCTCACGTAGGCTATGCAGTTCATTCAGAGTTGATTCAAATCATCAAGAACCACCTACACTAAGAATTAAACGTAGGTACCTTTGCTGAACAACCTTGATTTGTTTATTGCACTAAAAATAAACTAAGCACTTATAGCACGAAGTTTCCTCATAGGTCCCAACTATTATTTAGATAATTTACAATTATCTTCGATCATAAAAAATATATTAAACTGACTTACTAAATACCTACTTATATTTTAACCTGACGTAATGTATTCTACCATTAAATTCGCAAGCTATTATACTAAGTGATCCTATAACATTTACATGCCTTAGTACGTTTGAATGCACCAGCAGAAAATCGTCATCAATCTTAGGGGCGCCGCACACTCGTGCGCCATAATGTGCTCAACATATGGCGTCATCGGATTGATGGCAATACCGTTCCGCTCCGCTGACACCGAATGAGTGCCAAGTGACCCAGTGCGACCTTAGGTGCACATATCTGATAGTACACAAGTGGACACTAAACTAAAGCACCTATTGTAACCACCCTTTGTAAACTACACGTCGATGACAAATGTTACATTCAAAAGGTTTCTATAGTTGTTATACTTAAGACCTACTTCCATTTGTAAATTACCCGCATGTTAATCTCGTAATCTTTGTATATGATCCTGTTAGTATTATTATGAGATCGACTTTTAGGACACTGAAGGCAACTTTAAAGCGTCCTGTCATGGAATCATGTAGCTTAAACTGACTGCGCAAAAGAGGTTAATGGTTTAGCGCGATAACCAACAAACACGTAGGTGGAGCCGCGAGTGGAATGCTAGAAATTCATAAACAGTACTTAAATTATAATAGTTACATACGTTTATATTAGAAAACCTATAATATTTTACGACGTTCTAATGCTCTGGACTTTGCAATGATTAGTTCTTGGACATGCCGGTTTCCTCCCGATGTTTTCCTTCGCCGATGTTGGTCAGCGGCGATGTAATGTGTGTGTTGTTCCCATACAAAGTTGTGTGGGCACGACTGGGCATCGAACCCGCGACGTTATATTTCTAAGGCAAGGCCCTGATTTACCAAGGTATAACTGATCAAAAAGTATACCTAATAACCACAACTGATAAGATATCAAAAGGTAACCAATAGTTGAACTTGATTCTAGAAATAGTTACATAAGGTGCTGTTAAAATTACGAGTAAGTATCAATTCAACTGTTATGTTCGATTAACTTTATGTTGTGTTTGCCATAAATATTTATGATGACGGATTTTGTACAGTGTCATAGGTGTAGTGCGGGTATGTGACCGGGGCGGGGGTTGCTAAGTGCCGGGACGCCACATGTCGCTCTCAAACTGCTAATCTCCAGGATTTGCTTGCAATGTCCCTCGTTACGCTACGTTCCCTCTCACTCACACAACACATAAAACGATAAATCTATTTCACGCTTTCATTGAATATTATTGCTCCATAGGGATTTTGAAAATATGGAGCCGTTTAGTCAAAGCCGTACATTGTATCCAGCCTGTGGAATTATTCATAAGCGTCCCGTTGCATTTATCTGCATTTATCACTTAATGGTATTAGCTATTAGACCGTTTAATCGCTCGATTTGCAACTTTATGACTATATTCAACTTAGTTGTTCATTCCATTTATTTCCAAGCTAGAGGAATATTCTATGCAAGCTGAAAAAACATTTTTTGTTTGGTATAATTTTAATTTATATCAATTGTATTGGTTTTTTATAATTGGGTTTTTTTTTCGTAACAATTGTATCTTTATGTTGTAAATAAATGGAATGTATTTTTATAAATTTGGTGAAACCTAAGACTGATATATTTCTCGCGTTTAAATCCATAATTATTCAAGCGGTTATACCGCTTAATAGAAATTGATCGCTAGTTTATTGTTTTTATTTAATTCTTGACTACGTTAACGAATGAACTGTCACTGCATTTGGTGAACATTACACTCTATTGAAATAAATCAGTAAGTCAATGTCTATGAACATAATGATCGGCTGGCTGTCAGCGCGCCATGCGGAAAGTAAAGCACATGGCGACTTTTGTTCAATTAACAAATATGACATGCAACACAATTCTTCTAACTAGTTCTTATGCCCTTAAATTAAGGTCTATTTTCTTCTGTTGTTAAATTATGTATATGAAGCTTGGTATTGTTTTGTTGAGTGCATTGCGGGCCTTTGCTTGTCATTGCTTCCCTCGCAACCCTAAAACGATTCCATTCTACCACCGGACGAGCCGACAGGTTAACTTTTGTTATTCTACAAAAGCTGCGTATTACAGTCCAATTGTTGGCACAAATGTTGGATATTATAAAGCATTTCATGTTCCCTAACGAGTAAGTAATGTACTTACTTAGGTACTTAGTGGTTACTTTCCTTATAACTTTAGTTAGCTATAAATGGCTAAATGACTTAGGTAATCAAAAGAGCTTTAAAGGTTACTTAGGCTATAAATCTACTGAGTCTAAATCACCTAAAGATTAAATAATATCTACAGATTCCTCTTCTGAAACTCAATTAGATGCATAGTAAGATCCTTTTTCCGCATAAAATGCCATTTTATTTTTATTCCGAACAGAATCAAGTTTTCTTTTTTGTATTCACAAAACAAACGCAAATATTAACTTTTTTATTTCAACAAAGAAAACATGAGAATATACAAATCTTTTGCTGAACAGTGTAAGTCAATAGAGGTTTGAGGCATTGCCCTCGAGGTGGTCGGAGTGGCGTCAGAGGGGTGCGGCATTCGGGGTACGGGGAGGCGCGCAGCCTGCGCCTGGGGACAGGGGTACTCTTCTTGATTACAGCACACCCTCTCCCCTCCCTAAACCCCTATTACAGCCCGCCTTACTGCAATACATGTAAGCCTACACAATGACAGTTGTGTAAAACTTGCATTGTTTGGGTCATACAAGTATGCTTATTTCGTTTTAAATTACAAATAGTAAACCGTCCTGGATTCGGACGAGTCGTGACTTCTATAACTTCAATAACAACTTTAGCTGAATAAAATAAATACTTATGAGCAAGTAGGCGCATACACGTGTATTATAAACGTGTAACATTCAGTATGTAATACAATTCAACATTATAACATACACGTGTTTGAATACAAAAATATTTAATTAAATAATTAGAAATAATTTAATTCCTCTGCTTTCATATACCTATCCATATTTGTCTACACTTCAGTACAAGGATGGTATTGAATATTTACAATTAATTAGAAAAGGTATTGAATTAAATAGAAAAGGTATTGAATATTTACAATTATTTAAATAACATAAATTGTCTCCAACTAAGTATCTGAAAAATGTGGTCCAGAACCCCTTACGTTAGAATGTCTAACCACATTCTTTTCATGTTTTTTCACTGCTCGTCGAGGTGCTGGATAATTTAATTTACGTATCAAATGGTGATCAACAGTCTCCAAACATATTATAATAAAATATTGTACTTGATCGGGGTCCTGACGCTTACGAATATATCACCTTAGGTGTTAATAATAACCATAGAAGAAAGAAAATACTTGTTAAACAAGAATAAAAACTTATAACACATCTAAAGGCGCGTTATCTATTTATATATCTATAAATAAATATAAATCAATTGCTGTTCGTTAGTCTCGCTAAAACTCGAGAACGGCTGAACGGATTTATCTTATCTTGGTCTTGAAATGTTCGTGGAGGTCCAGGGAAGGTTAAAAGGTGAGAAAAATTCGAATAATTGCCGGGAAAACCCTAAACCAGCCCTTTTCTTTTTCTCATATGAACGTTTTGATTGAGTGTTCTAAGCATGGAAAGTAAGTCAAGAGTGTGATAAATGTACGATGATTAGAAATTTTGTCTAATACCGATATCTACCTGTGCGAAACCGGGCGGGCCACTAGTAATAATAATAAGTTTCTATTTTTTAATCTACTTTAGCGGGCTTTGTGATGTGTTTTAAGTTTTATGTATCAGTGATTACTTATACCTTAGATAATTAATACTATACTTGTAGTTATACGATTAGAAGTAGAAATAAGTACTTAAACCTGATACGTTATGGAAAATAATAATTCATTTAGAACTGAACTGTGTGTACTTACCGTACGTAGTCTTAATCAATTTAAACATACCTACTTATTATTTGATCAAGTACTTAAACATAAAAACGAATAAATTTTGCCAAAACGCCATTATTTCACCTGATACTTTTCAAAGCTTTATAAAGTAAAAATCTTTGTTCGTAGACGCAGTAGGGTCACTGGTGTGTCTGCAGAGATTCGAGTCGTCCACATCAAAGATGCAAGAACGTTCGCCTCACCCGCTCGTAAAAATGCATATTCTAACAGAAGGGCCGGGCTTTTAATACTACTCTGTAATGAGCAGTGGAGGTCGACAGCCTCCTTTAATTTTCTCTTTACCGTCCCATTCAGGTAAATTGTTAGCCTTTATTAATCGTTTTACAGGGAGAAGGCGGATCTACGAAGGTATTAAAATTTATGATGAGGGAACTTGAGAAGCTGTTATATACGCACTTTCGTTACTTAATTCCCTATTAATTATTTAGCGATAGAGTTTCTTTATTATTAGGTATGTCTAACTAGGATGGTGAGGTACTACCTATTTAATAATAATAATATACCCTTGATGACACAAATGAAGTAAGTTAATAACAAAAGAAAAAATATGCATAGAGTTAATGTTTTTGCATACCTTTAAATAAAACGCAATATAATAAATGAGAATCAAAAAGATAGCTACCTACCTCATAATTATACCCAACTCATAAATCGCCTACAACCCCATAGTGCCCCATGTGTCCATATGCTGCACCCGTTTTGTTTTTACGTTGATGTAATATTGGTTGGATAAAAATCATCAAGGGTTGTTATGATCTTACTGGCCCTTTCATAATTTAATATTTCTAAATTGATCATTATAGCGATAAATACAAACCTATTGATATTATAACTTACTTAATACTCATGAACAAGACGATAAAGAATTTCTGTAATCAGCCAAAGCTACAAGCCAAACTACAAAATCTACTATAAGCTAGCATTTATTTGCACAAATTAACAATGATATATTAAATATCATTGAATGAATGCTAAATATGGTAGGTAATCTTTATCAAGTAGTTTGCTACTAAACCCCTGAGCGAAGCCAGAGAACTAAATGGAAGCAGCATTTCTCTGATTGATTAAAACTCCAACAAAGGGATAATGCTGATCACTGAGCTTTGTGCCGAAGCCCTCCGTGTGCTTACAGAGTAATCAAAGAATCCCTCTATAAAAATCACCCACGTAAATTATAACTTTTCACCGCTCTTTTGTGTAGAAATATTATGTGAAATGGATGTTGTATTGAGGTTTTCGTTTTCGAATAATACTTAGTAATTATAGGGTGATTTTGATTTTAGAGCAGCGGTGGCATGGCGCAGCAGTACGGGCATCTTAGAAATGTAAGGTCGGGTTCGATTCCCAGTCGTGTCCACACATCTTTGTGTGAATTGTTTCATCGCCGCTGATCAATTTCGATAAAGGAAAATATCGTGAGGAAACCGGCAGGTCTAAGAACTAATCATTCGAGGACATGTGACATCCACCACCCCGCGCTCGGCCAGCGTGTGTGGATTAGGAAATAAATTCTCATGCCCAGCAGTGGGACACTAAAAAGGGTTGAAGTGATGTCGGTACTTAATACTTTTTTCGTACAGATATTATGTTATGAGTTAGGTTATTAAGATTGACATTGAAATAATATTTATGACGATGTTATCAGCGTAGACTACATAAAAACCTAGATATTGTGGATTGTTTGAAACTATATTCCATGACTTTAGTTAGTGCATAGTTTTGGTTTTATTGTGAAGATTTTCAAATTAAATAATTCAGTGCAAAATTAAATTAACATAAAAAATTAGAATTAAATTATTAATTAATCTATTATTATTATTGCAATTTATTTTAATATACTAGTTATATAAGTTGCACTTGTTATGTAACTTATTTTTGTTGAAACGAAGGTAATTTTTTTGAATGGTATATACCTTGTACCTAATTGTAAAAGTAAATCGCTATTCCCTAGGCTCATGCTTCATACTCGGCGTAAATCAGGTGAGCAGAGGTAGGTCGAGGGTCGGTCGACAGATGTCGACCCCTACTGTGCGGACGATGATCCAGCCCCAAGTAATACGCACCATAAACTTTTGTGTTATGAATTATATCTGACGCCAATTATGTTTCATCTCTAATATGGTATCTGTTGTTTTGAATAATGTAATTGGCCTGCTTTTATTTCAAGTAGGTATAAATACATTTATTTACATATATTTCACCATTGATGAAGTATCTATTAGACCATGAATAACACTAAGCCTTTCATATTCTACAAGTCTTATGGTAACCATGATCCAAGATATCTATATCATGTAAACTAAGTTTAATAAGATCAGTTTAAATTTTTTAACCAGGTACTACTACAAATGTCCCACACAATGGATACCGGAAGGAGACGATTCGTTGCGCACGCGCCGCCACGTGTCCACTTCCGGTTATAATGCGATAATATAATACGCGACATCTCCATGCCTTCCCTAGTCCAGCCAATACACTTTGGAAATGTTTACCGCAGCATTTTCTCACACTTTTTAATGAAATGGTCATAAAGTCAACTCATTTGAAACCAAGCAGGCTTTATTCGTTACGTTACCTACTTAGTACGTAGATACAATTCTCACAATACATTAATAAAAGTTTGTTATTAACCTAATTACCTAATCTTACGTAAAAAGTAAGCTTAACTGTGTCAAACAGATTCTTTGTTACACTAGTAAAATAGAAAATAGAGTGTTATAGTTTTGACTTTTGTGGTGGCTAAGAATACCTACTTTTAATATCTTAAAACGGCCTTCTCGTCGCAATGCAGAACTACCACACATTCTAATAAAAAGTATGTCCTACCCTTAGAAAAAGGAACTAAAGAGAAGTGCCCTGTTCATACATGGCACGGTCGCAGTTATAAGAGCAAATGCTCTCAAACCTGTAATTACGCTACTCGCCTAAACTAGTTGCGTTTTACATGTACTTACCTGCTGATGGAAGGTGCTCCCGGATTTTTGAGAAATACCGAGTAGTTAGATTGTATTTTGCAGAAACAAGGGTGGCAAGCTAGCCACTTTCATCTTGTGTAACAAGTAGCTTCATTCTTCCACGGTCCTACCACATTTTCCCTTTACGAGTTAAAAACTAGGTTAGTAAACCAAGTTTAAAAAACCAACTTATTTACCAAAAACACGAACTGAAAGTACGCCCCTAAGTTTCTTAATACAAGATATTTCAAATCAAATCATAAATATATTTTTGCCAAATAAAAAATGTGAATATCTGTAACTATAAGAATCTACTTTTAAAACCACACTGTTTACTATATAACGGACGGATGAATGTCCCTCATAACATAGGATCTTCCTAGCATGGGGAACATTAATCATGTAGCTTGAAATTTGCTTTTAAAAGTTCTGTTTATGTCATCTTCTGTCGATTTATGTAACGGCAAATAAACATTATTATTATTATTATTATGTTTGTCTTTTTTTTATCTCGGAGCTATGGAGCTCCGGACTTTTAAAAGGCGTGCGTGGGGCCAAAGCCAACACGTAGAGGCCCGTAAGACAATTTTACTCTAAATGTAAAGTGGCACCAACCGACGATTATCCCTTTATTATTATAGACAAATACCTAAACCTAAACTCGATTGCGTTTATAAATATAGTTTAGAAGTTCCTGTGACGACCTTCCGACACAATGGTAGCATTATGGGATTGTCACCGAAGATACACTAGAGTGCCAAATTTGAGTAGAATCAAACCTCGAAGTGGCTAAGTCTTAGCTTCCAAGATTTTATCCATAGACGTGCTATCTGAGCAAGCCTTAAAATCTCATACCTACTCGAATTCTATCATTACAGGTTTCACACTGTAATGCTCGGTTTTCCTCCTTAACTGATGTCATGCCCGAATTGTATCATTACTGGTCGCGCACTGTAATGCTTGGTTCTCCACTCTGGCTAATCTCATACCTACTCAACTTGTATCATTACAGGTTGTGCATTGTTATTTTCGGTTTTCTTTCCTCTCTAATGTAACGCTACAATCTGTAATGTCACATTACAGGCGAATGTTCCCTATGAGGATGATTCCTTCCTTCTTCCTGCTTTTTCGTCATATTTCGTAACAAAAGCGTGAGGCCACTACCCGCACAGTTACACTGTTAGCTGACAGTACTTATCACGAGGTAGAGATTAATTTACGAAGAATGTAGAATAGACAACAAAACCTCTAATTTTGAAGTAGGGTAAAAATTTATTCCCACGAGCCACGGTTGGCAGACATTTGCAATATTTTGTTTAATAACAATACAGCAATAAAATAGTTACAGATTAGTAAGTCTGGGAGTTGTCCTACGGCCGCAGCCATCGCCCGGGCCATCGCCGCCGGGCGCTCCGCATAATCATACACATAATAATAAATACATTGCAGGTTTCAAAATGAATAACTATCAAAAAACATCACTCAATCTTGGGTGCGCCAAAGTACACCTAAAATTTCAACTCCGATATTTGGAGATCCGAAAATGTTCTTTCTAATATTTTTCATCCTAACAATCACAATTCCTAATTACTTTGTCTCTAATGTTAATAATTCCGATTTTTTATGAAGTTTAATAACTTCATAAAAAATCTATTATACTTTTATTTGTTTTCCTATATTTTCTCAACATAACCATCTTTTATACTAGGTATTGTTTAAAGTCATATCTTTTTTGTTTAGATTTCTTTTTATTCATAATAATCAATATTTTATACATTAAATTTGCGTCGAGTCCCTGTTCGCTAGTAAGTCCCAAAAACAAATCCACCCGCTCCGAAATGCTGTGGGTTAGGTTATGATAGACTTATAATCATCACACACGCGAGCGAAGCGAGCGTGCCATGTAGTGGTAGCGTTCGAAGAGTGCCAAAACCGAATCGGTCCATGTTCACGGTGTCAGATCACAGGCCAAGTTTCTAATGGAGTGAATTTAGACTCAGTAAATCATATGGTGAGTATGTTTAGGGATAAAAGCGTTATGATTAAAAACAGTATAAGTTTAAATATATTTACATTAATGATGTTGTTAATTACAATTTTCAGAAACATCAGTGTTATGAGCATTGCCGGTAGCACTACAAATAGTATGAATGAAAACTCTAGGATGAAAATTTTTAGAAAGAATGATCATTTGGATTACAAATAGTTAGGAAGAACAATTTCGGGTAAAGAACTTTAGGTGAGCGAGCCAATATGGACCCCTCAATCTTATTATGAACTGACGACTCGCCCCGGCTTAACATGGACAACTTGGTACCTTTTCGTATGATTCATCTATTCATACGAAAAGGTACCAAATATGAATAAATAGCGCTAAAAAAGAAAAACTTAGTAATAAAAATGTCTAATCTACCATATCAAAAAAATTGTGTGATAAAGCAACTAGGTATAATCGGTATATTAAGCTAAATTCTTAAAATATGCCATAGCAGACTTTTTGTAGACGTAATAAAAAATAAAAACAGCCCTACCACTGTAGTGTTGTTTAATGAAAGTTCCCAAAGGTGAACTCTTAAAAAATTAAAGCGTATTACTTTTTAAGACACCTTCAACAATTATACAGCATAGGTAACACTTTGTGACGGTACATGGGTAGATATCTATAGACCGCACAGATATAGATTATGTAGAATTCCAGTAGAAATAAAATATAGTAAGAATTTAGAATTAGCTTTCACTTTAGAATTAGCTTTGATACTTTTGTTTGAGAACACAAATTAGAGTAATAAATTAAAAAATAAAATAATAAAACACGAGATTTCATTTCGAAAGTTGTAAAGAGACTCTAGATTGAATTAAGAAAGATTTAGATCGAAGAAAGAAACGTAAGAGTGGTCAGGAATGAGTAAATGTGGAAGGATGAAGGTTGGATTTGTTACTACTTCATCAGCTGAATATTATCAATAAATAAAACTGCATGAAATCAGTTATGAAAGTAGTCATAAATCAGGCAGAGCCTTTATTTTATTGGTAGCATTAATCAACTTGCAATGCGTATTAGTTCGGGTGGAATCTTGCAACTCAATTTTTGAAGAAGATATCTTCAACAGATATAACAGGAATTTTTGTATACCTACACGTTTATTTGGGATAACAATGCATGGCTAGCTGTGCGACGTCATTCTAAATCCAACATATCGAAATATCCAAAATAGCGAACTAATTAATTTGAATTATTTACACTCCTAAAATATGAGTATCAAATTAAAGGACTTGCTGAGAACGGCGTGACTTTAAAATAAATACTTATAAAATAATAATAGAATTTTTTCAGTACTGTAAAACCAAAGTAGGTATCAACTCCAGAGTGTTTTGTTGTTTTGTGTTAATATTATTGGGAGTTGTGGTACATATTTGTTGACCAAACCATATTGTCACTTATACTAGACTAGTGTATGTCATTAAATAATTAGTTTAGATAATAATCACAAGGCACAGGTAATATTAAACTAACTAATGAATAAATATCGATCAAGGAAACAAATACGTAACTACAAATGCCTTGTTTCCCTAATAGCAGCGTTATCATAACAATATCACCCAATGGGTCTTGTCTTGTGTTCAAATCAAAAAAGCTCATCGCCACTTCTATGTGTAAAGAGCACTTAACTTGATTATATGAAGCCGTATGGCGCGGCCCTGTAAACTAAGAGGAGGCATCGCGTGGCGCCGTCCTTTAGTAAAACCATGGCACGCGTCAACCACCCTATAATAATTGTAGCCTTAGATTCAGACTCTATGATATAAAATTAAATACACTCAAATATGTAGTGCTCGTGTCTTAACTTCACAATAGGTCCATGGTTTAAATAGAAATTAGTACCTACCTAGGAACCTACACAAAAGTTGAAAGTGCAGAGTGGTGGGACAGTTAATTTGGTGGTAAGAGCAACCTGAATATTGTGTGATCATGGGCTATCATGATGGTTTACACTTTTTAGGTTATATTAGTTAGTTACCTTCGAGCGCTTTGTTCCTAGCAAGCAGTGCTAACAGTACATCTGGGGGCGGCGGCTCGAGTGGGTGCATGGTGTCGAGCGATAGGGCCATCGGATCATCCACCCGTCGCACGTCGCACTCTCGCATCGATCCGAACTCTGCCATCAATCACTTCGTCCGATACACACACTCTAACCATACACCATAAGTGTCACAGGTTAACATCCCGCACGAAGGCTAAGCTACGCGAAGTCACGGCTAGACAGACACCTGTACGACACGGTGCAGGGCGCGGGTGCACCGGGCGTCTCGACGCGCCCGAGAGCCGGAGCCACGTGGCGGCGCCGCCCACGCCCGCCCCTCACCGCGCCGCCCGCCTCCCATTGAGAAGTCATTTTTTACCCCCTGAATGTGATAAAGTCAGGGGCGAGAGCGGGTGCGGCGCGGCGGCGGCTCCCCCGCCCCGAACTAATTTTCCGGATTTGCACGACACACCCCGGGTACTTACATCCATCTACAATATTACTCCAGCGCGTTATCCCGTTCGCGAGGGTATTTCGTTTCTAGTTCCTTAGTCCTTGCAAAGAAGAGAATTTCAAAAAATACTTTCACACGCTATATTATCTTTTCATGTTATTGTAGCTACTAGGTACCTATATTGACGAATTTACAAACTTATTTTACAGACCTCTAAATGAGGGCCGAAAGATATAATACCGAACTTTGAATTAAAAATTGTATGACACTCTCGAACTAATTAAAATAAATCAATCACGTTACTTTGAAAGTAAAAAAAGCTTCAAAATCGGTCTATCCGTTTAGTAGCTATTTGGCAACAAACTATTGTGAACAAATAACATGCGCGTCAAACTAAAAATAATGTCTACAAAAAATGCAGAACAGCACTTTTCATAAATAATATACAAAACTATTCTACCTATAAATCAATCGGCGTTATAGAAACTCCTTGAATAAACTTGAGCTAAAAATTGGCATACGTCATACAAAAGTTATCAGACTTATGATTTGTACTATAATCTACATCATACATGTTTGTAATTAATTTTTATTTTCTAGAACCTATTATTTAACTATCGATAATTATAAAATGTCAGATTGCACTGATTATAATCCGGATAATATATTTAAAAGATTTAAATTAGTGGACTTTCCTCTATCATATGTGGGATTATCAAATACCCAAAATCTGGATGTTGAAGTCGATCTTAGCAGATGTGCTTATCTTAAAACTATGTGTGAAGGTCATTTGATGGTAACTATGACATTCTTTGAGTAATTTGTAGTACCTATTTGTTTTATTCCAATTTTCAACTAAGTACCATAAGAAAGCAACCTAAACCTAAATATATTTTCAGAAATTTGAAGATGCCCGTAGCTTATCTGCTTCACATAGAGCTTTTATTTTAACACAAATAGACGAAAGAACTATTCAGATAACATTTCATCCTAAAAACGAATGCATTGCTAGAGGAAAACTCAAAAATATAAGTGAAAAGCGATTTGTTTTCGACTTACGTTTGATTAGAGTCAATGATGTAAGATGTTGTGACAATGAGCTTCATGCTGAAATCGGTAGATATTATATAAGCGGAACATATGAATATTGTCAGATTCACCATCATCCAAAGGATCTCGACTTTGGTGAAGTAGCAATCAATAGCAAAATTGTTAAAATATTACGTATACGAAATGAATCTAATCTAATTTCTGCTAAATTACAATTTGTAACTGTTGTTGGAATTAAACTAATACCTGAAAATTTTACGGTATTACCTAACTCCTCGAAGCGGCTATCAGTTACATTCAAACCTACATGTCTGAAGGGAGATTATACTTTGACTTTCAGAATTAGAAACCCCAATGATACATCAACAGAAGACGAAAATTATATCACATATACAATTCCATGCAAAGCAAATGTATTTTATAACAAATCACCAACTATAAAAACGATTGAGTCTTTGCACAAATTATATGAACGTCTGCCTGTTTACACGTATATGAATAAAGAAGCAGTTATACATGGTAAACGGCACGCAATAGCTAACAAACATTATGAAGTTGGCAAGTCTTTGCACGCAAAAATACAGACTCTGGCAGAAAAATACTCAACTGGAAGAGATAAGTGTTATTCGACGATTTTACCTAAACCAAAAAAACTCGATGGCAACTTTTGCAAAAACATTTCCGCAAAAGTAACCACCTATGAACTTTTTAATATATCGTTCATTCCATTTTGTATTAACTTTGGAAACGTCGCCCTTTCGACTTTTGGTAAAAAGGAATTGGCAATCATAAATAACACAAAATATAGTATTTCCATAAAATTTCTAAATGACAATTGCATACTATACACAGATTTGAAGCTAACAAACTTTAATATTAAGTTACCACCCTTCGCTAATACTACGATAACTGTACATTGCTATGGTTTCGTTGAAGGGAGATATGATGGTACTTTTGACTATGTAATAGACAATCGTTACTCACGAAAGCACCCATACTATTTACAAGTAGGCAATCCGAAATTAATATTACTAGAAACTGGTTTGAGATTTGGTATGGTAACCACTGAAGGATTTGTGACGTCAGTGCCAGTAAGAATCTTCAATAGTTACAATATAACTGTAGATTATGAGTGGGGTGAAATGACTCCCGACTCACCTTTTGAAATAATACCAACTTCTGGTTCAATACCACATCACAGTAGTAAGTTATGCGATGTTACGTATACATGTAAAGCAACTAAAACTAAAACTCACGAAGTGGATTTTATTTCAAAAAAAATACCTGCACATATTACCACAATTGAGTTAAATATTATAACACGTAAATTGTCTATGAAGTTTTTACAACCTGTTGTAGTATTAAAAGACATCCCTTTAAATTTAGAAATTCGTGAACAAGTGAAACTGGAAAATTCTTCAAGAGAAATTGCTTTGTTTCAAGTACTAGAACCCTTAATTCCAGGGCTTACGGTGGAACCAATGACTGGAACAATTAAGCCAAAAACCATAATGATGTTTAGT
The DNA here is from genome assembly GCA_936450015.1 of Meganola albula. Lineage (NCBI taxonomy): Eukaryota > Metazoa > Arthropoda > Insecta > Lepidoptera > Nolidae > Meganola > Meganola albula. The sequence continues at coordinate 7,193,852 of OW388144.1, read as the reverse complement.
GTTATAACTAAAATTTCATGCGTACTTGAATTTGCTTTTGATATGTACGTTCGAATTAACAATAAAGAAAATTTGATACTGCCAGTCAGTGGCAATGTGATTGAACCAAAAATCGTTATCAATCCTAAAAATATTTATATGGCACGAATCCCGTCGTTTATGGTCACATACGTTCCCGTGACCTTCCAAAACTACGGCACTGTAAAGACTTTAGTAGAAGTCTTAGATACTGGCGACGAAAATATTTTTAAAGTTTTCATAGCCAATGGAAATGAAAAAGTACGAATTTATGAATTCACTGTTGAAGGTGGACAATCTAAAACTGTATTCATCAAAGTGTTTGACGTATATCGCAGAGAGTACGAAATGTTTATGCCGTTTAAAATTAACGGTTTGCTGGGTCCACCAAATAGCAACTCGTGTTCAACGGAGCTCGAGTATTATATTGACGAATACGAGGAGTAAGAACTTAAATATTAATATGTGTACTTAATTTTAATTTATTGTAAGACGGTAAATATTTTTTTCTTTCAGTTATTATGAAAATAACTCAAAAGTTAAAGTAAAAACAATAAGTAAAGAAATAAGTTACTGTCGCGTACTTGGTGTAATTACGTTACCTTGGGTGGAGTTCTCAAATGACAAATTTGAATTTAATTTTAATCCTCATCAGGAAAACAATTCCTTAGAATTTACAATGACAAATATATCAAAGTATTATTTATACGTCACTATTTTAACTTCAAAATTATCTCCACATTTTAGTTTAGAATTAATTACCGAACATAATAATGTCAACATCAATGAAACTAACATAAAATTTGATTTTGAGCAAGGATGTGTATCTGGATTAGTTGCAAAGTTTCACCCTAAGGGCCATGGTAAATTTACAGCAACGGCTGTTATGTTTTTAGATAAACATATGACCATACCGTATTATAACTTAACTTTTGTTGGAAAGCGGGAAGCACCAAAAATGACTCCTAGCACATATCGTCTGATATTTCCTCCTTGTAAGATTGAAACTCGTGTCACCAAACATATTACGATCGATTTAGAATGTAAATCTTCACTGCAGCAATTTGCACATGTCGCCCAAGAAGAATATCTTTCCACTAAATTTATTAACCTTGAGATAATAGAAAGCGATAACGAAGTTCACACTATACTGACTGTAGAGATAAGTATATGCACCTCCGGCACTTATACTGGATCTTTACTGTTAATATTTAGTCATGATAGTGGCGCTTGTTGCGATGTTGAAGTACATTTTTCCGTTACTTGTTGTATATTAAGTTTGCACGCAAGTACCTTTACAAGTTATGAAGACAACCCCTATCCTTATTATCCTCAAAGTAGTCAAGCTGATCTTTATGAATATTTAGAAACATGTACAACATTTTTGGAAAAATGGCTTTTCCTACAAGGATTTAGAAGAGACTTGTATCCTATTATTCCTGATACTTTTCACGCAATATCCGCAAGTTTAAGTAGTGGCAGTAGCAAACCAAAAGGCATTAACGTATCATTCTTAAATTTTGTCAGACGGATCGCCGGGCCCTTAATGAAACACATACGGAAAATATCGTTAGTACCTAATTTAGTAACTTTTACTTAGAACATGTATTTGCTTTAGAGTGATGACAACTTATCAAATCTATATGAATTCAGGGTCTACGGCTATGACGAAAACTTCAGACAAGTTAAAGAAATTCATGATACGTACAAAGAAATAATATATTTATTAAAACTGCGTGGAGCTAATATATCAATACTTCAGCCAACATTTCTACTGAACTATGAGCAATTTTGTTTATTTTCTGAAAATGTGGTACCAAAGTGCAACGCAGATATAGTATTAACCCAACAACTAATATCTAATAATGACTTATTTAATCGCTTGAATAAACAAAGCTGGATCGACTTTATCTTACAAAGTTACAAAGTTTTTATAGTCGATAGCTGCTTTTTTGAATGTATTTGTGTAAGCAACCAGCAAAGAGATGTAATAAAAGTATTGATTGACTGGTATAATGAACACATAGCAATGGAGCATAAGAAACTTCGCGGTGACGATCTTCCCAAAAAAGTTATTACAAATCTTACCACCGATTTAACAGATGGGATTGCTCTAGCTTCTGTTATATGCCATAATTGTGTCATATTGGGAGACCACTTTTCGTCATTTTGTGAAGTGAGAGATGAAACCAAACAAGCTGACATTATAAATAATACTTGTCTTATTATTGAAGCGATGAACCAACTCAGACTCTTTTTTCCGTTAACATGTAAAGATTTATTCAAGCCAAATTTTCTACAAATGCTATTCTTGTCTATCCATCTTTATATAGTTCTGCCAATGTTCATGCCAAGAGATATAATACGCTTTCAACCGCCGCTTCTAAGAACTTCCTCACGACAACTTGTGATTTTTCCTGCTACTCAAGAAACCCTTACTTATAATTTTTTTATTTTAAATAATATCCGAAACAACTTTTCTGTTGAAAAATCTCAATCTGGAGAAAATGGAAAGAAAATGTATTTAAACGTTTCATACGTGGGTAATTTTGTTGACAAAGATTCTGCTGTTCTTCTTGTTCATGGGTACAACAAAACAAGAATATTTGACACATACGTCGTATTTCGACTTGAAGGTCATGTCGGTTCATTAAATCCAATAAGAAAATGTAAAGTTACTGGGCCATTATATCGCCCAAATAGAGTTGATATCTTAATAAGTTCACCATTTCAAGTTCCTAGTCTGTTTAAACTATATATTACTGATGACGAACCTACGGTCCCTGTAATATTTGAAAATAAAAATAAGCCTCAATTTTACATTCGTCGTCTAAATTTAATTGATAAAGAAATAAATTTATCTGCTTTACCTAAAGAAGGCGGAGCTGAAGTCTCGGAACATAAGGTGTACTTACAAATGATTTGTCTAAGCACTCAATCATTAAATTCCTGGATTTGGTTCCTGAGTGATATCGGACAGTTTTTTATAAAAGTAACTACGCAATCACGTTGGGATCTACCGATCGACAGTTTGCAATCCAAAGTTAAATCTTGGCCAATGGATCCGTGCAGCTGTGGAGAATCTTGTGAATGCTACAGAACTACTGTTCTGTTGATACCCCATCGAAACGAACTGATGGTGAAAGCCGTTAGATACGCATTACTCGAAAATGCATCGAGTATAATGATGCAAATATTTGATAGATTGATAGGTATGTTTATTAAAGGACATCAGTTTCGGTTGAAATTTATGTTCTAACTATTGTTTTGCATTTCAGAATCCACTACGGGTAAAATAATATTGAGTATGTTACTGGAAGAAGGGGGCACGAATATGAGTGACATAAACCATATTTTACGGCGTGAATCAACCTTTAAGATAACTTCTCGTGGGCTACTTCCACAGAAAGACCATGTGACCCTTGATCACCATACCGATGCCGTCTTAGCTCTGCCAGTCACAGTACCTCATAATAATAAATTAGACAAATTTACTCTTACACTTACTTCTGATTGCGGCATGGATATTCGAACTTACAGAATTTTCTTCGTGCAGTCTAATTCACATCTTTCTGGGTAATGTAAAAATATAATGTTTATCAAACCTTAATAGTGGTATCTTTCACAGTAGAAAATGATTTAATAAAATATTGTAAAATGTAACAATATTGTTTAACTGATTACCCTCTGTATACCAGTATGCCTACCTATAGACCTAAATCTGGCAGTTAAATTGACACGTTTTCATGACTAAATTATCCAACCAAGTTCGAATTTACATAAGGACCGGACCTAGGACCCTGGGACTGTTAAGACAGTGGGTAACCTAAAGGGGAGTACCAACTATTTAAAGTTGTTTTATATTTAAAGCCTTTCAGTTCAGTTAAAGTACATACAGGTACATATATAGGTATGTCATTTATTCGCAAAACTGGATAAAATAGCGCGTATGTGTATATAATTATTTACATAGACCAAAAGTAACATTTTTAGATTTTTTAATTAATTCATATTGAGCCGCGCAGTAGAGATGACCATAATGAAAAGTAAAAGAAGGAGAGATGAAACCGAGGACGAGCCGCACGCCCGTCTTGGTAACGATCCTCGTCTTTACTGCGCGGCTCAAATTGAAATAGCAAATTAATAAAATACAAAAATAGTTTCTTTAGGAAAATTGTTTACCTAATCATAGGCACTATTCCCCTATTATCTTACCCTTTGGACCACGATAGCGTTTCGAAGTGAGCACCCATTTAAGTTATTTATTTATTTTATTTTTTCCATACTAAAATCATTAAAAATTAAGTATTGATAATAGTTCAAGTACTAGGCGCGCAGAACAAGTGCAGTGGTGCTGCGGTTACAAGAAGAAGACAACAATAACAGCGACAAAAACGCGGGCACTACGTCACTTACGGAGCTTGCCACAAGTTATAAGCGTGACCGGAAATAATACTGTAATAAAAATAAAATGTCCGTAACATCCGCTAAGTCTCCTCCGTTGGGAAATGTACCCTCCCGCTCCGAGTCAGATCTTCGACAGCTCTGCGTAGATGACTCCCCTCAACTGAATATCAGCCAACGGGCAAAACGGAGATGTATATCTGGCAAGCCAATGGTGATGAGCTGGAGACGTTTAAAACAGATATAATTGAAATGATGAAAGAGATGATGTGCGCACAAAATGGACGCTTGGATAAATTGGACAAGCATCTCATGGAGATAAAAAAGCACAACACTGAGATCAAGAATATTAATGGTGAATTGGAAAAAACTTTAACGTTTGTCTCCGACCAGATAGCGTCTTTAGAAATTAAAATTACGGAACTAGAAAAAGAACGAAATAATATGGTAATCAAGTTATCAACACTGGAAGAAGGAGTTGAAGCGTTCGAGCGAAACCTTGTTAAAACGTCTGTCGAAACCCGAAATGTTCCCAAACTGGCAAACGAGAATAAAATAGTTCTGTACGACATGATACAGACCCTGTCAAAACAGCTACAAATACAAACAGAGCCTACATCTATTCGTGATGTAACACGACAACCCTCAAAGAAGGAAAATATAACATCGAATCTAACAGTTGAATTCTCGAATGCTCTAATGACATCAAAGTTCCTTACAGCAGTGAAGTAACACGTTATGTTTTAATATACTCATAATAAAATAAAAATAAATACAAATAACTCAATACTATAAATATGAAAAACAAACGAAAAACTAGCAGATATGAACACTCCCGACTAATTCACCTTTCAAACAAAAAAAAACAAAAAATTGGTTTACCCGTTCTATTTGTTATGCCACGGACAGACAAACACACACACACACGTCAAACTTATAAAACCCCGTCGTTTTTGCGTCGGGTTTTAAAAATATATTCTTTTCGATCATAGGATTCAACCCGCTACAGGCTATGACTCGCAACCTACAGCGGAATTACTATGCATCTTGTTCGCAGCAAATAAATAAATGCTCACCTACCCACTTAATAAATTATTTACTTTTAGTTTTAAAGTTGCTTAGTAAAGAACGATTATTATTATATTACTATTACGTGGTAATGTCTACCAAAGCGGATAAACAATGACTAGAAGACATCCACCGATGAAGCACAAACTCATTGGAAGCGTGCAACGATCGCCTACTGCCTTGACCGCTTCACTCAACCAGCACAAGGCGGCACATCATGGCGTTGTCTTGTCATAATGTTACGTAACACACCTTATTCCCCTCTGAAAGAAGATCGTATATATAACATTAGCACAAATTATTATCATGTTCTCGACCAAAGATTTTATATCAACGCATTCAATTTATAAGATAAAGTTCCTATTAGACCCAATTAGTTCCCAATTGAATAAAATCCAGGCTAAGTCAGTTTAAGTAAACCAAGCAAAGTAAGAGTCGAAATAAATATATTTCTTGCCCTTCACCTTTTACGAGTGCTTATCACTGGGTACAATATTTATTCAAACAAAATAAAATAAATATAGACAATTACCACTATACAAATCAAGAAAGAAGCTAAGTGGACAAGGTATAAAAATACAAGAACTGGAACATACTTAGTCTGGTGTGGGCATTAATGTGAAGTTACAATTATAACTAACTTTATACTTACCTACAAAGTGCACAATCAAAATTATTTGGTTTTATTGCAAAACAACGATAATTAGTTAATAGGTCTTTTCCTAATAGTTTTAAGCGTTTTTGAAAAAAAACAGGTTTTTTTTTATCGTAACTGCCGTCCCAAATCTGCCTCAACTACTCCAATAAACCAGTATTGACAGCAGCGGCGCACATAAAAAAAAATTATCGCAACAAAAAAGGTGTAAACAAAATAATGTCTACGGAAATAACTACATTGAAGAAGCTTAGGTTTTGAAACCCGGCCAAGCCTTGGGCGAGACGGATAGACTGACTGTCTTGGATTTTGGATTGAGGTTTTATAAACTTACATTGTCCACTTTCCTTCAAACAAGTGCGAAAGAATGTAAAACGGAAAGGTTATATTGCCGAGTATACGAGTAATACTTCAAATTAAATCCCTAGAAAATACTTTTTTAAGTACCAACCTATTTAATACTATATTTCTGAATAAATACATCATTGCAAAAAATAATTTTACCACTAAGTAAATATTTTGCGATAGCTTGATTCGACAAAAACCTTGACAGTGACCGTTATTCAGTGTTGTATGTTGTGATTGTTCCTTTCAATGCCGCCGTTTGCACTGTACTGTATTTTCAATAAGTAATTACCTAATTATTACCGCACGATAGAGTATCGTTGCAGAAATTCTTGCTCCTGGTAAATTCAAAAATTACAATTTTTATCGAACAATGATAGACGTAGGTTACTTGATGTTTCCGTATAAAAGGAGCATTTATAGTTCAGGAACAACAAAAATCATGCTGTCACTAACATAACGGCAGAACTGTTAGCTTCAATTTACTGAAAAAGACATCGGTTTTTTACTTACCTGTATGTTCGATATAATGTAAAGTAGTTACATTGCACCAACAATATCTCAGGTTTGGCATTACCCAAACTACGGTATTGCCAGCGAGTTTGAAGTAACGCAGGAAATATTAAGGAACATTACGTCTGTACACGAGCGCATGCCAACACTCGATAGTTGAAAGAATGCCCGTGACCAGTAGAACTCTAAAGAGTTGTTAATGACTATAGGTTCATAGGTATCTATCTAAGTAGTGTACATCCACATGTGAAGCTAACTTTAAAGGAACCATTTTTATCTCTTCGGCTTTCGATTAAAAAAACCGCATCAAAATCGGACCATCCGCTTAGGTACTCACTTGAACTTATAGTAGCAAGACACCAAGGGTTTTAACTGCCCTAAGTTATTGGTTCTTAGGGGTTTCTTCGGGAGTCCGAGACTAGCTCTACAAAATATTTTCTAAACATAATTTTATTTGTATTGAGTCCTCTTTAGTGATATTAGTAAGTAGGTATGTAAAGAATTACCTACATAATACTTGAGTATTCAAATGGAGTGTAATAAATCATCGTCAATTAACGAACTTCGTATTATACCTACCTCCACATTCATGTATAGTTTGCAATGTATAATGGTAATATTTGTAATGTCTTATTGCTCTTAGTGTATAATTAAAGAATAGGTACACCAGCGTCTCAGTCGCTGTAGAAAGCTGCACCGCGCCTATAAATCCACCTCTCGTCTGACCGCACCACCATTGTCTCTTAGGTCGTCCTCTTAAATTGTCGTTTTATTTCTTCATTAAGAGTTTATTCTTACCATTACTTGAGCATAAAGTATTAACTTATTAGTTTTCAATTTCGGGACTTGGTGATTGATCAGTGTCTGTGCTGCAAAATGGACGCGCAACAGTTTCGGGAGTTCGGAAAAGCTGCAATTGACGTGCTTGCAGATTACTTAGAAAATGTTAGAAATTAGTAAGTATCGGCTTATTTACTCTATTTTTTTGTACGGAATTGAATATTTACACAATGTGTAAATATTCAATTCCGTACATGTCATGTATTCAATAATTCCAGGTGACTAGGCCCATAGAAAATAATTACAGATACTAAATACGAAACATTATAAACAATACAAAACATAAATAACATAGATACTTTGAGATAAAAATATTTTTTAACGAATTTTATCGCGGTTTATTTTAGATTTTAAATCCCACGTTTTATTTCAATATGTGATATTCGTATATATATAAGAAATTACTAACATAGATACTAATTATAAATGATTTTTAAAATAATTATTTAACACGATGTAATGGCGTCGTCGTGTTGCGCTGCGTGGTGTCATGAAAATTTCCGCGAGACGCGACGGTAGACACCTTTCAGTTAAAACTCTACTTTGAGGTACCTAGGTCTCGAGATGGTAATTTGAAATGACCTTCCCGCCGCGGTTCCACCCCCGTGAACTACATTTGATATAAAGCTGCTTTGGGATAAAAAGTAGTCTATACCCTTCCTCAATTAATGGGCTATCTAACAGTTCAAATTCAGAAATTTCAAAAGTTTTAATGCAGTCCAGTTACGTCAAAAAATAATTTACTATGATATATAACAGTGCAAATTAGATCAGTAATAAAATTAGTAACTACCTGACATTTTATCCTCTATGTAACTTAAATACTTATAGGTAGCTATGAACCCTTTTGGGTCACATGAAATATTTAGTAACTTTTAACTCACTGATTCCACTAAATACTTTTTCTTATTTTAACTGGTACCTAGGTCTCTGGAATACCTTGGTACTACCTAAATATAAAACAGTGACTCTTGAATGCATCATCAATAACATTGTTCATCTGGTTATATAACGCCCTTTGTATTTCAAGACTCAAGACATACAATTCCACTTCACTACCTCGTTACTTATTCATAAACAGATAAGAAATTGGATTAAGCTTTAACAATAACATAACATAGCGTCACGCTTGAATTACCTGAAGGTGTAGGCAGAGGTGATTATCACCCACTTTTCGCCAATTATCTTTAAGTCTCATACGTAATAGGGGGCTAGCATAAAGCCGTTGATCGGGCATCCATACTTCAAGATGGTTTTTTTTGCTCGACCCTCGAATCATACCCGAGACCTCACGGTTATTAATTTAACAGTACTTAGATACTTCGTCGTTTATCTGTGTATTGCCATGAGTAATATGGAAGGCTGTCCTCTTCAAAATAAATTGGTAGGTAGGTATAGACGAAAGCACCTACCTATAATGGCTAGATAGCTTCATCACTAATAAAACTATTGGTCCAGTGGTAAATGTGTTAGTTTAATACTCGCTTGATCCCAGTTTCGAATCCAGGGTTGAGCAAAAATACTTTTCTAAATATATACTTATAAACACTTATTTGTAGCTGAAAGTTCGGAATTGTGCCCAACAAACGGCAATTGCTAAAATCATATCTAGTTAAAAATGGGTATAATTCGTAATTTTGATACTTAATCAATTTAAATTAAGTATATACCTAGCGGAAACGGCAGTATTCTAGCAAAAAAGTAGATACCTAGCTGTAAAATAGAGACCTTGGTACAATCTAGTACCTAAATTATACCTACATACTTAGCTAGGTACAGTCGCGGAATGAAAAGGTTTTAAAATTTATTCATTAGTTTACGCGTTGCAAGCGTATTATCATATTTTTAAACTATGAACAGTCCACGAAGTTTAAGCTGAACTTTGCTTTTATGTGAGTGATCAGTGATTATTTGTATTAGTTGTATGGCGCAAGGGACGCACTACGTCTTAGGCCGATAGTCAAAAAACGGTATATACCTTTTTTAACCAAGCAAAGGATGCATCGCACTCTAGGCTGACATTACACCTACACTATCTATGTGTGCACATAGATAGTGTCACACATATGTGAAGCTCCGCAAAGGCTTCGCCTGTGGGCTTCGCGGACTCTAACTGACTCTGCTATATTAAAAATTATGTTAATCTGTTTGACAACAAAGTTCAAATTTACTTAGACGGACGTTCCTTGAATATTAATAGTTCAGCTTTAACCAGTAGTGGCTGTAAATAAGACATACGTGACCATGGTAATCTGAGGGCCATGTAGTGAAATGACATTCATTATGACGGAAAATGTCATACTCGGTCGATTAGCAGATACCTAATGGTCATTTATACTGAGCAAGCAAAAACAGCTTTTAAAGTGGCTAACTTTTTCATTCCACCACTGTACGCAATATCGCCTGAATAATTACCTTTCTACCCCAGAATTTACTCGTAGAAACAATAACATTTCTCACATTTTACTGGGTATGTAAGAAATGCATACCTACCGCGTGCGTATGATGTACTATGCACCTACTAGAAGATTCTTATTTCTAGTTTTTACAATGTAGCCAACCTACAATTCTGATTTTAAGTTATTTAGTTTGTAGTGTTAATTGATATCGATTTGCGATTCCCAATTGATTATTCACTCATTTATAAATACTCTAAATTAAAAATGTAGGCACTAGCTTTCCGAACGCGGCTCCGCCAGCGCGTATGTCGGTTATCGCGCTGAACCATTAATTTTTTTGGGCCTAGTTGCCTGAAACGATTAAATACTTACATAATAAATAAATTAACTTCTTTTTGCGCTGTTGGATAAAAACTATCTCATGTCCTTTCCCGGGTCTCAAACAATCTTCATACCAAATTTCATCCAAATCGATTTAGTAGTTGTGGCATTTATAATATTAACAAAACAATTTACGTACGGATTAAACTTACGACGCTTAAATTTTCTTGGAACCAGGCTCAATTACTACAGCTTTTAAACCACGAAAACAGCATCAAAATTGGTCCATTCGTTTAAGAGCTATGACGACATAAACTTGAGTCAAATTAGTAAATGTATGAGATACCAATGATAATATGAATTAGTACTTGTTTAAATAATTTTACTGGTACAGGTATTATTGAACTCAAATTATTGAAGGCTTGCTGAGATAAATTTGATGACAACATTTCATGTCATATTTATGTACACTTTGAAGCATAGTAAAAAAAATTAAACCTTGAAAATGCTATATATATTTATGAACTCGACTGTACACACACATACAAATACAGTATACACACATCAAGTTTATAACACCCCATTTTTGTCGGGAGTGAAGCACCTAACAAGAGGAAAAGTACCTAACTCATCAAGTTAGCCATCGACTAACGCTTATCGAAATAATCTGAATAATAGTAAAGTACTAAGTGGGTGGGTAATCACGAATCACTTCTCCAATTAAGTAAGTAATTAAGTGTTCTATAGATTATGAAACTTTATTAACTATTGATGGTTTTCTTATTTAAACAACCATTTTCCTCTCATTGTTGGAAAATTAAATAGGTACAAATTTTATCAACTTTGAACAAAACAATCGATTGAGGCAATTAATCAAGTAATCAAATTCGTATTTTTTCTGAATAATAAATTAATTTCTAATTAAAAAAATTAATCGATTATATATCTAATGAATCATTTGACCTACCAAGCTTGATTAAATCTTTGCCATACTACTAACTTTACTATACTTCAACCCTTTTAGTGTCCCACCGCTGAGCACGGGTCTTCTCTCAACTATTTTACGAGTTGAGAAAGTTTAGGCCTTAATCCACACACGCTGACCAAGCGCAGGTTGGTGGATGTCACATGTCTTCGAATGATTACTTCTTAGACATACCGGTTTCCTCACTATGTTTTCCTTCATCCATGTAGAGCAGTGAAATGAAACAATTCACAGAAATCTTTTTGTGAATTGTTGGGCACGACCGGGAACCAAACCCGCGACCTTATATACTGCTAACTTTTATTGCATTAAATTATGCACTTAACATTATAACATTTATCACAAAGTACCTACCTGCGGCGTGCGGGGGCGCAGCGCCTAGTAAAAAAAAATAAAGATACGTTTATTTTCCACCAAATGTTAAATACAATATCTAGTGTACTACGTAAGTATATACAACCTACCTACCCTACCTAATTGGGGGCTACTAAAATCCCCCGTATGTGGTCCCCGGGTGATGCAAATCATTCGTAATCACGAGTGAATCGGTATACTGGGCTGGCGCGTTCCATCGTAGACTACATCATTGCTTATCATCAGGCAAGTTGTATTCAAGCGCCAGCCTATCGAAGAATAGAAAACTAAAAAAAAGACAAAAACACGCACACAAAACACGCTCAGCGGTTTTACCATGTCTCTGTGACACCATTTGACAGAGTAGGTTTGAATTTTACGGATTGCACTTCACTGAAAGTCATTCGTAAATTCCATCGTAGACTTAGATTACTTCATCGCGCAAGTTATGGTCGCAAGCCTATTTTTGAATTCAAAGAATCTATCTTTACAACACAATTAACTATATCTGTTTGTGATTGGGATGGACACGGAAGTAGGTGCCTACTATGATTGAGCAAACTGTGCTTCCTCCCAATCCCAACTAAAAATAATTAGGTCTAAGTCAATCTCGAATACACTTCTTGTACCTGCTGCGTAATAGTGTTTGAGGCTTGTGATTCCGTTGTTGTTCCGTTGTTTAAAGCTAGTGAATGCGGATATAGGTACCTACGCATTGTATAACCGCATCTTTTCCTTACAACGGAATCATAATTGCTATAAACACTCATAATACAACAACAAACGATGTCGATTTTGTTGAACTTCAACAAAATCGACAAAAGAGATTAGATAGGCACACTATTAATTAATAATGTACTAGCTTCCGCCCGCGGCTTCGCCCGCGAAATTGATCTCACTAATCTTATTTCTCCATACAAACTTTGGAACCCCGTTTCACCCCCTTAAAGGGTGAGTTTTGAAAAATCCTTCCTTAGTGCACCCCTAAACCCCTTAAGGAACCTATGTGCCAAATTTGGAGTCTCCAGACCTAGCGGTTCGGGCTCTGCGTTGATATTTCAGTCAGTCAGTTTTTTCTTTTATATATTTAGATTAGACAGAGATGAGTATTTTTTAGAGTGGAGCATAATTACCATGCAGGAGCAAATTTAAAACAGTTTACGACAGTTTATTTAATTAGTGCATAATATTCTTTTCTAGTGATGCCCTGCCATCCGTAGAGCCAGGATACCTACTAAATGCTCTCCCTGCTGATGCGCCAGAAGAACCAGAGGCCTGGAAAGATGTGCTGAAAGATTTTAAGAATGCAATTATCCCAGGTGTAAGTTTCTTCTTATTGATGTTAATACCTACTTGTATAAGTACCGCTAAGTGCTACCTAAATAAAAAAAATTAGGCACCACGGTAACTTATTAAAGGTAAGATTTAAATGTACTTAATAGTACTTAGGTAAGTAGGTATGTTCATTTTGAGAGCACGTTCCTCATAATTACTATTTGATGATAAGTTAGTAGGTACAAAAATATATTTAACACAGTGATTTATTTTTATTTTAGATTACACATTGGCAATCACCACGGTTCCATGCATTTTACCCGACGGGCTCATCTTACGCGAGTATCATCGGAAACATGCTGAGCGATGGTCTTGCAGTTGTTGGATTTAGTTGGGTGAGTTCATTTTCACATACCTTATGCTTTACCTAGCATTAGCCGGTTTCAAAAGATAACCAAATTTTCAAGTCAGACATTTAAAAAAGTAAATTTCTTAATTGTTGTTCTTCAGCTATCCAGCCCAGCATGCACAGAACTGGAAGTGGTTACTATGAATTGGTTGGGTAAGCTACTAGGACTACCTGAAGAGTTTTTAAATAGTTCTAATGGACCAGGAGGAGGCATCATCCAGGTACATATCTTGTTAACTAAACCCTTTAAATTAAAAAAATGACCTTAGTCTTACACACAATACCGTTTTATTTTTAAGGGCTCAGCAAGTGAAGCGACTCTGGTAGGACTCCTGGTGGCTAAAGATAAAACAGTTCGCAGGTTATTAATGGACCACCCAACACTAGACGAAGATGAAATCAAAACAAAACTTGTTGCGTACACTTCGAATCAATGCAACTCTTCGGTTGAGAAAGCTGGTTTGTTAGGATCCATGAAAATGAGATTACTAAAAGCTGATTCCGAAGGAAAGTTACGAGGAGAAACACTTAGAAAGGCCATCGAAGAAGACAGAGCTAAAGGCCTTATACCGTGTTACGTAGTTGCTAATTTAGGCACTACTGGAACCTGTGCTTTTGATCCTTTATACGAAATAGGACCAGTGTGTAAGGAAAATTATGTATGGTTGCATGTGGATGCGGCATATGCAGGGGCTGCATTCATTTGCCCAGAATATAGAAATTTAATGAAAGGCGTTGAATATTCAGATTCGTTTGATATAAATCCCCACAAGTGGATGCCAGTGACCTTTGATTGTTCTGCTATGTGGGTTAGAAATGGATACGACCTAGTTAGAACTTTCGACGTACAAAGAATTTATTTAGACGATGTGAAAACCGAGACTAAGATTCCGGATTACCGTCATTGGCAGATCCCCCTTGGACGTAGATTTAGAGCATTAAAATTATGGACTGTTTTAAGAATATTTGGTGCAGAGGAATTGAGAAAAATTATCAGAGGACAGATCTCACTTGCTACTTACTTTGCAAAACTAGTTAAATCAGACGACAGATTCATTGTGGATCCAGAACCATCAATGGGTTTGGTTTGTTTTAGATTAAAAGAAGGTGATATCCTTACTAAAAAGCTATTAGAAAACATTACAGAGAAGAAAAAAATATTTATGGTGGCTGGCTCTCACAGAGATAGATACGTTATTAGATTTGTCATATGTTCTAGAGCAACCAACAAAGAAGACGTAAACTACAGCTGGAAACAAATTAAAGATGAAGCTGATTTACTTTGTTCTACACAAATCCACAAAAAGGCTCAAATACCTGCTATAGATAGATTACAAGTGCGAGAGATTTGCGAAAAATCTCAATAGGTAGGTACAGTACTGTTACTTCACATACACAACAGTACCTACTTATTTACTAGTAGGTAGTTTGAAGCTGTTCTATTAGTCGGTGGTGTCATAATTAGCTTATATTCCATTGGTGATTACTAAGGGCAAGTATGTTTTGTTATTACGAAACTCAAAAAAACCAGTTGGTACTTTTCACTATCAAAATAGAAAATACTTCTGTTATACTGATAACAAGCTTAGTCTACTTACTTACTCTTAGTTCATTTTGTACGACAAGGTGTTTGTAAGTACCTAAATCATAAGGTAAGGATTCACTAAATAAATAAAAAGCGTAACTATTAACCATGATTTTAATTAATTACCTATGTAACTACTTATAGTTTGACAAGTACTTAACATCACACGTAATCCCTAGTTTCAACTGGCGAAACATTCACATGAAAACATGTTGCAAGCACTATCTATCTCTATCGTTTAGAGATGAGTAGAAAGAGATAAGACTATGCTTTTATCATGTTTTGTTGTGCAGTACAAACGCCCAGTAAGGAAGGAGAATGACGCGAACCAACAGGGAGTGGGGCGAACGTCCCAACACAAGTGTCTCTCTGTAACAATTTAGTACTTAACTCCTACCAACCCCACAGTGATGAATAATTTGTCAAGCTACAAGTAGGTACCCAAGTAAGAAAGTACATATCATAGTAGAAATTGAGTAGATTCTTAATTAAATACAACTACATGTGCGACTGACGCACAGACCGTAAGTGTAGCCCTTTGGAAGGCAGTGTTCCTGACACACTGTATCTTCAGTAGCTTCTTCATATTCACAGGCGACTCGACCAGGGAAGTTAAGGTTTCGCGCTGAATCTGGAATTGAAAACGAGAGTTTAGTAAAGTTGGTACCACATAGGTCCTTAGATACCATAGATTAATTATTTTATCTTGATACTTACTCTACGCTATGGTATATGTAGTAAACAATTGCCTACTTATGTAGGTAAGTAGGTCATTAGTAGTAAAAATATAAACGAAAAAGGGCATATAAGTTGGTTATAATTTTTCTATGTGCCCATTTACTAGGTACATAGGTGCCCATTAGGTACTAGGTAATATTAAGCACATTAATGAAATAATACTTAAATTACATTATGGTAAGTAAGTAACTCCTCTATCAATATATCTATACTTTATACATATTATTATAAATGCGAATGTAAGTTTGTTTGTTACGCTTTCACGCAAAAACTACTGAACCGATTTGGATGAAATTGAGTATGGAGGTAGTTTGAGACCCGAGAAAGGACATAGGATAGTTTTTATCCGACTGCGCAAAAAGAAGGTAATGTTTTGGCGCGATAACCGACATCCGCGGGCGAAGCCGCGGGCGGATATCTATACCTTGTTTTTCCTTAGGATGCATATTATAACAACAAATATGGCCGCCTCGTAACCAGAGACTATATTTTTAGGGTAGGGCCACCATGATTGAATACATTGAATGATTTGTTAAAAGAGTGACTGAATAGATTTCTAATCATTCATTATTCGGAACCAAGAAGCTTTACATTTAATAAAACACTGGAATACAATAATGCAGTCGTATCTCAAATAAATTGTTGAAAACAGGAAATATTATAAATGTTTAAAAAATATGAAAATATTAAAAATAAAACGTTTCAACGACTTCTTTGATATTTTTCTCTTTTTCTGGCCAGTCACCAAAATTAAGATGAGGGGTCAAACAAGCTATTTTGTTAATTTTTTATTAATCAATAATCTGATAGTGAATCTGAGTAGGTTAATGCGGATGCGGGATGAACTCTGTGTTAGTTAGGGAGGGAGGAGTCATGCGGTTATAAAAAATGAAAACGCAAGCGCATCGAAGTTATTTGTTGCCGCAGAAGTATCGTCTGCGGGCCGCACTTTGACGACCGCTGCTCTAGATGAATACCGATAAATTGACTACAACCTTACCATGTATTAAACTGTTAAGGACAAGATCTTTTAAAATAGGCAGAGCTGTTTTTTTTTAAACTTCCGAGTAACTTTTAAATCTAGGCACATAGATACATAAATTATCCATTTTGGTGTAAACGTTCTCAAGTAATGACGTGACCAAGGGAAGCACAAATTGATTTTATTTAAATGATCGTTTAGAACATTTGAATGAGTGACGATACGATACAACTAATTATATTTATTATGCACTCAATTTCACACAGCATCAGTTACATGGTTAAAAAACAAAATTTTCATATTAAAAGAAGACAGTAATAAAATAATTTAGGACAATACTTTACATTAAAGTACGATCTAAACATCACATTTTCATTTGACTGGATATCATTCACTCAGTTCTTCCTAAATCTATGGTTATCGAATCCATAAAAATCTATGTCCACACTCTAATTTAAAAAGTATAAAAATGTCAAACAGCCCGTGTCCTTGCATAACCTGTGGTCATGAATTTTGGAATGTGTTTAGAATTTTATCAATAATTCGTATTTAACTGGTTGATTTAAAACATTTTTCAGTTAATTTCATAGTTAAAGTGTTTACTCAATGGATTAAGACATTTATAACTCGATACATAGTGTGGTTCATTGATAAAATCGTGATATTCTAAAGTGACACGAAAACTGAAGCTTTGTTTACCTTTTTGGCACGGTAAGGAAAAACAGATAAAACTATAATATTAATTCATGTTTTTCCACCTACAGCACTTAATCTTCCACATCTCCGCTCTTAACTGTAATTTCGCACTGACGGACATTGGCAGAATTGTGGCAACAACTAGCTACAAAAGCCATTAAAAAAAAAAAAAAAAAAAGAATAGTAGACTATATACTAATTGTTTGTTTGTTTGTTTGTAACGAATAGGCTCAAAAACTACTGGACCGATTCCAAAAATTCTTTCACCATTAGGGATCCGTATGAAAACTTCGATAATGTAACCCAAGGTGTGAAAAAAATAACGCAAAAGCAATATATCGCGTACGCTGCGGAAACTATTGACATTAGGGCAAAGTGATGTACTACAGTTTTATAGAGGCTATAAATATCTACAAAAAAGTCCGCGGTACCATACATCTAAATATTTTGTTTACGTCACAATATCTACTTTTTCATCTTAAAATATGCAATTGTAAGTTAGACTCAATTATTCGTACCTTGGTAATAATCCTTATCTAAATAAATCACATAATATTCAAGGGTATATCAGTACCTGTCAATTACTTTTTGAATTATTTAAATCGGACATACCATTCAAAAGTTATCATGAGTGTAATATTTATCAAAATTGAAATTTAAGAAACAGAGCGGTCTGTCTGTAACTCTATCATGTTTTGTTGTGCAGTGCAAACGCCCGGTCAGTTATGTCTTAAAACATAACACACCTCCTTTTTTCGAGTGTTACAAAAAAAAAGAAAAAGGAAATAAAATACTTCGGTTGTAGTACATACCGACTGGGCTCTCACTTATCGTAACCTCTTTAGGTGACGTAAATTCACTTGCGGGCAGAACATTCTGGTTTTGGAAAATTGTGCCATCTCTCGGTTTCCCAAATACTGTTGTTGTTAAACATACTACTGCTACTAACAAAAATAATTTTTCACACTGATGTGCCATTATTTCTTTGTTCCGGTTATAGGCACCTACTACTGTAATTATACTTTTTAATGTTAATTAACAAGCCAGTCCACACATTACCACACAACAATAGACGGATACTAAGTGGCTAAAGGTTAACCGTTACTACACATATATAGGTAAGGATGTGGATTACGAAGCTGTTTTGTTAGTGACGTGTAGAACATTTATGTACCTAACTAACTACTATTACAGTATTAACTGTGGCAATACACTGAACTGGACACGTAGGTATATTTTACTGAGAAACGAGCTCACTGCATTGGCAATGACGAATGACATCAGCCGGCACAGTTTAATTAAATGACTCACTGCTATTGTTTGTTTGGTCTCTAATGCAAATAGAAAAAAATTAACCATCCACTAAGAAATAGATGGCGTACGACGTAAGTCTAAGTACATAGATACTTTAAATACCTACTGTATGGCCTTATTCATAAAACAACGCATCCAAAGGCTTGCTAAAATACGTTAAGATGAAGGAAATCTTACTTTAGAGACCTTTTTGATTAAGGGAGGTGAGTAAGTAGGCTTAGTTCATTAAACACGGAATTACCTACCTAGGTAATAGTATTTTAAGAAGCTTTTAATTAGCGTGACCGCGTAGGTAACTACTCACAAATCTAACTTCGTTTTTAAATAATCTACGAATGGCATACTAAATTCGTAGATTTTTTAGTCAGCCAATAGCCGTGTATTAATCACTTTACTATAAAGAATAGCCGAATAGACGCCGTGCCGTGCCGTGTAGATTCTGTATTTCGGCTACGGCGAGGGCGCCTATTGGCCGACTGGTCAGGTGAGTACGCAGGATATTATCAATCAAGTGTGTACGCAAACACAGGGCACTCTATTCGCTTCACACCCACAGTCCGATAATACGAATGACCACAGACTTATTTATTAGAGAGAGAGAGAGAGATGCTAACGGACGAGCTGACATAGACGGCCGGAGTAGATAGGTATCACACCAACTACTTCCTAACGACTCCCTGGAAATTGCTGAGAAATTAGAGAAGTCCCAAATAAAGATGCAGGTAACTTGGTCTGTCGCTCTTTTACGGCAAAACTACTGAACCAATTTGGATGAAATTTAGTATGGAGATATTTTTAGACCCGGGGAAGGACATAGGATAGTTTTTATCCGACTGTGCAAAAAAAAGCTACTGGTTGAGCTCGAAAACCGACATACGGCCGGTCGTAGCCGCGGTGTAGTAGGAAACATTTATACCTTTAAGAAAGAATTCCCATTGCAACAGTCAAAAGTTTATTCAATCAAATATGTCATCGTAAGTCAACAATGTGCGCTTAGCATCTTTCGGTGGTTGCGGTGGTGTCCGTGGCGACGCTGCAGGAGTCCATGAGCCCGGTGGAGGGGGCGGCCGAACTCGCGCCGGAGTGATCTTCCACCCATCTTCTAGCCCCTCTAGCGAAGTCAGCGCTTGCGCCGCTATGTCCGGTGTGTCGAATGTTAGAAATGCTCTGAAACAAGTATAACATAGACTTATTTTACAGACTTGACTTACAACATAAACATTTGTTTTTAGGGTTTTGGAGACCTAACGATACTCTTACCGTTTTGCCAAATCTGACTATCTATTGGTGTTACCAAAACACGGTAATTTTTCATGGAAATAAGTGTAAATATACTTTTAAAATCCGCAGAAAAATATATGTGTTATAACGTGTGTACTGTCTACAAGTTTGTTCCCACCTGATGGATAGACCGATTTTGACGCGGTTTTTTATTTGAAAGTTGGAGTGATGAGATAGTTCTTAGTTAGGTTTCAAGATAATAAGGTGATGGATGTGTCATTAAAATTTTAATTTAGTTCTCTAAATCTTTATAAGAAGGCACGAATATAAGTACTTTCTTAGTAAATTGAATTTGTTAGAGTATATGAAATAGTAAAAATACAAAAATTATTCTTACTTTTCATCTTCAGGTTCATGAGTGAACGAAAATGGTTCGTAAGAGGCAAGACGCCGTCTAATTGTCTCTTCTGAGATACGAGCACCAACCACTTGTAGCACAGAGCTACGTGGACCAACAATATGTGGTGCTGGTGATTCGCTACCAGCCCCTGGAACTCCAGCGACACTGCGATTCTTCTCTTCCCTGAAATGCATCATTTTAATATCATTAAACTTATTGTAAACAAACCACTCATCAGATACGTACAGACACCACATAGCTGCGCCCCGGCAGTCGCCTAACTTGTGATGTCAAACCACTACATAGATTTAATAAATTGTATGTATTTTAGTAATAATAATAATATATTTACACATACACACAGCGCCATCTAGTTCCTAATGAAGCAATTATATTTGTTTGTGTAATGGGTACTAGAAACGAATATAATACTTAATACATTTTTTTCTGAATATACATATAATAATATACATATAGTAAAGATAAATTACATCCAGACAAAGAACAAACAATCACGCTCATCACACAAAGATTTGTCCAGGGTGGGATCGAACCCCCGACCACGCAGTCAGGGTCACTAACCACTAAACCACCAGGCCAGTGAAAAAGAAACATCTGACATGTCATGCGACCACAAGATAAATTTGATTAATTCATTCCAGGACAACAACTTGAATGAATCACTCAAAATTTATGCTCTAGATGTTAATTTCTTAGTAAGTTGAAATAAAACTATTTTATAACGGATTTTATCGCTGTTTACTTTAAATTTTAAATTCCGGACGTTTCAAAGTCTTTTCCGACTTCATGGTCACGGGTGAACCGAGGTAGGTATTTGACGTCGAAACTTATTAATCACATTTATTACTGACTGCCTACAAACATTATAGTATTTATTTTGCGTTCCGATGTAAGCAAAATGAGCTCAGTGTTTTGAATTCTGAGTGGATTTAAGTACAAGTAAATTAAGCCCTGGGTCCCAAACAGGAAAAGAAAATGGTTGGAATATATCCAACCATTTTCTTTGTTGAAATTAGGATTTATTTTAATTTCAATAGCCTCGCGGATCATTTTTGGTAGGTACCGGTGTTCTTTGACTAGTACTTGTGTTTTATCAAATCTCAGGTAATGGTTGAAGCCTTTTTGAGGGATGAGTATGTTCACACACTGCAGACTTTGTGGAGCGTTGATGTTTTACGTCAGCTATGTGTTATTTTATGCGGATCCCTATACTTCTTTTTATTTGACCGATAGATGAGTGTCCACACTCACAATCAATTTTATAAACACCCGGTCTGCATCTTGAAGAGAGACTTGACTCTTGACAGAAGTTAAAAATTGACTCATCTTAGTTTTTGGCTTAAAGTATTTATAAAAACCCGCTTGGTAAGTAATATCAGATACTACAACCACAACCTGCAGCCAAAATGATAGGAACAGATGTTCTACTGTTTCATGACATAATTCTAACATTACCATGCCAGCAATATCCCCAGTTTATCTCAATTAAACATATCATATCAGGATAGACCTGCCTTTAGGGATTAGGGACCTTACGACAATACTTTTACCTCATTAAGGGCCAGCAACTGTTTGAGTGGTTACACTGTTCATTATTGAATGGCATTATTATCAACTTAGGAGCATTAATTGTCCACAGACCACTGTACAAAAATCACTGGTCTAGAGTAAGTAAAAATATAATAGCCTAGATTAGCTGTTATACAAAAAGTATCCCAAAAAAACATCAAACCTGGATATAAGTTGGTACCTTATATTTGAGTTTTAGACTATTATTTTTACAGTTAATCTATACTAATATTATAAAGCTGAACGGGCTGTTTGGTTGAACATGCTCTCCGGGATTACTGTCTGAATAGAAAAAATCTTTCACTGTTAGATAGCCCATTAATTAAGGCTATAGGCTACTTTTTATTCCACTGCTGGACATGATGTAAACTGTCACGTGTGAAAAGCCACAGGCAGAAATCTAGTAAATAATAAATATTAATAAGTTTCATCTGGATCCACTGAACCTTTTACCATGAAACCTCACACTTACATTTGTAATAGTGCTGTGTTATTCATAAAAATCTTATAAAAGTCTTTAGTTAAAATGGACTTTTATCACTTTCTTACTAGTATTATATCTCAAGATGAGAGACAAAGACAAATGAATTATAAACCTATTGTTAACCATTATGAACCGATTTTGATAATTCTTTTTTAGGTATATTGGTCTCATAAGACATTTATGAATATGGGGGTAAAAATATGTATATAGTAAAGCATCTCTAAATAATATACAATTTTACAACATACTTCTCCCTGGCTGTGACAAAGGAGTCATATAAATATTTGACTCGTGGCGCTGACTTTTCATCAAGAGGTGGTGGCTCTTGTGAAGCACTAAAAGGTTGATATGAAGCTACACCACCTGTAGCACTAGCTGACCCACTTAGTTTACGCTCCCGACCTGTAAAGTTATATTATTATCTTAAGACTACTGAGTAATTTACTAGGGGTTAGAATAGGTAGAGTTTTTAGTGTAAAATGACGTAAAACTACCATAACATTCATTAAAACTTAAAATTGGTTGTTGGATTAATAAAAATTGTTTTCTCAAACTTCCGGGATTGATAATATTGTCTTATAAAACTTTTTTTCCTATGTAAAATGCAAACTAAGTAACATACATAATATTATAATTGTAATATTTATATTTGTTGAAATAGATTATTTAGTAATTAGTAAATATGTTTTTTCACAGGAAAATATATATTTTGTGCCCAAAGAAAATGAATTTAGATTACTAAATAAATCTAGTGATTAAAAAGGCATTTACATCTTAATACCATTAAAATTTTGTAGTAGCCGTATTATGAGGTCATTTGGTACTTAAAAAGTACCTATTCCGAACCCTGTAATAACAAATATGTCTTTGGTAACAGAATTCAAAAGCAAATATTGGAAATAGAACAAAATTGGTATAAATATTCTCAACAATGGATGTAATTCTTGTACCTGCCCTCGGTCGTTTGAATGAAGAGTTTTGTGGCTGAGGAGGAGGACTTTTAATAGCTTGGATAGCTCCACTTTTAATTAGTTTGCGAGCAATCTCACGGGCATCTCGTGCTTCAGTTGGGCGTTTCGGTAAGATTGGTTTCTCTGGCTCTTGTTTCGGAGCTTTTAATGCCTGCAAAGCCTTCTTTTTCTTTTTAAGTTTTTGATATTTGGCTTGCAGCATTAACTCTTCTTCAGTAAGATTGGATGGAAAATGCAAGTAAACCATATTTATCTAAGTATAAAGCGTTCTTATCTTTCTATTTCTAGTTCTCTGCATTTACTTCGTCTTCTTCTTCTTTTAATTATGACCTCTGCAGAAATTCTGCATTTAATAATAATTGTTTACGTCGTTTACGTTTACGTACGTATTGAATTGACATTTGACTGGAGTACATGAAAGTCACCGTGACCGTGACAATAATGAACCGTCACTATGACAGATGAGGTCCAAAAAAAAATTAAAAATCTTGGATCCAATATCTAGGCTAGGACCCTAAGCTTCCGAAAAGGTATAGGAGAGAAATTTGATCCGTCGGCTGCTAGCACTTCCGCTGAATGCATTTTAATTTCTTTTTTGTTTCATTTTAGCTGAATGGTCATGCCGTGGTATTTCAAATTTCAATGTATTGATTCATAAAAAAAATGTATAAGGAATATGCAATACATTAATTGCTTAAATATTAATCATTAGTATTTTTATGTCATAGGAAAAAATATGTATAAATACGCTTGAAAATAGTAAAATAATGTCACAAGGGAAACTTAAAACATTGAATGAAGTGTTCATACGCATCTATTTTGTGCACACTTTTGTCGACGTCATTCGTTGTCCCATGTTTGCTTTGAATTTTAATTGCTCTACAAATCATTGAAGATGTTAAAAATGTTAATACAAGTACTTTATGGTTTCAAAGTCCAAAAAAACGGATAAAGTAATTTTTTTGTATTCCACACAATGCAAAGGTAGATAAAATAAAATGGTAAAAAGGGATAG
Source organism: Meganola albula (assembly GCA_936450015.1). Classification (NCBI taxonomy): domain Eukaryota; kingdom Metazoa; phylum Arthropoda; class Insecta; order Lepidoptera; family Nolidae; genus Meganola; species Meganola albula. The sequence goes on along the minus strand of OW388144.1, from coordinate 7,169,270 downwards.
TGTTTTCTTCACTATTAAGATCTGGTACTTCCCGTTTTTAAGTATGTAAAGTCATCAAACAAAGTCATGCACCTCTAATATTTTATCTTTAATCCCCGTCCGCGAGTAAACAATTCAAAAGCCACTGCCGGACCGTCCCATGGCGTTATGCTTCGTCCACCAGTACCTCATTAGTCTTTGTAGCGAGAAGTCACGCGTGCGCATTCCATCTGCTGTTATTGTTTAAGTTCACTGTACAAATTTATATTGATTGGCCGCTGTTCAATTAACAGGTATGTAAAAAAACCTCATTGGAATATTATAAAGTTTAGTTCTGGCAGAGTAAACTAGAGGCAAAAGTATTTAATTGTTTCATAATGCTTGCGGCCGTGCCTAGATATCCCGAAGAGAAAAGGCAGTGTTATTTAAGTAAATTAGCATATAAAGGAATTTAAGTTTAATAATGTGGTGGTTATTCGGATAAATAAAAATATTTTGCAATCAATTACTCGAGTTTACCGACAAAAGAATGATAAAACGACAGAGAAATAATAAATCTAAAATTATTTGTGTTTTTTTTTTACTGAAATGTTAGTCGTTTTCATTTCTATCATTTAATAACTTGGTTATATTGTCCTAAATATTCTTACTCTGTAATTTGTTGTAGAAACGTTAAAACATTAATAAAAAAACGAGATACAGAAAAGCCAGCAGAAGGCGCTATGAGAAAATAAAATCCGATATAGAACTAAGTCCGTTTAGAAAAGAAAAAGACATAAAAAATTACAAAATCACTAAATTTAAACATTGCAGTAGTAAAAATACCCGTCACCAAATACCCAACGCAACTAACTAGAATTGATAACAACTGTACAACCGGGATGTAAACATTACTTGGTTTATTTGCCAAAAAAATGAGAATAGTAACCGTACTAGGAAGCTAAGCGATAAGTGAAAGTATCAATCATTTTATTTTCATTGCGCGTTTTAACAAACACTGGATGTTTGTCTTATCTTGTCACTAAAAGCGGCAGTGTATTATGAAGTATACGATACACCCTCAGTTACATAGTTTTCATTGTAAAACCAGGATCAACATAAAATTATTGATTTTATAATAAAAAACACATGGATGTCACAAGTCCTCGATTGAATATTCATTGGACATACCGATTCCCTAACTTTGTTTTCCTTCACCGCGACCCGATTGTACCCGCGACCCGATTGTACCCGCGACTGAATATTTCAAAGGCGAGGCCGACACTGCTGCGTCACCGCTGCTCTGGGACAGCTAGTTGAAGATAAATTACAGGGTGAGAAAACTGTGTAGGTCAATATTAATTCGAAGTAAAGGCGTAAATGTTATTAATATACTTTCTGAAAAGAAAAATCTATAAAGAATAAGTGCCGTCCGGTTCCTAATTTGACCCGGTAGCAACTGTGTGTTTTTCAGGTCTTCTGGAGATTCCGGACGCTTATAGCTCAAGCTTTATATAAATAAAAGCTATTTTTTATAAAAAAAAATATCTGTACCGTAAAATTCATTTGACAGTTAACTGACTGACAATTGACTTGACAGTGTCTCGTCTCGGTCACTCGGTAATTTTCGGTGTTGTTCGGTCTCGTTTTGTAAATTTTATCAAAAACATTGCAAAATGTTTCGTTTATACAAAAATATTATACCAGCACTTTCTAAAACATTATGTAATAATGCAAATTATGCACAAGGTCACGGCATATTACTAATACAAGGACACAGACTTTTCTCAGGTAAAAATACGAAAGCTGCATAACTTTTTCCTTTTTAGCACAGTACAGCGTAATAAACTTGCCGGTGGGTGACTTTTTATATCTTAGATTCCAAAGGTTTTATAGTTTTTTGTGCTCAGCCTTGAAAATAACCAAACTGTTTTATATAAAGAATTAATTAACACCTCGATACGGAGGATTTACAGAACTGCTGTACTGAATATTTTTTATCATAAATTTCGGGAGTTTAGTGTTCTAAATATTCTACGATAAGCCTAAACAAAAATATTGTATATGTATTTCAGCTAGTTGCACAAACTTGGCTTCAAAAAATGAAGAACCTGGAAGACCTTTATATTTTGATGTTCAAGCTACATCACCTATGGTAACTATCTCTTTATTTAAATAACTAATACCAAATACTGGAAACAGAAATATCTCAATTTTTTCTTGTTTTAGGATCCAAGAGTCCTTGATGCCATGTTACCTTACTTAGTAGGCTACTATGGTAACCCTCATTCACGTACACATGCTTATGGGTGGGAAAGTGAAGCTGCGGTAGAGAAAGCAAGGGAACAGATTGCAAATCTTATTGGAGCAGAGCCAAAAGAAATAATCTTCACATCTGGAGCCACTGAATCCAATAATATATCTGTCAAAGGAGTAGCAAGGTTTTATGGCCCTAGAAAGAAACATATTGTTACAACTCAAATAGTAAGTGCTAAATGTATATAAATTACACTCAATGGTAATTTGATTTCTATGTGTGATTTTAACCCCTAGTGTAGTTCCTGAACTGATGAGCTGATTTTAATTTTTTTTGTTTGAAAGTTGAATTAGTTGGAAGTGTTTTTAGCTAAAAAAAATTAAAGGTCAAGAATTGTATTTTATTTCAATAATGAAAGAATCCTTAATTTGTTCTATACTTTATTATAGGAACACAAATGTGTATTGGATTCATGCCGAGCATTGGAAGGAGAAGGGTTCAAAATAACATATTTGCCTGTAAAACAAAATGGAATTATTGATTTGCAAGAATTGGAGAAAGCACTTACACCTGAAACCAGCTTGGTATCAATCATGACTGTAAACAATGAAATTGGTAAAAACTCATTTAATCTAACAATGATATGCAGTAGAAACTGCATTTAATACATGGGGTCCAAGGGAACTTATATAAAATATAAACCTACATAATAATAGGTGTTAATAGTGTGTCTGCCCTTATATGTTAATTTGCAGCAAAATGTTTACCCATTGTGCAAGTATTTATTGGTGTTTCAGTATCAGTTATAGAACACATTCCATTAATTTATTTATTGTTGTTTATTATTCAACATGAAATCAGAAAATTATGGACAGACTATTTGTAATTACGTATATTGATGAAAGCGCATGGTGTTAATTTAGTGATCAGTGTTCCTAGCAAGTGCACAGTGATATAACAGCAGACTGTGACAGTATGCTCAGTTTCAATAATAAACATATTTGATTTGCGATTACTTCATATTTTTGTATTAAGACATATCAAAATTGATTCTTAGAATGTGTTTAAGGCTATTTTCTCAAAGTTTGCACACTGATTAAAAAGTTTTCCTGTGTAAGTAATTAATTACTACTAGTTTCTGGACCATTGAAGATTTAGTATGTACACTTAACAAACTGTCTGAATTGTTGCCAATAGAGACATTTATTTTTGTTCATACTAATTCCAATCACAGGAGTAACTCAATAGTCTTTTTGTCCCTATTATGACCTGAACTGCTTTGGCCTTTGCTAATGTGGCCTGTAGTAGATATTATTGTTCCTAACAATTTAATGTATTTCAGGTGTCAAACAACCAGTAGCTGAAATAGGCGCAATCTGCAAGAGTAAGAAAATATTCTTCCATACTGATGCCGCTCAAGCTCTAGGAAAAATACCGCTAGATGTAAACAAAATGAACATTGATTTAATGTCAATATCTGGGCACAAACTATATGGGCCTAAGGGGGTTGGAGCTTTGTATATCAGGCGCAGACCTAGAGTAAGAGTGGAACCTATCCAAAGTGGTGGTGGACAAGAGAGAGGAATGAGAAGTGGAACAGTGCCTACACCTCTTGTTGTGGGACTTGGTAAGTAATCTAAAGTGGTACGTGAGGCTTGATCCTTAGGGAGCTTATGATCGGGTCGAATGCCGTGGGACACCGCTCCACTCCTTCAGCCCCTTGTTGCTGCTTTTAGCGGCCATACATTATGAATCACCCCCTGCCATTTTATCTGTGTTTATTTGCATTGGTCAGGCAGGAGCCATAGTCCTCGTTACCTAATCCATTAGCACCTACCCACCATAATCCAGTATTTAGTTCCTATATTCTGCAATAGTCCTGCTCTAACCGGGATTGTCCTTGGGTGTACCTATATGGTGCGAACAGGGATGATTGTCGGTTGTCTAACGGGACTCTACGTGTCGGCTTCTGCCCCCCGCACGCCTTCCAAAAATCCGGAGCTCCATAGCTCCGTGATATACCAAAATAATAAAATTATGCATTACTTGTCATGACTTTTTCATTTTAATTCAGGGTTTAACAATCGCACCAATGTCTGGCAAATTATTTTAAGTTTTTGTTATCTTTAAATAACACATTAAAATTACAGACTAATCTTTATATATATAATTCTTCTGTGAGTGTGTATGTCACTGAACTTCTCTCAAACGACTGGACCGATTTTGATGAAATTTTTTGTGTGTGTTCAAGGGGATCTGGGAATGGTTTAGATTCACAATTTTGCGCGGTACGAAGTTCGCTGGGGCAGCTAGTGATATATAAAATACTTTGAATTATTTTAAAAATAAAAGAAAATTCGCGTATGGCATATAATAAGCATTGTCAAAAATTACTGGCAATAAAAAGTTATGTCAGGTGGATGTTTATTTAAAATAAAACAATTGATAATCACGCCTCTTAAAATGTTTTTGAAATCCAGGATTATTACCTGGACAGGTAGATACGCATTAATAAACGCAACCGCTACCACTAGTCAGATAGCCCAGTCTAACCGAAAGAGCAAGAAGGACAGCATATCACAAAATTAGCTGACCTAAAATTCTCACTTATCAGAAGTTGCTAGCTTCCGTACTGTAAGGCAAACGCTAATAGATTCCTAAAATATCATAACTATTTACTTGAAATTTTTAGAATCCACTTGATGCAATGTTGTGCAATAATGATGCAATAATTTAAAATATTTGACTTTCTTCTGTTCTAGGTGCAGCATGTGAAATTGCGGGCCATGAAATGGCCTATGACCATGCATGGATACAAAAATTGTCACAGAGATTCCTTGATAAGATTTATTCAAAATTAACACATGTTATCAGAAATGGTGATCCAGAGCAAACATATCCTGGCTGTATAAATTTATCTTTTGCCTATGTTGAAGGTAATTTTCATTTCTTCTACAAATTTGTTTTTATAATTAAAACTAAAGTTAGTCATAGACTGAAACCTCTTCAAATATATGGGCAGCAGGATGGGGAAGGCAGACAAACATCAAGATGACTTAGTCTGTTGTTGCCTGAAATTATTTCTGTCCTATAACATGTCATTTGCTTTTAAATGTCTTTACTCTTGACTATAACTTGCGATTGAGTGCACACTAATTCAGTTTCAATAATTGTATGTAGGTATTGACTTGAAACTGTCTTGTCTAATAGTGGGTGTGCACTCAAATTCTCAAATGATTTATTAGGTACCTACAACTACATACAGTAAATGTATTTTAATTATGCACATCACATACCTTTCTAACAATGATTTTCATAATAATCTGACTGAATTAACAAAGACGCTTACTATTTATCTGAGTTAACCTTATACTCAATTTAGAGGCCATTCAATTATTACCTAAGATGCTTTCGCTAGTTTATGACCCACTCTTTCCTATTATAAAAAATAATAAGCCTCCTGTACCTATAATATTTATCACGTAAGAATCTAAAGAAATAAATAATACATATTTGATCCCGGGAGGCGCAGCGCAGCAATAGACAAATGTCAAAAAAACGACAGAAAACTAATAAAATTCTTATATATTTTCGACAAAGTAACAAACTTTGCGCATTTTTGTGTTCTTATGTAAGTGCAATATTTCAGCAAATAAATGTATTTGATTTGAACTAAGAGTGTCCCTCCCGCCCCCTGGTAAGAAAAAAACGAGACATGGTCGACCCAAAATAGTCCTAAGTAGTAAATAAATGGCCCCCTATTACTTGGATCATTAACATAATTTGTGTTAAGATTTATTGCAATGCTAAAACGGAAACAGAATCCTGCATGATTTTTGTAAAAATATTGTGTTGTAGGTGAATCACTGCTTATGGCTTTGAAAGATATAGCGTTATCAAGTGGATCAGCGTGCACTTCAGCGTCTCTAGAACCTTCATATGTGCTTAGAGCTATAGGGGCTGATGAAGACTTGGCCCACAGTTCTATCAGGTCAGTTAACATTGTTGATATGCCTAAGTTGAGAGTTCTCTGAATTAGCATAGCACACAATTTTAGAATTCTCTAAGGGAATCCTGTTTAATGTAGTAGATTTATAGAAAAGTGTCTGTAGAATCCTATGATGTTAATGAGTAATTAGGAAGCAAACAGATGTAAGATCGAAATAATAATATATTGAATAATAAATCTGACTTTTAAATGTATACTTGAAATTATGTATATTTTATTCGTGTTCGTGTGTAAGAAATAGTTAATGTTGCATTCAAATATATTTACTTTGCATCCTCTTTCAGATTCGGACTAGGTAGATTTACAACAATAGACGAAGTAGATTACACAGCTGAGAAAACCATCAAAAATGTAGAACGCTTAAGGGAAATGAGTCCTCTGTGGGAAATGGTGCAAGAAGGTGTAGATATCAAAACGATTCAGTGGTCGCAACATTAGAAGCAGTGTAAGATTTCATGAACAAAATTCCAATATTAGTATTAGGATAATAATGTTGACCATCATAGTAACAAAAGATCTGCACCAACGTCTGTTATTTGTTGCATAATTTATTAAGTGGTACATATATCACTAAAAAGTACATTTTAATGTTATAATTACAACTCGCGTGCAAATCTTATGTTTTGTAATAGTTTTTGTTTGTAATTAGAAACAAAATTGAGATGTACAAAATGTAATGTTAAAGATACGTATAATAAATATTTTATTCCAACTAACTTTTTTATAGTATTTGTTTAGTAGAAAAAATAATTATAAACTTAGTATTTTAGGAATATATTTTCGTACCTATCACTTTTCATTCTTCTGTCTGTATCAAGGAGTAAGTTCTAAATAATTAGATGAATATTGTTGAAATCTTGAGAGTTAATGTAGTATAACAAATGTCAAAAATATTCTGATAAAAATAATTAGGCTATTGAACAATAAATGCTGTTGCCATTGAAGCAAAAATGCATCATCAGCCCTCAGCAATGTTGCAACAAAGATTTCATATACCTTCTGACGTCACATAACCAGTCTTACAAAAAATATGTTGCTATTGGTCATATCTATCTTCAAAAAATATCTAACAGTAATTTTTGAGTAAATGAAAGATTGATACCAGTAATGCAAGTAAACTTTACTGCAAATTGTCATAATATGGTCACATATATTATACACCAACTTGTTGTATTGATATACAGGTAACAAAGTCATAAATATTAATACTGTTAGGCCACTACCCAAAACATTTGAGCATATTGCATAATAAAAAATTTACAATCTGCAGCTATGAGTCCAGCAGCACATTAATTAGTGCATATACATAAGTGCAAAATAATTGTTATAGAAAATTGCTACTGACTTATGGCAGAGACTACATAATTTTATTAATTTACATGTCCATGTAAATTAATAAATAATTCGAATTAGATTCTTTAAACATAATATTCAGGTTATTTCAGAGATTCTTTGTTCAGTTGGCATGATGAATGATTATTTACACATTAAAGCATTATCATAACAATTACGCAAGACATCACATACTACAACTTAAATATTATGATATTAATCTAACAAATAAATATTAATTAAAGCAAGTTATTAACTTAACAACTACAGGAGGGTTCTTCAGGAGTTTCAGGGTTAGATATTTTGAAACTTTCATGGTCTAATGTCTGCAGTTCAATTCGTGATCTGTTTGACTCCACAAGCTGCATCGCTATGTCTGTGAACATCTCTTCTATACCCTTGCCTGTTTTGCATGAAGTTTTGTATGTAGTACTGATTAAATTGTGACATTGCTCACTGAAACACATACACAATGGTACAGTAACTAATACTAAATGCAGTGACATGGCTAATACTTATCTGGCCATGAAAATTGAGAAGTCAAGTCAAACAATTACCAGAATGTCTCAATATCAGCATCAGTTACTTGTGGTGATGACCCTTCCAAATCTGATTTATTTCCACACAAATAGATTTTCGCGTTCTCAGCATATGTTACGATATCTAACAAATGTTGACTCAATACGTGAAATGAAGATGCATTGTCAAGGGAAAATACAAGTATAGCTGCTTCAGCGAATTTATAGTAACTTGATGTTACCGACGCAATTCGCTCCATACCGCCAGTGTCCCAGAGCTGCAACTGTAAAGGAAACATTTCAAATAGTACAGGTAGGTAATCTAATTAGTGAATTAACTGGCGCAAGAATAACGAAGGCCACTACCTTGACGTCCTTATCCGTTAAATGATAAAGCTTTTCAAAGTGATCTAGTCCTAGAGTTGACCTTCTATCAGCATTTGGAACAAAGGTATTATTAATAAATCTTCGAAATATTGAGCTTTTCCCTACACCGTATTCTCCGCATAATATCACTTTCAGCACTGGGGTTTTGACAATGGCCATACTAAATTCACTAAAACGAAGAAAAATTTTGTTTTTAAATCATAAGACGTTTTCCGCTATAACAATCTCTTTGTGGATTTACTAACATTAGTTATGTAGATAAGTTGTGCAAAAACGGATAAACCCAACTCACTCAACAACACCCAAAAATTGTCAAACAAATTGTGTTAAAACTTGGCAGTGACAATGACAGTTGAATGTAAGAAATTTGATGTGTTACCAACTCCAAATAATATTTACCCGGGGAATAGATGTGTGTGTGTGACATTTGGTGGTGAATACTAATGACGCGATTGAACGTTCGTATAAATACTACGATGGACCCGGCGGCGTCGTGGATATAATTAGAAATAAAGCTTCTTTAATTGGTAAGCAGAATTTCAAATTTGGTAAGCTGATAGTTTTTTTTAAATATTTGATCACAACTGTTTCGGCTGGGGTAATGATACCGTTAGAAAACAAAATATCTGGCATCTAATTGGTATAAAGAAATAAATTTTATTTATATAATCTGTAGCAATTGAATGACGACTTTCAACAAAATCTGGGCCAGGGTAATGTAACACTATTTATTTGTTCGTATTTTATGCAGGCGCGCTTTTCCTTGGGTACACTTACTTGCTATTTGTGGGTATCTACAATACATAATACTTTATAATAATACTTACTTAGTTTACAATAATACTTTTTAGCTTAGCTATTTATGTAATATGTACTTAATTTTCATTTCCCTTTTCTGCGTCTTTTGTAATCGTAGTTCAGAGTTTAGAGTGACGTAGTTTAAACTGTCTTCTATGTACCTACCTATTATATTGCTTACTAGCGAACCCCGCAAACGTTGTCATGCCCGGTAAAACAGTGCCACACCTACAGGGTCCGAAAATAGAAAACGACCGATTCTCAAACCTACCGTATAAATATATATGATATTTTATAAAAATCGGTCAAGCCGTTTCGGAGGAGTTTTTTGATTTTTTTTTTTTGCGTAAATACCATACCCGTACTTCAAAAAATATTCTAAAAAAGAATTAGCGAAATCGGTTCAGCCGTTCTCTTACCAACACATTTTGCGATTCTTTTTTATATTAAAGACTAGCTGCCCCAGCGAACTTCATACCGCGCAAAATTGTGAATCTAAACCATTCCCAGATCCCCTTGAACACACACAAAAAATTTCATCAAAATCGGTCCAGTCGTTTGAGAGAAGTTCAGTGACATACACACTCACAGAAGAATTATATATAAAGATATATGTGAAAACTTCTAATTGGCCATTCTCTATTTATATAAGTCTTGTAAAAATATGTATTAGCTGTAAGTTTGCCTTAAATATTAAAATAAAATAAAACCTTATGGCCTTATTCATAATCTTAATATATATATTTCCTGTGTGCGTGTGTATGTGACTGAACTCCTCCTAAACGACTGGACCGATTTTGATGAAATTTTTTGTGTGTGTTCAAGGGGATCTGGGAATGGTTTAGATTCACAATTTTGTCCGCTGGCGGTACGAAGTTCGCTGGGGCAGCTAATAAATTTATAAAACATTATCGCACAAATTATTTATCACTCTTAATCATTTCTAAATGGTTCAGTGTCTCATAAAACCTTAAATACAAGTGTATAAACCAAAACATTCTTAACCAAAACATTCTTAACCAAAACACTCTTAACCTTCAGTTACAGGACAAATTCATACATTAAATTTTAATATAGAGACAAAAAGATGCGGTAGAAAAAAAAGCGTTTTTTTTGTATATGAAAATACTAGCTTCCGTCCACGGCTTCGCCCGTGTGGTACTTATCGGGATAAAAAGTAGTCTATTGGTTAATCCAGACCATAACCTATCTCTGTGCTAAATTTCATCCAATTCTGTCCAGTAGTTTTTGCGTGTAAGAATAACAAACATTCTTACTAACTTTCGCGTTTATAATATTACTAGTTTTCCGCCCGCGGCTTCGCCCGCGGATGTCGGTTATCGCGCTAGACCATTAATCCCTTTTTTCACAGTCGGATAAAACTATACTTTAGCGGGTCTCTAACTATCTCCATACAAAATTAGTTCAGTAGTGTAGGAGTGTAAGCAACATTTTGAAATCGGCAAGCCCCCATAGTATATCCATAAATCAATAGGTGTTTCTGAAAAAATACTACGGCTCTTAGACCATACCAATAAGAAGAAATAAAATTTAAATTTCGAATTCTAATCATCGCATTCAAACATGTCATTGTGTCAAAATAAAGAGTAATTTTAATCAAAAAGCACGAAAGAGTATTGATATCAACTTCGAAGAAAATTGCACTCAGAATAATTTTGCAGGCTTCTCCCGCGTAGTATTAGGGTAAAAATAAAAATAAATGGAAAAATAAAAAACACGTGTCTCATTATTTGTTTTAAGCTTTATGTATACCCAATTTGAAGTGAATCGGACCAAGGACTAAACAGTTCTGCAATATTTAGTATTTCCAAAAAAACTCATTTTACACTCTTCCTGGGGGTAGTTTTGGAAAAATAAAAAACATGTGTTTCATGATTTCTTTTAGGGTTTATGTGTGCTGAATTTGGAGTGAATCGGACTTGAGACAATGCAGATCCAGAGAAACTTTAATTTTTACCATTAAAACTGATTTTCCACACCCCATGGGGTTAATTATGGAAAAATAAAAAACCCGTATCTCATTATTTGTCTTAAGGTTTATGTGTACCGAATTTTAAATTAATAGGACCAAGGAGTAAAAAGTTGCATACAAACTTCACCCCTCTATTTAACCCTCTTAGGGGATGATTTTTGGAAATATTATTAGCCTATGTCCTATTCTAGGGTATATACTACCTACGTTTCAAAGTTCATTAACATTGGTTGAGCGGTTATGGAGATACGTGGTAACAAACCTTCACACACACACACACACACTTACTTTCGCATTTATAATATTAGTAGGATATTTTATGACACAAAATAATGTATATTCTAATTGGTCGTTCAAATTGAGATCATTTTGTGATCTCATTAGACCAAATATCTCCTTGCGAGTATTTTAAGTTCTTCCAGGTGGTCCTGAAATAATAAAAAATAAATTAAATCAAAATTTCTTTTTTGTTTTTTTTTAAGTACGATATCCAAAATCGCTCCAAAGGGCGGAGTAGGAATTAATAGGAACTAATTTTTTCATTTTTTGAAAGTAGAAAGTCTATATATTACGAATTTATAAAAATTATAGCTGGGTAATGCCGGGCACTAAAACAAAAGACCTCGTAAAACTAAATGTTCTTGAAAAATTAAGGAATTAAAACAGTATTTTTTCAAACGACGAAATATAATATAATCCCGTCACAAAATTAAATATTATAAAAATGTAAAATAAGTCACTTACCAGCAGTTTCAGAATCCATAGCCAATTTTTGATTTTCACAACACAACATAAAATAAAAAATAGTGAAAATTGAGTTTTAAAGCACGGATATTGAAAACAAACAACCGCTTCGAGCAATGTCTCAGTTTCAACTGACGATATCTTGTGCAATTTGGGGTGGGTAAAATAAAAACCAATAGGGTTGGGTCGCCCAACTACCTGGTACTTCTAGGAACGCATTTTTTTACCAGTGCGTAATTCTGAGAAATGTACCGGCTAGATCATGTAAATACCCCCATGTGTAGCGTCTCGGTGGTTTAAACGTTAAACATGCATTCACAACAGGAATGTCACACAAGAAACCAATAATCGAGATTTTATTTTAAGACCGGCTTCATTAGGTTAGTAGACTAATAGTCTTATTCATAAAAAAGTTTTAAGACTCTTTAGTTAAAATGGACTTTGTCTCTGTCTTACTAGTATAAATGTCAAGATGACAGACACAGACTAACGAATTATAAACCTAATTGTTCATAATAATTATGAAAGAGTACAAGGATCGACGTTTACCAAGCGTAGCTATATAGCACTCAGGAGATATTAATTTAAACACCTCCTTGTCTTCTAGTTTTCGTGTCTATGTGCTTTTTTAAAGTTTGAGATTCAAAAAGCATCTCATTATTTTTTGTTTGGTTTTGGGATTAGGAACACGATAGAAATATACCGATTTGAGTTTGGTGTGCACTCAGAAATGGGTCCTAAGGCTAACATTATGAATTTTCTGAATTGAATCCAAAATGTGTAGTTTTTCAGATCCAAGAAACCTCGGACTTTGTTAGACACACGGTTTGGTAGATCAGCTCTATGTTTTTACCGGTAGCCGTTACCGTTAACCCGTATTGTCCCGTTTTTAGGCGCGTAATCAAGTGGTAGGGCACCCACCGCCTGGTGGAGCATCAGGCTTTACATCTTCGTGTTGTGACGTTACCACCTAGTCTGGAACAATGAAGGCTATGTATGTGTTTCAGGAAATGAAATAGATAATGTTTTAAAGACGCAATGCTTTGGGAAATTCATAAAGACTACCCTGTGTTGCATGTTACATTTCTTTGTAAGTGGGTAGATGTGGATAACATGCGGCGAAGTAATCCCGCTGGGTTCTTTTAGTAGTATGTGTCCGCAGACTACTTTGGAGCATGTATCTTTGTAGGTTAACTCAATATAATGCTGCGGACTATCCAGTATGGGGGTAATATCATGCTGCGATGTAGTCCTCCAGACTATTCTGATGCAAGTATTTCTGAAGGATAAGATCCTAGTAAAATGCGGCGGAGTAGGTCCGCAGACTATCCAGATGCATTAGTGAGGTCAAGGTGAGTGAAAATTCAGGATAATTACCGTTTTGAATGTGTCCAGGCTGTGGTTCACAGGAAAAGGAGACCGAGAAGCGACTGACGAGCTTACTGAACTTCGGGCGCGATTTTAAGTACTTTCTTCTCCAATTTCGTTTGTTATTATTATATAGGTACTAGCTGCCCCAGCGAACTTCGTACCGCGCAAAATTGTGAATCTAAACCATTCCCAGATCCCCTTGAACACACACAAAAAATTTCATCAAAATCGGTCCAGTCGTTTAGGAGGAGTTCAGTCACATACACACGCACACAAGAAATATATATTAAGATGACACTTTCGCTGTTTTTTTTATCTCAAGTCACAGCAAATTAATTAGTAGGTATATTCGTTTTTGGGGGATTACTTTCAAAAACTTGAGTTTTGTGGGGATTTGGCTTCTACTTGGGGAGAAATGCGACACATTTACTCTATGGACCAGTTATCTGGCAACACTGAACTGTTGTGTTTTGTGAAGTTGTGATTTTGCCATTGTTGCACGCCTGGTAAAGCTTTAGAAAAAAAAAACGACCGTACGATATGTCAATGCAAAGCTAAAAAGTGACAGTTACGCCCCTCCCTCTTCCTTCTTCACCCCCGCTAGAGGATTGTCACTCTCATGTCACTACTTGATAGCTGTCAGGGGGTGGCGCGCCTGAAACCATAGAGTACTATTTACGTACTTTCTCTTTCTCTACTATTGTAGGGTTCATTTAAATAGTTTGTGGTACGTAAAGCCGTTCCCGATTCCCAGTGTAAAAATCCGACTACCCCTCATTTAATTACTAATCTATGCATGACTGCCATTTCTGTTTGTGTCATAGATTTGGGATACCTATTGTTATGGTTTGTGATGTGTTGAAGTATTTGCGTTGATTAATTTCTGTACATTATTATCAACCCATTTAATAATATTGTGATACAACAACAAGAAATAACTGTGTGTTCTCAAATGTGTATTCTAACAACAGGACGCTACATAACATTGATTTTTATTGAGTGTTGAATAGTATTCAGCCTCCTTAGTTGTCAAAAGTTTTCTTCTACTGAAAAACTAAGTTGGTTACCATGGTGCTGTTATTCGATTCTCTTTATTGCTGTCATTAAAATAAAAATTGTCTTAAATTATAAATTGCGTAAATAAAACTAAAGTAATTTTAACAGTGATATTATTTTGTTAGTCTCTTACAGTTCTGCTAAAATTATACACGTTAATAATTTCATGTGAGGAAAGAAATCGTTATCAAAGTGTACGACATCAGCGTTCCTTTCAGAAAATTTTTACTGTGAAGAACCTTGTTAGTGAAATTAATAAGACTGCATCAATTGATAATAGGGTATAATGTGAATGTAAAATGAATTAAAAGAAACTCAATAAATAATCCTTTGTTGTTTTTTTTATTCCTTCCAGTAAATAAGGCTATAGTAAAAAAAACTAAATATTTTAATTTCAATGCTGGTAACACTATTGTGGGCGCAGCTAATATTTTATTTTTTACCGGCAACATTGTACCGACTTAATTCAGGCTCATTAGACAAAAGTAGCCAGAGCCCAAATCCTTAATTAAAAAAATTACTTGTCAATTTCTAACTTTGCAACGGTACATGAACGGCAAATGAAACATGACCGTCTGAACCGCTAGGTTCTCTTAGTAGTCTGTGCATTGTTGTACCTAGGTATTTGTTTTCACGAAATGTCTACGTTTAAACTATTTAAAGTTCATGTGAAACTAAGCAATTAAGTGACTACCTACAAATTTTCTTTAGAACTTGTTGTTTGGTGCACTGAAGGAACAGTATCTAAAGTCATGGATCTTCAGACATCTCATCTCGCTGCGGCTTTGATGTCTGGCCCTCAGTACACCACCCCTGCAGCTGAATCTTCAACTCTACCCCCACATAACAATCCTTCTGAAAATATTAAAATTGAAAAACCCATTGAAACTGCAAAAGACGCGCCTGAAGAAGAAAAAGAGGAGGGTGCCAGTGGCGATGATTATTCAGACGAGGTATGTGGTCTCAAGAATTTAGTGAGATTGTTTATTTTAAAATATTAACGTTCACAAAACGTTTATGAAGTTTTAAAATATTAACAGCAACGGAATAATTGAACTTGAATTACTTTTATAAAAATGTATCCAATTATTTTTTAGGAATCGGAAATTCAAGTAGGTGGTAGTAAGTCCATGCCAGGCAGGGGAGTCACTCTTCAAATGCTTCTAGAAGAGAAAATGCTTGAGCCAGGAATAGCCTCTATGACTATTGAGTATCTGGTTAGTATTCTGCTTATTACATACAAGCTTTCCGATGGCGGCTTACCCATGTGACCTAAATTGTATATCATGCTCTGCAGTGCACAATAAATGGGCTATGTAAAAGTACAACAATTTTTCAAATTGTACCAGATGTCCCTGAGATTAATGTGTTCAATCAAACCAACTCTTTAGCTTTATAATAATTATTATGGATTAAGTGCCTGTCTTATGTGTAGCTAATATAATTACCTATATCTAAAATTAGACATGTAAATAAATAATAAAAAAAGCAAAAAAAAAAATTATAAATTTGAAACAAATTTTGATGAAAATAACTACTTTTTATTTGACTGCAGTAAAAGAGTATACCTAATGTTTGTTAGTAACTAGCTTTCACCCATAGCTTCGCCTGCATGGTTTTATGATGAAAAGCTAATAGGATAAACCTATATGCTATTCTAGACTATAGTCTATTTTTGTGCCAAATTTCATCAACATCCATCCACACATACACACATCAATACCAAATATTGCATTTATAATATTTAGTGGAGTAGTAGTTATTATACAGTGATATTTTCTATATCTAATATTCTATTAATTTTCTCCTAAGGGTCAAAAGTTTGTAGGAGATCTCCAAGCAGATGGAAAAATTAAATCTCATGAAACAGAAACAATATTCTGTTCTCCTTCAGCATGGGCCATACATTGCAAGCGTATTATTAATCCAGATAAACGATCTGGCTGTGGTTGGGCTTCTGTGAAATACAAAGGAAAGAAGTTGGACACTATAAAGGCAACTTATCTCCGTAAAAAGCAGTTACAAAGAGAAAATATGCAGTCAGATGGTAAGATTTGATTTTCATATTTGTTTGTTTATCCTCGATTTATGGGACAATAAAGACAAAATATTATGCATATAGTCAATAATAGCTCTCCACACCAGTACAGCTAAATGGTTTGTCTGGTGGATGGTGACCAGCTGTAGCTGAAACTTACCACTACTGACTACAGCTCATTTAGTCTCATTTAGCACCAGCCCAGGAACTCTTGTGGGGTCAAAGCTTAATACTATGTACATATGTGGAGTGTGTTAATTGCCAATATAGTTGAGATTGTTTTAAACAATGCTTATATCATATGACACTAATGTCATATTTAGCTAGGTCTATAGTAATAAAAAAAAAATTAGTAATGCTTTTCTTCTGGCAACCATGTCCAATGTCCCTGTCTATTTGTGGATACTTAGTTTTGTTAAGCCTTTGTTAGTGTTATATAAGTTGTAGTTGTTTCTAAAATATAATAAAATATCATTTATGCATTTAATATATTTTTATCCTACAAATTTTTTTTTGGTTTCTGTATCCTGCTCAGCATCACACTGTCAATTGACATTTAGTTATTCGTTCGTCTGGACTTAGCTTGTTTAATGTCATTCTACTCTTATAACACATGAACCACCAATCACAAGCATGGATTATTTCCTATCTCCCTGATGTCAAAGACCCTTTGACAGATTTAATATAACTATTTATAATAATAATAATTATTATTTATTATTTTATGTGTCCATTATAATTTCCGGCGGTAAAGCTAATAATTAATATAGTTGAGAAAATACTAGATGTAGAGGTTTAATAGGTTGAAGCAATAACTATGGATATAGTGTGATTATCAACTGACAATCTATAATTATAAAAATGTATCGTTTAAGTTCTACAAATTTTAAAAGTTATAACATCTTAACCCCTTTTTTTCATCAGAAGAAATAGAAATGGAAGTAGAAACACCTCCTGAGCCTCCACCCCAAAGAATAGTAATGAAGCACAACACCATTCCTAACAGAATGATGCAACAGTAAGTTAATAGCTTGTAAGATTCATAATATAAAATAACAATTGTTAAGACCTTGGGATAACTTTAAAAATAAATAAATAAATATTTTTCTTTACAGTGATGCTAACATGTTAATAGAAGCAGTTTCATTTTCATCAGCTGGCAAAGTGCAGCCATTTTTAGTGTCAGTTAGTTCAAATGCCAGTTTAGTGCTGGATATTCATTGTCACTTAAAGAAAGAAGAAGTTTATGGATACTTAGCTGGAACTTGGGATCTAAACAGTCATAGTATGTAGCGTATTATTATATTACATCTATACTAATATTATAAAGAGGAAAGATTTGATTGTTTGTTTGTTTGTAATGAATAGGCTCAAAAACTACTGAACCAGTTTCAAAAATTCTTTCACCGTTGGTAAGCTACATCTTTACTGAGTAAATTATATGTTAAAAAAAATCAGGGATCCGTATGAAATCTTCGATAATGTAACCCAAGGTGTGAAAAAAATAACGAAAAATAACAGTATATCGCGCTGCGGAAACTATTGACATTAGAGCAAAGTGATGTACTAAAGTTTTAAAGAGGCCATAAATGTCTACAAAAAAGTCACCGATACCATGTATCTAAATATTTTAGTTACGTCACAATAAAATGAAATGAAATGAAAATAGGCTTTATTTTTTTTTTGAGATGCGAGTCTACATAAAAATAGTCCCATTTCGTTTCTTACTGTGCAGTGAATGCCCTGCAACTACTGAGAAACACTGCCAAAAAACTCAGTAGGCTTTTTTTATTTTTTAAATGAAATACTTATATCTATTACATTTTGTTTGTTTATTGTGTTGAATTAGAGCAACTTAATACCAAGCGTTATTATCCGTTAGATAGTCTGAAATTGTATAATACGCTTTCTTACATAACATAGATTTTATAATTATTTTAAATTTATTAATAGTCGTTTCCCTAATATTATTTAGAAGTTTAGTGTAGAAACGTATACACTTCCCCAATAACCACTTTTTCGTCGTACAATAGCTACTTTTTCGTCTTAAAATATGCAATTGTACCGGTACAAATTAGACTCAATTATTCGTACCTTGGTATTAATCCTTAAGTAAATAAATCACTTTATATTCAGGGGTATATCAGTACCTGTAAATTACTTTTAAAATTATTTAAATGGAACAAGATTCAAAAGTTAATGAGTATAAGATTTATCAAAATTGAAATTTAAGAAACAGAGCGGTTAGGTCTGCGACGCTAATGGATTTCACCCCGACAAAAAATAGGGGTGTTATAAGGTTGAGACGTGTATCTGTGTATCTGTATTTTGTATATCTGTGTACAATTGTTTTAATTAGAAAGCTGAAGTGATAGAGATCATACTGAACAAAAAAAGTGTCAGGGTTAATATTTATTTTTAAATCATTGAATTATATCTACTACAACAGAGATATACACGTAAAATTTGGCTAACGGTTCCTGTATTTGTAAATAAATATAACACCACGGCTATATTTCTCACGGGTTAGACAGAGCACGTAAGAGTGTAGGTATGTAATGATGAGAAATCTAGCTTGGTCTATTACTTCTTTCTGGGTCTGCCAAGAGTCTGTTAAAATTTATATGATTCCTGTATGTGTAAATGAATGTAACACCACGTCTAGGTAGGCAGAGCGCCAAAGGTTCATGTGGTCTATTACTTAAGTAACTTTCGACCCGTGTGTGCTCAGAGCAAGGGGTATGTGAGACTCCCAAAGGGTACCCACTAAAATCTCCCTGGTGTTCCGTGACGCATTTGTGCCAGGGGGTTACGGGAACCACATGTGACACAACTGGGACCGTTACCTAAGCAGATACCTAACATTTATCGGGGTGTCTATCTGTGGGTTATTGCGGTACCATAGCTATTCAACTACCTAATGATTTTGATTATTTGTTTTGCCATAGCAGACTTGATCAAGTGTTCTAAGCATGGAAAGTAAGCCAAGTGTGTGATAAAATGTATGATAAATAAATTTTTTGTCTTAATACTGATATCTACCCGTGCGAAGCCGGGGCGGGCCACTAGTAAAACATAAAAACATAATACTTATTTCAAAGTATGTAGTACTCAGTATTGCTTAGCAGGTTAAATAAGGGAGGTTTTAATAATCATTTTATTTACAGATGTTATGATAACACACACATTCCCTTGCCTCATCAGCAAAAAGGATAGCAAGCCTCGAGTTATTGTAGAATTGGAAATACAAATGGAAATAGAAAAGCTAGGATTGACTCTTTTAGGATGGTACCATTCTCATCCAACCAACCCGGCTATGCCCAGTCTAAGAGACTGTGATAATCAGCTTGAATATCAAATCAAGATGAGGGGACCAACTGAAATATCATATATTCCCTGCATTGGTGTTATTTGTTGTAAGTTAATTTCACCTTATATTCAGGTACTTGATCATTCAATTAATTAAAATTTGCAGATAATTAACATTGCTTTAAATTTCAGCTCCCTACAATCCAGAAAGCCCTGTGTTGGAGTCTTCTCTTACATTCTTCTGGGTAACACCTCCACCAGAACAAAGACCTACAGAGTACCCGCGACCCTTGCTGCTTCAGTACAACATGATTCACGACACTCACCTGACAGTTCATACCTTGGAACAAATACGAAAAAGCATTAAGTATTACTTCTCGTTTTCTGATGACACATTAGTAAATTTTAAAGAAAGCTTTAAACCAGACATTACTTATTTGGATAAGCTTAAGTGCACTCTGACACCGAAATTCCCGCGAGAACAGAGCGACGGCTTGTTTTGGCACTTCATAACAGATGAATTAGGATGCTCTTCAGAACAAGATGATAAGTTAGATTTAGATGCATTGTTGGCTGTGCCGCAACAAATACCTGTGACCAAACCACCGCAGACGACTTCCTCATCCAGCTTCCCATCTGTTAGTACCTTGCAACAAATGGTGAGCAGACCAGCGGGCGTACCACCGATTAACGTATCTTCAGGCATTGGTTCCGGGTCACCACATAAATTCGAATCTCCACAACTTAACATTCCTACCTTTTCTAAATCGTCTTCAAAATCGGCTACCCCAACTCTGCCATCAAACTATCCAACTGGTTTGGATATGTTGACGAGTATGGCCCTGGGCTTAGGCTCGCCTAACATGCCTTTACCTATGGGTGCTTCTGGATTAGACAGTTTAGCCGCTGCGAACAGTATGTTGTCTGGTCTCACGCCAGGTATGTCGTCCAGTTTAGCAGCTAGCCTGTCTAGTAGTAAACTTCCTGATCCGCCATCTTACGCGGCATCATTGCAGAACCTGACGAACAGTATTGGCAGCTATGACAAATCAACGTCCAGTACGGTTACGAAAACTACTTCCAGTGCCCCAATTTCGGCTAGTCTTGCTTCTAACCTCATGATGAGTTCCGCCGATATCGCCAATGCTCTGTTTTCAGCAAGCAAATATTCCAGTGCTGGGATACTTGGTATTCCTGACCCTATGTCTAAATCTACATTAGCTGCTAATAATATGTTTTTGTCGCCGTCTTTAATGAAAATGCAAGAATCTCTTATGAAACCTCTGTCTAGTAGCAGTCCGATATCTACTAAAGCTGGATTAGATCAAAATATGTTGATGAAGTCTCCTCATGACTTAATGAAAGGCAGCAAAGATTACTTGCCTCCAGATTTTGGTAGCATTGGTAAAGGAAAGTCTGAAAACCCCTTGGATGCGATGAAAATGAGCGAAACGATTTCTGGAAGCAAACCAGAAAAAACAAAATCAGACAACACTGACAATCATGCGACTGACTTTAGCATGCCTTCTCGTGTGGGCGGTGAGTCATTTTTAAATCAGATGTTGGAGTTAACAAAAAAGACTACAATGCCGGATTATATGTCAGACTATAATCAGCCCCTGAAAATGTCAAAGGCAGAAGACCTATCGACATCAGTTCCAACGAGCCATCCTTACATGCCTTCGTCAAATATTGTCGACACCATTGCGCAGGTTGCGATGGGGAATTTTCCAAAGCATGATGAACCTAAAGATTATGGTAAAGAGATAGATTACAGTTCTAATAAAGTTGCAGATTATAGTTCTAGTAAAGTTGCTAGCAACGAAAATGAAAATTAATGCGCCACTCTGGTTTTTGATGTCACCAAAAACATTTTTATCTTGTATTCCGTAAAAAAGACTTTAGAGTATATTGTATGTTTAGGTAGGTGTGTGTAAGTTTATTGTGTAGACAGAACTAAATAAGTAGGTTATAAGTATCTAGCTATTGTAACTATCTAATCATCTTAAACTGCCAATTTTTCTGTGTTCAGTAAAATGAGCCAATGATCTTCATAGGTACATCCTATTGTATACGTAAGTAGTATACATACATACACACATTCATGTTCTCGTAGTCCTCGTTTAGAGGCGAAATATTCGTGACATTCGCAAATGAGATTTTATCATAGTATTAATTATTTCAGTATTTAATTTTCTTAAATAGCTGTTAAGTAACTATTTTATAATTTATTTATTCTTTGAATAAAGTTATGACAGTGAACACAAACTATTTTTATTGTTCTTTCCATAAGTTTGACAACGTCCTTCGATTTTTTTTACGTCACCTGAATTACTCATGCTTGAATTGCAACATCTAATTGTAATTTTAAACATGCATTGTAGAAGCAGGTTATTTTAATGTGATAGGTACTAACAAAGATTAGCGGGTACAACAAAGGAGTAATATGTAAAGAATGTATAATATTGATGGTATTACATGATAACAATTAAAACAAATTCAAATCACTACGCGATTGATGTATATCACTGATACTAAATGATATATAATCAGTCAAGATAACGACGGTCGTTTGATACACGGATTATTACAGGCCAACCGATTTAGAATGTTATTTATTCATTTACTTTTGTGTTTCCGGTGATAGTGTAACCTACGAGCTGTTATTGTTTATAGCTAAAAGTGTTGAAGTTAAAGTGCTTTAGTGAATATGTGCGTCTTTGGTTAACAACTTAAGTAAGTAAATACCTAGTGTCAGTTGGAAAAGTCACCCCTTAGCCAAGTTGGATAAGCTGCCTACATTTTATTATACAAGGCAGTGCAGTATCGTCATTTGTTACAGAAAACTAGGGTATGGCAACAAAACCTAGAACTCCGGGTTTTCAAGGCCTAGGACAAGATACTGACGAATCTGACTCTGAGTACACCCCGCTATACGACGACGGGGACGAACTTGAGTAAGTTTATCACCTTGCCTAGGTTCATACCTACTAGGGTGGATCGAAAAATAAAATTTTTTATTTTTTTCTTAGCATGGGGGTAGAATTTGTAGCTTATAAAAAAAACCGTTTTTCAAAAAAAAAAAATTTTTTTTCGCAACATTTAGAGCTAGCCCACTCGTTTTTTAATAAAATAATGGATCAAATGGACTTATTCTAATTCTGGCTTTCAAAAAGACATTCCACACTGTGGAATGTCTTTTTGAAAGCCAAATGGAAATCAGAAGTCAAAAAAAAATTTTTCCTATTATTTTTGTAACTTTAGCGAAAAATAAAGAATTAAGCAGCCCTTTTTTCTGTATTGAAATAAAAGGTAAGTGAAAAAAAATCATATTCAATTATTTTTTCATGTTTTCCACGATTTTTGACAGAAAAAAATGTTTTTTGCTAGAATAAGTCCATTTGATCCATTATTTTATTAAATTATTTTATTAAATTTTTTTTTCGATCCACCCTAATACCTACACAAATTTTGTATAGGTGTGCTTATTGTAGTGTAAAAAATATTTACATTTTGCGTGTATGTCGGTTATCTCGCATAACATTATCATCCTGTGTAAGAGATATTTCTTCAATACTTTCGTCATATTTTTAACGGATAATATTTTCTAATTGAAAGAAATCTAGGTATGTATATGTCTGACTCGATTTATACAGTGAACTAAACCATAGCATGATCTTAGTCATGTTTAAGTTCAACGACAATTTATAAGTATATTACTTAAGTACTCCCATAAAAGTTTGCAGCCTAAAATAGTTAAGCGGTTTAGGCATGAATAACCAATAGACAGACAGTTACATTCACATGGGGTCCCTCTCCTCTAAGGAAACCAGTTCCATTGAGCTGGCCTAAGTCGACGTCATTCAGATGTACCGCCCCTTGTGGGTAGTAAATATTGGCACCACAATGTTCTCATGGAAAAATACATTTACTTTAATATTACCTGAGTACTGAAACCCGTAAGAAACTAGTAACCGAGATGATTAGACCAGGTGTCAGAATATATTGTGCTTCTGACTACCTATAACGATTGTCGTAGATGTTTTAAATAACAATCAGGACCGACGGCTTAAAATGCTTTCCGAGGCTCGCCTCGTTCGATCGTTTTTGGAGTGACCTTAGTAAAATAAAAGTATATTTCGTGTCCGTTACAACATTTGACTACGTTTTTATCTTTTACTGCCGAAATATTATATACATTTTAATTAATTAATTTTTAAAGAATTAATTTTTCGCCGCCATGATGATAATATTCCTAATCATAAAAATAAAACAGTAATCAGCGCCTCTAATGGCGAAAAGTGTAACTATTTTACGATCTTATCACTGATATTTGACCATTTAATGATGTAGCCATGTGTTTAGCTGTTTATATACCTGATCAAACGCAGGTTACTCATAGATCTGACCAGGCCACATCTTGATGTAGGAAGCTAATAAGTATTTTCCTTATCATGAAATGGTTAACCACATCACAAAATGATTAATTCCACAATCTGGCCACGACATATACATAGATATACCTTCATTAATTTCGGAGTTAAGATTGACCAACAAGGTCGCTTTTTATGTCTTTCAGCCAAAGAACAGCTCAAGAAACCAAAGGATGGAATCTATTCAGGGAGCTCCCCGTAAAGAAGGAGACTGGGTCTATGGTGTCTACGGCATGGGTAGAGACCAGCGTGAAAATATTAAAATTGCTCGCTTATATAATAATCTTCTGCGTTGTCCTTGGATCTGCTGTCATATCTAAAGGAACACTACTGTTTATTACGTCACAACTTAAAAAGGACAAAGATATCAGTCATTGTAACAGACAACTAGGTAATCTATCTATACTTCTGTTTTTACTATTGACTTTGGCATTGGGATTTGTTACCTTCTTTATTGCTACATACGCAACTTATAGCAAAGTCCCTATTATTTTACTGTAGTTATATTTGCGATAATCTTAAAAACTTTTGAACGGATTCAGCGGCTTGCAAGTTCCACATTCATTTCACTTCAACCCTTTTTAGTGTCCCACTGCTGAGCACGGATCTTCTCTCAATTATCTCACGACTTAGGTTGGTGGATGTCACATGTCCTCTAATGACTAGTTCTTAGACATGCCGGTTTCCTCAAGATGTTATCCTTCATCGACATTAAGCAGCGGTGATAAAACATTTCACACAAAGATTTGTGGGCACTACTGGGAATCGCACCCGCGACCTTTTATTTCAAAGGCGAGACTGATACCGCTGCGCCACCGCTGCTTTAAGTTACGTTTAAGTTACACCTAACCCAATGAGACTCATGAGAAAGGTTTGTGTGTATAATTCTCAGCTGCCTCACTAGTAGAAAATAAAAACGAATGATGCATTCGCGAAGGATGATGATTGTCATCTGGAAGTTATCAATAGATGATTAGGTAAACTGCGATACTATCAGTCGATATGATTTGCTCAAAGGTTCGAGATACAAGCGCACTGCAGAATATACCTACTACTACTTAGGAGGAAAAAAGTTTTAATTTAAATTTTATTTTGTAGCTTTGGACCAACAGTTTATAACGATACACACGTTAGAAGAACGAATAACATGGCTTTGGGCAGCTCTTATCGCATTCAGTGTACCAGAACTAGGAATGTTTCTCAGATGTCTAAGGATATGCTTCTTTAAAACCGCCAAAAAGCCTACTATTATGCAATTTATATTGGTAAGAATTACATTCGTTTTTATATAGATACCTATAGACCAAATAATGTTGTTTGGTATCATTTATCAATAAGGAAATACCTAAATATTTATACTGATTGTTTTCTGTCAGTACCTATATCTACATACAGTGCCACCTATTATAGTAAAGATTGGAAGACGCCACACGAATTGAAAATTGAAATATTTTTGTTTCCAAAGTTCCAAGTTTCTGTTCCGAAGTTTCTATACTATGGGTAGCACTCTATACAGATCGCTCCTTGAAAACAAAAGCGCCATCAATACGTTAGTTTACGATTGGTTGAGCGATTGTCTTGCAAATCGGAATGGTCAAGTTTACTCATCCTTAATCTATTATTTCAGGCTTTCTCTATCGAAACACTTCAGACCGTGGGAGTTGCAATACTAATACTTTTTATTCTGCCGGAACTGGATGTTGTTAAAGGGGCTATGTTAATGAATGCAATGTGCTTCGTGCCAGGAATCCTGAACGCTATTAATAGAGACAGAATGGATACTAATTATTCTTTAAAAATTGTTCTGGATGTTTTCTCTGTGTCAGCACAAGCCACTGCTTTTGTCGTTTGGCCTTTAGTTAAGCCGCATGATGGTGTGTTGTGGACGATTCCATTAGCTTGCGTTTTAATTTCATTAGGGTGGTGGGAAAATTTCGTTGGGAAAAATAGTTCAGGTAAGTCACTTAACTCAGTAATTACCTACTCACAACCAACCCTTTATTGAATAGTTTTAAACATTTGAAGATGAAGTGGGTACATAAGACTTTATTTCAGCACTAATAATGCTAGAAGAGCTGCGTGACAGTCTCAAAAGAACTCGATATTACACACAGCGCATACTGTCTGTCTGGAAGATATTGGTGTTCATGTGCTGTATCATGGTGCATCTGAGCATGCAAGGAGATGATCCGATTGCTTTCTTTTCAAGCACTATGGACGCATTCAGTCACCGATCTTATGTCGTCCAAGAGGTAACGAATTCAAATAAACAATTAGAAAATAATCCCGAGACATGTTTTAAGGTTTTAAATTGTAGGTACCTACACAATGTATTGTATCACTTATTACAAAAAATCTTTAAAACCAGTTCTGTATCAATAACAGAACACATTTCCATTAATGGTTCAGTACAATTTTTTTTTGGGTTGACTTAAATCGGCAGATTATGTACGAATTAAGTATTCATAATAATATCAATGAAGGCGTGTGGCGTACAATTAGTGGTCAGTGACCCTAGCGAGCGAACAGCTGATACGGCGGCGTATGCTTAGTATCAATAGTAAACATCTTTTGTTAGAGATTTCTTCATTTATTATTTTTTTTCTTCATAAATAAGACGTGTTTATTAAAATCACTCATTCATCAGTCATATACCACGAAATCTTGGAAACTATTAGATAAAACCTTATGAATTTGTGTTCCCTACCCAAATTTATAACTAGTAGTTTGAAATTCAAGGTTCAAGTGATCCAAGATGTTTACGAAGGTTTGACTGGATTTGCTCTAACCGGAGGCTCCATTGAACTCACAGCGTCTCAATACTCAGCTCTATGGGTGGTGCTCATACAAGTAGTAACCGCATACATCTGCTTCGCCGCTGGCAAAGCCGCTTGCAAGATTCTCATACAAAATTTCAGCTTTACTTTTGCACTCACTTTGGTGGGACCAGTCACTATAAATCTATTAATAGTTTTCTGTGGATTAAGAAACGCTAATCCTTGTGCTTTTTATGGAACAATACCGGATTACTTGTTCTTCGAAATACCTCCAGGTAAATGTATTGTTAAATAAAATTGTGAATCATGTTGACTTTAATCCCTATGAATTGTTTTATTGATTGAATAGATAACTTATTTTATATCGTAGATTTATTATCAACAGTATATTTTTGATAATGACTCTCAAAAATCACTCAACAAACACTTTTTATAAAGTATGTAAAGGAAAATATTTATTTCCTTGTTTATAACTTTGTGAAGTAATTCACTAATGAAACATTTTATATTTTGTAGTATACTTCTTGAAAAAATTTGTTGGTCGTGACATGGCATGGATATGGCTCCTTTGGCTGATCTCACAGTCCTGGATCACGGTTCACACTTGGCAGCCACGGTGCGAGCGTCTGGCGGCAACTGATAAGCTCTTCGCCAAGCCCTGGTACAGCGGTACTTTAATAGATCAGTCAATGCTCCTGAACAGGACTAAGGACGATGATAATGATATACAGCTTGAGGCAAGTACCTACAAATATATTTTAGTGTAGATGTCAAAGAGATCTTCCCTAGATAGGAAGCGAATTTAGACACAAAGTCAACGTCGTAACATCTATTTCAGGACCTCAAATCGCTTGGTGATAACATGTCTATAACCAGTGACGACAAAGTAATAAATGATGTAAGACCTGGCGACAGCGTTACAAGGTAAGTCAAATCTTCTATTCTGTAAGACTGGAGGTAGTTATTTGAAGTTATTAGATACATTTTCTGTATTTTGACAGAATTTACGTGTGTGCTACAATGTGGCATGAAACAAAAGACGAAATAATGGACTTCCTGAAGTCTATCTTCCGAATGGACGAGGATCAAAGTGCCCGTCGTGTTGCCCAAAAGTATTTGGGCATAGTCGACCCTGATTACTACGAACTTGAAGGTAGAGAATTTATAATACGTATTACGTTTATAAAGCTGATACCCTTAAATACCTATAGTTTTTTGTACTAGAAAACGTATTGGCCGCGATATTATTTTTAACCGAATTCCAAAAAAGGAGGTTTCTCAATTCGACCGCGTATATGCTTTTTTCAGTTCACATTTTTATGGACGATGCTTTTGAAATATCTGATCACAGCGCGGAAGATTCGCAAGTGAACCGATTTGCTAAATGCTTAGTGGATACGATAGATGAGGCGGCTTCAGAGGTTCACTTAACAAACGTCCGGCTGCGACCTCCCAAGAAGTTCCCCACTCCTTACGGTGGACGGTTAATGTGGACCTTGCCAGGGAAGAACAAAATGATATGCCATCTTAAAGACAAGTCTAAAATTAGACACCGCAAACGGTGGTCACAGGTTTGTTTTTTACGTCTTCCGTTCTTTCTTCCGCTTCTTTTAATACTATGTAATTAATTATATGTGGCCTGTGCGTTAATTAGATATTCTTTTAATATTTTTTTAACCTGAATTTCCTTACAAAAATATTTTAGTGGAAATAACGATTAATTTCAATTTCTGTGAAGTTGTTACGTAGATAGCGTACGCTGCATTTCTTATCTTATCATTCTAAATAACAAACACTAAAGACTGTTTTGCTTGACCGCTTACCTATTTGATAGGTAATTAAAAGTAGGTAAGGTATGTATGTTATTCCAAACCGGATTTATTTTTAATATAATCTGATAAGTTAATATGACTAACTAAAGGTCTATCTTAGGCTGCGCTATTTTCGGGTGCATTTACACCCCTATCTGATTTCCACCAAGAAACTATATTATAATCAATCATTACACTTTGTAGCATTATCAAGCTCATGTATTGTTACAGGTAATGTATATGTATTACTTTTTGGGTCATCGTTTAATGGATCTTCCTATAACAGTCGACCGCAAAGAGGTTATCGCTGAGAACACATACCTGCTTGCGTTGGACGGAGATATAGACTTCAGGCCAAATGCCGTTACATTACTTATTGATCTAATGAAGAAAGACAAGAACTTGGGCGCAGCGTGCGGTCGCATCCATCCTGTAGGGTCAGGTAGGTATCAACTGTCAAGTGTCTACCAAATTTTCCTATAGTAGCACTTAAAAATGCTTACTAAAGTTTCAGACACGCGTTTTCTCTAAACTAGTGTATTCAGAGTTGAGAAGTCATCTCTGCTAAAGTAACTAAAATAAGCAAAGCCGAAACTCAAAGTTTAGAATGGATATCAACCTACCTACATTCTTGATGGCAACTTTTGAATTCAGTACTTACTCCACATACCTATTAGACGGTAAAGAACTAGACAAAATAAAATGAAAAATTGGAGTATGGGATCATTATAAGTAAACTTTTCACCTGTTACCAGGTTTCATGGCATGGTATCAAATGTTCGAGTATGCGATTGGTCATTGGCTGCAAAAAGCGACGGAACATATGATCGGATGTGTGCTCTGTAGCCCTGGATGCTTCTCTCTGTTCAGAGGAAAGGCTTTGATGGATGATAATGTCATGAAGAAATATACCCTGACACCTCACGAGGCGCGACATTACGTGCAATATGACCAAGGTAAATCGCAATAGCTTTCTAGTTACGCCCGAGATTAAGTTAATCAAGGTCAATTGTTAACAAAATATCTGTTACGACATTCGACAAACGAATCTCAATAACTGGACTAAAATCGAGTCGTTATTTTATCATACTGTTATTATAGTTTAAAATTCGGTATAATTATTTGGTTAGTATCATATCTTCAGTACCTTTATTGACACATTTATTCGTTATGAAAATACTTGTCCAGGCGAAGATCGTTGGCTATGCACATTACTGCTGCAGCGTGGGTACCGCGTGGAGTACTCGGCTGCATCAGACTCTTACACTCATTGTCCCGAACGTTTTGACGAGTTCTACAACCAGAGGCGGCGATGGGTTCCCTCGACTATGGCTAATATTTTTGATCTGTTATCCACATCCAAAAGGACAGTCAGCATCAACGACAATATATCGACGCTATACATCATGTATCAAGTAGGTAGTTAAAACATGTATTTCGTTCGTTTATAGTAGACACTGGTTTTCCGCCCGGGCGTATATCGGTATCGCGCTAAACCATTAATTAATTAACTTTTTGCGCAGTCGGATAAAGACTATTCTATGTCTAAGGATATAGAATAGTCAAGGCAAATCGGTTTAGTAGTTTTGGCGTGAAAGCACGACCGACAGACAGATAGAGTTACTTTCGCATCTATAATATGTGCTTGTTAAGAATAAATTCTGACTGGCGGACTTAAATAAAAGCTTACACCTATAAATTGTTAAACATACACTGTGTCTTAGTAGGTAATTGCGTAAGTAATGCCTAAAACATTTTTATTTCAGTCGATGTTAATGGTGGGAACAATCCTAGGCCCAGGTACTATCTTTCTAATGATGATTGGAGCTATGAACGCGATCACTCAAATAAGCAATTTCTACGCATTATTATTTAACTTAATACCAATAAGTATTTTCATTATTGTTTGCATGACCTGTAAGACTGAAACACAGGCAAGTATTCGTTATCTTTAAAAATATATATTTATAATAATATTTTGTAAACAGAAACTGTTAACTAATAATGGATTTTAATACAAAGCAAAGCAGTATATAAAATGGAAGTAGAAAAGTAAATTACCTGCGCCGATTACAGCTCTGTAGGCTAATTCACGTAATTAAATAAGTTCAGGTGCAGTGCAGTGGCAGATAAGTTTCGATCAAAACAACCCTATTCATATTCTCGTAATTTCGACAAATGCTGTCATATACGCTCGTGTCAAGTTCACGTCAAGCGAGCGCTTTGGCGTTCATGATATAAATATGACAATTACAAGATTACCATTTTACAATAAGACGTGAACGTATTTGTAATTGCACCACAACTTGATCGGTGCGTCAAGAAATTACGTGAACTGGTAGTCGACGCAGATTACCTCCTTTCTTGATCTATGCGCTCTATTTTCGACTGAAACTATATTAGCGCTAAAACTAAATTGTTTTCAAGATTGCGGATATTATTTTATTGTTTCTTTTATATTTTTTCAGTTATCCTTGGCAATGGTAATCACATGTGCCTATGTGATGATAATGTTGATGGTCATTGTGGGTATCGTGCTACAGATCATAGAGGACGGTTGGCTCGCTCCATCGAGTATGTTCACCGTCGCCACGTTCGGCATATTCTTTATAACAGCAGTGGTTCACCCGCAAGAGATCATATGTTTACTGTACCTCGTTATATACTACATCACTATTCCCAGTATGTATATGTTGCTGATTATTTACTCGCTGTGCAACTTGAACAATGTATCGTGGGGAACACGTGAGGTTGTACAGAAGAAATCTGCTAAGGTATGTATAGATTTTGACGTGACAACGTCTTATAAATTGGTTTGCCGGGTGACACTTCAAGAAACTGCGTTACGCTCCGCTCACGTTATGCGCTCACAATGAGAGCGAGTGAGAGGCACGCGTCCCTTCCACTCGGGCATGGTTAGCCCGCCTAAGAGCGAGAGAGACAGACATAAAAAGTGAAAGGCACGCGTCCCTTCCACTCGAGCACAGTTAGCCCGCCTAAGAGCGAGATTCTTTGTATAAATTAATGTTTTAAATATAATTCTTTGTATAAATAAATGTTTTAAATTGTTACTATTATTTCATCCTTCTTCCTACTATACGAATGAATATTCACATTAAAATTATTTTACCACTCAAAGTCGTTGTCACGTAAAACTTTCGCCCGTATACCGACTTTACAGGCAACCAATTTTTTTTATAACTGATTAATTCTTTACGAGTTTCCCCAAATGCTGCCAATACCAAAAACTACAAATGAAAAGATACTCCCAAGTTGTGTCGTTATTTTTAGATACCCACGCTTCAGCACTTCTTAAGCTAATCTAACGATTTCTTGCGTGCTAGTCGACGACTCGTTTTCTGCTAATATATTGACTGAGTATACTTTTAGTGCTTCAAAAATTTAAAATACGAGTGTACTCAATCAAGTATTCAAAGTATTAGGTATTTACCAAAAAACCCAAGGTGGTTATTTGTGTTGTTATAGGAGCTTGAAATGGAGAAAAAAGAAGCAGAAGAAGCTAAAAAAAAGATGGACGCCCAGAGTATAAGAAAGTGGTTCGGAACATCAGATGAAACGAGTGGATCAATGGAGTTTAGTATTTCAGGTTTATTCCGTTGCATGTGTTGCACCAACCCCAAAGACCACAAGGACGATTTACATCTGTTACAAATAGCTAATTCTATAGAGAAGATTGAGAAGCGATTAGAATTGTTGTAAGTTATGTGTTTCTTTGAGAGTACATATCATACCCAAAAACATAAGTGTCTATTATTTAAATAAACTCTATTTTTTGCATGTTTGATAGAGGTGCCACGGAAGAAGACATTCAGCCGTCAAACCGACGTCGTTCTTCAGTAGCCATACGGAAGCAGTCTGTGGACCCGATCACTATGTTACCGGAGTATGAAGAAAGCGAACTATCTACGGATATACCAAGAGTGCGTACCTTACGAATTGTAATTATAATAGGTATAATATAGTGGGAGACTAACACACACGGCCATCTATTCCCAAACAAAGCAGAGCTTGTACTATGGAAACCAGATAACTGGTAATATACTACTTATAATACTTTTCTTTTGTATATACATAAATTTGAATAATAACACCCAGACTCAAAACAAACAGACATGTTCATTACCCAGATGTCTGTCTTGGGTGGGAATCGAACTCACGATAGTATAAATATAATCTTTAAGTATTTTTAGTTAGATTTCTTGTTTCATTGACATATTATAATTTTGAACTGTAGGAAGAAAGAGATGACCTAATAAATCCATACTGGATAGAAGACCCAGACATACAGAAAGGTGAAGTAGATTTCTTGACTACAGCCGAAACCGACTTCTGGAAGGATCTTATTGATGTTTACTTGCGGCCTATTGATGAGAACAAAGAAGAACAGGTACCAATGTTTCCTATCTGCACCTCTTTTACTCTTTGCAAAATGCAAATGAAGTAAGAAAGAGACGACAGGCTGGATTTTACTTAAATTAATAATTTTGCAGGAACGTATAAAAACAGATTTAAAAAATTTACGTGATATGATGGTGTTTGCCTTTGTGATGCTGAACGCGCTATTTGTACTGGTGATTTTCCTGTTGCAACTGAACCAAGATCAGATGCACTTCAAGTGGCCTTTTGGACAAAGTGTTGTTATTGGATATGACAGCGATATGAATATTGTAAGTTAATACTTTTTATATATCATTTGAATTGCCTAATAATTTTGATATTTTATTAAAAATATTAAGTGTAGTGTCCCGAAAATGTAGGTACTTGAGACCTGGTAATTGCTATTTGTTATTTTAATCATAATGAGTAGAATTTATGTAGATTACTTAATAATTTCATTTGCAATTGTTTCTACTTAGCCTACTTATTTTTATGTGCGTCTTACTAAATTAATTAGTTACTATTGGACATAAATATCAGGTATATTTACGCGTAACGGATATTATTAAAATAAATGCGTGTAAAGCTGCTTTTACATTAGGGCATCATCAAACAAGTGTTATTTTACATCGGTCGGGTTATACGTTACAATCGGACTTTATTTATAGTTGTCCGTCATATTTGGTACTCCATAAAGTTATTAATGATTAATGAATGTTTTTGTCATAATTATTTAATTTAGAAATACTATGAAATGGTCCTTTCTATTAATCAATGAAGGTTTGTAGCCTATGTGGCCTACTAAGGAGGATATTTTGAAATAATAATTGGTGAAGTTACATTAATAATAGTTTAATATCACATTATATTAGGCAAAGAAAATATACAATAATTTGTAAGCGTGTGTAATTATGTTGTTAAATAATTATTGAACGCAATCACTCCATTATATTTTTTAATTAGAGCACGACTAAATTATTGTTATTTTTAACTATATTTAAACTTAGTAAACAGTATTTTACTGTTATTAATAATCTGTTTGATATTTACTGGAAAGTAAATGTAAATTAAGATGAGAGATTGCTATATTTTCGTATAGGTACTACTTACACTCGGTCTTTAGTAAATAATGCTGCAAATTTTCCCCTAGGTACAAATAACCCAAGCGTACCTGACTCTGGAGCCGATTGGGTCAGTATTCTTGGTGTTCTTTGGGTCCGTAATGATCATACAGTTCACTGCTATGCTGTTCCATCGACTCGGCACTCTGACGCATCTGCTGTCCACTGTCAACCTCAACTGGTACTGTACTAAGAAGGTTAGTAGCCTGTAGTAATGTATGTTCATTGTACGTAAAACAATGCCTGATGTGACACTATCAGCGCTGTATTAGGCTAGTATCGTTAATACCGTAATACCTTTAGGTATACATATAAGTATGGGCCAGTAAATACACCTTTCTTTAAAAAAAATATAGTTACAGGCCGACCGTTTAACTCGCGTATCGCCATCTGAGATACAAAGTCATAAAACATTAATTAAATCTCTTAAAGAACTATTTAACCACAGATAAAAGTAATGTAAGACTATTCGTGACTAATATCCATATCGCTTGAATCATCATCACTGTCTGTAGGTACAGCTTGAGGAGTCAGAATCTTGGCGATAGGCGATACGCGAGTTAAACGGTCGGCCTATAGATAGTGCATTTTGCGTTTCAAAATTATTTACTTAGCGTTGTGAATTACATCACATAATTATAAAATAAATAGCTCTTTTCGAGTGAATCGGTATACTGGGCTGGCGCGTTCCACCGTAGTGTACGATGGAACGTCGTAGACTACGTCGAACGTCATTACTTAACATCAGGCAAGTTGTAGTCAAGCGCCAGCCTATCGAAGAATAATAAAAAAAGACCTGGCGATAATTACAGATCGTTTGGACTGCCTCTATATCCGGCACTGATGTGGCAGACATGTCCAGTAGGTAGTGCTTGGTAGAACGGTGGTCACATATTATTTTATAGATATTACATTATTTTTAATCTGTTTAATATTTCGCTCCTTGAATACAAAAGTGCCACAAATCGAAAATTTCGAAAACCGATTTATGGTACTTTTTTTTCGATTTGTGAGGCTTTTGTTTTCAAGGAGCGATTTTTTTTTAAATGATGTGTGATATGGGTCCATTGTAACTTGAAATAAATGAATTTAAATTTAAACTATAAACCATTTCAAAAAGAGGCATCGCGAGAAAACTACGTCTAAACTAAGTATGTTACAAATGCTAAACAGATGGCGGTCATGTAGCTTTCTGTTATTACAAAATTACGAGTATGATAATAATATTATAGAAATATATCTTTTTATTCTTAATTTTAATTTTTAATTTTGATGTTAATTTTATTTATTACTAATATTAGTTCTTAAAATATTTTTTTACTGGCACTATTGATGCCAAAATCTGAAATAAAATATTATTATTAATTAAACTCTTGTTCTAGATAGAAACTAGTCTATTTCGCTACATTTTAATACATCCTACAATACATGTTAAATCTGAGTAGATATCTAACCCCGCTCGGTCTGAATAGACTGATTATGTCTAACTATAGCTGGTAACTTCTATTACTGGCCTTACATTAATTTATAGAATACTTATATCTACTTAATTATCACTAAAATCATATAGTAAATGTAATATACTATGTTATAGTATATGTCAATATACTATGTTCCTCCTAGCCGGACGATATGTCAGACAGCGCTATAATAGAGAAGAAAGCGGTAGAGATCGCCAAGGACCTGCAGCGACTGAACACAGATGACCTGGAGCGACACGGCATGAACGAGGGCCACGTCTCTCGGAGGAAGACCTTGCACGACCTTGAGAAAGCCAAAGATACTAAACCTGGGGTTGTTAATCTTGACGCCAACTTTAAAAGGAGGCTAACTATTCTGCAGAATGGAGACCAAGGTAGAGTAAAATTATTCACACCTACCGTAAAGAAAATATCAGATGCAGTAATACAGAAAGAATTTTAGCTAGGGAAATACGGTTTCAGTAGGTTTCCAAAATAAGGAGGTTTCTTTTTCTTTTCTTTTAGGATTCTCATCTATTATAGACATCATATTTGTGTTAAAACTCTTGCGGTAACTGATGAACCCTTTACGTTAATCCCAGAACTACGTAAAAGTCTTACACATCTATACATTCTGCAGCAATGATATCCCGTCTCCCATCACTGGGCGCGGACACAGCGACACGTCGCGCGACACTCCGCGCGCTCAAGACGCGGCGCGACTCTCTGGTCGCCGAGCGACGTCGCTCGCAGATGATGTCCAGAGACTCCACCACTGATTACCTTTACCCACCACACGAGGTTAGTTCGAAACTAGAAATTAAAATTTTAACGAGTCTCGGCCTAATTTACATCGTCGTCGTGTTACTCTACCCGTTTCACCAGACCCTGAGTATAGGACGTAACATGCACATATGTCTGCGCACACACGTCACCACTATACTATTAATTTGATGCGATCGTAGCTAATGTTTGGCCGCCGTAGCCGAAATATTTTAGTATTTTTTATTGTTATGGTTTTAAATACCTAGGTCCCAAAACTCAAAAAGCTCATAATTTTATGTTGTTTCAGCTGAACGACATGGGTCGGTCTTCAAATGCAGGCGCATACATGAACAGAGGGTACGAGCCGGCGCTGGACAGTGACGAGGAAGACACGCCGCGCCCTCGAAGGTCCACGGTGCGGTTTAGAGATATACACTTTGAATGACGCGCTTTGTTATAATTTTAGACAAAAATTGTTAGTTACTAATTAATAAAAGGCATACCAAAATCTTATATTTTTATATTTAATCTTATATTTCCAATATCTGAACTCTACTTTGCAAAGTATATTATATAACTGAAGCTGAAAAAAGTAATCTCTAAGATAGTTTTAAATACATTTATAACATGAATAATTGCCTAACCAAGTTTTATTGTATTTCATGTAAGCATGGTCTAAATAAATTTATATTTTTGTCAAAATAATGTATCTAAAACTTTGAAATTGGGAAACCCTTGATTGAGTTCTGTGAGAGAATGGTAGAGGTCTATAGTAGTTTAGTGAGCGCACGGCCTGCGAACCGACCGCACGCAATATGTGCTGCGACGTCCCGCGAGTGCACTCTCCCCTTTACCTCAATATTGTGAAGTGATTTTGTACACTGAGGATTGTTTTGTCACCCCAGGATAAGAGAACTGTAAGTAATACATACATTCTATTTACTAATATAAGCAAACGTTTAGAGAGAAGGCCTTGATACGTGATCAGCTGCGAAAGTGTGCGGGGCTGTAAGGTCCCTTCATAATGTATTTTTGTAGGTACCTATGTTACTATTTGAAACCTTATTAAAACCATAAAGGTTTAGCATAAATAAATTTTATAAAGATTTAACAGTAAGTAGTTTATGTATTTTATGGAAAGAGGTTGATTTTAATTGTGGTGAGACTGGTTTCTCTTTCGAAAGTTTCGTAACTATGTTTCTACAAAAATTGTGTTGTATGTGAAAATATGATCATATTATATTAATGTTATGTTATATTTATTCAAGATATTCTCAGCGCATACATAACTATGGTAGTAAACAAAAGTGAATGTAGGCGGAGCTGGGATGGAGAATGGCACCGAACAAGGAGTCATTTCCTCTGCTAGCATATTACCGAACGACCTCTAAATACTAACCATTAGATATGCCTTACTGATACATAATTAAACTGCCTTGTATAATCCTATTATTACGTTAATCACTTCGGCTCAGCTAGATTTATTTCACGTAACGTCCATCGACTTCAAAATTATATCATACCTACAGCCAGCGTGTTTTCTTGTTGGAATCTTATTGACTGCACGCATATCTGAATCTTAATAGTAGAAACAATTACGAAAATGTAACTCTATTACTATCACGTAACAGTAAACATTAAATGAAATGTTTTTTTATCAACTGTAGCTATTGACTGCGGTTACAATTAGATAAGGAAGCAGTTCATATTAAATCTACAAACCAAACTTAAGCGAGGGTTTGTACTTATGTAGGTACGTAAGTACGACTGATATCAACGCCGCCACTTTGCCCTCGATCACATCCGCTCACAGAGGGTCGTTCTCAAACCAGAACAATTTGATGGTTTCCGCAACATAGTTGTTAGCCAAGTGCAATTAACTAATTAGTAATATTCCTAGTTGCGCAGTCACTGCAATACAAAGTGTAATTAAAAGCACTTGGTGCTCACTTTTGGTTTTTGTAAGCATATTTACATACCAGAGTGAACCAACAACAATTTGGCAAGCTTCACTAGAGAACACGAACATTACATAGATAATATATGTAGACATGTAACTGCATCAAAAGTAGACAAATATAACCGAACACGCAAACTACGATTACTTTTATTTTGTTGAAATATACTGAAAATATTGGGGTGTATGGAACTTATCGCAAATCAGTCAATTAAGAAATTGCGGTACAATTCCAAAATTAAGTTAATTTAATATTGTATGTAAAGAAATTATAGAAATGCTCTATTATCTATCTATGACGAAACAAGTAAGAGGAAGCATTGGTAAGGCTAAGTATAATGTCACATTATAATGCACATATTACACATGAACACGTTTAGCAAGTCTACAAGAGAGACAAGTTTCACAATCCTACTTTACTACTTAGCATACCTACCTACTACAAAAAGCTTAATGACGCATTTTGAAACTTTCTATACATTGCTCTACACATTTGATTAATAGAATAGAAATTGAACAAATAACGCAATGTAGTACAACTGTAACTAGACAGTTTCGTACACTAAACCTTGGGTCGATTTCCGTGTTAGTAATTTCATTACATATTTGAAATAGGTATGAAATCCATAGTTCCTCGTCGATATACTGAGATATTTTAAATATATTGGCCTGCCTCTACGTATGTTTCCATCAAGTTTAGATGAAGTAATTAACATACCTACACGTTGTAGCAAAGTACACACGCGTTGTGCTACCTAATTAATGTTTGAATATAATTTGTCGTGTGAATTTGTGATTTGATCATGTTTACCAAGATTTTACTAAGTCCTACGTTATACGAATATTATACTAATACATTACTGTGTATTGAATGAATACAAAATACGAACAACAAAACTAGATATACCTAACATTATGTCAGCATAAGGTCAAAAGTTAAATATCATGGTCGTCCATTAATAGATAGATACTTTCATTAACTAACGAACAAGAATATACCAGACCTTGACTGTGTTAACCGGAAGAAAGTGGAGTGTGATTAGCATGGCGCTTGCGTTCCTAATGTTAATGTTAAATAGATACGAATGTAACGGTATCTGCATAAGTAGATTTAACTTAAACTATGTGAGTAGATATAATTTTCTAGAATAACATATGCTTGCCTGCTTACTCATACAAAGTAATTTAATTACTAGAAAATTACAAGCAATTATCTAAGTAACTAAATAGTGATATTAAATTCTTGGTATCTCTTAATCACGTATGCATTGGTTGGTAAAGGTTCCCACATGATTATTGAGCGAAGTATGCAAGGACTGTAAAGTGCCCCGCGTGCTCTACAAAAGACATCAACGCACGCCCACTGCGCACAAATATCACAAGTCAATACTTAAAGCGTTTACTACGATAAAATTAGTAGCTAATTAATATGTTATACTTGTCTATAGTACCTATCTATAACTACCTATAGGAGGGTAACTTAGGATTTATTAAAATTTAACCTTTAATATTTAATCGCACCTGGCTTAAATATAGGTATGTAGGTATAAACTTCGTTATATCGTATAAGGCAACGAAAACAAAAAGTTTAGTTGTGCAATAAAAATCCTTTCAACATTCCTCACTGACATAATATTATACTCCCATATAATATTTATATGTATGTTACGACTATTACGTGTGAAGGTGACTCTGGGGCTAAGAAACAAAAGTGGTCGTCACAGATTCACACATAATAACAATTGCGCTAATAAGGCCCACTTTCTCTTTTTTGTGGAGAATTTCTCGCGCGTCGTTCATCAATAGTTCTAACGTTATTCTTTGTAAATAGATTGCCTCATTGACTTAGACTATAGAGGGTTAGCCTTTAGCCGTAGAGGTCACCGATTCAAATCTAAACCCAAAAATAGTGTTAAGATTTTTCTTATCATCCTTTCATAGACATTTCAACACTAAGTAGTCGGCATCCCATGACTCGGAGAGCACGGTAAGCCGTTGGTCATGTGCCCGATTTCTCACTGGCGGCCGTGTCAATCAGTCCTTTTCCCCGGAATCAGTGAGTATGAGTGCACCTGTGTTATATCACATTTGTATCTCCTGTCACATATCCTCGAATGATTAGTTGTTAGACATGCCTTCGGATTCCTCACGATATTTTCCTTCACCGATCAATATCGGTATCGGTAGCGGTAGCGGCGATGAACCGCACGGCACGACTGGAAATCGAACCCGCGACCTTCCTAAACCGAGGCCCGTACCGCTGCTCAAAAAATTGGCTATATATCAGTGCAAGAATTCAATAGTAGTTACCAGAGACTAATAGTGTAGATAGTGATCATAATTACTGAAGAAACAATATGGCTTAAATAA
This sequence comes from Meganola albula, assembly GCA_936450015.1. NCBI lineage: Eukaryota > Metazoa > Arthropoda > Insecta > Lepidoptera > Nolidae > Meganola > Meganola albula. The sequence goes on along the minus strand of OW388144.1, from coordinate 7,128,408 downwards.
ACAATACCATACAACCATTTTCATAGCTGTTCTTGTAATTTTTGTAAAACTTTGCAAGGGCCACTAGTGTAGTAGGTACATGTACTAATGCTTTCATTAGACGCAAGAAACAATAACCTTCAAACAATTATATCAGGCAGATACCGAATTCAATGTTTTGCGTTTACATTTTATTGTAAATAGCAAATCTCTTACCCAAAATAGCTTTGATTATAAAAGTCGCACATTTCAGGTAGGTACCTAACGATATTCGAATAGGTACTTGTATAAAGAGTCATCTTCAAACCTGGGGTTCAGAATAAATATAGTACTTACCACCTACTAAAGTATCTATGCTCTTTCTATTCCACTGGAATATGGATGCAAAAGTTTAGGTGGGTAACTTTTATCTTATTCTTCAATAATAATAAGTATGTACCTATCGTCGAACATTTTACAACATTGACATTATTGGTGCAACTCTTATTATTTAAATAACTTACTAACGTAAGTCTATCCAAATGCACAAAGCAGTCAACTATCTGAAATAGAGGCAGCAGTCCATAACAAGTTTAACTAGGTATAGCTACTGCTGCAGTGAGCCAGATAATTATAGTGATTTCATAACATAATGATATTTATTTTATGCTAGAGAAACACTGACCAATAAACACAAAGTGTTAAGATGTATAGACGTACGTTCACCTCTGCTTAAACTTTTGGTAATACAGGCGTTTATTGTACCTCTGTTATGTTAATTGCAATTGAAGTCCAGAGTATTGTTCATAACAGAACTACATTTAATATGATTCTGTAAAATAAAAAATTGATCTCAGTAGCCATGCATTTGTAGTACCTAAAATTAAATATTTACCAATCTGCTTACTTTTTGTAAATACCAGTCTGAGTCACTGCATCCGGCTGAATAAATGCAGACCAAATGTTTCTAGGAACAAGACTCATTCTTTTCGGTTATTTTAACATAAGAGTAACCTCGAGGTCATCTACACCACGCTGACACGATCACTTCATGCCTCGATGAATTGCAATTTATTGATATAGCAAGGACTTGTTGGGTAGGGCCACACTGCAAATTTAAAAAGCGAATAGCTTGTCAAACAACATCATCATCCCTCACCTCCCCTTTAGAACGCCACATCGATTAGTTGCCGGTCATTAGTATCCATCGGCTTCCTGAAATTTCTACAATATCATCAGTCCAACTAGTGGCAGGCAGACCGACGCTGTGGCACCCATTTTGTGGTCTTCATTCGAGAACCTTTATTCCTTAGCTGTTATCGGTTTTACAAGCGATGTACCCTGCCTACCGCCACTTCAACTTGCTCACTATGATTATTATATCGGTGACTTCAATTCTAAACAATTTAACCAATAGTTATTTAATCGACAACATTTTTAGGGCACCCTACCCGAAGGGCGCCAACGTTACTCAAGCCTCTGCAATCTGTCCGTTCATCAGCTATCAACAGGCTCTAGCTTATGAACTGTACCAACAAAGAGTTGACAACCAACAAATACTCATTCACTTGCGCTTCTACCCAACCCATTTCACAATTTTTCACTGTTTAGGGTTTGCAGGTAGAAAATTTATATTTAAGTTGGTGCTTCCCTGTTGTTTCTTATTACTAAATTGTCTACGTGTTTTGTGTATGTACAATAAAGAATAAGAAATATTTAAATCCTATTGACTTGTACTTGACCGGTTATTTTGGTTGTTTTGTGGCTGACTGATAACCACAAGAGTAAATCCGCTGGAAAATGTTATGAAAAAAAATTAAGTAAACATTAGTAAACCTTTTAGCAATATATTTGGACGAAATGTACTTTATATCCCTAATCGCCTTTGTAATTGCTTTGACATGTTCTATTAATATTTTATGTATGTAATCACTTCCTAGGTGTGCCAAGCGGAAATAATTTTAAAATCAAGTCTTTTTAAGACAAATTCATAAGCATTTGATAAAGGCCAAATATTTAGATACGCATATTATCGTAATCAACTTGTAATAAGTAGGTACTGTTTTGCAAAAAAAAAAATTAAAAATATATCTGGGACATTAACACACACTGTCATCTCAACTTTACTCTCCGAAGGCATGCAAATAGGAATCTTGTTAATAAACGTTAATTAAGTGAACATCAGTCACTTTGAATGTAATTGAAGCTTTAATTTTTCTGAACGTTACGTTACCCTAAGCATTCTTGATCATTAACTCATCGAGTTGTGTAAGGCATGTACTAAGCGACACTATGTAAAGCTACGAATATAAGGCAGTGTTGCGCAGCGTTGTCGGAGGAGCGAAGTGTACGGGGTGGGGGGTAAGAGGGGGACCAGCTGGCGGCCTCTAGCAGTGAAAGTAAACCCGCGGTCCTCGATACTGAGGCTTAGTGCTAGTAATTTGATTTAAATTATGATTTACTATTGCAATGCTCTAATGTATTGTATAGAGATGTAATGCCATCAATCTATTCACTCCAGTTTCATAAGTAATAGGCAAATGCCATTTCAATTATAGACTGTTTTACGAATAGGCTTCAGTAATCAGTCTACAAAAAGGTCAGTTTTTTAGTAACATGAGGCATTCCAAAAATACTTAGTAAAAATTAAACAAGTTGTACATAGTTGTAGTGTACATGACTACAACTTCTTAATGTTTCGTATGCGGATTTTGGTGATTAACCTTATTTTGGCAAGTAAAACAGTTCAATCGTCGGTTCATAGTACATATTTTATTGTTTCCGGTAGTAATACTGTTACATCATTTCATTTACTTGGACGTTTTTATGCTATACGTAAAAGATACGGCCTAGTATCAAGACCCCTTATCCTTTTACTAGACTAGACACTTGCATTTTTACTTCAAAATATATCTATATAATAAAGGAGAATTATTATTAGTTCATCCTGTTAAATCATGCAAAATTTCCTATGGTAAAAAGAAGAGGGCTGTTATTAATAGGATGTATGCTATAAATACCTAATTAAAATTGTTAGGTGTCACTGCAAACAATACTACTTTTCTAATTAGACTATTTATATAGATATCTATCTACTTACTTACCTATCTACCTACCACCTAAGCATCTACTTACTTATGGTAAAGCAATAAAGTTATTGAGTATTGAGTACGTAAAGCTAACCGCCCACTTGCAACAAGACAGTTAAAACCTACAGCAGCTGCTACAGATAGGTATATAAAACCTATGAAGAATCGCACACTGCGAACAATATGTCCAATAGATATAGCTATTATAGGTACTATCGAAGGCACATAAGATGGGTGTTTTTTTTGGCAAGTTTCCATCAATTTCTTTTTCAGGTAACTTTTATTTTCGAGTCGAGAAAAGCTATAGCTTTCCGAAATACTTATGTAATCTCCGGAGTACTTACAATATTACAATAATATGGCGCCTACTCATTACATTGGAAGAAATATTACTAACTTTGCGTATGTTTTGTTTTACGGTTATATTTTTACAATTATGCGTGCCTATATTATACCTTATGTTTAGTATTTAGCCAAATAAAAATATAGTTATAGAAGTATAGAGTTATCTCTCGCTATCTTTATAGGCGCAAAAGCCTTCGGAACACAGTATTGCCATTTGCTCTACAATAGCTGGTACTTAAGGAGGTCCAGTCCATTGTCCATACAAAGTCGGTGACCTTGCTAAAGGGCGGCGGCGCCGAAGCCGTCCTGCCCACTACAATCCGATAAAGTCACATAGGGTTGCCAGTCTCTCTTCTAGGCATAGTAGGTACCTACTGTATGTAATTATGATGAGTAGAAAATTATGAAGGCCGGGCTCCGCCCGCAACTTCGCTGGCGTAGTATGGGATTTAAAAGTAGCCTATGTGCTGTTCCGTACCATAATCTATTTCTGTATCTACCAATTTGCATCTAATTCCATCAGGTAGTTTTTGGATGGAAGAGCAACAAACACTCGCATTAGTGGGATGGGATGGCATTATTGAAGGTACTACATTTTTATTAGGACTAAACAAGCCACCACCGCAATTTCTGCTACTCCTGTAAGCCAGTATCAACAGCAGCACCGTGAATAGACTCGGGATTTGAATCCCGCCAAGTCCCCTGTACACCTAAACTGTCTTAGGTCCCGCACGAATTCGATCAGAAAGTACTTAGAACTGAAGGAACATCATAATATAACTGACAGTATTCAGAGGTATAAATCACATTTTAGTAAAAAAAAACTGGATACCTACGTTGCCTAAAACTCACACTGTTCTCTAATATATCTAATTAAAAAATTGTATTTAGCTTAATGTAAACGCATACTTCAGGAAAGGATATAAATTTATATTGAAAATATACACGTGCTTCTTTCGTTGCCGACTAGACCTATTCCTTTGGCAGGTGCTGTACAAAACTGTGACCTTATGCTGTATTAGCACACCTCACCGTTACGGTTATAACAAGACACCCGAAACAAATTGTACTATGTTACGTTCTTATGACCTCTCAAAAGCATTACATACGCAAGTAACTACCCAAGCGCGTGTCAGGCTTATTGTTAAATATTATTTATTGCACATTCGAATTTTAGCATAGTAAAATTAGTTACTTACTAACATGAATTATTACAGGAATTCTGCTACTAAGGCTTGAAATAGGTAACCCATACGTTAAGCCTTGCAAGTTGAATAACGTGAATTGTACTTACCATTCTATGTGAGGTCTTTACAGGTACATTTTTTTTTACACTGAAATTAAGATTGTTTTCAATTGAACTGCTCAAATTTTTAAATTTATTCAAAGTTAGTCCCATAAATCCTTAAAAGACACTACTGGGTATAAAGCTAGGATCACAGCAGATAATGGACTGTAGCACGCATTGGATTCCATAAAGGACTATCAATCTTTTAAAGTAAGTACGTATCCAATAAAAAGTGCACGCACACCCCAAGCATTTCATTAGTAATAAATCACTGGTAGAGACCCGTAATTCTGCTAGGGAGGAATGACCGGCAAGGTTGAGGGCTTCGCGAAGAATGTGCACTTTTGCATCGCATAATGTGATTCATACACCAGATATAAGTACTAACATGTACCTATAGGCATATTTTGTTTATTGAATATTAAGTAATGTCAGTGAATTGCAAAAGAGTGCACAGAATATCTTAGTGGGAAAATTGTTTAAATTTATTTTAATAATATTTAAAAAAAAGAATATTTTGTGGCCTCATTATGGTTATAAGCAAATAAGGGGTTATCATTTGATCATTAATTAATTTATAATTGGCAAAGGGAGGAAATTTGAAAAAGGGAAGACGGAGCAAAAACAATGATAAGAAACTTCCATTAGGCTACATCCACATGCAATTAAGTAGGTAATATTGACGGAAGCCGATGGAAATTGGGTTATATGCGCTCATCGCCATTGATTGGTACTATTATTACTGAAAATTGCTAGTGGTTGTGGGTTACATAGTGAACTTCAGGTATATAAAACAAAGTTGTGAGTTATTAGTTATTTACCAAACACCATGTACCTATAAAAATACAAATACGATGTTTGTAACTGAATAAGCATTGTCCTAACAAGAATGTTGTTATCAGTCGTGAAACCCTGTTTGTTTACAAATTATTTACGACTAGAATGTAAAAAAGTATTAACCTCGATGTTATCATACAATGATTATTGTTTTACAAGGACTTCCTGGTTCTACACTCGAAATCAACCTATGCTAAGCGCACGCAAGTACCGATTCATGTTTAGGAGGATGCATGCCTAACATTTAAATTAAAAATGTCTACATACATACTTCACTGAGATAAAGGTAGGTACCTAATGGTGCTTATGAGATTATGCACCATTAGGTACCTACCAATATTTAAATCGTCGCTATGGACAATAATACGAACTTACTACATACATATTGTTTATAATTCTTATTTTGGTTTTACAATTATCATTATGACATAAATTGTAGGTCAAATAAAGTATTTCTTATCATACCCACAGCTACAATTTCGCTACTGCTTTTTCTTTAAACCAGAATCGACAGCAGCACGAATGCAGGCAAATGCGATTAAGGCCGGGACACTAACCAATGTTTTCACTATGTTTTCCTTCACTGATATTAAGCAGCGGCGATAAAACTATTTACACAGAGATTATAAAAGACCGGGGATCACGGGGACCTTATATTTCAAAGGCGAGGCTGATACCGCTGAGCCACCGTTGCTCCAAACAACCTCACGAGTTGGTAAAAGCGTGACAGTTTACAACCATCCAAAAAGAAAGTCGTGATGACCGTTTCTACTGTCAACGATCAAGCCCAACGAGTACACGCAAACGTTACGGATGCACTTGGTACTATTTTTGGGTCAACTCTATAAAACTTGGTTTGTCTAATTTGTATGAACGAACCTAGAAAAGAATATTATTGTTTAGTATTAATTTTACTCACGTGTTGTAATTTAGTTACTTAATCTATTTTTATTACAGAAATAACAAACAATGGCGACGTCGGGAGGGAAACGCCGCGAGGAGGGCAGCGACAACTCCGACGACGAACTTACACCGCTCGCTAACGAAATCTATGGCGGCAGGTAAAACCTATTAAACTGTAAAATAATATAAATATCTGTGGACGTAGTACCATATCGTAGGCTTTCATGACACTCACTTTTTGGAATATACATAATTCCAGGATTAATGAAAATTTTTGCTTTTACGAATACAAAAAAAAATACTCAGATCATTCATTAAAGTTAAGGAGTGGGAGTTATTTACGTTATAGATCACTAAAAACTACTTCGCGAACGTGACACCACGCAAAACTCCCAAGTATAGGCCCACCTATAGGCCGACCGTTTAACTCGCGTATCGCCATCTGAGATACAAAGTCATAAAACATAATTAATGTTTTATGACTCTTAAAGAACTATTTAACCACAGATAAAAGTAATGTAAGACTATTCGTCACTAATATCCATATCGCTTGAATGATCGTCACTGTCTGTGCAGCTTGAGGAGTCAGAATATTGGCGATAGGTGATACGCGAGTTAAACGGGCGGCCTATAGTATTATATTGTCTGTGCTTTGGCTCAATTTTTTACGTCATATTTCACTTAAACCCTTTTAAGTGTCTCACTGTTGGGCACGAGTCTTCTCTTAACTATCTTACAAATTAAAAGAGATTAGGAGTTTAGTTCGTTTACGTACTTAATGTAAAAGTAAAGCCGATCTATAAAGATGAGGTAGTAAGTACGTAAAGAAAACAAAAAAAATGTGTCCAATATTTTCAAACAATATACAAGACGGTCTAAAAATAAAACTGAGTCATATTATCAATTACCTACTACTTTTACAGAAAACCCATTATTATAGAGTAGGTAGTACCTATTTTCAATATGTAGTTCAATAATAATAATTAGAACGTATAATTACTCATTCTAATTAATTAAAGTAACGCGATTTGTAAATAAAAATTTGAATTACACTCTATTATTCTACTCTATTATGTAAATACTTATGAACCATTTTTACGTTACTTGTTCAAAGTTACAAAATCTATTCAACGTTTAGGTAAGTACCTAAAAGCATTGAAATTAATAAAACTAGATGGCGAATACTGACACATCAGCTATTATCAAAACCGGCTACATTATATGCGCATAAAATGGTAAAACAAAATTATTAGCTTCGTTTGTTTGATGTTTTTTAACATAAAATATTTAAAAGATGAGGCGGAACAGGCACAGCATGTATGATATCATTCGATTTAAATTACACGTCATCGCTACAATCACTTCTTAGTTCAAATTCAAAGTGAGATAATTCTAAGTCAAGCGCGTAACGTATGATTTTAAACTTTCACATTTTCGTATATGGTAATTGGTGATATGAAGTTGAAAATTAATTTATCACTGCGTTAGTTGTTTACCACACGGAATGAATAAACAAAGAAAAAAATTTAATTTGTATAAATAATAACATTTTCGTTAAAAAGTATTATTTGTGTTACAAATTAAAGTCGACCTTAATACTGTGCCAAAATTACAGTTGTTGAGTTGTTATACCTTTTCAAAATTGCTTATACTAGTAGGTCTGATGTCTTAATGTGTGTTAAAACTTGGAGTCGTGTGAATCATGACACATTTTTTCGAAGGTTATGTATAATGAAACTTAAGTGACAAGTTAAACATAGACAGTTATTATATTATACTCATCCTTTGAAGAGGTCAAGTGTCAATTATCTCCGGATTTATTTAAAAAACGTCTATCATTTTTGTTACTGTGGTGTATTTACTGTTATTGAAGTAGAGGTTACGTATAGAGATGGGCGGTGAGTAAATACTGTTTTAGTATTTACTGAGTAAATAGTAAAAACTGAGTATTTACTCATTTCTACTCAGTATTTACTCTAAAGCATGAGTAAATACTTTTGACAATAGTGGAGTGTCTTTTTTGCGAACTGACTGCTATGCCGGAGGTCGGGGGTGCGATTCCCGCGCCGAACAAATCTTTGTGTGATGAGCATGATGGTTTTTTTTTAGGTCTGGGTTAAAATTTATCTATAAATAACGGACCCGGTTGACGTCGTCCTGCCCGGTAAAGCAGTGCCATCTACCGGGTCTCAGACCTACCTAACAACCACCCAAATATAACCACGGCAGTTTAAGTCATGAGTACTAATTGCTTTTCCTTCGGCTTTCCTTCTATAATATCTCGCCCAGTTTTCGGCCGTGACTTTTTCTTTCGGATAACTTCTGTCTTTCTAATTTTCCTTTCCCAATTTCTTATTTTTATCTTTTTTTCTTAAAAAACAATCTCGTACTTCAAGAAATGTTCTAAAAACAGAATTAGCGAAAGCAGCCCTTCACGCGTGATGGCGTGACCAAGGGAAATAGGGATTCAATTTTATATAAATAGATAGATTAGTGACCGACCGAAAAGTTCGGTTTCGGTTGCGGCAAGTTTCGGCAGAAAAATGCAGCTGCTATGCCAGTTCCGTTTTCGGCAGAAAAAGTGCTGAAACTGAACGAAAAAGTAAGCAATTTTCTGAGTAGACTGCGTTTTGAAGAGCGTAGTATAGCATACCCTCCAGTTAAGTGGAGTGACGATCTGCGAAAGATAATCGGCAAGCCGATAACAGGGTGAAATGAATTGTATTGGTAGAGATCTATGTCCAACCGTGGACTGCAATAGGCCGATGATGATGAACCACCAAAACAACTTATACTATGTGTGACCTTCAGTTACTTTGACTTTCTTTTTATCCTAAAATAGGGTTGCGCTTAACCACAACTTGCCTGATGTGAAACAATGATGCAGTCTACGATGGAACGCGCTTACCCAGTAAATACCGGTTCACTCGTGACTTGAAAACCGGGAGATCATAGCTATTGGAACACATAGATGCCGGCAACGGATTCCACAATTTGGCAGTTCGCACAATGTGCGTACCCGTGGAATTTCCACCATATAACGATGGCGCATAGCCGTACCTCTACTTGACCGATGGAAGAACGGGGATGGGGGAATAAGATTGTGTAATTCCAACGCACACTCTCCGAAGTGTATCCGGTAAAAGACCGAAAGACTAGGAACTATGCGGCGATGCTCGAGACTTTTCAATTTAGCCTTGACGAGGGATTCGTTGCCAATAAGCTTCTTGGCTCGCCTTACTATAGACTCTAACGCCTCGTGTTAGTATTTAGCTGACACAACCCAAAGATGCGAGCAGTACATGCATGAACGAACTTGTGCTTCGTATAGCTCGAGCATCTGTTTCGGCCTGAAGTACTGACGCAGCTTCGCGAGGACACCTTACTTTTTGGCAGCTAGTTGGGCCATGGACTCAAATGAGGGTCGAAGTCATATTGACGCCAAGAAGCTCAAGGTGGTCTGTAATAGTCACGTATACACCTTGAAAAGTAGGAGCCAATTGAAATGGCCTTTTTTAGCAGAGAATAGACACGCCTGGGTTTTAGCAGCATTAAACTTGACTAGATTGGCGTCACCCCAGTCGGAAACAGCTTTAAGAGACAAGTTTAAGCGCTCAACCATGGCCTCTCTAAGGGACTAAATCTCAGCCGTACTGGCAAGTGGACTAGACATATAGCTCTCTACAACTGTGCTATGTTAAAACGTAGTTCATTCCATTTCCTAGCCAGCTTCAGCCACTTCTTTTATTAAAGGGAAATGTCTCTAGCATCTCCTCGCCCTGGACAGACACGGGGGGAGTGGTACTCCTGTTTGTAGCAAGGGTAAGCAAGACCCAGCAAGGTTTCCAGCTCTAAGCAGCTAAGCCCGGTTCACCCCCTAAAATCTTTGGCAGTGGGCTAACCCGCCGGCCAGCATCTGAAGCTGCGGAGCGGGACGATGTTTGCCACCCTCTCTTGTTTCCCAGCCATCGCGACCAGTCTATGACGGCCACATCGGGCACTTGGTCAGCGTATGCAGCGCCATGCCCTTCAGCCCCGAACTGGTGGCACTCGGGTGACTTCTCCCGTCCGACGTGATTTAGGTATCTAATTGCAAAAACTCCCATGCATAGCCTGTAAGTGCCTGCGTCGTTCATAAGTCGAGGGTCACTTGGAGAGGATGGACCTTGCTCTGCCTCAGCTACCTCGCCTCGCCCTTTTCCGCATACCGCGTAAGGTCTATCTAATTATTTCGGAAAGGTAGGTTTCTAGTTCTTAGTATACCTACTATTAGAAAAAGAAAATAATATATTTGTTGCATACTTTAATTATTATTACTTTGTCATTTTAAAATATTTGCGCGCGCGCGCGCGCGCGCGCGTGTGTGTATGTGTGTGTGTGTGTGTGTGTGTGTGTGTGTGTGTGTGTGTGTGTGTGTGTGTGTGTGTGTGTGTGTGTGTGTGTGTGTGTTAAAATTAGATTTACCTACTTTATCGAATCGGTTAATCAGTAGGTCTAATACATTAAAATTATTTGCTCTATTCCTTTAAGTAAGTACCTATGCCTACAGAATCAATAAATCAGAATAGGATCCGTAAGAATAAGCCAAATTCAAAATGGATTTACAACGTAAACACACACAAGCGCACTCTACGACTAAGGAACACGAATAAGCATGTCCTTGATGTTTGTTTGATTTTGCCTCTCATTCTATTATTTTCTAACTTCATTCAAAAAAGTGTCAGAGAAACTAATAGCAAGTCGCATACCTTCTATTGTTTTATGCAAAACATTATATCCCTTCAATGTAAAACAAAGAAACCTTACATATGTAGCCCCTTAGTGGGGTTGGTAATATGGACTTTAGTGTATTATAATTATTTCATATTTTTGGGTACGAAATATCAAATTTAAGCAATACCTAGCTAACTTATCTATTTTCAAGCACATTTCCAACAAGGTACTAAGAAAAATTACAAGGAAAAGTTACATTGGTTCGGCATTTGTATGAATTAGCTAAAGAAATTAAATCCTTAGCGGGTCCTATCCTCAATGGGTCGTATTTTCTATGTCAAGCTCCTGGAAAGAACCAATTAATGTGATAAAAAATGAAAAAAAGTATTTACTGTCGATTTTTAGTAAATACTCAGTATAAAAGAGTATTTACTCAGTATTTACTCACGTGACAGTATTTACTGAGTCTTTACCCATCTCTAGTTACGTAGCATACGGTGTACAAAGTATTTCAATCCCTCAAAGCTCTGGCTTTGAGCGTCACTCGGATCGGCTTTGTATCAATTTAGTTTTCATACATTTGTATTTGTTTCTAGTAAGATCGAATAATACCTAATTAATATTACAAACATTAAAATTTTTGTTAAACTTACAAGAAAAGTACGTGTGGGGTAACTCTTTATTTCAAATTACTCTCGTTGATGTCTTTCGTACTGGAGTTAAAAATACAAAATTCGCAACTTGTAGTTACAATTTCAAAAAAATATATCATAGGTTGGTAATTGGCGTGCCAATTATTTTTTGACAGATTACCGATCAAGGGCATGGTATTGTAGTTTGACAAACACTAAAAAATGTCATAAAATATTGGCAACTATGGGGTAACAACTGCTAGCTAGTAGCGGTTTCGAAAATTGGTACCTTTTTAAGATTCGCGTTCATTCATTGTTTAAAAAATCGTCTTTCATTATTTTTAATTCTCGTCTGTCTCGTTTTCAACATGAAAAAGAGATGATTGTTAATTATAAAGCTTTATTTAGCGAGAGGTCGAGTCTTAGCGATCGGTCATCGCGGCCCGGAACCCGCTCAAATGCCAAGGTTGTCAACTCTGACGACACAACTTTCAATCGATCGAGTGCGCCACATTTTTGCGCCCCACTAAACGAGGTCTCTGTGCACCGAACAAAACATAAAATTATTGTCACTTGATCTAGACCATAAAATGTATTTAAATATTCCAGCATTTAAGGTCTTTATCAGACACAATACAATAAACAAACAAATAGCAGTCAGTCCACACTTGGCCAGCGACTGTGGATTAAGGTCTAAACTCCCTCAACTCGTAAGATAGTTGAGAGAGGACCTGTGCCCAGCAGTGACACTAAATGAGTTGAAGTGAAACAGTCGTGTCAAAAACAACAATCAACAATCCTTTGTCTAAATTTATAAATGCATCAGTTTCCTATAAAACGGTATCTCACAAAAATACTTTCCTTCAAATTCCACAAGAAATAGTTATCAACAAGTATGTACCAGTACCTATGAACACAGTGAGGTCAACCGTGATCTGAATACTAGATAGATAGGTATCATCACTTACCAGTTATTTTGACCGGTTTTACAAAACGTGCTACCAAAAAATAGTCTAGTATCAAATTATAATATCTAGAATTTGTGAAACATTGCATATTAATTAAAACTTACACGTTATTCGTACATTACAACAATTAAACAAGGTAACAAGGCATTTTAGAAACTTCATTTGATCCTAATCGGGTTAATGTTTTCTATGAAATCGCTTATTAATTTATGAAAAATACATAGTATAAAACAAAGTCGCTTTTTCTGTCCCTACATCCCTATGTATGCTTAGATCTTTAAAACTACGCAACGAATTTTGATGCGGTTTTTTTAATAGATAGAGTTATTCCAGAGGAAGGTTTATAAGTGTAACACATTGCACCCGTGCGAAGCTGGGGCGGGTCGCTAGTGAAAAATAAAATATTATGTATATACTAATGTGACCATTACCCTCGCTTGATTTAGTGTTGGTTCTTAATACAATTTATGTTCTGCTGGTTAAGAAAATTCTGTCTCTAATGCCAGTTATGTAAAGTTTATTCCACAAAATTACGTAACTAATGTTCCTAAAATAATTATGTCTTTTCACTAATGTATGTAGAAGCCATGACCGCATGTAGGGAAAAGTATTCTCTAGGAAAAGTACATGGAAAATCAATTTCTCTTTACTATAAAAATCCTGTACGAAACTAATTATAAGGAACCTTTGTTACTCTATCAACATACAGACGCCAAACCGTATCGTATTTGTACAGTAAAGGTATTGTTGTTTATCTCTAACGAACCCATCAAACGGTCCATAATCCGAGATCTCCATAAAGTTCAATATTGCGTTTTTATGACGTAACCTTTGCAGACGAATTCGGATGGTACCGGTGAAACACGAGATATCCCCGACTCGTGGTCGATGACCTCGTGGACATTGGGCATCACCTGGAGTAGCGGCACGCATATAAACAAACCTAACACTGCATAAAGAAAGTATCTAACCATAATGCTGTGTATTCAGTAAAGATAAAGATTTCTATTTGAATAAAAGGCAGTTTTGTTTATAGGTACAATAAATAAGAAAGATATAAATTCAATAAGTACGAAAAAGTGCCTGCGTTTATTATATTGCAAAAACAATGCGATTTGATACACTTAAAACTAAATATGTCAGTACTGCGAAATTGACAGATTACATCAATTTTATCTAACGCTTGCGGCTATTACTTTGAGAAATATAATAGTAAGTGTCAAATAAATTTGATCTCTATAGTTATGATACTACGGTTTAGGTTCTGTTAGAGTTACAACACAACTACACGTGCACGAAGGCTTTCGTAAGTTTCCGTGAGTTTAAACGACATTGAGCTGGCCGTGCCTATTGTTCTTGATCAACGTGCACTGCGCAGCTTCGGCTGTGGGCGAAGACAACGGCACAGCTCGCATAAAATGTTATCCACTTAATAAAGATCACTACTCACAAAGGAACTCCATACTAAAAACTAATTTTATAATTAAAATATTTCTTGACAATAATAATGTGCATATACCCATGAGCTATAGACATAATTTAGCGTGTTAATAGATCTAATAAATCGTGGTCGATAATCGGGATCGTATGTGGAAGAAGGTCATAGACAGAGGTTTCAATTCTGACCTCGTATGCTTGTAAGAGTTAGCGGTTGTGACTACTAAACAGGAGACATAAAACTTAGTGATCTATTCAATAATCGATAAAATTTTAAAGATTACATTGAACTATTGCTTTAAAAAATCAAAGTGCTGCAAGTTCCATGACATTTATAAGCAGTCTCGGATGGTTTCCCTATTATTTACGTTTATTGATGGCGATGGCACTTGCGAATATTGAGTAAATGGAAAGTGTTTGAAATGAGTTATTACAGTCAGTGTAGGTGCGGTACCGTCGCGATCATATCAATTAACGAACGACGTAATTTCACGTGCTCATTGCTGCTGAACGAAGAACTCAACGCACAATGGTCTAAATGAGCAGACTTCGGGACATGTTTAGGAAAGTTTAAGTATGCGCAGATTCAACTTTACTAAGAATAAGAATAAGAATCATTTATTTGCATGAATATGAGTATAAAGGTTACAAGTATATTACGAGTATTAATAGCTAATACAGTTGATTTAATATCTTGTCAATTTACAACAGTCACTATAAAAAGTAAAGTTTGCAATAATTGTTATTGAGCGCGTTGATATCTTTTCTATGAGAGGCGTTTCCAATCTGCAAAGATTTTAACAGTAAAAAAAATAGTAGCTTGGCGTTCGTCACCATCCAGCAGCTAGACCATTCAAGCGTCATAAATAAACGAGGAATAAGCTATAGAATAAGCTAAACGAGAATAGACAAGTCAATCCAAGTTGCCATTTTTCCTTTACTTTTAAATCCTTTGATAGTGACAAAACATAGATTAGTTTTTCTGAGATTACTAATCGTATTAATTAATTCAATGCAATCATTTTTTTCTTTTGTGAGAAATCTTTACTATTCATTTGGGCCCCCCATAAAGGCACGCTACGCCACTAAAAGGGTCTATCTTTATCACAGGCAGAGACACATTGTGTGATTTATTTGTCACCAGTATGCAAGTCGATATGAAAGGAGTTCAAACAGCGGTAAACTCAAAAGATCCTTATTACATTTTTATAAAAATCAATATTCATAGATGGTCTCGTATAAAACAATGGCGCATCACTGTGCGGCTATGGGCGTGTGCACGTCGTCGTTATTGCGATCGCACCGTTTGCTGTCCTCATAACTACCGATGAGTTTCCCCACACTATTCGGACTGGCTGGACACTTCAACAATTGATCACAAATTAATTTAATAATTTCCAATAAATCTAAAAAGTGCTACGAGTTAACAAATTTCGTAATTAATAGATTCAATTTTATATTGATGTGCGGTATAATCTAGTTTTAAAAATGGTAATTTAGTGATGTGAAAACATGAGTGACCACGACAGAAAAAGTCATTACGAAAGAAATGACGATGATGAACCAGTTTATATTGCGAATAACAATAATTCGATCTATAGCAATGGCACATTGCATTACTGTAGCATATACAGGTAAAATTACGAAATAAAGCTGAAAACATTTCCAACATTTTGCACTTTTATGTAAAGATTAGTTAACTCTGCGTGTAAAAACAATGCTAATTAATGTTAAACAATAATAAAACTTCCGTTTAGGTTAAAGTATTTCCTTTTTATAAAATTTGCTAATTACTACAACGAAGAAATAAATATACGTATGTATGTATTTCTGTATACATTTTTTTACGCTCATAACTTATATTTTATACTAAATATTTGAATTATGTGTGTTTTACTTACAAATACTTTGAAATTAACTTACCTAAAAACTTATAACAATGTATTACATTCCCATAGACAGGTATGCAATGGTTGCGTTACGCATAATTAAATTGTTCAATCAGCAACTTTCTAACGCCTTGTATAGATTCTTTGATATGTTTTTTAATACTACCATAGAATGAAACAATAACATTTGTTTAAGTAAAGTAACCATCACCTTTCCTTAGAAGCCCTTAATCTTGTTTACTACGGTGGGTGGGTACTTAAAAGGTAATTGCTTTAAATCCCACACAGTACTTTGTCACATCCTTTGAAATATACAAAGTTTAGTAATAATTACACAGTTACAGATTATAATAAGATTTAGGTTATTTACTTGAGTACGATGTGTGACTAAATAAGAGCCAGTGATGAGAAAAAATTTTACGACATATAAATACGTTAGAGATTAAATGCTATATTTTTAATAAACAACTCGTATTTATCTATCTACTTATGTTGTACATACATGTAGGTAATAAGGCATAAAATCGCATCACATCCAATACTTTGTAATTGGGTATGCCACCTTCACTTACGTAAAGCCAAGTGTCATAACCCACGAGTATGCTGGACTGTGTTGAAATAATACACGTTATCGGTTTTCTATCCGCTAATTATGCATTACACGCGAAGGTCAAATATGAATAAATAAAGATCGGAAGGAAGCTAGTATTGCTGCAGCATTGCTCGAGTTTTCTCTCTCAGCGATCGCGAATAGCGTGTGAAAGTTGTTTTTCTTATTCTTGCGTGATCTCTGAGTGATACCAGATTTCCGATTTATAAGAATTAGATATCTATTTGTTTTTTCATTATCTGTACATAGTAAAAATCTTTTTGATGACATTGTCTAACACTGATTTAAAACGAATTAGCATTTAATTGCTAGCTCTATCTACTCATAAAGTACGCCTCATAGACCCATGACATAATTTAGTAACAGAACTAAAACATAACATCTATATTTGTTTCTATTAAGTTGTATTAACCGTATAATTTCATCTATTCCAGCCAAAGGACAGTACACGAAACGAAAGGATGGGACGTGTTCCGAGAATTTCCGCCGAAGCAGGACAGTGGTTCCATGGAGAGTCAGAAATGCCTGGAGTTCACCGTTCGGTTGTTCAAAGTGTTTGCGTACTTAATAGTATTCATCGTAGTCCTAGCTTCCGGTGTAATTGCAAAGGGCACAATGCTGTTTATGACGTCGCAGCTCCAAAAAGATAGGCGGATAGCGTATTGTAATAGGAATTTAGGTAAGTTACCATTAATTTTATTAAATTCATGTCGATCGACGGCATCGATCGGCGATCAGTCGATATTGAGTGATTGGCGTAGTACCACCCTGAACGTTACCCGAATCCTCTACCATAACTTAAACAAACTTTAGCCTAAACTAACTTTCAGCAAAATAATTATAATAATAATAATATGGTAGGACATTAACACACACGGCCATCTGATCCCAATCTAATCAGAGCTTATACTATGGTAACCAGATAATTGGTAATATATACATATAATTAATAATAATAATATTAATACTTGGGTGGGAATCGAACCCACGACCTGCGGCGTGAAAAGCAAGTAACTTACCGACGAATTCAGTTTTGCGCCATTTTGTTTTGCTAGTATTGATTAAATTATCAGTTACCCAGAAATAGTCACTAAAACTTTAGATACTTGAGCTTGAACGTATTGAAAACATGCTTGGACCATAAACCCCGACCTAGATAAATTTGTCTTGGTCACACTTTCATACTGTAATGCTATGAAACATATCTTAACATGATGTATTTTATTGACCACTTGTTTCCTAATTTCAGGCAGAGATAAACAATTTATAGTAAGTCTTCCTGATGAGGAGCGAGTGGCTTGGATGTGGGCCATATTGGCTGCGTTCGCCATTCCTGAGATCGGCACATTTATTCGGTCAGTCAGGATATGTTTTTTCAAGTCATCGAAGAAACCAACTAGCGCACAATTTATTGTGGTAAGATTAAATAATAATACATTTAAATACATTTTACCAAAAAATCCTTGTCCTTACTAATATTATACTTGCGTGTCTGTCTGTATGTCGCGCTTCACGCTAAAACTACTCAAACGAATTGGATTAAATTTGGAATGGAGATAGTTTAAATCTCGAGGAAGGACAAAGGATAGTTTTTATCTGACTGCGCCAAAAGAGGTTAATGGTTTACCGCGATAATAGACAAACGCGCGGGAGGAGTTGCGAGCGGAAAGCTAATACGGCAATATTTGCAACTAAAACTTTTTCATCGACTATCTCTAACAATCACTAAATAAAGAAAAGGTTTTTTAATCAGACACCGTTATTTAATTGATATCTGAAAGATAGGTATATACCTACTGGAAAAAAAGTCTCTTAACTATGAAAAACTAATTTTTCAGGTATTTATAGCAGAATCATTACATACAATAGGAATGGGGCTTCTGTTGTTTCGAATTTTACCCGAATTGGATGTGGTTAAAGGCGCCATGATCACCAACTGCGTATGCATTATTCCCGCAATCCTTGGCTTGCTTTCCCGTAACTCGCGGGACTCGAAAAGATTCATGAAAGTAATTGTGGATATGGCGGCGATTGTTGCTCAAGTCACTGGGTTCATTGTCTGGCCACTATTAGAGAATAAACCAGTGTTGTGGCTAATACCGGTCTCATCATTATGCATATCACTCGGCTGGTGGGAGAATTACGTTACGAGGCAGAGTCCTATAGGTAAGATGTGGTTTTCTTTCTAAACCTAAACTCGGCTGGCCATGTCTTGTAGCAAGTAGGAGGTAAGTATTAATTTACTTTTATTAGGAATATCTTACTACTTACTCTACTCTACTTCTACGTCTACGTTTCCCTTAAATTTTTACTTTTAGTGCTGGTTAAATAATGAGACATAAACCATCTTTTTCCAAAGATTAGTTTAAGTTTCGTCCAGATATTAACTTACATAGCATTTCCTTAGTATCAAGTCCGGATTATGCTCAAACTTGGTTTTGGTATGTATGAAACTGTAATGTTAGGTTATATTATAAACGCCGAATTTGTTTTGTTTTTATTACAGGTGTAATAAAGAGTCTTGGCAAATTGAAGGACGAGTTATATATTAGCCGTTACTATATATACCGATTCATATCGTTATGGAAAATTTTGCTCTTCTTCGTTTGCATCCTCTTAAGTGTGTGGATCGATGGCGACGAGCCTGCTATGTTCTTGCAACTATTTAATGCTGGATTTGGACCACATAATATCGTTGTCGAAGAGGTAATTATGCTGTGCTGTGATTTATCCGCGCCCTTACAGGGCGCGGATAAATCTTATATCTTTAAATGAGCAATTCTATATATATATATAATTGGAATCTCGGAATCGGCTCCCACGATTTTCATAAAATTTAGTATATAGGGGGTTTCGGGGGCGATAAATCGATCTAGCTAGGAATCATTTTTAGAAAATTTCATTTAAAAAAAAAATACCGAGCAAAGCTCGGTCTTCCAGATATTCAAATCTTATCTTGCTAATGTTACTTCGTATCAAAGTTTGTATGGATGTGTTTGTGTAGATAAATGTTTGTTACTCTTTCACGCAAAAACTACAGGCTGAATTTGGATGAAATTTAGCAGAGAGGTAGATTATAGTCTGGAATAGCACATAGGCTACTTTTTATTCTTATACCGCGTGAGAGAAGTATATATGCATGCGACAAAAAAAATAAACATAATTAAATTTATCGTTTTTGCAGGTTCAAGTGCAATTGGGAGGAACGGTTATTCCTGATCTCGCTAATGTGACGTTGACAGGTGATTCTGTCGAAGTTGCAGCAGCTTATAAATCAGCTGTTTACGTCATGGTCATTCAAATTTTTGCAGCATATATCTGTTACATTTTTGGAAAATTTGCTTGCAAAATTCTTATTCAAGGTTTCAGTTATGCGTTTCCTATTAACTTAGTCATTCCATTGGTAGTAAACTTGTTGATTGCTGCTTGTGGTATCAGGAATGGCGACACATGCTTTTTCCACGGTACTATTCCAGATTACCTCTTCTTTGAAAGTCCTCCAGGTAATAAATTAAACAAATTTGTTGGTATCAGTTCACATACCATCGATTTGGTTTAAAACTAACGATTTTTATTTTGATTTCAGTGTTTACTCTTAGTGATTTCATTTCCCGACAAATGGCCTGGATTTGGCTACTTTGGTTGTTATCACAAACGTGGATTACTATACATATTTGGACACCTAAGGCAGAACGTTTAGCATCAACTGAAAAGTTATTTGTAGTACCTATGTACAGTGGTTTACTAATAGACCAAAGTATGGCGCTTAATAGAAAAAGAAATGATCAGAGAGATGTTAAGACCGAAGTAAGTACTAAAGCTCTGAGTGGAAGGTCATTTACAAAAAAATCTTTTCCTCAATTGACAGCTAGACTTATTTGACAAAATTGTTTTAGGACCTGGCGGAAATCGAGAAAGAAAAAGGTGATGAATACTATGAAACGATATCAGTTCACACGGATAACACCGGCTCCTCACCGAAAGCCATCAAGTCGTCGGATCAGATCACTCGGATCTATGCATGCGCTACTATGTGGCACGAAACTAAAGATGAAATGATGGAGTTTTTAAAGTCTATCTTGCGGTTAGATGAAGACCAGTGTGCTCGGCGCGTCGCTCAGAAGTATTTGCGAGTTGTTGACCCAGACTATTACGAATTCGAAAGTGAGTTAATAAAGCTACCGTTTCAGGATATATAATATGAGTAAATGGCGGTTGATTAATAATAATTTACTTGTTGATTTCAGCGCATATATTCTTAGACGACGCTTTTGAAATATCGGACCACAGTGACGACGATTCTCAAGTAAATCGTTTCGTGAAACTGCTGGTGGACACGATTGACGAAGCGGCTTCCGAAGTGCACCAAACGAATATACGAATCCGACCACCAAAGAAATATCCTGCGCCATATGGAGGACGACTTACTTGGGTTCTGCCAGGAAAGACCAAGATGATATGCCATTTGAAAGATAAAGCTAAAATTCGACACAGAAAGCGTTGGTCTCAAGTAGGTAGAACACTTTCTCCGGTAGCCAGTTTTGACCTACAAATCGATTTTATAATTGATATTACAGTAACGTGGCCAAATTTGTCCCTGCAAAAACGTTTACTTGTGTTGTTTCAGGTGATGTACATGTACTATCTACTCGGTCACCGTCTAATGGAGCTCCCTATATCAGTTGATCGTAAAGAAACAATGGCAGAGAACACCTACTTATTGACCCTCGATGGAGATATCGATTTTCAACCGCACGCTGTACGTTTGCTTATCGATTTGATGAAAAAGAACAAGAATCTTGGAGCTGCCTGCGGGCGTATTCATCCTGTAGGATCTGGTGGGTGAAATTATTTTTGAATAATGAAATTGGCTTTAAAACAAAACATTGACAACTGAAGTGTTATAATATTTTAGGTCCTATGGTGTGGTATCAAATGTTCGAGTACGCGATTGGTCACTGGCTGCAAAAGGCGACGGAACATATGATCGGCTGTGTGCTTTGTAGTCCTGGATGTTTCTCTCTGTTCAGAGGAAAAGCTTTGATGGACGACAATGTCATGAAGAAATACACTTTGCGATCTGATGAAGCTCGGCACTACGTTCAATACGATCAAGGTAACGTTATATGTAGCTTCTATAGTTGCATATTCCGCATAAAAGAAATCAACAACATTAACTACTAACTAAATTTGTAGGGGAAGATCGTTGGCTATGTACACTGTTATTGCAACGTGGTTATCGTGTAGAGTACTCGGCTGCTTCTGACGCGTATACCCACTGTCCGGAAGGCTTCAACGAGTTCTACAATCAACGTCGTCGTTGGGTGCCCTCAACTATAGCAAACATTATGGACTTGCTCGCAGACTATAAACACACTATCAAGATTAATGATAACATTTCTAGTCCTTACATTGCTTATCAGGTATATATATTTTTGAGCACCTATTCTACCTATGTAAAAGAAACAGACTACACATTTATTTTATTATTTTTCAGATGATGTTAATGGGGGGTACGATCTTAGGTCCTGGCACTATATTCCTTATGTTGGTGGGTGCTTTCGTGGCCGCATTCCGTATTGACAATTGGACTTCATTTGAATATAACCTATACCCTATTGCCATCTTTATGTTAGTGTGCTTCACAATGAAATCCGAAATTCAAGTAAGTAGTAGGTACCTTCGATCACAATACATCGTGACTGAATGTTTTTTATATTTATATTATTTGTTTTTTTAGTTACTGGTTGCTCAAATATTATCGACGGCATATGCGATGATCATGATGGCAGTAATCGTCGGTACAGCGCTCCAGTTAGGCGAGGACGGTATAGGGTCTCCATCTGCAATTTTCTTGATATCACTGTCAAGCTCGTTCTTCATAGCCGCATGTCTACATCCACAAGAATTCTGGTGTATTGTGCCCGGCATAATTTACCTCTTGTCCATACCTTCTATGTATCTGCTTTTAATTTTATACTCTATCATAAATCTAAATGTTGTATCTTGGGGTACTCGAGAAGTTCAAGTAAAAAAAACTAAAAAGGTACGTAATCATCAATATTTTCTGTAGTAAGGGCAAAAACATGTTCTTTCTCTTATAAAAACTCATGGTATATGTGATATGGTGCAGGAAATCGAACAAGAGAAGAAAGATGCGGAAGAAGCTAAAAAGAAAGCAAAACAGAAGTCACTGTTAGGTTTCCTTCAAGGAGTTAACAGTAATGAAGAAGAAGGCTCGATTGAGTTTTCGTTCGCTGGTTTGTTCAAATGTTTGCTGTGCACACACCCCAAGGGCAATGAGGAGAAAGTGCAACTTTTACACATTGCGTCTACACTTGAGAAACTAGAAAAGAAATTGGAAACCGTGGAAAGGTTAGTATAAAGAACCTTAATTGTAAAAATTTTGTGTATCACGCTAAAATAGTTAGTAAATATATATTTTTTCGATGTTTAAGGGCGGTAGATCCCCATGGACTAAGTAGAGGCCGCAAGTTGTCAGTAGGGCCAAGAGGCAGCACTACTGGTGACCATCAATTGGATGCACTAACTGAAGGGCCCGAGGACGATGAGGACGAAGATTCTGAGACCGACACACTTTCTACATCACCTAGAGTAAGTGCCTCGAAGTTCATTATTTTAGTGGATTATGTCACCATGGTTCTAATACAATACAATTACATTAAAATGTTTTATAATTATAGGAAAAAAGAGACGACCTTATAAATCCTTATTGGATAGAGGATCCTGATCTAAAAAAAGGAGAAGCAGAATTTATGAGTCCCACCGAAGTCCAATTTTGGAAAGACTTGATTGACAAATATTTATATCCTATTGATGCTAACAAGGAGGAGGAGGTAATACAGATTATTAGGCTTGGAGCTACACAGCCAGGGAAAAGGGGGTGTAGAAAATGCAGGCCGCATGCCTGAAATATTATTGCGACGGGTAAAGGCCACAAACTATCATCAACTAAGTAACTCTCAGTGTATGAAGCTAAAATCTTATTGAATAGGTGTTCAAAAATACCAGCTTTTTTGCTAGAAGCCATGTGCTTGCTATTACTGTTAATGAGGTTTTATTTCAGCTTTAAATAAGTTTAGCACTTGATATTAATTAAATATTCGTCATGCTATGTTCCCATAATTTTAGGCTCGTATATCCAGAGATCTGAAAGAATTGAGAGATTCGTCCGTTTTCTCCTTTATAATGGTCAATGCTCTCTTTGTGCTCATTGTATTCTTGCTACAATTGAACAAGGACAACCTACACATTAAGTGGCCGTTCGGAGTCAAAACTAACATAACGTACGATGAGGTTTCTCAAGAGGTAACGTGAGACTCCACTAAACAACGATCGACCTTCAACGATGATTTGGGAACAAGAGCTATGAATCATAAAACAATGTATATACCTATAATAAATCTCTGCTAAATTAGTTTTCCCAGTCACCCTTGAAAGTTGTATCGAATCATTGTCATTATTGTTTTATGATATTTTACAGGCTCGAATTGCAGGAGACTTGATAGAGCTTCGTAATAAATCTGTATTTGCATTTGTAATGTTCAATGCTTTATTCATATTGATTGTATTTCTATTACAACTCAACAAAGATCAACTTCACGTGATTTGGCCTTTGGGAATTAAGACAAATATAACGTACATCGAGGAAACCGGCGAGGTATAGCCAAAATGTTACACGTATCGTGTGTCTACACCAGTCTAACGACCTTCTTCTAACCGGTCTGTTGTGGGGGCACCAGCATGGAGTCCAGGAAACACTGAAGAAATAATAACTCTTGTGGTTTATGTCTAATACGAATTGTCCTCATGTTGTCTATAATATTCTCGAAAGATAAGCAAAAATTAGTATAGAGAATCGACTACGGCGTCCTCAATTAAACTAGATGTATAAAACACAAGCCAACCCTTGTGTACAGTTCTAATTCAAAAGTGACTATCCGTTCCTTAACAGTATTTTATACTGGATACTGTGACAAATCCAGCAAATAACTCCCGTCCTACCCTTGTGCACCATTTTACGCTGTAGTCGTGATTAGAATGAAAAATTTATAGACGACCTTTAAATTTTTGTGCACCTTTCTAATCTAATGCACTGAGGACAAAATGAACTGTTCTGTCTATTAAGGTGGCGGAATTTCTTCTAATAAACACTAGTACCTAATGGGAAAGTGGTTTCCTTTGTAAATGTACCTACACCTTGAGTTGTATGGTGATATTTTATATAACACGATTCCCAAATAATCAAGGATGGCTAAATACCAAACCCTGCAGTTGTACTCACGTTGAACTGCATTTGTGTATATTGTTTTGTAAATTGTGTTTGACAATAACGACGACACTTCAATATGCACTTGTATATAACAATATTGTTAGACTAAAATACTGTTTCATATAACATATAATAAATTAATTTTCCATTGAAATCAGAGATATGTTTTTCAGAAAGTTGTAATTTTATGTATAGGTAATGGAAAGCTAATCTCTGAAGCTGAATAATGTTCTAACTATTTTATCATTTTAACATTATTTTTGATTTGGTATTTTACTTGATAATACAACGACTAATGCTCCCGTAAAATTTACAGGTATTAATTTCGAAAGAATATCTTCAACTGGAGCCTATTGGTTTGGTTTTTGTATTCTTCTTCGCGTTGATTCTGGTAATACAATTCTCCGCTATGCTGTTCCATCGATTCGGAACATTATCGCATATATTAGCGTCTACGGAACTCAACTGGTTCTGTCCTAAAAAGGTAAGAAAGCTTACGACTATCAGAACAAAATTACTCTAATAAAGTCATAATTCTGTGTTCTATAATATGTGTCTCACTATACTTTTGTTTGCAGTCCGAAGATCTATCTCAAGACGCTCTATTAGATAAAAATGCAATAGCGATAGTAAAAGACCTTCAAAAGTTGAATGGGTTGGATGACGACTACGATAATGATTCAGGCTCTGGGCCGCACAACGTAGGCAGAAGAAAGACTATACACAACCTAGAGAAGGCCAGACAAAAGAAGAGAAACATAGGCACGCTGGACGTGGCTTTCAAGAAACGATTCTTTAACATGAACGCTACTGATGGGCCGGGTAATTATTGATACGGCTTTCTTCAGACAAAGTCCATTTTAATTAAAGAGTCTTATATGATTTTTATGAATAAGACCGAAAGAATTAGATTTTTTGTTTGTTCCAATTTAACTCAAAAACTACTGGACACAATAGAATTGTATGTCAAGCCGTGATCCGACAGTTATATAATTACATTGTCCAAAGACTGAATTTTAATATTATTGCAGGAACACCAGTTCTGAATCGCAAGATGACATTGCGCAGAGAGACTCTGAAAGCCTTAGAAACAAGGAGGAATTCTGTGATGGCTGAAAGGAGAAAGTCTCAGATGCAAACATTAGGTGCTAATAACGAATATGGAGTCACCGGAATGGTAAGTGCAGAAAAATTTATTATATATCTAAATATGTGACAGGGTCGGCCCATATCTAACGGAAGATGTACAGACAAATATAAAAAACATTCTACCTTTTACACTTAACCGATGATGCGTAAAGGTCGTAGCAGACATATCAACTCCGAAAGGGAAAGCCACCGTATCAACTCGAGCCGTTCAGTATTATTTGTATGAGACTGCAATGCACACTAATCGGAATCGTAAAGGAAACGTTTACCAGCGGTCGGCTGCTTAAAGAAGATACACGTCTCCTTGGCGGGCGGCGGCGCGGTGGCAGCAGTGCGCGGCGAGGTTTCGTTTCTCAGTAGATATGTGTGCTACGACTCTAAGTGCGTCAAGCGTACAGCGTGTATTCCGTTTCCGTCAACGTATTGTCGGCCGACGTAAGGGCGGCAGCATTACCGGCACATGTAAATATGTGTTGCCCCTTTTGCGTATTTACCTTTGATCACTATGAGTCTTATAATTTTATTTTGTTTCAGCTCAATAACAATCACGGTGTGCCACGACACAGAACTTCCACTGCAAATATATCAGTCAAGGATGTTTTTGCTGAGCCCAATGGAGGACAAGTAAACAGAGGTTACGAGACCACACTTGGTGATGAAGATGATACCAATTCTATGAGATTACAACCAAGACAAAACACTGTTTCCTGGAGATAGACTCAAATGAAAGTTGCCAAACTAGAAATGAATGCTTAGGTTAAGAAATGTAGATATTTAGGTAGTATAAACTAGAATTTTTTATATTAAAATCTCTGCACAATACCTATGTGCGAGTATTATTTTGCTTGTGATATAAACTATTTAGAGGTTGAGACGCATAACATGCTGTCACTAAAACCAATATTTGACAATTTACAGCTTTATTGTAAGTTAAAACATACGAATTTACACTGCCACTTAACTATACTTATTGTTCTTTATAGCTATTAAATAATGTCTTTGAAATTAAGATTTTTATTATTTTAGTTTGTAATTAAATTGACTTTCAGTGCTGAGTTGAGATGAGATTAAATTATAGTGCTTATTAGTTTCAAATGTTTATCATTATCCTGTGTGAAATGCAAGACAAAATGGAGGTAGAAAACAAGTAATTATTTCAGTAATTTGCAAGTTACTCAATATCAAAGAAAGTGTGGTATATTTACAGTAAAAAACTTACTTAATTTTCTAAGAATGTAACAAATTCAGTGAGCTTGAACAGTTGATCTTCACTCGATGTGTGTAGGGTTGTGGGTACTGTAGGTGGCACAGGTTTCACAGTCACCCCATCATCATTGATGCTCCATCGGCGGTCTCGGCACATATGTAGCACTGCCTCTTTGCTCATACCAGTCATAGAAATAACTGTATCAAGCGATATTGAACTGTATGACCGCCCAATTAGGTTCAATATCCTTTCTCTGACTCTTTCTGTAAAGAAAAATAGTAAGTTAATTTAAAATAACCTTAAGGAAACAACAAGAACTACAGGTACAGTGTGGTCGTAGAGTAGGTAGAAATTCATATATTTAACTATTATTGCCTATCTCTATCACCATCAAAAGGGTTTACAAAACCTTTTAACTGTAATAATACACTGTACCCATATGTAATTTGGTTAGGCTTGAGTCAATGAGAATATAATATGCAAAGATATACATTTTATTATGTGACGGGCCGGTGGCGTGATCAGTAAGATACTTGCTTTTCACGCCGCAGGTTGTGGGTTCGATTCCCACCCGACACAAACATTTGTTTAAAATATGTCTGTTTGTCTTGTGTCTGGGTGTAATTATTTATATTTAAGTATATACTAACAAAAGAAAAGTATTATATGTAGTATATTACCAGTTATCTGGCTTTCATAGTACAAGCTCTGCTTAATTTGGGATCAGATGACTGTAAAATACATTTTAACAGTGCCAGTTCAAATTCATGTTGCGCAGTGCTAATCATCGACAATGATACTTACCTCAAAGTGTCATCTCTATCACGTAACTTTTATTTATTCATTATGATGAAGGTATAGATTTTTATCTTTTAAAAATATTTTAATCTGAATTTCAGCAAGCCTACCCAAACTGCAAAATGGATCATACATTCTTAATTGACATTTTTATTATGAGTACATTCTAAGCACCAGTCATAGTAATAATTGAATACCAATTATGACTGAACTAAATAACTTGATATTTTTTTTACATGTAACAGATACTATTGATAAGGTATTTGTGAAGTGCAGTTTTATACATATAATATCAAGGAAGTGCTAAGTACACTACATACGCTATCTATCTAATTTTCTCTAAACATTGATAACTACTTATAAATAAACTTATAAAAAAGACCAGGACAAATCTTTTTTACTAATAAATAATGAGTTCAAAGTTTAGACCTTAATACACACTGTTACTGTGTGGGTTGGTTGGTGCAACATGTACTTAAATGATTAGTTCTAAATATTGAGCAGTGGCAATGAAACAACACACACAAACAGAGCTATAAACTAGGATTTAGTATTCCACTGCTGGACACAGCTTTTCTTTCAACTATTCCACAATTTGAGAAAGTTTAGACTTAAAGTGCAGGTTGGCGGATGTCACATGTCCTCGAATGATTGGTTCCTATACATGCCAGTTTCTTCACATTTTTAATATTGAGCAGTGGAAAAGAAACAATTCAGACAAAGATGTAAGGCACGACTGGAGATGGAATCCGTGACTTATATTTTAAACCTGAACCATATTTAACAGGAAGCCCGATACTGCTACTTGGACTGCTTCTACTCTTGCATTTATATTTTGCAGCACAATAAAACCACACTTGCCATTTGGAGGTGTGCTAAGAAGTAGCAGGTGATAAAAAACTATGTAATATAAAAAAAAAATTAAATGTGTACCTTCTAGTACTCTAATAATATTAGCAACTGGTTCTGTCCAGTTATATCCTGCTAATGCTTGATAGGTTCCTGGTAGATCCTTCTTCCAGAGCTTCTGCCCCACCAACCAAATGGCAGCTATTTCTGGGTTGCTACTAGTTATATTTATAGGTATCCTTTTCCAAAGAAATTTCGCATTACATCTATACGAAAGATAAGATTATTTTAGAGACGTGTTTGTAAGATTATTATTAGGTACAATTCTTCAAACTTAAGGTTAGTTACTTACAAGTCGTTTTGATATAAATATATCGCTAATAATTGCGCGTACGTAGACGGAGAAGCGACACCGGTGGGCGCCTGAAAGATTCAATATTATTGTGAGAAGAATCACTTAACCTCATACCCACATATTTAAAATTACACAGAATTACCTCCAGCTCTAGTTTTTCAAGCTCTCCACAAAGTTTATCAAAGTTCGTTATCATGTTGGAATACAAACAGTAGTACAATAATACAATATTTTCGGGATTACTAATGAAAATGAACACTTGTAAACAACTTGATGGCGATTGATGATAGTTGACAGTTGACTGACAGCAGCACATCAGTAAGTTTATTTGGCAAGTCTTTGATTGCGATTTGACAGTTGAATTGTGACAAAAATATGTGCAGTCCAAACTACCTTATTTATTGAGGCGTCAAAATAACTACGTCTTCCGCCCGCGTCCTCACTAGCCAGCGTCATGCTGAAGGGGATCCCTTAGATCATAGATTTAGGATATACCTACCCTCAGATCAAGGAATATAGAATATAAATTAGAGGTCAGTGCGGAATACCTTTTCCTGGCCGTGAACAACTAGCAGATAATGCCGATGTCGAAGTTTTGTTAATATACGTAACTTAAATTACGGACTGTTTCCTCGAAGGTCACGGTCCAGAATTTATTATCTCTAAGACAGTCCAAAATATAGTATGTTTGCGCCCCATGCTTTTGTCTTTCGCGCAAAAATTGTATTTTATTAGCAGTTGAACGATTAATTAATACTGCAGTTATTTTATTAACCTTTAAGTACCGACGTGGGGCCTGTGTGGACAAGTTGTTAGATTTACCACTTTCCGGCCCATACTTCTAGATATACTAATATTATAAGGAGGAAAGATTTGATGGTTTGTTTGTAACGAATATAGGCTCAAAAACTACTGGACCGATTTCAAAAATTCTTTCACCGTTGGAAAGCTACATCTTTACTGAATAACATAGGCTATACTATAGGTATGTTAAAATAAATTAGGGATCCGTATGAAAACTTTGGTAATGTAACCCAAGGTGTGAAAATATATCGAAAAATAACATAATATCGCGTACGCTGCAGAAACTATTGACATTAGAGCAAAGTGTTGTACCTACTACAATTTTATACAAGTCTAAAATTTCTACAAAAAATCCGTGGTACCATATATCTAAATATCTTGTTACGTCACAATAACTAAGTACTTTTTCATCTTAAAATTGGCAATTGTAACGCCGGTACAAATTAGACTCATTATCATTATTCGTACCTTGGTATTAATCCTTACTCAAATAAATCACTTAATATTCAAGGGTATATCAGTGCCTGTAAATAACTGTTTGAATTATTTAAATCGGACATACCTACCATTCAAAAGTTGTCATGAGATTAAAATTTATTAAAATTGAAATTTATGAAACAGAGCGGGTATGTACATCTGTTACTCTAATGGATGTTAACCCCGACAAAAAAGACGGGTGTTATAAGGTTGAGACGTGGTGTACAAGTTTGTTGCCATGTAGCACGGATAGGTCGATTTTAAAGCGGTTTTTCTATTAGAAAGCTGGTGTGGTAGAGATCAATCTTAACAAAAAAAATGTGTCAGGGTTATTTTTTTTTATCATTTATCTAGATATATCTACAACAACAAAGTTAAACACGTAAAATTTGACTAATGGTTCCCGTATTTGTAAATAAATGTAGCACCACGACTATATTTCTCACGGGGTAGACAGAGCACATAAGAGTGTGTGATTATAAGAATAATTCTGTTGTATACCTCCAAAGTCCATCATCAGATCAAAAAAAATTTTCATTTTGTTTGGCGATTGATTTTCTACTTTTTAATGTCACACTGTACCTAATCAAGAACAGCATACTAAAATATAACATTTTAAAAATTAACTCGTAGTTACAGTATTTTCCTGAAATCCACAGGAATAGAACCACATTTAGATTTTTTATAATCCTAAGTCTAGTAGCTGTAAAATTGTATATTGAAATTGTAAAAAAGAAAACATTTGATACTTTACACATTGTCGTTAGAAAAAAATATTCTTTACACAACAACATGGAGGCCACATTTTAGACCAATAAGAAAGCGTACCTTCGGAAAAGGCATGCGCCATACCCCACTATTGGTACAATAGTGAATGAAATGAAATAGCCTTTATTCATAACTAAAATAGTTAGTTACAATAAAATTACAATATCAAACAGCATAAAAACTACTAAACTTAACTTAGGTACCTACTTTGTACTTGTTTACTCTCTGTAGATTTTGCAAATTGGCAATTAAAGCCTTCTCCAACCTTTTCCATTCTTTTCTTTCGTAAGCCACTCTGTTCCACATCACTCCTGCGAGATCTCGGACGTCATCATTTCATCTTTTTTGCGGTCTGCTTCATTTCCTTTGCCTTTTCTGGGATACCACGTTGTAACTTTCTTACTCCATTTGTCATATCATCTTATATGCCCAATACATTACAAAAGTAAAGTTTATTATTTCCCCACAACTCTACTCTTATTTTTAAAAATAGACATAGACAATTTTTTAAATCTAAGATAATATCGAAAAGCCATCACACAAAATTAAACTTCTAAGACAAACTACTACTGCACCAACTTAAATTTCTCTATTAAAACAAAATAAAAACTAAATGTGATAAGTTCTGTAGACAACAATTCACACACAGATATTTTTACAATTAAATCTAAAGACGTAGGTACCTATACTATACCTATCATTCATAAAAATCTTCTAAAACTCTTTAGTTAAAATGGACTTGGTCTCTTTCTTACTAGTATAAATGTCAAGATGGCAGACAAAGACCAACGAATTAGGTAGACCTAAACCTATTTTTAGATATAATGAGCTTATAATACGTTTTCCGGAAAGATTTCAATATGATTATAACAACAAATAAAAAATAGATTAATAAATTAAATAACACAGACAAAAGTAGCTTTATTTTGAAGTAGATTATAAGTAGGTATAGCTACTGAAAATTTAGCTAAGTAGGTCTGAGATTTTCAAGGAAATAAAAGAAAATTAAGGTATATTTCGGTAATAATGGGGTGGGTTAGGTTAGGTTAGTTATTGGTAATAATGTAAGTTTGGGGGCTGAGTCACCTTCTTCCGTGGGAGTGCACCTTTTATCTGAATTTCCACGCGTGATCCTAGGGTGGTGCAAATCAGGTGACAAAAAACTGGTGGTAGGCTTCGGTCGTGGTTAGTAACCGCCCGCCAGACAAATCCGAACCGCCAAGTGACCTAGCCGTGTTCCGATGCGATGTCTGGTGACACGATTTAAAAGGGTGGGTCGGAATTATTGCTCTTATATGGTTTCTAACCATAATATGGAGCCTCTTTCTAGTACCACCATCTCACCAAATTTCATTTGTAATAAACCACGATGGAATTGGTATGTTGGGCAGGCGCATTCCATCGTAGACTAAATGATTGTTTAAGATCACGCAAGTTGTAGTCAAGCGCAACTCTATTTCAGAATAAATAACAAAAAATACTAACAGACTTAATGTTTTAACAATAACTTAAAACCCGCTGAACCGATTTTAACAAAATTTTAACGGTACCATCTGGAAAGTACCTATACCTACCCTCTAAAACAAAAAAAAAATCAAATCGATCTATACTTAATTGGCGGAATTATCTCGTAACATACAAATAAAACATACATACCTACAGTCAAATTGAGGACCTCCTTCTTTTTTTAAGTCGATTAATTTTTTTTTTCATTCAAAAACCATATAAAAAATAAAATTAATATTTCGAATTCTATTCATCGTATTGAAATATCAATCGTGTCAAAATAAAAAGTAAATTAGATTAAAAGCACGAAGGAGTATCAATATCAGCTTCGAAGCAAATCTCTCTGAATGATTTCCTATCCCTTTTTAACCGCCTTAGGGAACTAATTTCAATGAAATATGAAATCATCTTTCATCAATTCTGTTAAAGAACTTTTATGCAAAATTTTATGTAGGTATCGCGTAGTTTCATAGAAACTTTACCCCCCTTCTTCACCTTTTTAGAGTAAGAATTTTCAAAAATCCCTTCTTATCGTCACACAAAGAAAATACCGTCACAAGTTTCAAGTCTCTACAATCATCGGTTTAGGCTGTGCGTTGATGCGCCAGTTAGTCAGTCATTTAGGACTAAGGATGTTATAAGTATAGATTAAATTTAGCCATTACTCGTTCTTACAAGACAGGGACAGAGTAGGTCCCTATTAGGTAAGTATTTTTATGTGGGTATTTAGGTAGGTACTTATCTACAGCAATAGAAACTTAACACAAGTGGGTGTATTTTCTTTTAACGACATTGATTTTATTAGATTCATGGCCTAGATTTATAAGTATTATAATTGAATTTCACGGCTATTGATTGAGGGCTTGGGCGGGCTTGCCCGTCGACTTGTCTACTTGCCTTGCTCTACAATTGCATCACAATAGGCCGAGCACAAACTATGACGATGGACTTAGTGCTGAGTCACCCTTCAATATTATCGTTTACAATGCTAATTTTCTCGTTATGCTTGTATCAATTTGCATTCTAATGCTTTATGTTGTACAAATTCTAAGTGTTATCTATAAGTAATAAGCCGGTTAAATAAAAATGCATTAACTAAGGCTTCCTGTCCACTGGACTGGGTCGAAGCTGAAATCGAATTGCACAATATCTCTGGATTTTGTTCAATCTTATTGGTTAATATTTCCGTGTCTTCGCTCCACAGCCTCGCTACGCTCTAATGAACAGGCAGACTTATGTTCTCAACGATAGTTTTAACTCTTCATACTACTACACTACCTATCATCTAATTTGCTTTTTTAGTATTTATCCGACTACGCAAAAATGTGTTAATAGTTTAGCGTGATAACCGACATACAAACGGGCGGAGCCGCGGTCGCAAAACCTAGGTAGTTACGTAATTTATAAGTAAGTAAAAATCTCATCAAAAATATATTCGTGTAAAGAAACGCTAACATAAAAGTCTCGCATTTTATCCCCCATCTTAAGTGATGGGGGATAAAATGAACAGTTTCAAATTACACAAATGCAAATTAATGTTGTGTTTGTGTGCTAGTCTACAAAACAAAAAATTATACAAGCACAGTCTCTTTCTACTAATCCCTGAATGATAAAGATGGACAGAGCTTGCAACATGTTTCGCTTGTGAATGTTTCGCCAGTGGACACTAGGGGTAAGCTTTTACTAGCTTTTATATCTGATAGCCTTATCAGTTATAGCTAACTATTATCAATAAGTGAGTAAGTGACGAAATCAGGGTATTTTTGATGTTATTAATATATTTAGATATTATGCAGTATTTAACATTTAACTTTACATTTTATTATATCCTGAGAGAATTTGGACTTTCTAGAACTGTATATTATTAACATTAATGTACCGTAGGTTATTAAAAAAAGTAATCAAAGTAGTAGTAATCAACGGAAGCACAGGGAACTTCCTAACCTACCTATCTTTACTCAAAGTAGTAATACGTTCTATAGGCTATAGAACGTATTACTACTTTGAGTTCCGTTCCGTTCAGCTTCCGTTGTCTCGTCATAGGTAGATTCATACTTGCCTACTCGTCGTACAGCAATAACTTTTATCTCAAAATTACCTATTAAGTACTTATGCAGGTAGGTACCTAATTTAGCGCAAGGTGCTTAGTTCAAGGAGCGCTTCGTCACTTTCACTGTTGGTAGAATTGTCCAATGAAACTTGTCACGCTCTGGCGACGGTAACCAACCAATGGTATGCTCACCGCCCCGCCTCAGAGGCGGCGCAGGCCAGATGGCCACAACAATGCTTTAGTCCCACGATAATAGATAAACACCTGAAACGACATGTAAAACATGAATCTACTCACGACAGCTTTGCAATATTCAAATCAACCGGTGTCAACTACCTGTGATAGAAGGACAGTACCTAGGCAGGTTCCTATTTAATGACGCTAAGACACTCTGCTCCCTTGTGACCTGACTCCAGTCCTTACCATAAATATTGGTGCTATGTGTGTGCAATGAAGTTGTTTTATATTTATGCACTAGGTCGATTGAAGTTGCCCTCTCCCACGTTTAGTAATAGGGTTGTCACGATTATTAAAATTAAGTAGAACTCGATATTAACCACAATATTGCTGTGGAATATTGAGCCAAGGTAAGCTGAATATAGAGGTACTCATAATATATTATTACATACCTACACCTTGTTATTGGATCAGGTAATTGTTAATATTATCTAAATTAATTTTTTGGGTGAATATTCAGTTACCTACACTTATAGTTTATTTCAGATGGAATGGCAGGAATCCACCTGAGATTGATATATTGTTCAAGACTAATGTTATGAATTATGAATAATAAATTAGTCTCACAAGTGGGTTGTTTTTTGCCGGGAGGAAATCCTTTAAGGATCCCCCGACCTGTGTGGGTGCAGAGCAGGGGTATGTGGGACTCTCAAAGGATACCCACTAAAGCCCCGGGTGTGTCGTAGTGTATTGTGACACAACAGCAACATTTGTCTGGGTGCCTATCTGTAATTTGTTCGGTATCATAGCTATCAAACGGATGATTTTGATTGTTTGTTTTACTAAAGCAGACTTGGTTGAATTGTTTTTCTAAGCATGGAAAGTCTGCTAAAAAAAATGTTAATTTTTTACAAATACTGATATCTACCCGCGCGAACTAGGGTGGGCCACTATAAAATTAATAAATCAGGTAATTTAAGTAGAGAACCGTCGAAGGCAGTCCTCATAACGCCACAGCGTTAATACATAAGCGCCGTGTAAAATTGCTAATTAGATAGGTAGGTTCCGTACCTATACCTAAAGTCAAAAACCCCTTCTACCACAACATTGTAGCATGATAATATGTTTAAACAGCCATTTAGGGAATTTCCTAAAGTATAGGTGACGAATAGTAATGATGGACAGTCTTGTAAAACTAGTACCTACCTACCTACTTACTATTGAGCCATGAATGAAAAGAAAAAGCGAAATTTGTATAATAACGACAGTATAATACCTGCCTTCCTAGGCACTGGTAAATGAGCAATTAATGCAAACGGCACGAGGTCAAAATCAAGAAAAGAAATTAAATGACACCGACTTGAACGCATCCAAAGTAATGAGCATTAATTAATACAATTAGCCCGCGGCAAATTGCGCGTAAACACTGAAATAATGAGCGTAAATTGAGGCAACTTTACACTTCTGATTTATTGTCGTGCACTTGTGTATTTTTCGTCGAAAGAGAAAACGGACCAGTTCAGAGTTTATTACGAACAGAATATAAAATTGATAATGAATATTTATTATAAAAACTTAATCACTAGGTACTTTGCTCCCCGACGGGGTCAACAGGAGAAACCATTAATCAGAACATTTCCTCATAATCGGGTAATTACCCTTGTTTTCTCTCGATTTACGCCGATGTAGGTAGAAGCTCTTACCTTCAGAATTAATTGCGATGTTGTGTAATTTATGTAGAAAACAAAGAACTAAGTAGGTATGTATTCGTTCTACGCTTGCTACAAATGTATATGTATATATAGATAAGTAGGTACAAAGATACTTCCGTCTTTTTTGTAATTTTACTAAGATTTATTTGGTAAACTTCCAGTTTCAAGGTCTGCGACATCTTAACGAAAGTCGTTTGGCATAGGTACCAACATTGTAAAATACCTGTTTGCTCACCTTTGGTTTCTGCAAATCTGATATGATTCGAAAAATTGATATTCTGATTGACACGAAAGATGTTGCACAAATGTGTCCTGACAACATCGCTTAAATTAATAAGTAGATAGCTAAATAAACTATAATTGACTACTTATAGGACTTTATCAGCATTATACAGAAGAGTTTATTACCAGAGGTGTCGTTGACGATTGATCACGCCACTTGTTTACCATAATCTGACAGTAACAATAGAAGATCTATACAGAAGCGCTTGTAATAGAGTTAACAATGTGTCGCAAGTCGCAACAGCGCGAGCGCAGCATTCGTGATCTCCGCACGCACCGTTATCAACAAACGTTTAATAAAACGGCTGCGCATGATGGAGTGGCTTCAAGAAACGTGCCAAGGGTTCTGCCATTACCATCTGACAGCCGTTGAGCGATCGCTGTCGCGGCTTCCTTCACGCCGCCATTGTCACAAAACAATGGCCATTACGCTATCTCTAATCTCAACAAAATGGATTCTAATTGGATCCGCAATACACAGCAAGGTTTTTAATAGGTGCCTACTTAAAGGTTTATGGACCGTTTTGTATTTAACGGCTTATTAATTGCATAGATAACCAAGAGTTTTCGTAAAAGTCTAGTGCAATACTTTTGGTTTGAGTATAAATACATCGTAGGTATTTACTATGTTGAAAAGTAGCTATGTTGTACAAATGGCACTACATAGTTTGTTATATTGAAAAGCTTGTAAAGACAAAGACAAAACCTCTACATGCCATTAACTTAATCTAGTTAGTCGTGCAAGATGAATAAATGACGGACGTAAACGTATCGAGTACCTGTCATGAATGTACCTCATTAAGTTTATTTATGTGCATTCAGATCCGTTCTGTTATCGATTACTGTTCCGGGACACAAGAAAAAATGTGAATTAAGAATTTCACATTGATTGCATCGCTGCACCTATAAGTTTACGTGAATTTAATGCTAAAAGCAATTTGTGAAGCGATTTCAAAATTTATGTTTCCATTCGCTATCACAAAAGGTTATTTATCGTACACAGCTTGTCAATATGTACATGTTTAGACGACGCTGAGTAAAAGGGGCATCTTGTAAATTGTAATTATCTATGAAACCCCAGTGGAATTTATGGTTACACGACGTAGATACTAGTAATAAAGGGTTAGAATATGTATTTTAATTTGTGGTAGGTACCAGCCATTCTAGACACCTAAGGACTACAAAGTAAACTTCCATAAGTGTGATATATTATGATATCTACTAGCTGTTTCGGTGAACTTCGTTCGTACTGCCACAAACATGGTACCTTCTAAGTCGCGTACTTCCCACAGTTTAACAAGGAGGGTAATATTTTTAGTGTATCTAACACTAAAATTATTATTATTAGTCAAATAAAAAGTTGCTTAGATATTAATCCAGGTTGCAACCTCTATACGTATAATTCCATCATAATATGTCCAGGTGTTCTTGAGATATAAATTGTGTAACTACCCCGACTTTGTTGTATTTATATATTTTTAGGTTCTTAGTACCTGTAGTATTCTGAAATAGATGAGAGTCAAAGAATTAAAATCTTAAAGTATTTTAAAACCCTAATAAGCACTTTAAGATCTCACATTTATTGCAAAATCTTGCAGGCTAATTAAAATGAAGAAATAAAATTCGTCATTAAGAAACAAAGAAGGCCGCTATCTGGATTTGATGAATATGCACACTTCTGAGTAAGCTTTTAAAAGTCTTTAATATACTGAATATTAAAGATATTGCATGTATGACATCGGTCGATTCAAAGCATGATGGATCGATGGTTGCAACCGTTGCGACGCGTTGCAGCGTCGCGCATCGCGTCGTCGCCGCGTCAGTAAGCAAATATTGTGTATGTGTAATATTTAAATCCGCAATTTAAGTGTAAAGTGAGATTAACAACTTGAAGTAGTTACACACCATTAAAATTCATGAATTCATTTATACAAAGTTGTGCAAAGATGCAAGTTGTTAAATAGGTCGTGATTTAGAGTTTGGGTCTTAGGATGTGGAAACTCTACTAATAAAGATTCTCAGATTTAGTTTAATGGTAAAGAGCTGTAGGGTTGCTAGGTATTTGTTTAGTTTTAGACTACCAGCAGAGGATACACAAAACTATTTCGTTTTTAAGGAAGTTACATACAGGTATTTTTTCGGTGTGCTCCAACAATCATAGGATGCCACAGCATGCATATACTTACCGCCTACATCAACAATTATTATTATGAGTTTAGAGATTTAAGGTCATATTCATAAAAATCTATTAAAACTCTTTACTTGAAATGGACTTTCTTCCTTTCTTACTAGTATAAATATAGATGACAGACAAAGACAATTGAATTATAAACCTATTTTAGCTATAATCAGCTTAAACGACGTTTATGAATACGGGCGTTAGTTTTTAATATTGTTAAAATTTGAATTGTAATGTAAATTAAATAATAAAATTAACAATAATATAAAAAAACTAATTAAAAAAATTAGTCCGATTAAAAAAATGTGAAATAATGACTATACTTACCGCTAATAAAATTCAAATAAAATCACAAGTGTGTCTCCTCCTAAATAGTTTCATACACCAAGTAGGTAGTTTTTTGAGGTCGGTGCCAACCCCGAATAAATAACTAGATGGGCCCTGTGTGTATGTGTAAAAATATTATCATTATTATATTCATAATCTCTAAATCCACCCCCTTTAATCCCAAAAACGTCACATAGAGTAATTTTTGCAAAATTTCATCACTCATCAGCCATCTTGGATTTCAAAATAGATGCCATTTTTGTAATCTACGCTCTCGATAATCTCTAAAACTACACCCATAATGTGACATCAATGAAGAAACATATTTTGATGCGACTTTCAAACAAAAATAATAATCAATGGCTAGTTTTAGAGCAATCGCGAGACAAACAAACATACATACACTTATACACTTATGAAACCTGGTAATTATATGTGTTTAGACCCACATAGGTACACAGTACTCTGCGAATTCGGTGCAATTCCGACAATATTACCTACAAGCAGGTCGAATTGATATGCTCTCATTTTTTAAAGTTGGTTAAAAGTACGATATGAGAATCAATACATTTTATAAAATCTAACATTAAAATAGTAGAAATGAGTTGTAATGAATTAAAATAACTACATGACTATTCTCTCCTCTACTAATAATGTAGGAATGGAAAATGCTTACATTTTCTTTTAAGCTGAAAATACGCATAGGTAGGTACAATACATTTACATGCTCATGGACATATTGGTTACAAATAATATTTTCATAGATATTACAACAAACGTGGCGTGAAATGGCCAGTTAGTGAGTAATATCATGTTATTTGAGGCGAGGAGGGCGAGGGCGCTCGTGACAAGCCGTTGCCAGAGCGCCCGGGCTCCGGTCACGAGTGCTCTGCTGACCCCTCAGACTGTCTCCTACGGGCTCAAATACATTTTATTGACAAACTTAAATGATAGCTTAGACGGCCGTTGCAACACCAGTACA
Source organism: Meganola albula (assembly GCA_936450015.1). Classification (NCBI taxonomy): domain Eukaryota; kingdom Metazoa; phylum Arthropoda; class Insecta; order Lepidoptera; family Nolidae; genus Meganola; species Meganola albula. The sequence continues at coordinate 7,087,824 of OW388144.1, read as the reverse complement.
TACATACAACAAACTTGTTCTTTTTTAATAGGTACTAAGACTGCTTTGTTGGTAAAAGGTAGGCAGCCCCGCCTATCATTGCTAGAAATAAACAGGTGTCGCGAACTGTACCTAATGAAGGTGCCTATGAATGTCTTAATATTAAAAGCTTGTATAAATTAAACGAAATAGGAATTACAGAGATAAGATTCTTAATCTTCACCGCTTACGATCACAGTTTTGCCAACATTTTAGTTGCATTTTGCACATCGTGCTACATTTGGCCTAGCACAGTGCGGCGCAGCTTTTGTCAAGCTAGGGGTCAATTTTAAGTAGCTATTTAAACATCAGTTACTGGTCGTAATAAACCAGTAACATTTTTAATAATGATTTAATGAACTGAATTAGGTATATCTAAAAAACATTTTTTTTCGCTAGAAAACGGAAGCTGCCCTGCAGTTTCAGCTTATGGCGTCACCAAAATAGCAAAACACGGCACATCCTTTGAAACCAGAAACTTATTTTAAATAACGTCACATCCGCCCACTTTGACAATGGTGTCTTAGTCATTTGAAGGACAAGATTTAAAAAATCGATTTTCAAAATCTTTACTTATGAATATTATAAATCTGAAGAGGTTGTTTGTTTGGTTGTCCGCGCTAATCTCAAGACTAGGTACTGGTCTGATTTAAAATATTCTTGCACTGTTAGGTAGCCCGTTTGTTCAGGAAGGCTGTAGGCTTTCTTTTTATTCCACTGTTGGGCATGATATGAAATATAGATCACGTGGGCAAAGCCGCGGCAGAAAACCATAATATTTTTATTTATTTATGTAATGAATTAAACAATTAAAAACTTTTACATCATCAGTGTCGTATAAACCATTACTGGTTTTTCTGTATACTAAATTAATTAATTAATCTATATTGCATTTTTATGAAAAAAAAACTGAATAACTATATTAATATTATATTAACCTAAAGAACTAAACGAACTAATACCTAACCTAAAAAACTTCCGCATAGTTATGTTCCGGTAACATAACCAGTCTTTTACAAGCTTTTAATCAAGTTTCAATGTTATGTAGTTAGGTACAAATATTTAACGGCGGAAACACATTTATCCCGTCCTGTGTCGCGCCACAAGCGCTACTGGTTTCATACATTTAATATGGTTAGAGACACACTTGCGACACGACACACGGGTCGATGCAAGTGTATCTCTAACTGGGCGTTTGCACAGCACAACAAAACATGATATAAGCACAGTCTTATATATTTCTACTCATCCCTAGGCGATAGAAATAGACAGAGCCTACAAGACGTTTTCTTGTGAATGTTCCGCCAGTGGAAACTAGGGGCAACTGTAGTAGATGTATGAAACCGGTAGGCTTGTCGCTCGACACGATATACGGGATGGGATAAATGTTATTTCCACTTTTATTTCTGGTGCAATAATGCAAATTTTAAGGCAATTTTGAGTTTAATTTGGATGACTATGCATGGTTAGTTTGTCACATCTAAATCCAACATGGCGGAAATGAGTATTAAATAAAAAGTCTTGCTGATAATGCGACTTTTAGGGCATTTAAATATAAGGTTGTTATAAAAATGTCGTTACATTTAAGCTTATCTATTTTACTGATAAGTTTAATTCATACCTACCTAAATGCTTAAGTATCTATCTACTGTATACTAGATACTTATATTTATTAGCTTGGCATTAGCTCACTAGTGTACCTATATACATGCAGAGTTGCGGTCAAATTGCGGTGTGGCCGTTAATCTTAGGTAATATTAATCGAACGGAACACAGTGGTTCTAATGTAGCGATCGCTTAATAGGAGCAGGCTGGGCGCACGCTTTCATCGTGCTATACAATAAATTATTACGAAGATCACGTTAGTGTTGTAGTGCTGTGTCGGCGTCTAAGTAGCATGGGAACTAAAAACTAGGCCCATAGCTGCTCTAATGTAGCTGCATTGGGCATCTTGTAGAGCTGAAAATAGAACACGAACTATACAGTTCATTGATAACATGGTACATACATACGTAACGTTATTTTTTTATACTTATGGTATACAAAATTCATTTACATTGAAATAATTATTTGGTAATTTTATTAATTAAATTAGTAATACAGATTGTGTAGGTACCCACATTAAAGAATATTGTAGGCCTATAAACTAGTACATAATTTATTTTTCATACTCCAGATCAATGCACGTTGCATAAACGCAGCGCGTAGGTAAGTCAAACTCCGTCACGAGTGGGTAATCTGTTACGTGCAAATCTTGAAAAGCTTTTAAGTATAGGGCGTGTTATTTGGAAGCTTTTGTAACGCATTTTTGCAAGCGGACCGCGCAGAACGGTATTACGCAAGGATGCACGGAGAACTGGCTCGACCGGCTCTACATCTGGGCCAGAAACATCTCTCTACTAAGATATTACCGCTAATAGATATTGAACGTCCAGGCAATGCTCCTAGCCACCATTTGCACTACCGACTGAAGCAATATAGTCATTTAGATAATTTTATTCATGAGATGTTTGATTGAAATTGTCTGATAGGTAATTAAACTATCGAGTTTTGCAAAGAAGAGCCGGAGCGGGGTGCTTAGGTGTATTGTTTATAACTTAGTGGCAAAACAATGTCTGAGGTTATTATGGAACCCTGGCCGAGAACTGGGTCTACCTTGCTCAATATAGGTAGATTTCGCTAAGCGCAGTGCAGCCATTTCATTAAAATGTTATTGAAGTCGTGAAGGAGGACTGCATCCCATTGATTGGAAGCGGTGCGCCGGCGCGTGCGTTGGTCAATCCCGATATTGATTTGCTTCGTGTTTTGAAACAGTTATTATGTTTAATGGCTCTACGTGTTGCTATTGTATGGAACAAACTTAGCTGCTTCACAAAATATTTCTATTCACAAAGAAGCAGGAAATTCGTTTGAGTGAGTACCCTAGGTATTGGAATGGTTAAAATAATAAAATTCTAAGCACTTCACTTCACTTATTTCTGATAATTATATTAAAGATTCTACTTGTAGATAATATATCGTTGGTCCTATTAATGCAAATGATTGTCATGTTAAAAATCTATTTCATATTAAATATTAGTGAAGTAACTTAGCGTTGATAAATCTAATTTATTGGTAGTTCGTGCAATCATGCGCATGTACCCAGTAAACACAGAGTTTATCTCGGTAAATAACTAGACAGGCGGGGAGATTCATTAGGCGTCGATCCGTGTCGGGCTCTGCTGTAATCGAGCAATTGTTCTCCGGGAAATTCAATTATTAGTTCGTGGAAGCCGCTCGCGCGAAATATCGGCCATTGGGCAACCTGTGGCGTCGTCGTCGTTAGAATTTAGAAATAATTGTTTGCGATTTATCTTTGTGGTACCTACTGACAATAATTAAATGCTTGATAATTGAAGGAGCGCGTCGTTGGGTACGGTTAATAAATCCTGTCGGCTGCTTGGCGCGGTGCGATGCGGTGTGATATTCTGATCGTGCTTGTTGTAATTTCGATTAGAATGGTCTGTTGAGGATAATTTGCTCTCACGCTTCCTGACTGTTATTGTTTTATGCGACGTATATAAGTACATACATAGTACCTACTGATACATTATTTTGACTGCCTTTTTATTTTTATGTAGGCAGGTACGTATATATTTCGTTAAATTTGGATTAAAATACCTATTATCCAAATAATACTACTTGCATTATTATTGTTACAAAAGTTTACAAGAACAGTTGCAAGAAACCTCGTTGAATTATTCACTCCGCAATTTTAAAGGTCATATATGGGCACAGTATTCTGCTTATGCCGAGCATCCTACACCCTATTCCCCAATAAAGATCCTCACGTGGAATACAAAACAGCTTTAGACGATAGTCTCATTGTGAACTACCAACAATATGGTAAACGCGATACTAACTGTACTATTTATTTGTAACATGCAGAGTTAAACGGTACCGCTTGTAAATAATTTTCAACGTTTTGTCATTATGTGTTCGGTGTTATAAATCAAAGTTTTATCAGAGCACGCCTAGTAACGGGTACATCGCACACGCTTCGGGAATATAATTTAATGAAACCGATAGGGGTGTCCGATACTACCACAGCTTTAGACACTTGCCTTAATGAATAGCTTCTTATACCTACTAGATTACTCAACCTGACCATAACTTAACTAAGGATTGCACTGTATCGACATTCTAAAGTTGCGTTAAATTTTCATATATGATGCATTACAAAACAGTTAAACAATATGTGTTATTTGTACATTGATGGGATTATGATAAAGTCAGTTTTGGATGCCATTTTCATATTGATAATAATTACGATGTGCGAATATTGCGGTTCCTTAGATTATGGTTTGACAAATCACGACTTTGCAATTCCAATGCAGCAGATTTAATGTATGGGCGGCAGTTTGCATTCTAACCGCGACCCGACGGGCCACCTCTTTCCTAATGCACGCTTATTTAAGCTTTTTAACCTTTCATCTGTTGTTGTGTCTAAGCATTGAGGGACAATAAACATAATGTTCGAACTTACATTATTTACTTAGGTAAATGGTATGTAAGTCTCGTCCAATCTTACAAATATTTTGTTTTAAATTTAAATTCATCCTTACTTAGGTAATTTAATTATAAAATGATTTGAAATATTTATGTTGAGAAATAGGTCTAATTTTTTTTCAAATCATACTTCATACAGACTTTGGCATACAAAATTTTATAGTGTTACATTCATATATGTGTAAAGGGGTGGTTATTTATTACTCTTTCACATAAAATACTGGACGGATTTGGATGACATTTGTCACAGAGACAGATTACAGTCTGGAATAGCACATAGGTCGCTTTTTAACTTAAAAAAGAGAAGCCGCGGGCGGAAGCCATAATCTTAGAATTTTTGTAATTATTTACCAACTAGCTTCCGCCCGCGGCTTCGCCTGCGTGGTGTTAGGATAAAAATTAGCCAAGTGAGAGATCTATAAGAACCCTTTATCATATTTTTTATTTGTTATTGGTGGAACCCCGTTTCACACCCTTACAGGATGAGTTTTGAAAAATCCTTTCTTAATGCACCCCTAGACTCCATTAGGAACCTATGTGCCAAATTTGGAGACTCTAGACCAAGCGGTTTGGGTTCTGCGTTGATATGTCAGTCAGTCAGTCAGTTTCTTCTTTTATATATTTAGATATTGCTACCTATTTTAATAAGCTGGTATGTCGTTGCTTTAGAAGATGGGACAACGTTGGTGTGGAAAACGACTTGTGTCGACACCCTCGTACAGTCCCATTTTTTAAGCACCGCGGGTCAAGCAATTGCTGCTTTCGCATCTGCTGAGAGCGCTAAGCTAAGCAAATACGCAAATCTTGGAGAAAATTACGTATTTGAGCCGTTATGTGTTCAGACTCGGGGTCCGTTGGGCCCATAAGCATGATCAATATTCAAGAAGTTGTCAAAACGCTTAGTTGACAAGACGTGTGACCAGAAGGCTGGTTTGTATTTTGGGCAAAGGGTCAGTATTGCCATCCAACGCGGCAATGCTGCTAGCCCTCTGAGTACGTTCCTGGAAGATACCGATGCGGAAGAATTTTGCAGAGAGGTTTAAAGAAGGTTTGATTAGAAGATTGATGCATTGGTTTAGGTTAGACATTAATTGGTTTAGTTTTTAATTTAGTTTATTGATATGATTGTTATTCAGTTAGGTACTTTTTTGTCGCATTGTATCTGTTGTACCAATCTATATATATAAAAATGAAACCCGTTTTCCGTTGTCACGACATCACGCGTGAACAGCTGGACCGATTTCGCTAATTCTTTTTTTTAAATATTCTTACGCAGAGATAAATTAAAAATAAAGAAAATTTAGAAAGCGAAGAAGTGCCGAATTCTGGGTTAGATACCTATTATTTATTATTGGTTATATTCGGTAGGTCTGAGACCCGGTAGATGGCACTGCTTTACCGGGCAGAACGGCGTCTGCCGGGTCCGCTAGTAAGTTATAAAATAAATAAGCATATTTTGAAAAACAGATTCTTTTGCCGAATCATTTACATTTTTGATAATGAGAGAAGTGACCCGTGTTATTTGAATTTCAAATGCCCAAACTTTAGTCAAGAATATTATTAAAATCTACAATAGGTCAGGTAATAAATATAAATAAATAAATAAATAAATAAATAAATCTTTATTGTACCAAAAAGTTGTTTACATATTTATAATAAAATGGATACTTTGACATTAAAAAATTCAATGCAATCTTTTCTAAATTGGAAGATGCCATTGGAAATTCGTAGTAGAGCCAGATTATAGTGCTTCCTTGATTATTCAAATGTCAAGATAACTAAATGATCCTACGCAGTGCTTAAATAAGTAGGTACCAAAATATCTCTACTGACCAATTAAATACTTACTTAATTACCTAGAAATCTATTTCTTATTCATTTTAATATCCACCAACATAATATATAATGAGACCATTATAATTTTTCTATTATCATAACCACATAAATTATAAAATCAATGTTGTCTTTGTAATTAATACAAAATATTTTATCTATCATCACGAGTAGGCTATATTTTTGTCATTTATACAAGTCTACATAAAGAAGTAAATAGGTAGTAAAAGCCACTAGAAATGAGGGTAGATAGAATTTCATATCACTGGCAATAATAGGTAATTGTGTCATAACTCGTAACAAATGTTTTCGTTTCATTACGGATTCGATGAGGCAAGCCCTGTGGTGAGTGGCTGGTTTTCTGGGAACAGCTCGATTTGGTTACGACATTGATTGTTCTGTTGTCGGTGGAGGCTGTCGATGGCAGAGGGTAGGAGGGCGGAAGGTTGGGGGGCGGGGCGCCGCGGGCGGGCGGTGAAAGGGCTGGGCGGAGCGGCGTGCGCGGCGCCGCCCATCGAGCATTTCACCACCGCTGCGGCGACGCGCGCCCTACTTCTCTCGCAGGTTCGCTCTTGGTGTTCCATTGTGTGCCAACCAACAACCTCTGCGAACAATACTATTGTGAAACTTTTAGATAACATCCCTGCGGCACGTAATTTAGTTCGTTAATTCAATTCTAAATAGAGATTAGAGAACCCATTTGGAGTTGTTTTGTTCTTGTAACATAATTTCTTTGAATAAAATGAGAAACATTAAGTTTTCACAATCGTTAACAAAGAATTACTTAAGAAATTTAAGGAGGAGGAGGAGATAAAATCACAGCATTTACACTAGGTGTTGTTTACCTGTTACTACCATAGTCATTGGGTTTTTTTGCTCTGGTTGCTACGTACTTACTTAAAAAGTGTTAATCGTATAAATAAGTGCACCTTCGTACGAGTACTAGACATGAAACCTATTTCGATTCTAACATAAGGCAAACTAAACAATCATCTACAAATCGTCTAATGGCTCGTGATTTATGTAAATGATACATTGGGCTAGCATTCAATGATGTAGATGTAGGTACTATGATAATTTACGTAACTTACGGGTTAGCAGGTAAGGAAGTCCATACTTGATTTGATAGTCGGCTGCTAAACGTATGCCGTTGCTCGCGAAGGTAATTGTGTTGAAAGGCTTCAATTTGAGCCGCGTTTGTAGCGCGTTTGGCTCTAAATAAGACGTCTCTGTACTGTGTGGTAAAGAGGCCGCATTACTCTTATGGATGCCTGGAGCTAGCATTATCTAGTCGCCGAAGGCATGCCGTGAGCCATCTTAGTGTTATGGCCGTACGACGCACTACCCAATCTGTAAATACGCATACATAACTAACATCTTTATGTATCAAACTACAAGCATGTAACTACATTTTATACCATATTG